>CM076578.1:354939614-355538169 GCA_034641835.2 Pinus albicaulis | reverse complement strand
AAATGTCTGAAATTTTCCCAAATTTTTTCCATCCCGCCCGGAACCGTCGCTATAGCGACATCTATAGAATGTTGTCGCAATACCGACGTTTAAAATCTGTCGCAATTGCGACGTTTGAAGGAAGACGTCGCAATTGCGACACCATGGCCCAAAGCGTCGCTAAACTACTACATTTGGCAGAAATTCCGACACTTGCTTCCGACGCTTTTGACCAAATGTCGGAAATTTTCCCAAATTTTTTCCATCCGGCCCGCAACCGTCGCTATACCGACGTCTATAGAAACCTGTCGCAATACCGACACCTAAACCCTGTCGCAAATTTTTTCAATCTCACCCAAAGCTGTCGCTATACCGACGATTAGAGAGATTAGTCGTAATACCGACACTTAGACAAAGTGTCGCAGTGGAGAGGTCTGAAGGAAGACGTCGCTATGGCGACCCTATTCTCCACGGGGTCGCTATTGCGACAGATGCGTCCAAACGTCGCAATTGTAACACAATGTCTAAGTTGCAATTGCGACGTTTGGAGGCATCCGGCACAATAGCGACGCTTTGTGTGTATGTGTTGTGAGGAATAATTATATAGTTCAACTTAATGGTTCATTATATAATCATGTGATCATCACCAATGATATATCTTAAAAAACAACTGAAAAGCCATGTGTACAAAATCGATGTATACTCTAGAGAGTGGTTCTCATATCACTATGTAAATTGTTGTATGCTACTTCAACAAAATTATAAGATAAACTATAATACACATCATATATGCACCATAACAATTGGTAGAGGGTAAAACCCACCTGCCACACCTTTGTACTCGATCCAATTTTCTCTGTCAACTCTTCTAGATGTGGGAGTTTCCTTCAAGGATCATAATACCCCCAAGGCATGTTATCACCCTAGTAATTCTCAGGTTGTGGGATAGGGATTTTTGTAGTTAAGAACACCAAGGGTAACCAAGAACCGCTTTGGGAATTCAAGATCTAGCCTTCTTGAACTCTAGAGAGGGATCTCTCCGTATGATATAGCTTTGTTTTAGTAACAGATATTAGGCTAGCTATGATTGTGTATTTGGGTTTGATTTTAAAAGATTGGTGGGAATAAAGAGATTTCAAGGTTAACCAGAAGGATCTACCAGAATATTGGGCAATGGAGTCAACTCTCTAGGCAAGCAGAACTAAGAAATAAGGCTCAGAGATGCAAATGTGCTAAGGGCAAGATAGGTGACCTTCTAAGGCTATGTATAGGCTTGATTTGATAGAGTGGATGGAATCTGAGCAAAAGGGCACTTAAGAATCCTTAAGCTACAGATAAGAAGATTGAAGAAGGGGATCTAACTGGGAACCGTAGAACTTCCCATAAGGTTTTACGAACAGGCTATTACTGGCCTACCATCTTTAAGGATGCCAAAAAATTCGTGCAGGCTTGTGATAGCTGCCAAAGGGCAGGACGCCCTGGGCAATCTGATGAAATGCCTTTGAACCCTCAACTAGTGATTGAACCATTTGAACGCTGGGCACTTGATTTTGTTGGCCCTATTAGTCCTCCCTCAAACCAAAAAACATACATCCTAGTAGCAACCGAATATGTCACTAAGTGGGTCGAAGCAGAGGCAGTTTCAAAAGCTACAGAGGACTCTGTAGTACAGTTTCTTTTCCAAATCTTTGTGCGCTATGGTCTCCCAAGGGACATAATCACAGATGGAGGACCACAATTTGTACGTAATAAATTAGCTGAAACATTGCAAAACTACCACATTCAGCACAAAATTACAACTCCATATCACCCACAAGCCAATGGCCAAGTAGAGAGCACGAACAAAGTAGAAAACATTAAAATGCCAAGTAGAGAGCACGAACTATAGTTGTCTTGAGAAATTTTATTCACACTGAATACTTTGAATTGTTAAGTATTTATACAAAAAAATGTTTACAAAATATCTCAGGAATTGAGATGATGTTTTAATCAAAAATAGGAAAGAATTTCTTGTTTTTTATCCATTAAATTCACAGAAAATCTGTGAATTCTTGCCACTTTTCTGCAGAGGGGATCTTCATAGTCTTCAATTTTCTGTAACTTTCATCTGCCTCTGTATACTTGGCAAAGTTAGGCTTTATAGTGAACATATGCCTGATCTCATTATCTAAAAAGAATAGATTTTCAAAATACTAAAGAAGTATTCTGCCTGTTGGTGATCCTTGAGG
This sequence comes from Pinus albicaulis, assembly GCA_034641835.2. Classification (NCBI taxonomy): domain Eukaryota; kingdom Viridiplantae; phylum Streptophyta; class Pinopsida; order Pinales; family Pinaceae; genus Pinus; species Pinus albicaulis. Next base: position 355,535,962 of record CM076578.1, on the reverse strand, counting down.
CGATTGTTGTCTGGCTTGCTCTTTTGCATGATTTCTGATTTTTAGATCATACTCTTTCTGAGGCATTAACTTGTCATTCAATGCGTGAATATCAGGCAAACCTGCTTCTGACAATGTTTTGTATTTGGCTAAAAATCTTGAGATGGATAAATTCATGTCTTTACACCGGTCCTCTAGATTACTCATTATGTTTCTTTTGTTCAGTACCTTTTTGATTTGAAGAATAGTTTCTGTTCTATCAACAATTTTCAATTCTTCCAACTCTTCCCTGGTTTTACTGTTTAAAAAAGCTATGAGTTGGATTGCTTGGGCTGGTTTTTTGTCAATTTCCCTCTTAGTCTTGTCAATCTCTGCACTAGAAACTTGAAGTAACTCCCTCTGTTCATAAATTATCCGAATTGAAGGCCATTGAGAATGAATGCCATCAATAATTTTGGTCCATAAATGACTTTTTATAAAGGCCACTTGATCTGTAAGATTTACTTGTGCTTGCAGAATCTTTACCTGTTCTTGTAGTCAATCAGCCCTTTGCTCATGTCCTCTAGAAGTAATCAAGGCATCATTTTTGGATTTTTCCAAATTTTTAATAGTGCCTCTCAAACTAAGAATCTCTTTATCTTGGTCTTGTGGTGTGGTCCTCTGTGAGGATGAAGAAGAAGAGGCAGAGATTAGAGAAGTAATTCGCACTGCAGTTGGCAGTACTCCGTTCGGTGCCAAGTGTTCTGCCAAAGTAGATGGTATAGCAGTGTTTACAGTGGGGATCACTATAGGAATGACCATTGGTTGTGCTTTTCTTAGTTCTTCATTCTCTTTCATTAGAGCTTCCATTTGACTTTCCATTGTTTTTATCTGACCTGACATTTGATGTACAAGCTCCTTTAAATCATCATTCTCTGTTTTTTGCTGTAGAATTTCTTTTGCTTGAGAGTTTTCACTCTGAGGCAACTTCAACTATTTTCTAAGAGCAGCTATATCCTCATTTTTCTGTTTAATTAAGACTTTTGCCCCATCAATGTTGGCTGGGTCACCCCCTGCTTCAATCACTATATCTTCTAGTGCTTTTATTCTTAAATTATTAGCATACAGTGAGGCTTTGTCCAACCTCATTTGATTTTGGAGGTTGAGCATTGTTTTCTCAAGCCTAATTGATTTCATAGTTTTACTGACAATTTTGGAATATAGCATTTCAATATTTCTCCTATGAAATTCAATTTGATCTAATTCATGAATGGCATCTGCATCCAGTTCAAGATCTGTTTTGGAATAATCTGCCACTGATTTTGGCTCAGCCACTGTAGGCTTCAATAATGACATTACCAATTTATTGGATGAATAATCAAATGTTGAAAGAATCCTGTCTTTGTTTCCAGGCTTTTCTTTAAGAAATCTAGAATGAGCTTGATTCTTGAGCTCTTCATTCTTCTCTTTAATCTGTCTGAATCTGATCTGAATCTCTGACTCTGTATTGTCAGTTTCGTGAGAAGAAGGAGGCAAATCGACAGTAGCCTGGTTTTTCTTCATGACTGTATCTTTTTGTTGTGTTCCAATTTTTACATTTTGAAGCTCTTCTAATGTTTGAGTGACTATTCTTGTTGCTTCATCATTTATATCAATATTTACATCCTTATCCTTTTCTTCTTCTGTTGACTTGCTTCTTTTACTATAAGGAGTTCTGAATTTTGTGTCCTCAATAGTCTCAGCTATGAAACTATCTCCTTCTCTGTCTCTTTTATGTACATTATAAGTATCTTTGCTTGTAGAAGCCACCTGTACTGTCTGTTCAATCTGTTTGCCTTTGCCACTATCTACCTGTATTACCTGTACTGCCTATGAATCATCATCAAATAGGGTGTTTGGCTCCCATTCAATTTTATTTACATATCTTTCAATATGGGGCTTAGGATCATGCAAGTAAACAGGCAACTTACATTTTACCCTTATTGCACTCAAAATACCTTGTGGGTCATACTTCCATGTAAAACTACATGGGAATTTATACTCTTTAAGTTTGACATTTATCTCATTGGCAGCTTCTCTGTTATTCACAATGAATGGCCCAATTTGATTTTTCAGCTTAAATTGGGTCTTTTTCTTGAAATCTATGAAGTGGATTTCATCTACATTCAATAGTTGTCTCAGATATTCTAAAGCAAATATTCTTGTAGCTACAAATTTGGGTAACTTATATGGGGCCAGGGATGAGCCATACACTCTGATTTCTGTATGATTTTGATATAAATACCAATCTCCAATTTTGTAGCTCTCTGATAACTGTAGAATTCTTCTTGTCTCATCATTGATCCTAGGGATCTCCTCTTTTTCCAAGAGATACATAGCAGGGGCTATAAATGAGTCATTGAAATCTGTAAAACTATACTCTTTGTTCCATTTCCTTAGAATAGATGACTAAAATACTACTGATAGAACTTTTCCTTCTACATCCACTTTCTGACATTCAATTGGAAACTTATTTGTTTGATAATATAGGAAGAGGTGTAGTAGATAAGAGGAGTATCTGAAAACTCCTTCTTCTGATAATTTGGATAACTGATAATGCATATTATCAGCAACACATCTAGCAAAATTGAACTGAATGGATGGTGATTGACCAGGGTTTAGAGTTGACAGAAAACCTAGGATAGCCACATCAGTGAATTCATCATTGGCGTATCCTAGTATGAAGGAGAGCATTGAGACAATCTGTCTAGTTTCATCTGGGAAATCAACGGTGTCAAAAGGAGGATCTAACTTAGGAATATCAACTTGATTTGGACAAAAAGTCTGGTATATTTTGAATCTAGCATTGAAATCCAAGTCAAGATATAGTTGGGTTAAATCTTCTCTTGTTAGGGTAGCAGAATCGAGGTCATGATTCATTTGCAGCATGGAATTTATCGAATCTTCAGTGATGTAAAACAGGGTTTCTTTTTCTTTGTTTACAATACATCTTTTTTCTGGCATATAATAGGCTTGGCATAATCTGATAAAGTCAAGAACAGAATGAGTGAGAGGGACAATATATCTAGGCAGATTGGATTCCCAAATTGGAATATCTTTGTCACCCTTTTCCACTGATTTGCCATAGCACCAATTATAGACATCAAGCGCATTAAATTCTACATTAGGGTCTATTATTAGACAGTCCTGATCAACTAAAGGGCTCTTCTCTGGAGAAATGACTGGAGGCTGGACTGGTCTGACCACTTCTGTAGAATCAGCCATGAGTGCAGGAGTTGGTTTGTCGATTTTGAAGGACATAAGCTGAGGAAACTTTGCAGAAGACTTCTTTTCAGATTTTGGGCCTCCATTCTTGGGGGTTACCTACTTCTTGGTCATTTTTAATAATGAACGAAGCAAGCTTAAACGGTTTGCTAAGTTCCTTTACGAGAAACAGGGGTTTCTTGGCGAATTTCTACTGAAAATGGGGTTTCTGAGCAGGGTTTTTAGGAAATGCAAGGAATTTAAAGCTCAGGACGTGTATTTAAAATCAATTTCAACAGCAAAACGGACCAGGGTATGGAAAAAACTGCGAGAAAGGGCAATTAGGGATTCCAGGGAAATTTTGACAGAGTTTTCCATGAAAAATGGACACTTTTTTGCAGTAACTTTGGTAATTATTTGAAATCGACAGGAATTTTGAAATCTCAGAGGGCAACTTCGAATAAAAGTACCCGGAGAACCAGCGGAATTCGGTTGAAGACGTTGCAGAGGTGCTCAGTCTTCAATTTTTTGAAAATGGCTTCGCAGAGGACAATGTAGTACTTTGTAATGGAAATTCAGGGCAATGGGCGTCGAAAAATGGTACTGGTAGGTTGAAAATGGCTCTGCAAATTTTCTCAGGGTTCAAACGGCGTGATTTTGAGGAAAACGGTTCTGCAATGTTTTTACAGGTTTAAAGCGAAAAGGTGAAAATTTGAATGCAAATAATAATTTTAATGTTATCCTTCGATGGTATTAAACGGGTGAGGTTTAGGGAATACCGCCAGTGGTATTCGTGAGGGTAAATGGTGGTAAGCGGAAACTAGCTTTTCAAACGCGATACAACGTGGTCGCGACACGTAAGCGCGGGTGGTTTGGAAAAACCACCCATTTCGCGCGGCTTTGCCAAAACATCAAACGATTACTTTATGAGCGCGGAAATGTATTAGCGCCGTCGGATCTGGATTCAACGAGCGAACGGCCACAATGAAAAGGAAAGGTGCGGGGAAAAGGTAAGTTATCGGGTTCAGTGCGATACTATTGCAAAAGTGTCACAAGACCGACGAAAATGGAAATCGTTCAAAACGTCAGTAAGAGCGACGCTTACCGAAAAGGTGAAAGGTAAGTTATCGGGTTCACTTTGGGTCATTGATCTTGGGAAACCGTCGCTATACCGACCTTTAGAGAAATGTGTCGCAATAACGACACTTAGGAAAAGTGTCGCAATTCCGTCACTATGCCCCAAAGCGTCGTTAGACAGCTTCCTCCAAACCTCGCTATTATATGTTTTACGAAGATATGGTAAGTAACTCTCTCTTGTTCTTCGTAGAAATAATTATATATAATTTTTATTTTTATTTTCAAAATAGATTAAAAAAATTGTATGAGAAAAATTATTAATTCATCAATATGTGTGTGTTGTGAGGAATAATTTCATAGTTCAACTTAATGGTTCATTATATAATCATGTGAGCATCACCAATGATATATCTTAAAAATCAACTAAAAAGCCATGTGTACAAAATCGATGTATACTCTAGAGAGTGGTTCTCATATCACTAAGTAAATTGTTGTATGCTACTTCAACAAAATTATAAGATAAATTGTAATACACATTATATATGCACCATAACAATTGCCATACAACTAATTTGTTTTAGGATACATGTGGCATTCTAGGGGTAAATTCTATATGATGTGTATATCAATCTATTAGGTGTTGATAAGTTTTGAGTATCTAAGAAATGATAAGGAATATCCATACATCATGATCTTCTAATGTGATTATAAATTGTCTATAATTTCCATAAAATGTATAAATGATTTGTTTAAAAAAAATCAACACAATCAACCCTAAACAATGCTCATGATGTGGAATGTCATTGGCGAAACGAAAATGATGGTCACATGTCCCATTTCAACCCTAAACAATGCTCATGATGTGGAATGTCATTGGCGAAACCAAAATGATGGTCACATGTCCCATTTCTATGGTAATGGTGATCATATATATGTTGTAGCGACACTTGATGAGTAATTAAATAAATCTAAGAGTGTGACTCATTGTGCCATATTTTTTAAAGCATGATTTGTTTTCCTAGTTTTTACTAATTTGTTAACATATTTTATTCATTTGGAAAGCTAATTAATGATGCTTTAAGTAATTAGGACTTAATGAGAGATCATCTTCACATCTTCACTGAAATATATTGGTAATTGTAGTCACTATATGGACCACACATGCATGCTAGAAAAATTGAAATATAAGCTATAATACACATCTTATATCTGCCATAACAATTGTCATACAACTTATTTCAACACATCTTATGCTATGTGTTGAAATTACTTACAGCTGATGTACAGGCAGCCGCCTTCCATTTCCAGCGATCAGTCAAGATCGCAGTATAAAAAAAACGTTGCAGAGAGCCGCTTGCCATTTTTGATTGATCAGAGTTTAAAAAATTGAAGGACAGTGGTCCCAGAACTGAAATTTCCGGATTTGAAATCTCATTGAGGCGGATTTAATAGAAATTTCGCATCACACTCGGCCGTCCGTACGAGTGCCCAAAATCGGACACGAAAAATTCATAAAGCAGATTGAATAGAAATTTCGCGTCACATTTTTGATGACGTCAGCAAATTTTTTTGGCACCCGAAATTGAAATTTCCGGATTTGAACTCTCACTGAGGCGGATTTAATAGAAATTTCGCATCACACTCAGCCGTCCACACGAGTGCCCAAAATCGGACGCGAAAAATTCATAAAGCAGATTGAATAGAAATTTCGCGTCACATTTTTGATGACGTCAACAAATTTTTTTGGCACCCGAAATTGATTGAAGGAGAGTTTAATTTTTGGTTGACGTCCGCTGGTCAAAGTTCTTTAATGTTTGTTTTAAAAATGTCGTGCGTACAGGTCCATATATATATATATGTTTTACATATATACATCATATGCACAATTCAAAGCAGTGAGTTGTAAATGCACAGATAGAGTGAAATTTTAGAGTGTGAGTTAGAGTGAAATTTTAGAGTGTGAGTTAGAGTGAAATTTTAGAGTGTGAGTTTTGTGTTGAACTGTGTTTTGAAGCAGTCAAAGTTTTTTTATTCCCTCAGTCAGAGGAGATTTTGTAACCAAAGTTTTGAAGTTTAATGAAATAGTTTTTACAGTGAAAACTTTGTTTCCAGTGAAGAAATTTTTTTTTATATTTTCTCTGTATTGAAGAGGGGAGTTTTATTCTCCATTGTTGTTCTGGAATTTTAAATATTCCAACACTATGATCTACTAAAAATTACTTCAAAAATCAAGTAAACCTTCCAATATAAAGAAAAAAACATGAACGAGCTTTCCCTAAATTGCAATAAATTTACGTTTATTATTAATATTGCATAATCTATCTTATAAAAATTTCATAATCGGTCTAAGAACAAATCCTCAGTGCATTTTTTATTGTTGTTGTGATTAAAAAAATGAGCCAAAGAACGCTAAGGCACTCAGAGAAATCAATCTATGTATTATTTCTCACAAAACATGTTGAGTAGTGGAGACTAAGCCCTAGATTTTTTTTTGTCCTCAATCTCTCTATTAATTATGTCTATGTAGTTATAAGAATAACAAGCCAAAGAAATCTGAGGCTTCCAGAGAAATTAGTCTATGTGTGCAGAAATTGATGATTACTGTTGACTAAATGTTATACCATTTGAAATTGCTGAGCGAAATTAATCAGGCCATGATGTTCCATTTGTCAGTATCTATTTTCTCATGTATGAAAGTTTTTTTTTTTCTAAGTAAAAGTAATTATATTAACAAAAGGAGTACAGTACAGCGGGCCGAAGCCTGATCATTGCCGAGTGCTGTGGCATTTGAAACAAAAAACCATAGTTTGAAGACTGCCCTACAAGAGGGAAACCAGTCTGAAACAGTTCATTTGAAAAATCCCGCGCAGGGGAACCAGAGAATTGTAGTACTGGAGACCATATCGAAGCAAAAAAAACAAATGCATTTTCAGAAACAGCAGGAAACACATGAACAGGCCCGTGAGAATGGGCAGAAATAGAGCAAAAAACCAGAGTGAAGAGGAGGAACTATTCATCGGGATCAGGTTCGTAGACAACTCTACACCAGAATTCATCTGGTTCCCCGTCAGAATTATACAGGTCAGCAACAGAATGGATCACCTTCCCGCGAGGAGGAGGAGTAATCTGCGCCTCGCAAGCTTGCACTGCGTCCTGCCTCTCAGTAGGTTGACCCACCGCTTCCTTGTTCGCCTGGTCCTGCGTGGCCTTGCCCATCTGACCCTGCACGTTCGCACTATCAGGTTGCTTCAGCCCAACAAACTGCGCCGAATCCTGAGCCGCCGAGAGGCTGCATTCCGCCGGGTGAGAACTGGGAACAATTTCCTGAGGCTCTTCACGAAAGACGACCGTAATTGAGGCAGTCACCCTAGGTTGATTGAGAGTGTTGTTAAAGGAAAAATGCGCGGTGTGGGTTTGAGCAGGAGGAGCGGAAGGAGTGGGGGAAGCAAGGCGACGGCCCGAGCGGAGAAGGCGCCCTCTAGGTTGACTGTCAGAGTGGGAGATAGACGCAGAGGAGGTGCCAGAGGTGGAGGGAGAGCGTCGAATTTGGCGCCTCGTGGAGCCTCTTCGGCAGCGCATTCTCTGCCTGAGGCGCGGCATAGTCGCACTCGAGACAGTAGGGCAGGGAGGCAAAAGATGGACAGAAGACTGAGGCGAGAGGGGCAACAGGGCGATAGAAGCAAGCTTGCAGGAACCAGCGTGGCAGAAGTGGATATTTTCTCCAAAATCCAAACAACAATTGAGACAGCTCCTCTTACCAGTTACAGTGCGAACATTAGAAAGCCCTGCTCCTGGAGTGCACCACAGATTCACAGGCGGGGGAATTCTGTTCAGACCAGAGGGACGTTCCATAATAACAACCCAGTCTACCTTGCAACTGTGAACCGACTGCAATAAACCACCATAAATATGAACTGGAGGCTGAGTCATGTCGCGGCATTCGAATGTGTATCGAGGAGCGGGACTACGGTTTATTCGAGCGAGTAAATGGCATTAAACGCCGATCAGTCGACATTAAGAACTGAATGACAGCACTCTTGCGGGTGGGCCAGTGGCTTCCCCTCCCCCATCCCATGACGTTAAACACCACCAACTTCACCCGATTTTTGCATGGCCATTGGACAATGATTTACTATGGTTTTGCTACTAAATTCCAATGGATGATTATTCAAAAATATTGAGAATTAGTTTAGTCTCAAGGCATAGCCAAGAGTCTTACTGGATAATTATAGATTACCTCTCCAATGGATGATTGTACATTTTTCATGTACTTTTTCACGTGAATTTCAGTTGATGCTAGATCTTACATTAATAACTATACGTGCATGAATATCCATGCTTTTATAATTCCCCACTATGGTGAATGTTGATGTATGGCCTTGGCCGATTGATCTTACAATTAACTCACTATTCATATTCAATTTTATCCAGTGCAGCCCAATAAAATAAGGAAAAAAGAAAATTCAAATGCGGGCTACATAAAAATGATTTTTTAAAAAACTACATTAATGTCTGATATCACGCGCGCATTCGCCCTCAGCTCACGCATTCGCCCTCAGCTCTTGCAGAACAACATTCGCTCTCAGCATTCGCCCTCAGCATTCGCCCTCAGCTCTTGCAGAGCAACATTCGCCCTCAGTTCTTGCAAAATGGTAAGTTCTTACTGCAGGCCCTTCCTCCTGTAGTAGGGTTGACCCTATTTGGGTTTTTTTGGAGAATACAAAGGTTGTGATTGATTACGGGGCACTGCCTATATTTTTTGAACTTCTTGCCTCTGGGCATGATAATGTTCGAGAACAGGTAGCACGTTCATTTTAGAGGCATAAAATTATTCTTCCCAACTATCTTTATACGTCTGTAATTTTGGAATTTGATTTAAAAAACTACTACCCAACTTTGAGTTCAACTGGTGTTCGTGTAAGGCTGTTTGGGCAACTTTGAGTTCAACTAGTGTTCGTGTAAGGCTGTTTGGGCTTTGGGAAATATTGCTGGAGACTCTGCAACATTTAGGGATCTTGCCCTCAGTCATGGAGCTCCGAGGCAGGTGCTTGCCCAGTTGAATGATACTGCCAAAATTTCAATGATACGAAATTGTACATGGGCTCTGTCAAATTTTTGCCGTGGTAAACCCCAACCACTATTCGAACAGGTAAGCAGAACACATTTTCTGCCTCTTCTTCTTAGTTCGCAGATACTGTGGATTTTTTTTTATAGATCTTGGTGCTTGGTAGATTTGGACGTAATATGGACCTAGGCGCTTGTTCATTACAATGACTCCGTCATCGGGTTTTAGAAAATGCTCAGAAATTTGGGTTTCACAAGGGGATTACACTTTCTTTCAATTATCGATTACCAATCACATTCAAAAAAAGTCTTTCGTAGCATTGTTGAGCTCTTTGTAGGTGAATTTCCGAGGCAATTTCACAATATCTGAACTAAATTTGTCTGTCCTTTTCAATACTTTGTGCTTGTAACAGAACCAGACAAACAATCTAGTGGCCAATGCAACAACTGTTGGAATTTTACAAATTCCAGAACAGAATTGGAGAATAAAACTCCCCTTCTTAACACAGAGAAAAAAATTTTAAAATTTCATTCACAGACAGAGTTTCAACTCAGAAAAAATTATATTCCATGTATAAAAAAACTGCTGTTACAATTCTTCCTTAGCTGATCCGGAATATGTGCATAAGCCACACATCCGAAAACCTTCATATGTGTGACACTTTGGTGCCACTCCATGCCTCTTCCGACACTTTGTTCATAACAGCTTTTGTAGGGCACCTGTTCAAAATATACGCTGCACAATGTACAGCTTCAGCCCAATAATCATTAGGCAAATGCTTTGCCTTAAGCATACTCCTCGCCATGTCCATTATGGTTCGGTTCTTCCTTTCGGCCACTCCATTTTGCTGTGGAGTATATCTAGTTGTAAACTGTTTATGAATACCATTTTCTCTACAAAAACGTAGAAAATATTTAGATATATACTCACCTCCTCTATCAGTCCTTAAGACCTTGATATGCAGCCCACTCTGATTCTCAACAAGTGCTTTGAAATTGCGAAATTTTTCAAACACTTCACTTTTCTTTTTCAAAAAGTAAACCCAAGTTTTTCTTGTAAAATCATCTATGAATGTTAGTACATAGTGGCTGCTTGCAAGTGATGGAGTTTGCATCGGTCCACACACATCTGAGTGGACAATCTCTAAGGGTGCTTTTGCCCTTATGCTTTTCCCGGAAGGAAAACTTTCTCTGTGTTGTTTCCCAAGAATACAACCTTCACAAAGGCTGTCCAGTTTCTCTATCAATGGTAAACCACTTACCATCCCTTTTCTGTTCAACAGATTAAGACCTCCAAAGTTGAGATGACCAAATCTCAAGTGCCATAACCAATTATCATCTTTTGGTTCGCTTTGGAATGTCTCTTGTACTACTGCTGCTTTCTCTTCACCATTCATCAGATCTGCTCTCATTCTGAGAGGGAACATCCTGTTCCTTGTCATCTTCACTTCAGCAATACATTGTTTGCTGGGTGGTTTATCCATGATGGTACAAACATCATTATCAAAGAAAACATTATATCCCTTATGAACAAGTTGTCCAATACTTAAGAGATTACACTTCATTCCTGGAACATAATAAACATCTGCTATGGTTTTCTTTGCACCTAATCTTGTCAAAACATTTACATCTCCTTTTCCCATAACAGAAACTTTGCTATCGGTTCCTAGTGTGACTTGTGACTGCACACTTTCATCTAACATAGAAAACATTGCTAAGTTTCCTGTCATATGGTTGCTACAACCGGAGTCTAGAAACCATAAGTCTTCACTCTTTTCTTCAGCCATATTACAAGCTAAAAACAAATTACTTTGGCTGCTATTTTCTTTTGTGAAATTTGCACTAGTTTCACTTCTCATATCATTCTGCTTCTTCTTTCTACATTCATTAGCATAATGACCATATTTTTTACAATGGTAACATTGGACATTGGATTTGTCATACCTTTGTCCTTGTGCATCCTGCTGACCAGTCTGTTGGCTGCTGCCTTGGCCTTGATGCTGATTTGGATTGTTGCCCCTTCCTTGAGCATTTGCTGGACTGTTCCTTCCACCTCTGTTTTGGCTTCTGCCTCTTCCTCTCTTGTTTCCTTTGCCTTGCCCTCTTCCTCTTCTGAAATACATCTGGGTCTTAAAGGCTTGCTCAAGAGATGAGTTTTCACTCCTACCCAGTCTCTGTTCATGGGTCATCAGTGATGCATGTAGTTCATCCACTGAAAACTTTGTGAGATCCCTAGTCTCCTCTATGGTGGTGACAATCACATCGAATCTTGAGGGTAAACTTCTCAAGAGTTTTTCCACAATCCTTTTATCTTCAAGAGTCTCTCCGTGAGATCTTATTTGTGTGACCATTCCAATCACATGAGTGAAGAATGAGTCAATGTTATCTGACTCCTTCATACAGAGAGTCTCAAAGTCTCTCCTCAACAACTGAAGTTTTGCTGTCTTCACTTTCTCCATACCCTGATAAGCTGTCTTCACTTTCTCCATACCTTGATAAGCTGTCTTGAGAGTTTCCCATGCTTCACTGGATTTCTTGGCTGCTGCTATCCTTGGAAACACACTCTCATGCACAGCTTGATATAAGAAGAAAAGAGCCTTGGCATCTTTCTTCCTATTGCTCTTCAGAATCTCTCTTTCTACCTGAGTTAAAAGAAGAAACTCCACTTCATTTGCTGGCTCTTCAAAGCCATCCTCAACTAATTCCCATAAGTCTTGGGAGACAAATAATGCCTTCATATTTATTGACCAGTAGTCATAATTTTTCCCATTAAACATTGGGAGATGGATATTTCCCATACCCATACCTGTGCTGGCTCCATCCATTCTGCACTCTTAACTATGATAAAAACACTTGACTGTGTGTTTAAAAATAACCAACTGTACTGCAACAGTAACACAAAACTATATAGACAAATACCTTAAATCCTTTATGGCTGAGTCTTCACACTGCTGGAGAAGCTGCTGCAACAAAGAATTCGTTTCCTTCAGCTTATTTGACCTTCAAATAGCCTGGATTGGCTCTGATACCATGTTGGAATTTTGCTGAATTCCAAAATAATAAAACTGCCTTGCTTAACACAGAGAAAACATTTAAAATTTCATTCAACAGTGACATAGTTTCACATAAAAAAATTTCTATTAAAAAAAACTGCTGTTACAGATTCTTCCTCAAAAGAGGGATTACAAAACAAAATCTGACTGCTGCAAACACAGTTCAGAAATATCACTCTATCATTCACTGTTGTTACAAAATATTTCACACTGCTGTGTAAAACATAAAACACTCTGTTTTTCTGTCTCTGTTTGAAAAAAATACTCTGCTGTGTGTAATAATTAAAAAAAATTACAGCTCTCTACCTCTGTATATTAACAAAATATCCCAGATTCAATTAATGCCATTAACTGACATTCAACCACAAAATTCACCGCTTGGAAAAACATTAATGGTCTCCATTAACTTCTGTCAGCACCGCTTACAATTGGCATTGATGGAAAATTGAATTTGTGGCACCGCTGTTCTTTCTTCCTTTCCGCACTGCTGTGCAATGAAACTGTTGTCTTTTTAAAAAAAAAATTACACTGTAAAATAAAAATTACAGCCACGGCCCTCTTTTTTGTTTTGGCTTTCGGGCCTTTAAACTTTCCAGAACATTTCATTTAAAAATAAAACATTATTTATATATATTATAAATATTAAAAATATTTATAATATATATTATCCTTAGTAAAAAAAAATTACCGAAGGTCTTTTAAAAACTTTATGAACCTTTACGGATTTCAAAAAGTAAATAAAACTCCTTTTGAAAAAAGCTTTTCGCGTTCCAAAATCGAACACTGACGTAGGCCCAATGTGTGACGCGAAATTTAAATTAAATCCACCCTGTAAAATTTCGGGTCTGGATTTTGCTTGCTGACGTAAGCTTCAAAATCAACGCGATTTCATGTGTTTTCTCCACGGAAATTCCTGTAGCGTTGCTGCAGTTGAATTTAAAATTCAAAAACAACAACAACACCTCCTGTTGCAATGCCTGCAATTCACCCTCTCTGCACGCATGAATGACTATGGCACCCTCTTTTGTGAACAGGTACTGGAGCTGAAGGTACTGTTTTCCATTAGGATCGTGGAATTCAACATCCAAAATAGTATCAAATTCCACTGCAATAGTATTCCCCAGCGAGGGCAACAGTTCATTGAGACCTATTGGACTCATCACCCCCAAATAGCCTCCAGGGCTACCCAGAGTTTGATCATCTGGAGCAATAAAAAATTCTCATCCATCCCCTAATTGAAACAAGAACAGGACCCACATTGGTTACAGAAAAAGAGAAACACGTTTTGAAAGAAGAAGAAACTTTTGTATTAGGGTCCAGAAATCTAACTGGTCTATTGTACAATGCCCTACCTGCACTTCAAATTGGTACTCCCAACTCCATGCTAAGGCTCACTGTGCCATTCTTGAGATGAGCATCTTAACCTGAAGTTTGATTCCAAAAAACCCAAGTCCCCTGTTCTATGCCCAAGACCTCTATTACAACGAGTAGAGTTTTGAGCGAAATACTTCACAATAGGAAGCAAAAGAAACATCGCAAAATTTCTCTGCTTTAGACTGATAATTTTCTGTGTGAAAATTCAACTGCGGACAGTAAAAACATAATATCAAACACAACCAATCGACAATGGAATTTGAACATGAGGATTTATAACCACAGAAAACCCTCTCCAGGTTAAAAGAATTTCGGAATGGCTTTAAGATTCTACTAATGAGCGCTTACAACACCATAGCAATTACTGTCACAATGAAATCTGCTGGAAGCAAAACCCTTGTACAGTTTCTACATTTCCACAGTGGAAGCAAGAATCTTTCTATCTCTCATGATCTGGTTCTGTGGTCAAATCCTTTGCTATGGCTGTCTTGTTCTGCTAAACGTGGATCTGTCTTAGCTTTGGCTCTGGTTCTCATTTAGGATCGTGGCTATCTGATCTTGTTGTGGCTTTGACTATACAAACTTGTTGAATAGGAAAATGTTGACTCTCCTATATATAGGAGCTTCAATGGGTGCTCTCAAACACTTTTTTGGGCAGCTTTGTTTTGTCTCTGATTCAAGGCAGAACTATGTTGGCCTTGGTTTTTTAGTCCTTGGAACTTAGTTCTCTCATATTTACCATCCTATCCCCAGTTTTCTACCGAGAAAGACATAACTTCACGATATCAAAATTGACTATTTTTGGCCATTTATCTTTAGTAATGGTACAACCTTAATTTGGTGCATTCGTACAGTATCTGAAGAGCACTCTCAAACTGTTATTCAGTATTTTAGCATAACTACTACATTTAACTACCATGCTCTAATATTTATATCAACCATAAGCATTCTTAAGGTAGTTCCACGTTTGTGAAGCAAAAGGAATGCTTCTGACAGCTTCTTATCATAGTGGTACAATTCTGTCCGCAGTTTATCTTTTATAAACCTCCAATTTTCCAAAAGTAGTAGAGACTACAGTTTGCATCTGAAATTTTGGACAAATCTGTTTAGTATTCTACAGAAAATGCATTAAGAATAAAAAAGCCCACAATTTGTAAAAAGCCCACAATTTTGTAAAAAGCCCACATTTTGTAAAAAGCTCACAATTTGTAAAATGCCCACTTTTATTTTCTTTTTGCTTATATATTGAGCTCCCATTGAGTTCAACAAGTCTAGGGTTTTCTACACCATTGAGAGAGATTTATTGTTTTCTTTATAGGATAATTTGCATCAATGGAAGAAAACATTGGAGCTGGAAAAACAATTCAAAAGGGTGAAAGGGGTGATGGCAGAGTTTATTTCCCTTGTAAAAAATGTTGTATGAGAAATAATGTTGGAGTTTTAATAGCAACAGCAACAGTGCATTGTAGGAAATATGGGCACATTGATGGTGGATCGAATGACTATCGTCCCATGGTAATTAATTATCTATCTTCATTTTGATTATATTGTAAAATTTTATATTATTTTAAATTTTTAATATTTTTTATATGCGCACTAATGTTTAATTATTAATGTTTGTAATTTTCATAAAGGCACAGTTGCCCCCCAAATTTTTGCAGATGATCAACCAGCTTCCATAGCAAAATAGTAGTAGATTAGATGATGTTGCACAGTTACAAGAGAATATTGCAGCAAATATTAGTATTGGAAATGATGTTTTACAAGGTGAAGAACATGAAGCGAATGATGAAGGTAATTTTAATGATCCCATGGAGGTAGATCACGATGACAGTAATGAGACAGTTCACATTAATGATGGGACAAATCAAATGCTCCAAGACTTGTATGGTGAGTCAGATGATGATGGTGGAGATAGCAATGACGGTATTTATGATGTACCTCTGATTGAAAGGTCAAGTGAACGACTTTTTGAACACTCAAATGCAACTCTTCTCTCTGCTACATTGTTGCTGGTGAACTTAAAGGTTATGAATAATTTGTCGAACAGATGTATGACACAACTCCTAAGATATGCAATATGTATATATGATCACATATATGTAAATGTTGATTATTTTCCCTTTTTTTTTAATTGTAATAAATGTGTAAAATAATAACTTATATATAAGTTATTATTTTACACATTTATTACAACTAAAAAAAGGGAAAATAATCAACATTTACATATATGTGATCATATATACATATTGCATACCTTAGGAGTTGTGTCATACATCTGTTCGACAAATTATTCATAACCTTTAAGTTCACCAGCTCTCTGCTATTGTTGTTGGTGAACTTAAAGGTTATGAATAATTTGTCGAACAGATGTATGACACAACTCCTAAGGTATGCAATATGTATATATGATCACATATATGTAAATGTTGATTATTTTCCCTTTTTTTAATTGTAATAAATGTGTAAAATAATAACTTATATATATATATATATCATAGTTATCAAAACCGGCCAGTCAGGACAGCGGCCGGTTGGAACCGGTCTTGCAACCCGGTCAATAGCCTATTCTCACCTGTTTTGGCCGGTTAACCAGACCTAACCGGCCGGTTAAGGAACCGTCCAGTTTATGCATAAACCGGTCAGTTCCGTACTTAACCGGCCGGTTAGGTGCTCCTCCATGAGTTGCAAATTCCTCAGTGTCTCCTCCATGAGCTGCAAATTCCTCTATTATACTAGCAACAAACTTCTCTAATAACTCATACTCAACACCTTATAGTAGCAAAAAGACACATGATGACTGATAAATACAAGGCTGGCTAGCATAAAATCCCTGGCAGCATGCAACTCATCAAGTGTACTTGATGACAATTTCTGTTCTCAAAACAATCAGCAGCAACCTTATTTCACACTCAGCTAGGAACTGTCAGACCCTCTCTCTCGAAACCCGGTTCATTAGCTCCACCGATCCGGTCACCGGTTTCGGTTTTAATAACTATTATATATATATATATATATATATATATATATGATTAATAATCTTTACAAGACACTACTTTTTGTTTCTGTTGTAGATTGTTGGGTGAATATTTGTTACCATCGCCAAATACTTTACCTCGAACATATCGAGAGCTACGTGCTATTATGAAACACTTTGGAATGGAATATAACACTATAGATGCATGTCCTAAAGATCATATTATATATTATGGAGAACATGCGTTGAAAACAGAATGTCTGAAATGTGGTACCAGTAGATATCGAACAGATCAACTAACCAAAAAGGTGCCTCAAAAGGTTCTTCGTCATATTCCCATAATTCCATGTTTGCAGCGAATGTTCAGGTGTAACAGCATAGCACAGTTTATGGATTTCCATGCAAAGAATAGAAGTGGAGATGGTGTTCTTCGAATGCCTGCAGATGGTTCTGTATTTAGAGAAATCGAGGAAAAATATGTAGATTTCAAAAATGAACCTCGTAATGTCAGGCTTTCATTGGCAGCCGATGGTGTTAATCCATTCGGAGAGCTTAGATCTACTTACTCAGTGTGGCCTATTTTCGTTATCAACAATAACATTCCTCCTTGGATGTCAATAAAGAGGGAGCACATAATGTTGACTATGATTATTACAGGTATTTGATACATTATTTCTTTGAATGTAACATTTTCATTTCTCTCGTTGTTTGAATAAATATATATTTTATTTATTTACTTACTTATATATACATATATCATTGGAGTAATTATTATGTTCCGTAATTTTGAACAATTAGGTAAGTACCAGGTCAAAGATATGAATGTATATATTGAGCCTCTTATCGATGAGCTAATACAATTATGGCATGGCATCACTATGTATGACATCACTAAGCCAATCAAGCAGAAGAGATTTCAATGTCGTGGAATGCTTGTATGGACAATTCATGATGCCCCAGGAATAACACATGTTTGTGGTATGTAATATTTCATTGCACTTTAATATGATACATAATTATCTAAATTAGATATACCATATTGCATGTTTTAAAAATGATCTCATAGTATATTAATTTTTATTGATCCATCTATTGCAGGTCTTCAAACAAAGGGTAGATTTGCATGTCCAGTTTGTGGCCCTAAGATGAAGTATCGTCATTCGCCAGACTTAAGAAAGATGGTGTTTGATGAGTTTGGGCACTTCCTCCCTGGGAACCATGAGTATCATACTACTGAAAAACATCTTTTCAATGATAAAGAAGAAACTAGATTAAAACCACGAAGAATGACACCTCAGTTGTGGATGTTGGAATATAACAGAATTAATAATCGTCGAGCAGCTGGTACGTAATGTGTGTGTATATATATATATATATATATATATATATTATTTGTTTATGTAATGTTTGGAATTTTTGTTTTAACTAATGAATTTATTTTATTGTATTTTATAATTAATATTGTTCTGATTTATTTTATTCTTTGATATCGAGGTCATCGTCGCCGTGAAGGTACTAATATTGTACTTCCACCTGGAATGAAATGTTATCCTTCTCAATTCGCGAGGTTGCCCTACTATGAGGACCTAAAAATAGCTCATTTGTTTGATACAATGCATGTCGGGAAGAATGTGACAGAAATTTTATGGCGAACCATAGATGGTGCACATGAGAGAGATAAAATTGACAAAATTTGTGTTGACATTGAGAAATCAAATCATGCAATGAAAAGTGTGATCGACGGATCAAATAAAAATGGAGGTCGAAATTATAATAATATTCCATGGTTATTAACAGAACAACAAAGCAATGATGTAAAAGAGGTCGTTAGAAGAATTAAATTTCCAACGGGTTTTGCTTCAAACATAAATAATATCTTAACAAAGAAAGGTGACTTCAGTGGGGTGAAAACACATGATTGGCATACCTTTGTTAAGGTAATTTTTTTGGTATACGTTTTTGTTTGTTATTTCTTGAATACATATTTTAAATTTTCCTTTTTTCTGTTTAATTTGGAAACCAATAACGATTCATTTTTTATTGTTATAGTATGTTCTACCTGTATCTCTCCCAAACGACTTCGACGACAATGTCAAACAAGTTATATATGGTCTTAGTAAATACATGAGGTAAGTAGTTTTGATTTATACGCAAAATCTAATTGCTACAATTTATTTTTGTACTTGATGAAATGATGTATTAATTGACTTGTAATGAAATATATATTATGTTTCATTGAAATAACCTTGCGTAATGATTTGCAGATGGTTGTCATTGAAAGAAATCCATCAAGATGAAATAAAGTATTGGAAGAGAGAAATTCCTCGGCTAATGTGTGAAATGCAAAATTATCTACCTCCAACATTTTTTAATGCACAAGAACACTACTTGATACACCAAGTTGAGGAGATTGAAATGTGTGGACCAGTACACACAAGGTCAATGTGGATGGTCGAGAGGCACCTGAAATCCTTGAAGGCTTTGGTTAAACAAAGAGCACGACTTGAGGGTTCTATGGTGGAGGGATATGTGGTATATCAATCCATGGTGTATATTAGTCATTATCTTCCTAAATTAGCTGCGCCAGCCATGAAGGCGGTGGATTGCATTTGGGATGTGAACTCCATCAAAAAATTTGAAGTGGAGCACCTGTTGGGAAAAGGTAGAATGAAGAAAGTGAGAGGTAAGAGATTTATTATGTATAATACATATAATGTTTCATTTTTTTACATCATGTATATGATCATTATATTCATTCAGGTTTTATTCTTTCATAGTTTATTAATTAATATAATTTACCATGGTTATAAGTAATATTTATTAATAATGGTGAATTATTGTTTTTTTATTCAGGTGCTCAAGATTATGAGGCGCTACTTTTATACATTGCAAACAATCTTGAGTGGATGAGTGAATGGATTGAAACATGTAAAGAACGTAACGACGGTAGGTTATCATGGCAACTACTGTCTGAATTGATTAGAGAAGCGTATCGTAGTGGAGATGGGAACGTTACGGACAGGGAAATCGATTTAGCATATGGTTTGAAAGATAGAAAGGTAAGAAATTAATTCACCTATTTATAATGTGACAAGAAGTTTGATTTTTCAGTTAATTTTCATGTTGTGTAAATTATATGTTTAATTATTAATTGAGAATGCATCTTTTTCATGTTTGGCATGTTGCAGTTGAAACACCACAAGGCTATGTGGTGCAATGGTCGTCAATTTCACACTAAACAGTTGGATGATAACAGGAAAACTTCTGATAGTGGGATAACTGCAGTATTCCAGGTCACTAATGTTTCCTCCAGGAGTGACAGACATCCTCGAGAATCTGAAAATAGATATTATGGGTTCTTAGATGATATAGTTGAGTGTAACTTTAATACCTTCAAAATAGTTTTGTTCGATGTCAAATGGTATAGGCTACGAATGAATGTACGTGATGATGATAGAACACTTATTCAACATGAAAATGGATTTCCAATGGTTAAAACATCGCAGTTTGAAGCAGGAAAAGATCGTTATGTTTTTCCAAGCCAATGCGAACAAGTCTTTTACTCAGAGGTTCCAGGTGAGAACGAATGGTCATTTGCTATTAGATATGATCCAAGAGGAAGGCTAGTAGAGTATACTGTAGAGGAAGAAGATGATATTGATCAAGAAGAAGATGATGCGGTGGCAGATGAGCAGGAAGATGCATGGACAGATGAAGAAGATATCTTAGAAGATGAACCAGGCATAGGAGATGAGGCAACAATTATTGATGATGATGTCGATGAGGATATTATTGAAAATGACATAATTGATGATGATGATGACATGGTCGATAATTTCAACACCGTTTCTGAATCAGATGTTGATATAGATGTCGATCAGTTGGATGAAGATCAAGAAGATACAGAAGAATATTGATACAGATGTTATGTTCGAGTATGAGCTCGTCCTTATTTATATCGATTCTCCATTAAATACAGAGCCTGCCATCAAGGACAATCATATAATAGGATACAGGAAACATATTGCCAACATTGTCTTTAAATAATTTACTAATTATGCGGGTTTGTTGCATGTTGTTTGTTATTTCAAACCAATAAATAATGGCCTTACTATTGTTTATTATTTCGCAGGATTCGCAAGATTCATTTGATTCTATGGTCAGGTCTCTGAAAAAGCCAATTAAACACTTAAATAGTCAAGATCTGGAAGACAGGCTTTACCCCCACCATAAATTGCTGAAAAATCGGCCTTCAGTTCAGCTTGCTGTGCTGAAGACGAGGGTGGATTTACATGATCAGTTGAATGAAAATGAATCAGATATTCGGGATGCTTTTGAGGGCAGATCCATAATCCCCATAGATGAAGATCCCATTGCTGCAGAATTTCTGTCTGCGTTGAAGCATAAGTATAGTGTTGTATCGGAATACAAATTGGAGGACAACTATACCAAGTCTAAATCAACTGAATCCAGTTCTAGTGCTCTTGAACTTACCGAATTAAAGCCAGAAACAGGATTTACAACCTCTAATGGGAATGGGTATGGTAGTTTCAATATTGGATTAGATGTCCGGAGCTCTGCAATAGGCACTGGACCTGATCGTAATGAACCCCAACTAATTCAATGTGATGAAAATATGGACATTGATGATGGTCAGGAAAACAAGCCAGAGCATTTTGGCAATATTGAAGAAACTGAAGAGGTTTCCTGTGATCGATTGAATCAACTCAGCCATAAGACATCTACTGCAGGCTCGTTTGTATCAGAAGGAGAATCGGTTTTGCTTTCCCATGATGATGGATGCTGCTCTTTTCATGATATAGCAAATTCGGAGGTGTGGAGGTTTTAATTATTGTACTTAATTTTGGGGTTTATGGGTGTTATAATTTATACATTTTGGGATTTTCTATTAGAAATAGGGAAAATCCTAGGGGTTAGATTATTCTCATGGTTTAAATTTCTATATTTGAAATAAAATTCATAAATTTCTATTTAAAAAAATGATTTGCCTAAATATTTGATGTAGTTTAAATAGGATGTAGTTCATTTCAAAAACTGTTGAAATTTTCTAGAAACTATGATTGGGATTTCAAGAATATTTATGCACTCTTTAAATTTTCCCTTAACATAAAGGCCAGTTGATGTATGAGTAATACTCAGTATTGTTTTTTTTCCAATCTCCGGGAGAAGGCTGAATATAAAGCTCCATATGGGCTTACCCCAAACATGTGGGGTGATTCCTGGTTGATCAGAGCAGCTGGTTCAGATGGTCGCTTTGGTAAATATGTTGTGGCAGCATCTGCAGGCTGTACATTGGACTCGGGTTTCTGTTCATGGGACTTTTATAATAAAGAAATTATGGCATTCCATACTGAATCAGAGGCCTTCACTTCAACGTCCAGTACCATCTCTCCAGTTTTGGCAGAGTGGGATGTCTCGGGGAGAAATTTTGGCTTTGCAAATGTTGTGCCAGAGAATCAACATTGGTGGTACAGGCCATGTGGGCCTCTTATGGTATCTACTGCCAGTGCCCAAAAGACGGTTAATATTTATGATATTCGTGATGGAGATCCTGTGATTTCAATGTGTTTGTTTTGAAAGTTTAGGTTTCATAGTAAATCATCAATGGGCTCTAAAATAAGGCCACATTGAAATCTTGGATACATGTTTCATGCCAAAATCAGTTGTATCTTCCATAAATACACAATCTTCGACCACTCTGTATAAATCTGCTTCTTGGAAAATATTACATCTCCCTCATTATACAGGTGGTGTTCTTACATGCATAGCAAAGGCATTGTTTTGGCAATCATTTTTGAAGTCACTAGATATTGTGGGTACAAGGATCTAGGGTCTCCACATGAAACTGTGTTGCCCGGAGACTCACTCTGCCTGTCCTTAAATTTGTAAACATAGTAGTATGCCAATGATTCTTTCATTTTGTATGCATAAGACGATTTTTTGTCAAAGTCCATAATTGTTTTTAAGTTTTATCCATCCCAGTTTTGTTGTGAATGCACAGGTTTTTGGCTCAACACATATCTGTTGTATCTTTGTACTTTTCCTTTACTAACTATTTGAAATTTCTAGTTATATTTAGAGGTGTCTTTTAAGGGATGAGGGGAATTACTTGGATTTAGTGCTGCCAGGCTTATCATTTATTCTCCAAATGAAGCCCTGTAATCTGTAACACTATATGCGCATACAACTCACTTGTTAAAATATAGTTGATACAAAACGTTGTACATGAAGCCTGGAATTGTGTACATTCCTGGAATATATTAATTTGCAGGCATGCTTAAAAGAGAGATAGGTTTTGATAAAATCAAAAACCCTGAACATGAAGAAAAATACGAGGCAATTATTTTATACAAATAGAACCAAGACACTATCTCCTCATTAATAACAAAACCTCAGTCCAAAAATCATATGTACAAATTCTAGAAGTCGAAAGTTGAAAATTTCTGAAATGGAACCAGGCCCTTTTCAAAAGAATAAATTTAGTAAAAACGAGGGTGAAGAAAGTTATCAAAATTTCCACATACCGTGTTAGCAAGGAATGACTACGAGTCCTGAGCAGTGAGACTGAGGAATTGCTCCTTTGCTGCAGGTTGCAGTTCTCTTCTCCAACACGATGAAAAGAAAATTCTTAGCTTTGGAGTCTGAAGCTCGAGTCACAACTTGGAAGTTGGTAAGGAAAATTATTAGGGTTGTTGCCAGTTGGCTTGGAGTTCGCAGCCTAATTAATTTTCTTTAATGCATTTCCTTCAATGCTGCGCCAGTTGTCACTAGCCACCAACCTTTACAATAAAATTTATTAGACCCGTCACGCTACGAGGAAAATTTGACGTGATCATTGATCATTGATTTCTTATTGTGATAACAAACATTGGAGATTTACTGTCCTGTTTTAAAGTTTTATATTTTTTTTTTTAAATTGAAACCGCCGTCGGCATACTGACGCCTTGTAAGCGTCGCTCTTTTGACGTTTTGAACGATTTCCATTTTCGTCGGTCTTGTGACGTCCGTCGATATTGCGACAGCTCTAGAAACGTCCAAAATTTCGGACCACATTTCGTCGGAATTGCGACAATTATTCCTGGCGTCGATATTGTGACGCTTCTGGAAAGCGTCGGTCTTGTGACACTTTTGCAATACGTCGGTCTTGTGACACTTTTGTATGGCGTCGGAAATGCGACAGTATAAAGACGTCGGAACCGCGACGTTCAAAACGTCGGACCAAATTTCGTCGGAATGGCGACATTTTACAAATGTCGGTTTGGGAGGCGTCGAAAGAGCGACGAGTGTTTGGAAGCGACGGGAAGTGTCGGTAGTGCGACACTTTGTATAGGCATCGGAATTGCGACCGCACGAGAAACCACGTTTTTTCCGGCCTCGAACTGTCGCTCTTGCGACGACTGTGTGTCGGAAAAGCGACGATTTGGCCGTCGGAAATTGTGCCAAATGTTCTAGTGTGGCTTGATCAACATACCATTTGGACACTTCGCCAGTAAGGGTGCGTTGGAATAAACGAAGACAAATGGAGTCATCAGTGATGGAATTAGAGGAGCACCACATGTGGAAAGATCAGATATGATTGGAGGGATCTTCACTAGCAAGGCCTTCGAACTTGGGAATGTCGGAGGGGAGCTTGGTTGGCATAGCAAGCCAACCGAAATCATGGCAGATAGGATCATTGATAAGCTGATTAAAGTCGGGGAGACTGAGGCCAGCCATATATGGAAGTAATGGGGCAGTCGAGGTGGGTCCCGTAGTGGTTCCACTGGAAGCGGACCCAGCAGTAGAACTGGGGTTAGGGCTAGGTCCAGCACTAGACATGGTGGAGGTAAAGGGGGGAGAACCAAAAGGACGTGGAGAACCCAAACAATCAGAGGAAGAGTCGGAGTGTGGACTCGGGGGAGGACTTAATCGATGACGACGGGAAGGAGGAAGTCGACCAACCAGAAACTGAGGGTGAAGGCCAAGAAGTCACCGGGATAAACGCCTTGGAGGAAAAATGATGACAGGAAGAAGAAAGACTGACAAGGGCAGCAAGGTGCAAAAGCAAGACGCGACAAGGGCAAGGAGGTGCAGTGTCGATTAATTTTAGAGTCTTTTCCAGGCGGTGTTAACCAGGCTCTTCTTCACTTAGGGTCAGTGTGTGGCATGCGTTAATTTTAATTGATTAAGCCGAGACGTTTTGAGAGTAAAAAAAAGTGTGCTGCATAATGGAAAATAAATCTGCAGTAAATAAGACTGAAAGAATAGAAAATTAGCAACTAAAAAGGCAGCAATCGAACCCAAGAAGGTGGGTCTCTCAAAACTAGTCTAGAAGGGGTAGAGCACGCTAACAAGAGATCAATAGATCTAAGGTCCGGAGGGACTGGGATCTAATGGAGAAATTTGCTGGAAAGTGGTGCAGAAAGCAGCAAAGAGGCAGGGGCAAGGTTGCTGCTAGAAAATAGGAGATCAGCTAAAAAGAGGGGGGTCAAAGAGGTGGCCCTAGAGATGAACCCAAACAAAGCAAAAGGCAGTGTATAGAAAGGGAAGAAAATCTGACCTGTGAGGATCTGAATAGGAGGTTATCAGATCTGAAATAAGGCTGAAACTTCAAGAAATTTAGATGTCTGAAAACAGCAACAAACTCTCCCACAAAAAGTGGAGGGAATTAAAGCCCTAAGGGGCAAGATTCCCACTTAGGTGAGTGAAATAGATCAGCAACAGGTCTGAACAGGTGGAGACAGAGGTTGGAAAACCCTGACAAAAGCTTCAGTGAAACCCAGAAAAAGTGCTGGCAGATTGCAGAAAAAATTGCAGGTCGCAGGTTTGGGCCTGTTTTCAAGCCAGGTCACAGATTTAGGGCAGAAAAGTGCGACCTCAAGGCCAAGTCGCACTTTTTGGGCCGATAAGTGTGACCTGCAAATCCGGGTCTGGCGGCGGCAGATTTCAAAAAAAAAAATTCGTCTCAGCAGTGGCTGATGTCAGTCACCTACGCAAAAAGGCCAAAAACACACAGAAGTTAGAAATTGGAATGTTTGAGGGTTTTAGAGGGGAAAACTAGCATAAAAATGGGAAAAAATAGGAAAAATAAAAATGGAAGAGAAACCCTAGGGTCTGAAACAGTTGGATATGCAGGAAGATAGAAAACGACAGTGGTCGCAAAAGAAAACCCGTGTGGAGTCGCCAATTGTTAGTATGATTCTTTCGTCGTAAAAGATCACTTTAGCTATGCATATCAAGTAGCCCTAACATCAAGTATGGCTGCAAAATATCCTTAAGTTTTCTGCATAAAATTAGATCTAAGCATAAAAGATATTAAGCAGATAAGATATAAAATGGCTCCATGCATCCAATGAACAAGACAAGAACAATGTATAAAAAGAATATTATATTATATTAAAGAATGGGGCACCTGAGAGGAAAACAAGAAAGGTGTTTTCCAGTTCTCCTCAGTGGGATGGGTTCTTGGAAGTCCTCAGTGTTTCAGATCTAAAATTCCTCTCTTTGGTTAATGTGGAAAACCCTCACAAACATGGAACTCAATGGGAGTTCAAAATGCAAACAAATGGAAATGGTGACCAAGAGTAGATCTAGTGTGATCTAATGCAATGGAGGTGACTAATGAATGGGGAAAACCCTCCTATTTATAACAAAATATTGGGGTGTTCTAGAACTCGGTGCATGAATAAAATATTATTAATCAAATTGTAGAATCACCCTTTAGGAATATTTTATTATATTTGTTGGAGGAAAAAGGGCTTTTGACTTGGGTCAATTCCTTTATTTATAAATAACAAATAAATAAATGATTTATTTGTTATTTTAAGGGAGATGAGGGGAATATAATTAAATAAATAATGGTTTATTTAATTATTTATATGTGATTTAGTCAAATTTAACTAAGAATATTATTTAAATAATGATTTAAATAACTTATTCTTAGGAAATAATTAAATAAATAATTATTTATTTAATTGATTACCTTGTTTTGGGTTAAATATGACCAAGAAACGTAAAAAAATGTGGTGAAAGAAATTTTACTTGGGGTAAAATTGGTCTTACATGGTGTACTTGGGTTCATCTAACGATAATGGGTTAGATGACCAAAAAATGGTGTAACACACAGGAAAGAACAGTTGATTACAACAAGGACTCTGCCCTGGTAGGATGAAGCCATTGAACTACCTCTGACAGTTGATGGAAAACTGGAAGAGATGTGCAAGAAGTAGAAAGACATGCTTCCGAATATTTTCAAGCCAACATCAGAAAAGTTATTAGAGGAAGTGCGCCGAGAAGAGAATTTGTTTGCAGAAATGATTTAGCCTTTGAGTAGATCCTACACTAGCATCATAGAGAATGTTCGGGATGCACTAGCTGAGTGACTCGGGATGAGTCACATGTGAGTGTTGGGGTCTTGTTGGGTGTTGGCAAGAAAACAGGTCTCACAGAGAAAACCCGGGTTCAGGGCTGAGGGCCAACAAAGTTTTCCACCGTAGTCTAGTTTCACACCGGCATTTTCACTCTGCTCCGAAGGGCAGAGAGCCTCACCCGAGGCGTGCCATGACCCTACTGTGATTAAGAGTAGATCAGTATCATTTCCCCAACATCCAAACAGGTGAACCAAAGCTAAACTAAGGAATTAAACAGCAATGACAGAACATTCCACAACATATATTCTTCAGGGAAACAGTTTAACCAGCGATAAACAAAATTTTAAACATAGCTATGAACAACACTCATTCGTATTCAACATCATATACCACAACAACCATATTTTATATATTAGTCAGCAACCAACAGAGGAAAATCATTACAAAGCTCTGCTACAGAAGAGCATAGAACAGAACAAAATACAATACGTCGTGAGGGACAGAGAGAAGCTACAGTGATCCGGAAGAGAGGAGAACAGTGCAACCCGATGGAGCTCTCTTGTGGCTCCCTGCTGCCTATCCCATCTATACCAACCTCTTCTCCATTGGTTGGTTGCTTATTTATTCTCTCGCTCGCGCAACTGACAGTTGTTCCCTGTTTCTTGCTCGGTTGTGTTTCGTTTCTTTTCATTCACCAGGAGTTCACTTCTTGTTTCCTTCCGCGCCCTTTCGTTGTTTATGCTTGATCCCGCGACCGCCGCGACACCTGTCCTCTGTATTTCCGCAACCTTGACACCTCCCTTCCTACCGAGGTTGCATTCCACCACGTGCTTTCCATCATTCAAAATATGTTGATCTTCAAAACAAGGACCCCAACAGGCCCCGACCACATCCTTTTGACTCGTCCCGAGTCAATTGTCCTAAACCGTCTCCACCTCCATGGGGCCACCTGACCCTGTGCCCTGTTCCAACTGCACACCTTCTCCTTGCTGTCAAAACAAGGGCCCCAACTCCGGGGCCTTGGTCAGAGCTAAAGCCTTAAGCTCTTGGAAAGTTGCCACGGCCTGCTGCCACCCTTGCAATAATGTGTCCGTCTCCGCCGTGATCTTGGTGATAGTTTCCTCCCTGAAATTTTCCTGCACAACGCTGAATACTGTGTTGACTTGGTTCCCGGCCTCAGAGGCCAACTACTACATCATTCGGGCGCTGATCTGTATGGGCTGGTGAAGCTCCTGAATTGCCTACTTAGTAGTCGTCGACATCTCCTCTACTTGCTGAATTTGGACCTCTAGCACATCCACCTGGGCATACAGTTGGTCCAGCTTAGAGGGGTCCATGGCATCTTGTATTTCCTTGGAGATTTGCTGCAGCTGGGCCGAAATCGACTGTGTCTTCACCGTGAGGGCCATTGAGCATTCCTGCAGACCTTTCAGGAGGTCGTAGGCATCTCGGGCTACAGTATTGAGGACTTCCTACATCTTGGTTACCTGGCCCTATTTCTCTAATATTTGTGCTATGTAAACTGCTGCTGGGTCGGGCAACGTCGGTCATGCTGCGAATGCCGCCTTGAGCTCTATATTCTCCTGGTGGAGGTTCAAGTATGCCACCCTGAGGTGGATTTCCTACTCTACTACTGTTGTTTCTTGCACATCATCTGGTATCTGACTGTAGTGGTCCATCACTGCTGGCCATACTTCTCGGAAAACCCTGTTCACTATGTATAGCTAGTTCTGTAGCTGCCCATTTTCCATTGTGAATTGCTCACGCTATTAAGTAAGCGCAATTATCTTCTGCTGTTGTTGCTCACATTTCTGTTGTAGCTCGGAGTGGAGCCTTTCTGCCTGTTGTGATGCCCTATGGATGAAGTGGTACAGCTGAGCTGTCCCCCACGTCTCCATGCTCTCAGCCACTGAAGTACCTTGATCTAGCCGCCGCTCTTGAAGTGGTTTCCCACTGGCAACCGATCTTGTTGATTGACCTTGAGGTGACTGCGGCAGGGTTTTATGGGGTGTAGAGTCTGCCATGTTCAGGTCCGGTCGCTCCCCTTGATCTTCTTGGATGGGTTATTGGAGCGGAGTAGGCTTAGGGAGTGGCCCAGCTGTGTCTTCAACTATTTGTTCCATCTGTGTGATTAGGTTGGTAAAAGTGGTCTGGGGGTCCACGGTGGGGTTGGCTAGAGGTACCACTTCTGTACCTGATTCAACCTTTGTCCCATGGTCCCCATTGAGTAGTTTCCAGATTACTGGATTGGATACCGTGGCAGATGAGGTGGATGGTGCAGATGAAGTGGTAGGTGGTAGTGGATCGGTACGAGTTGGTGAGATATATATGTTTAGGAAATAGAAGGGGTTAATGGGATGGTGGGGTGGCAACCCGCTTTCTTCCCCTGTCTCAGTGATTGGTTCTTCCTAGATTAGTACCCCTGTGCTCAGTTATCGAGATGGATACTCCCCTATGAGGTTGACCACCGGACTTGATTCTAGAACTTTGGCCCTCTTGGCCTTAGGTTCCGCTATGGGTTTTGTGGACCTACTGTTTCCCGCCAGTGGTGTGGTTTCTGGGCTTGGTGAACTAAACAATACATTTGGAATGGATGTGGGGATGGAGGTCGTGTTTGGAAGCGGGGTCGACTGAGAAACTTGGAATTCTAAAAAGACTGGGAATGGAGTGGCACTACTTGATATCACCTGAACTACTTCATTAAAGCTTCGTACCTTTGTATTTAGTTGTTGAATGATTGGGAGGAGTTGTAGGTTTGACACCCTACTTGCTACCTCCATTGCCATTTCTCCTGGAAACTAGTGTGGTAGCATCCCGTCGAAGATGTATGTGTACACCATGTTTCTGACTTCCATCGGGACCCCCGACCATGAACAAACTTCTGTATGGAAAGTTGCTTCGTCAATTTGAAATTTCAATGGCCTCATTTAGAATGTTGCCTCCGGTACACAAGTGGGTCTGAGGAACGTGTGCTTGTGTGTGACCCCAAACCAGACTTGCTCATTGTATCTGTCCTGTTAGGGATCTGTAATTTATTAGCAAGATTGGCAGAGTCCAATTATAGAAATAACATCGTTTCAACCAACTTTGGGATTCTAGGATCTAGCCCTCCTGAATCCGGAGAGGGATCTCTCCAATATGTACAAAGATGGATTTGCCTTTGAAGTTTGGGGTAATGATATTAGGCTAGTTATGAAGACCAATGGTTTGTTTGTTTTTTGGATGGTTGAGCATGATTACTGTTCAAGGTGGAAAGTTCTGAGGGCAAAAAGTTTCAAAGGTGAGAAGTTGCAAGCAATCAGAGTAAGCTTTGACCAAAAAGATAGACAATTGCAGGTTTTAGTCCATTGGGCTATGGAGTCATAATAGGATTTAATTGGAACAACAAGAGGCAAGAGTGGTCCATGGGGCAAGTCATCTACATCTAAGGATCTCTTTGAAGATTGATTTATGACTGCGATGATCTGATAAGAAGGAAAATAAGCAGAGATGCGGAACAAAGCGACTGGGATCTAGAAAGTACTTTGAAACCTTGACATGCCTTTGACATGGACTCAGAAAACATAGTAAACTAGGATCTCGTAACTAGGATCTGGTAAGTACTTTTAAACTAGCCAGCCTTTGATACACTTTCAATAGAAAACATCTTAAAACTAAGGGAAACTTGAAGGCAACTTTTGAAGTAGAAACTAGCGGGCCGGGCTCACCACAAATCCTCTCCTAACTCTTCTTTTACTTGGTTACTTTCAAGACAAATACAAAGATAACAACAGAATGGCCTAAGATCTTATAAGTACTTTGAAACTAGTCAGCTTTTAACACATTCCAAGGGAAACAATCAGGCAGTCTGTGGGATCAAACTGGGACCAAGGCTCGCCATATCTTCCTCAGTTCATCTTCACTAAACGTATACTGAATATAACATCTAAGAACAACATTCAGCTAAGACAATAAGACGAGGGAACTTCGGCATTCCTATGCTTAAACTGAATTAAATCATTCCTAAATAACACAGATGGAAGAAAACATTCAGATAAAGATTTTCATCCAGAGAAGGTTACCGATATACAGTAGGTCCTAACTCTATGCATGTTGTTCTTTATAAGATAATATGCAACACAGATGGAAACAGAAACAAAAAATAACAAGTTACAATTAGAAAAACATCACCGTCAACATAGACCAGGATCCCATAAATCAGCTTGTATTGATGCTTCAAACCAGTTACAGCTTTAAGTCCAGTGCTTTAGGTTAGCAACCATCTACACATCTCAGCCTAACCTATCTATCACCAGCAGAGCTCCAAGAGCCAGTGAATACTATGTACAATCAGAAGTTTTTTGCTCAAATGTATATCAAGGTTCTACAACCAACCCCTCACTCATCTTCTGAAGAAGTATATATAGAAGAATTAGGAGGTGAGATCTGATAAAAGATCTCAATTACAATTAATATAGAGTTAATGTCTTTTTGGCCCTTGGGGGCTCAATGAATAAACTGTACAGGTGTTTCACTGTATTAATTGATTTACACTTATGAATTAAGCTTGATGGGAGCTTAGTTGACCTTTGAGGCTCTGTGTGACACTAGGGTTACCCTGCAGATGTCTTTTGCATTAAGTTTTATTGCAGAAGTAATTTTTCCGACTGTGCTAAGGTGAAAATCTTCATTCGATCAATAACTTCGGCCCCTGATTGAGTACTTTGAGGAACAGGTGGCACTGTGGTAGCTGAGGAATCAATTTGCCTCAGATTGTGGCGGTGGAAGCATTCCAGCTTGATAAAACACTTTAGGTTTTGTGTAAACTGTGTTTTATTTGGGGATTAGGCTTTTGATAAGCATCTTAGATGTAATCCCCACAGATATGTCCTTTAATCCTCTGTTCTGGTTAATTCTGGTCTTCATCTATGATACTCTTTGCCTGTGCCAAATCCATGGTTTTTTGCTGATGTACAGGGTCACGCAGGGTCATCTGGCATCAGTGCTGGGATAAACATTGATGAAAACGTGAAATTAGGTCCCTGTGAATGATTCTCCCTCAGTGAATTGAAAGCGGGAGGGTCGTCAGCCTCTACTTTCGTAATTTCTTCAACGTGGCGGAAAAAACATTAAACCTTGCAAAATACAAACAAGAGTTATAAAATCTTGCGTATATAGTTTGACTGCTTCAGAGGACGTGTGGAAAGAACGGGGCCATTGGATGGCATCATCCAACGGTCGGGATCAATCGGGAGAGATCGTGGAATGGGAGAAAGAAGATTGAATCTGAGTCGTCGATCGTGCAGAGATCGATGGTTGGGAGCGGAGGTTGAAAGTCAAACGGAGGAACCGGGTGATGGAATTATGGACCGTCGATCTGCAAATCAGATCGACGATGGAGATTTATTTTCCGCCGCGCCATAGCTCGGTTATTGCGTGGGCACCTTTGTTAATTGTCGGGCATCTTCGGCGAGCGATCACCATTGGATGGCCCACCCCAGATCGGACGGTGGACAACGATATCGCTGGGCATCCCGGTCCGAACATTAACGCGCGATGGATGACGGATGGATGGCGGTTTTACAAATAGTACACGGGACGTGTGGCGGTAAGCGTATGGAATCGCTGGTGATCGGGGGAAAGCAGCTTTTCGCCTAAGGGCGGTGCGATGGATACCACCGTTTTTGGGCAACCGGCTTTCGGACAGTGGGGACCACGGAAAGACGCACTCCGCACCATCCGATCTGTAGATCAGATCAACGGTGCGGGATAGTTTAAAAATGGAAACGGCAGAGAAATGAAAAATAATTAAAAACCCAAGTTTTAATTTAAAACAAAGGTTTTAACGTGTTTTCATGGGCGGAATATATAAAATATGATTAGGTGCCCGGCTGCGGGGCCTTTGGGCGCGTGGATGGTTATATGATCAGATTTTTTTAAAAGGAAGGAAGATTAAGGCTAAACCCGAAGGGCTTAAGTCAAAACAATGTATTTTTATGATTTTTCAACGTTTTTTCAAAGGAAATAAGGGTTTCGATAAGGCTAAGAAGAGGTCTTAGAACCTTATCAAGGGTTTTTATGTAGTGAAAAGCAAAGAAACATGAATTTTTTGGATTTTCATGGGGAATGAAGAGGTAGAAAAATGAGGTTAGCTCTTAAAGAGGAGGAAGGGGGAAAATGGTGCTTGCAGCAGTACTTCAAGATGGGACTAGCAGGATTTCAGAGTTTTCAAGATGGGAACAGTAGTGAAGGTTTGGACAGAGGCATGAGGCCTTCAAAAAGTCTTCAAGAGCCAACAGTTTTTAGTGAGAAAAATTGTTCCTTTAAGGCTCAAAAATAGATTTAGCCACCCTTTGGGATAATCAAATTTTACAGGTGGCTAACAGTGGCTCCACTTGGGGATGGTGCCTTCTTGAAGGCATCAAGAATTTTTAGACCTGCATTCTCTGGGAGGCTGACCATGTGCCTAATCCTTTAATGCTCTCTGGGAGGCTGATCAGTTGCCCAATCCATTGGACTGCTCTTCCTGTGCTGGGATGATTTTGTCTGAAAATGTATTAGCAGTCATAAAAGTAATGGACCTTCATCAACACAACCTTCTACCTACCCAAACCTACAGATCTAACATTTTTTCTTCATTAGAGTGCACTTGGATTGGAAAACTCTTTTACACATTTTATTCTTTTGAAAGAAATAAATCTAATCTAATTCTACTCCTTATCTCTCCCTGAACTCATATTTAACAATTGAGTTCAGATGATTCTCTACCTAATCTACTATCTGTTGGGATTAAACTGTCCAACAGATCTGTATTCTCTAATTTCTACAACAGAAATTGAAAAGCACTCAAGTCAGGATTGAACAGTATAAATTGATGCTGGTCTATGGCATAAAAGACAAGCTGCACATAGACATTTATTTCACAAAAAATAAATAAAAAATGGAAGGCTTAAGATCTAAAAATTTGGAAACATTTCCTTCCTCTTTTCACAGCTCTGATTTGACTCTTTTTGAGCTGTCTTTCCTTTTTCTCTGATTCGGATTTTGAGCTGATTAGAACCAGATTTTTACATCTTTTTGACTCATAAAATAAAACATATTTGAGTCATCTCTCTTTGGAAACTGAGGTTCAGGTTTTGAACATGTTTGAACCTTTCATTTCTATCCTAATGTATCTATTGATAAGCCAAGATTAAACCGTTTGGCAAATCGAATTTACTATCCTATCAGCAGAAAATTTAAAGCTAATTAGTCAAGATTAGGCTGTTTGACTAAATAGAAATGTGTTTTTATAGTAGTGGCATTTAAGCTTGCACACTTTCAGATTTGTTTCTCTTTTTTGGTATGGGGCTATACCTTGCTTGTTTTCAAAATCTGCCCTCTTTTCTTTCTTTTCATTGTTTTTGTATTTTTCTTTTTCACAACTTTGAATGCAATGGTGGATGAAATATTTATAATGGAAAAGATAAAAAGGCTTCAAAACATAACATGAATCAAGAGAAGTAATGCTTAAGCATCCTGCCATTGACAGGACCCCCAAACAATTCTGCTCCATTCAACTCCTGTAAAAAAAATGTGTTGTTACCAGCAGCCGAATGAATAGAGTATGGGCCAAGCCATAGGTTGTCAAATTTTCCATGCTTACCCTTCTCTTCCCTTCTTAAGTCCCACTTTAAAACTTTTTCCCCAATCTTGAAATTGCTGGTCTTTGTTCTTCTGTCAAAAAGCTTTTTAATGCTCTCCTGTTTCTGCAATGATTTTTTATACACTTCCTCTCTGGTTTGCTGAAGATGAATGGTCTGATTTATTATTCTGATCATGTCATTATCTTCAGTCTGCAACTCTTGAATCAACTTTATCACTGGTACACCAAGGTTTTTTGGAAAAATTGCATCAGTACCATACACAAGCTAAAAAGGTGACATACCAATGGATTTCTTCAAAGTCAATCTGTCAGCCCAAAGCGCATGAATCATCTTTGTGTGCCAAGACTTCTTGTTGTCCTCCAACAGTTTCTTGATTATGTTCACTAAAATTTTGTTTGAGGATTCCACAAGTCCATTACCTTGAGGGTAATAGGTCGTGGAATGCCCCAATGTTATTTGATATCTGTGACAGAACTCAACCATCTTCTTTGATCCAAATGCTGCTGCATTATCAGTGATGATCTTGGTAGGAAAGCCAAATCTGGAGAGAATATTAGTCTCCATAAATTTTATGATAAACGCGGATACGATAGCACCTTTACAAGGAATGGCTACTATCCATAGTGAAATAGTCTGTGGCAGTGAGAATCCATTTGTGTTGGGCAGAATATGGGGGATGGATTTCTTCTATAAAGTCAAGTCCCCACTGTTGAAAATGGGCTTCAACAGTGATTGGATGCAGAGGGAGGGGTAGCAGATTTCTTTTTCCTTCAAAAATTTGACACTTATGACAGGCTATGATCATCTGGTGTACATCATGGAAAACAGTAGGCCAATAGAAACCAGCCCTCAAAATTTTTTTGGTTGTTGTCTTCCAGTACAAATGACCTCCACACTCTCCTTCATGGAACTGGTACTTAACCTTCTCTGCATCAAACTCAAGCAAACATTTAAGCAATAGACCACTAGCATTCTTCCAATAAAGACATTTATCTATAATGCAGTAGTTTACAGCTTTC
Source organism: Pinus albicaulis (assembly GCA_034641835.2). Lineage (NCBI taxonomy): Eukaryota > Viridiplantae > Streptophyta > Pinopsida > Pinales > Pinaceae > Pinus > Pinus albicaulis. Next base: position 355,500,202 of record CM076578.1, on the reverse strand, counting down.
AATTTGAGGAACCTTGCCTTTGGTTTTTTTCAAACCAGGAGGTGTATTCAAATTAAGCAGAACATAAAGAATATCAGCATACCAAGAGGAATTCATAAAATGACTTTCAATAGTGGGAGTTGAAATTTCCTCTTGATCATCTAAAGCATTAATCATATGAATATCAAGAACGTCACAATTTGATTCAGCCATTAATCTAGCTAAACCTTGGCCTTTGATGAGCTTAGTGGGTTTTATCTCTAAATCATATTCAAGAATAACAGCAATCCACTTACCTCTCTTACCATCTGGGTCCTGTGTTAGAACGTCTTTAACCACTGAATTTGGGACAAAGGCAAAGATGTGTGAGTGAAGGATGTATACTCTGAAGTCTTTAAATGCTTTAACCAAAGCAAAAGCTTTCTTTTCCATAATGTTATACTTCAAAGGGGCATCCCTCAATGCCTTGCTAAAGAATGTGATGGGATGCTCTTGTCCTTGTGGATTTTTCTGTAAAAGGACAGCAACTATGGTATGTTCTAATGCAAATGAGAAAATATAAAAATCTTTTGAAAAATCAGGACTTATCAGAACTGGTGTTTTGGTTAACGCTTGTTTCACCAGTTCAAAGGATTGCTTTGCTTCCAAGGTCCATTTTACCCCTTTCGCCTTTTTCAACATGTTTGTGATATTCCTAAGGAGCTCAGCCAAGTTGGGTATGAACCTTCTCAAAAAGTTAATCTTCCCAATGAAAGATTGCAACTCCTTGATGTTTCGAGAATGAGAGATTTGCAATATGGCCTCAATCCTCTTTGGATCTATCTTTATACCCTCTTCAGAAATAATGTGCCCAAGAATTTTACCTCCTTGGAGATCAAATAGTGTCTTCTTAGGGTTTAAAGATATTCCAAACCTTCTGCATTTCTCGAAAACCTTTCTTAAATGTGCTAAGTGCTCTTCATCTGTTTTTGAAAACACAATGACATCATCCAGATAGACAATGATGAAGAAGCCCAGTTCCTCCGAGAATGCTATGTCCATGGCTCTTTGAAAAGTTGCTCACTTTCAATTTAACTTACGAGGCATTCCACATACATAACATGAAAGTGCCCATGGTGTAGTAAAGTTGTCTTTAATTGATCATGGGGTAAACCAAAGATCTGATTGTACCACAGACCAGCGTAAGCAAAAATTCTTTAAGATCCTACCTTTGTAAAATATGATCCATCTTGGGTAAAGGGTAGTTGTCTTTTAATGAAGCTTTGTTTAAGTCTCTAAATTTTATACAAAGCCTGATTTCTCCAATTTTCTTCCTAACAGACACCAGATTAGATACCCATTCAGAATATCTAATAGGGACAATAATACCAGCTTCATACATATTTTTAATCTCCTTCTCAACCAAAGGTAACTGAACAGGATTTATTCTGCGCAGTTTCTGTTTGAATGGTTTTTGGTTTTCTTTAAGGGGAATTTTGTGATGTATTATTTCAATGTCATAGGATTTAATATCTTCGTAACTCCATGCAAAAAAATCAGAAAACTCTTTAAACAGCTCTATATATTTGAGTTTAATGTGAGCTGGAAAATTTTTAGACAGCTTAATCATTTTTGGTTTTACCTCACCACCTATATTGCACTCCTCCACTTCAGTCTCTATAGGTTCCAGTTTTGGTTTTTTCGCCACATCGTCAAAATCAAACAACTCTTCTAAAGGGGCCAGACCTCTAGGAAAACTTTCATCTTTAGCATGGAGAGTTTCCAACTCCTCTGTTTCGTTCGTAAGTTTGCTAGACAATATGTTAATATTGATAGGCTCAGGAGACGGTTCTTCTTCACCAAGAAAGTTTTCTTCACTGCAGTCTATTTCATAGTATGAGTTCGAACTGTTTAGTTCGAATTCATTTCTGAATTGCATGAAGTCTTCTATTTGTTTGTCATTTTCAAACACCTACCAATACTTCTTATTATCAGGCACTGCTGGTCTAAACTTTATCTCAATTGTATAGTATTTGGTTTCAAATGGCGCTAAGCATGTCCTAGCTACAAAGGCTAAATTATGGGCTGCAATGTTTATTTTCCTTGGGACAAAAATTACTTTGGACTCCTCGAACGTTTTTAAAAGGTCCATGACATCATTCTGGTAGGCTCTAAGTCAAGGGTGATTTGCGTTATACTCCCCATTTACTTGCCTAATGATCAATTCAAAATCCCCATATACATTGATTCTTCTGGCTCCTAACTTTTTCGAAAGATGTAAGCCTAAGAGAAGGGACTCATATTCTGCTATGTTATTGGAACACTGAAATTTTAATTTGCATGAAATGCATTCTGTGTGGTTGTTTTTAGTGTTAGTAATCCAGACACCTGCACCAGCGTTAGTTCTAGTGCATGACCATCTCCTAAAATCATCCTCGAAGGACTTTTCTTGGTTTCCATCTGGTGGCTCTTGTCCTTTTCAATTAGTGCTTCCACAGTGCATTGTTCAGGCTCATACACTCGATTGTAGATGTTTAGTTCCTGAGTTTTTGAGTTTAACAGAGATGTCCCCTAGGCTCTCAATGTTTAGAAGCAAAGGACACATCACTTGTAGTTCAAGACCCATATTTGGTTTGCTGTTGTTTAAAGGTTCAGCAAACTGTTTTGACAGTTCATTGGTATTTAACTCCTCCTCTCTATCGGCCATTAATTATGTTAAAGTGACTTGTTCACTAAGTGTTTCATCATTAAACATGATAAAAGAATCGAGGCCTGTATTGACATAATAGATAAGAGAGTTTTGTGGTATGTCTTGGCTTGTGACTATGTATTTCATATGGGATTCCCTGTAAAGTCTTCTAGTTTGATTGAAAACATGGATAGTCGCATAGGTCATGTCCATTTGCATAGTCCCTTGTAACTTGTCCCCCCAAGATCTTGAGAGTAACATTCCATACTTTTGGGGCACATCAGCCACAACAATATCCATGACTAAGCATTTGGCTGGAATTTTGGCTAAGTTAACACAAAGGTCCTTGATCAATCCTAAAAATTTTACTCTGCTAGAATCAAAAGAGTAAAGGTCTTTATAAGGTCTGTTGATTTCTAGACCCAGGCTCTCCATTACAGCTTTAGGCATTAGATTATGAGAAGCCCCTGAGTCATGCACAGTGTTGTGCAAAATCTTGTCATGAACATTAAAACTTACATAAAAGGGAGGAATAGGTCCCTCTTGATAAACTTTCTTGATCTTTGTTAAAAATAAGCTCTGGTTGGTCGTACGTTAAGATTGGTACATATATTGTTTTAAATATTACAAGTTTCAAAGCCTTCAAATTTGAATTTCTATATACATGTTCGGGTAGCTAACTCGATGGGGGAATAGAAATGCAGTCTTTGAGTTTTCCTATCCCGAGTGGAAAGATTTGGTTCTTTGAAAAAAAGTTGCTTATGACCTTATTAACACCATTTATAAATGATATCTTGGAAGTTGTTGTTTTGTTTTATTTACACTTGAAAAAATTGTTTTCACAGGAGTACTAGCTGTAGTGTTAGTACTACTAAGGTCTGTACTCTGTTTTTCATTGTCTTGAGTGCTTTTTCCTTTACCTTTATCAGAATTTTCAGCCACTGTTTTATCCCTTTGTTTGACAATTTTAGGCTTGGTTGCAGTGTTGTTTTGTGAGGATTTGTTAAAGGTTTTGTTGTTGGGGGTTTGTTGACTAGATTTACTTTTGAGGTCATATTCTCTTGGAGGTTCGGTGATGGCAGTTTCCATGTTTTGACAACAATTTTCATTATCATCTCTTTTTTCATCATAAGGTGTATAAAGACCTTGTTTCCTATCATAATGAACCTCAAAGTCATCATCATCTACCCCAAATAGGTTAATATCATATTCATCTGTTATTTGATCTGTTTCCTCAACCTCACTCACATAGTTTTGATGAAAGGGAGGAGTGATCTGTTGATCATCTTCCCTAGGTCTGTTTGGAGGTTGGTTCCTTCTAGAATTCTGATTCTGGTTTTGGTTTCTGTTTTGAGGAGCACTTTGGTTTTGACTTGCTTGTGATCTCTTAATTATGCTCATTTCTTTCATCATTTCTTCCATCATTCTTTCCATCTTTGAGTTAGAAATAGATGGTGTAGATTCCTCTCTAAAATATACTCTCTTCTCAGCTTTCATCCTTGCTCTTTTCTCCATCAGGTTGACTTCTACAGAAAGAGCACCCCTTTGCCTATCTTTAAGAGTTGCAAAGTCTCTCTCTCTCAGCTGATAGGTCATGTCAGAATCAAACCCTTCAGGAAAATTGTTTAAAGTTGAGCCTTGTGGAGGTTTTAGTTCTACGGAAAGTACATTATACACATTATTGAATCTAGTGCAATAAGCTTGCACACTTTCCCCAGGGTTTCTATGGAGGTTCTTGTAATCAGAAAGGACTTGGAGAGGATTCTTTTTAACTTCCCATTTGTTTAAGAATGTTTGATGGAAGCCTTGGAGATCATTGATACTATGGGGGTCTAATCTTTTAAACCATTTTATTACTTCTCCCCCAAGGCTTTGAGCAAATAATCTAAGTTTGACAGAATCATCATCAATTTCATTTCTGTCAAAATAGTCATCCGTCTTATCCACATGTTGTGATGCAGTTGTAGTATTTTTAGCATCTTAGAATGGAATTTTGGACTAATAGTCCTATGGAAGGTTGACTAATGGTGCAGAAAGGACTAAGGGAGCATACCATGTTGCCATGATATGTGGTGGAGGTGGATTTACAGGGGGTGGATTAACAAAAGGGAAAGTGGGTTGGAGTGGAGTGGTTTGGAAAGTGGATGTTGGATGAAGGGATGTGCATGAAACAACAATAGATTGCTGAGCTGATCTTGGATGAGAGACACCTAGGTTGTGGAGGAAATGTAAATCAGGAGGTGTTGTTTCTCTACTACCAAGATGTTCACTAGTTTCAGGAGAAGAAAGTGAAGACTCAGAATCTAGCTGGATTATATCATCAAATGACCTAGTTCTAAATGGATTTACTAAGTTAGCTTGTGATTGTTGTAGAGTTGAAAGATGTTTAGGAACTGATTTAGCTCTCGAGGGTGGTCTGAAAACAGTTGATAATTTAATCTTAGGAGACTTCCTAAGGATACTTTATGGGTTATCAACTACTTCAGGTGGATCAAGGTTAGGATAGGCTCTAGTGTGAATCTTTCTAGGAGCCACTATGCTGTGTTTTTCAGACCCAAATAAACAAGACAAGTTCAACCAGATATGATAGTCTTTGAATGGTTAACTAATCTGTTTACCTAAATTTCAATCCTACAGTCCTCTGACCGAGTTTGAATGATATTATGATGATGAGGGTTCTTCCCAATGAAGTCTTAATGTCTGTTTAGGATTGTGGAGTCGCCAAGTGGAAGTTTTTAGCTCTTTTCAGATGTAAAAGGTTTAATGGTCCACCACCATGCTTGTGAAATATCCCTTTTCAAGGATATCCTCGAACACAACAAACTCTAACGAGAGATTGACTAGGAGGGCATTTACTAGATATTTCACCTCTGAAAGAGGATGAGATCCGGAAGCTACCTGGCCCTTTCCAGACTCTGTCTAAGAGTATGGGGTAAAACACAACAAAAGATAAGTGTCAATGTAGGAGTAAGTGTTTTACTACCAATCTGAAATATTTTTTGTTTTTTATGAGTTATTTTGAGTTGTGTAGTTTTTAAGAATATCCTAACTCTGTTTCAAAACTTAGCTACGGTTATGAGACAAAGACAGTGTACTCTTATGGCTAAGCCAGCTGATTTTTCAAGGTTGGATAAAATCTTAAGAGAATCCTAGAGTTTACCTAGATTGTCACTGATTCAGACAAGTTTTATCATGATTACCATTTCTTTGGTAGTGCTTGAAAAGGCTGCTTTTAACTCTCAAATTTTTCTTGAATTGAGGGTTCTCTGAGGTCTTAAAAAATATCAATAACACTCAGTCCCTAGTGGAGTCGCCAGAACTGTTAAGGATACGTAATTAATGATAGCAAGATGCTTGAAGTCCAATTACAAAAACAACAGGTTTCAGCAACTTTAGGATTCTGAGATCTATCCCTCCTAAATCAGAGAGGATCTCTCCTGATTGTACAAATATGGATTTGTCTTTGAGATTTTAGGGTAATGATATTAGGCTGATTATGAAGACCAATGGATGAAGACCAATGGTTTGTTTGGCTTCTTGTTTGGCTTTTGGATGGTTGAGCATGATTCACTGCCTCTTGTTCAAGATAGAAGGAAAGTGGGAGCAAAAAGTTTCAAAAGGTGAAAGTTGCAGGAGCCATCAAGGAGTAGCTTCGGTCGAAAAGGTAGAAAATTGTGGGTTTTAGTCCATTTGAGCTGTGGAGTCATAATAGGGTTTAATTGGAACAGCAAGAGGCAAGAGTGGTCCATGGGGCAAGTCATCTGTGTCTAAGGATATCTTTGAAGATTTATTTATGGAATGGAATGATACAATAAGAAGGAGAAATAAACAGATGCAGAAACAAGAGCAGCCCAGGATTTGGTAAGTACTTTGAAACTAGCCAGCCTTTGACATGAACTCAAGAAAAACATAAAATTAAACTAGGATCTGGTAAGTACTTTGAAACTAGCCATCCTTTGATACACTTTCAATAGAAAACATCTCAAAACAGAGGGAAACTTGAAGGAAACTTTTGGATTAGAAACTAGCAAGCCGGGCTCACCACAAATCCTCTCCTAGCTCTTCTTTACTTGGTTACTTTCAAGACAGATACAAAGATAACAATAGAATGGCCTAAGATCTGTTAAGTGCTTTGAAACTAGCCAGCTTTTAACACATTCCAAGGGAAACAATCAGGCAGTCTGTGGGATCAAACTAGGACCAGGGCTCACCATATCTTCCTAAGTTCATCTTCACTAAACATATACTGAAAATAACATCTAAGAACAACATTCAGCTAAGACAATAAGACGAGGAAACACCAGCATTCCTATGCTTAAACTAAATTAAATCATTCCTAAATAACACAAATGGAAGAAAACATTCAGATAAAGATTTTCATCCAGAGAAGGTTACCGATATACAGTAGGTCCTAACTCTATGCATGTTGTTCTTTATAAGAGAATATGCAACACAGATGGAAACAGAAACAAAAATAACAAGTTACAATTAGAGAAACATCACCGTCAACATAGACCAGGATCCCATAAATCAGCTTGTATTGATGGCAACGCAGAAATTAGGCCCAGACAAATCACTTATTCAATGGAGATTAACGATTACACACATCGTTCGAATTTCATGCATAACACATAAATCTCATCCACAATTAATTGGCTAACATGCGGAAATAATAGAAGCAATCTCACATCAAATCAATCACACATTAACTCGGTATGTGGCAAGGAAGCCTATAGCTGAAAACCCCGCAGCTATTTTGTATATTATAATGGAGAAATCATGTAACCAAACAAGTACAATACTCCTCACAAGTACTCAGTACTTTCTCATAAAGTCACACACAAACACACAATCTAGCTTAGTTTTGAACAAGTCATTGGTTCAAAACTCCCTGCCAATTGCCTTGCCTCTATTGCGAAATCATGGCATGTATATGTAGAGATCCAAGGTTCGAATCCCCTTGGCTTGACTGCGCAATTTTCATGGACAATTCCTCCAAGTGCCAATACAAATCCCATGCAAAAGCGAGTCCTCCCAATGGTAGCTACTGCTGCTGCCCTGTGATCTGCCTCTTCCCGCTGAGACTCCAGCCTTACACCCCCACGTCACTTCTTGTGGAGCCAGGTATCGTGCCAAATTTGACTAATGAGTTACTAATTAGTGAATTAAATAATATTTCGTTATCACTCATATCTAGTTGATTAGCTAGTTAACTAATGTCAACTAGTTCAACTAAAACAAACAGAACACAACTCCACTATCTGTCTCATTAACTCCTCCAAACTTCTGCCACTGAAGTCCAACTGAAGTCAACCATGCAAGATGCCATCAAACCCTAGGAACCACGTGATTCCTCTGTCAGTTGCATGAGCCACCTCCATGACTCGAACTGAAGTGCTCCAAGAGAGTAAACTGTTGTTTAGAGTCCAAATATTATTAAGGGTAAATAATATTTGACTTCCCTATTTTTAGGAGAGGCAGTCTAAAAATAGACTTCGACCTCTTCGACCTATAGGTCACAAAAAATAGAGTCCCATCTATTTTTACCAACATGACCAATGCTCCAAGAATCTCATACTGGAATCCCCGGACCATGCTCCATATGTCTAAAAATAGACATAGTCTAAAAATAGACTTTCCGCCAGAATTTGCCTGCGGGCCCACTTAGTGAAGGCGACTTCATTTCACTAAGCTCCATCATCTTGCTGCATTCTCAACAGCTTCAAACCGGTTACAGCTTTAAGTCCGGTGCTTTAGGTTAGCAACCATCTACACATCTCAGCCTAACCTATCTATCACCAGCAGAGCTCCAAGAGCCAGTGAATACTATGTACAATCATAAGTTTTTTGCTCAAATGTATATCAAGGTTCTACAACCAACCCCTCACTCATCTTCTGAAGAAGTATATATAGAAGAATGAGGAGGTGAGTTCTGATAAAAGATCTCAATTACAATTAATACAGATTTAATGTCTTCTTGGCCCTTGGGGGCTCAATGAATAAACTGTACAGGTGTTTCACTGTATTAATTGATTTACACTTATGAATTAAGCTCGGTGGGAGCTTAGTTGACCTTTGAGGCTCTGTGTGACGCTAGGGTTACCCTGCAGATGTCTTTTGCATTAATTTTTATTGCAGAAGTAACTTTTCCAGCTGTGCTGAGGCTAAAATCTTCATTCGATCAATAACTTCGGCCCCTGATTGAGTACTTTGAGGAACAGGTGGCACTGCGGTAGCTGAGGAATCAATTTACCTTAGATTGTGGCGGTGGAAGCATTCCAGCTTCATAAAACACTTTAGGTTTTGTGTAAACTGTGTTTTATTTGGCGATTAGGCTTTTGATAAGCATCTTAGATGTAATCCCCACAAATCTGTCCTTTAATCCTTTGTTCTGGTTAATTTTGGTCTTCGTCTCTGATACTCTTTGCCTATGCCAAATCCATGGTTTTTGCTAATGTACAGGGTCGTGCAGGGTCATATGGCATCAGTTCTGGGATAAACATTGATGAAAACATGAAATTAGGTCCCTGTGAATGATTCTCCCTCAGTGAATTGAAATCAGGAGGTTCATCACCCTCTACTTTCGTAATTTCTTCAGCATGGCGGAAAAAACATTAAACCCTACAAAATACAAACAAGAGTTATAAAATCCTGCGTATATAGTTTGACTGCTTCAGAGAATGTGTGGAAAGAGCGGGGTCGTTGATGGAATCATCCAATGGTCGAGATCAATCGGGAGAGATCGTGGAATGGGCGAAAGAAGATTGAATCTGAGTTGTCGATCGCACAGAGATCGACGGTCGGGAGCGAATGTTGAAATTCAAATGGAGGAATCAGGCGATGGAATTATGGACCGTCGATCTGCAAATCATATTGATGGTGGAGATTTATTTTCCGCTGCACCATAGCTCAGTTATCGCATGGGCACCTTCGTTAATTGTCAGGCATCTTCGGCGAGCAATCACCGTTGGATGGCCCGCCCCAGATCGGACGGTGGACAACGATATTGCTGGGCATCCCGGTCCAAACATTAACGCGCGATGGACGATGGATGGATGGCAGTTTTATAAATAGTACACGGGACACGTGGTGGTAAGCATATGGAATCGCTGGCGATCGGGGGAAAATAGCTTTTCGCCCAAGGGCGGTGCGATGGATACCACCGGTTTTGGGCAACCGGCTTTCGGATGGTGGGGACCACAGAAAGACACACTCTACACCGTCTGATCTGCAGATCATATCAACGGTGCGGGATAGTTTAAAAATGGAAACGGCGGAGAAATGAAAAATAATTAAAAACCCAAGTTTTAATTTAAAATAAAGGTTTTAATGGTTTTTCATGGGCGGAATATATAAAATATGATTAGGCGCCCGGCTGCGGGGCCTTTGGGTGCGTGGAGGTTTATATGACCGGATTTTTTTAAAAGGAAGGGAGCTTAAGGCTAAACCCGAAGGGCTTAAGTCAAAACAATGTATTTTTATGATTTTTCAACATTTTTTCAAAGGAAATGAGGGTTTCGATAAGGCTAAGAAGAGGTCTTAGAACCTTATCAAGGGTTTTTATGTAGTGAAAAGGGAAGAAACATGAAATTGTTGGATTTTCATGGGGAATGAAGAGGTAGAAAAAGAGGTTAGCTCTTAAAGAGGAGGAAGGGGGAAAATGGTGCTTGCAGCAGTACTTCAAGACGCGACCAGCAGGATTTCAGAGTTTTCAAGATGGGAACAGCAGTGAATGTTTGGACAGAGGCATGAGGCCTTCAAAAAGTCTTCAAGAGCCAACAGTTTTTAGTGAGAAAAATTGTTCCTTGAAGGCTCAAAAATAGATTTAGCCACCCTTTGGGATAATCAAATTTTACAGGTGGCTAACACGTCCAACAGGTTTCTGGGGATCCTCTGTTGGCTCATCACCACATCAATCATTAGGCCATACCAACTTCTGAAGGCCTCTGCATTTACCTCCTTGGTTTTGGGGTCTCCTGACACCTTCCATGGGGTGAACTTCATTGCTAGCAGCTGATCCTCTGCTATCTCCACCGGTATCCTGATGAGGGGGAAAGTCCACTTCCACATGGCCAGCGCTATTATCAAGTATCCGTAGATAAATCCCATTGCCCTCTTATAATTTTCTTCACATGCCTCGAATAACTCCTTTAGCAGGAAGGAGCACCAGTTCAGCCTGGTCCCCTGGACGCAGTGCTATGCGACTGAAATGGTGTCCAAGGTACACTCCCCCTTGGTGTAATGCCTCATTGTCTTGCTGGCAATGAGGTAGCATGTGAACCTGATTTCTAGTTTGTTGATGAGCTCAACTTTTGCCTCCTTTCCTCTCCTTCGGGTGCCATACTTTGCATAATAGTCTGTATCCCCCGACTTCTTCACCCTTTTGGAGATGGTCTGGAACGCTGAAGAGACATCCCTGCCTTCTTGTGAGAGCCCTGTCAGCCTATGAATGTCCTTGGCGTGGATTGGAAACTCTTTCCCCAGCCACAAAGAGCTGTTTTGAATTCCACTCAGCAAGAATTTGGTACATTACATGGCAGTGCCTGTCATCCCAAACACTGGCAAGTTCCTCAAATTCAATATTGAGGACTGTTGGATACCTCGAAACTTAGGCAAGACTTTTGCTGCCGCTCGTCCTGCTTATGTTGTGTAGCTTTTCAATGTACACTTGTCTCTTGAGCATAGGGAACTCAAAGGAGTCCATGAGGTCTATGTCAATTAGAGCTGCACTATCATACTTCTCGACGAGGGACTCAATTTTTTGAATCCTACTGTCCAGCTCCTGTTCTACTACTACTGGACTTACTTTTGTCATCTTTGCTCGTCATTGATACACCTGCAAAATAGTTTTCTACCCCTTCTCTTGGCTTTCTTCTAGATAGCTTCTCTTCTCTGGTTCTGCTCCAACTTCCTTTGCTCCTTCGGAAATTTCTAACTCGAACTTGGATTTCTCCAGTATTCTCTCACTTTTCTTCATGCAAGTTATGTCAGTAACCGGCATGGGTGAGGTTGATGAGACCCCATAAATAATTAATGTTTCCCTGGCTTCTCCCGCAGCTCCGATCGTGTGATTTGTTAGCTACTGAGGTGGGTTTGACACTTGTTGACTGTGGTCTTGGGATGTGGGCGGACGCAACGGCTGGGGGTGATGTCTAATTATGGAAAAATTATTATGGGATGGATAGTTCTAATTATGGCCATTATTTCTAAATCTTGGCGATCCTACGGACTGACACTAGTACTATGCTAAATGATGATGGATTGATGTTCGGCACGCTTTCTACCTGACGTGGACATCACGCTGGACGCTACCCCCCCCCCCACTACCACTAATGGTTGTGTTGCGGTCTCTGCAACTGAGCTACTGTGTATTGCAATAAAGTAAACCTATCTATGTCATCTCGGGTGCGAGAGACTTATTGACCCTAATCTACCCTACAGACTCCTCTCGGGTGCGAGAGACTTATTGACCCTAATCTACCCTACAGACTCCTCTTGGGTGCGAGAGTTATTGAAATATAAATGAACAACTTACTCGTGGTAGGGTTTCAGGCGTGCACCGTTAACCCATCGTTGTAGTACTTATCCATCTAACTGTGCCAAGCGGACTGCTCCTGACGGTTTGATCTCTATGACATAAGATGGTCCCAGCCAATGCATCTGTAATTTCCCTGGGAATTTCTGGAACTTGTTGTCGTAGTGTAGGACCTTGCCTCCAACTTGGAATGTCTTGTGTTTGATGTGTCGATCATGCCAAGCTTTCTGCCTCACCTTTTATACGGTCTGATGAAATGCTGCAAGAAACCATCCTTCCTCAAGCTCCTGTAGCTTGTGTAGTCATTTCTTTAAAGATTCCTCTTCAGATAGCTATAGTGAGGTGGCAATCAGAAGGCTTGGTACCGCGAATTCTGCGGGGATGACCACTTCTCGTCCATAGACCAACTGGAATGGTGTATGGTTATGCAAGTGTTTTACCATTGTGCGGTATGCCCACAGGGTTGCTGGTATCCGTTCATCCCAGTCATCCCGTTCCACATTGCATATTTTTGTCAAGCCTTTTTCCAGTATTTTGTTAAATGCCTCCATTGTGCCATTTTCCTGTGGATGATACGGGCTACTCTTGTGGTGTTGGATCAGGAATTGTTGCAGGAGAGACTTAATTGTCTCATTGATGAAATGTGTACCCTGGTCGTTGGTTAGGCTTCTTGGGCACCCAAATCGGCTAATTATGTTTTCAAAAATAAATCGAGCAGTCGTGTCTACAGTACAGTTCCTTACTGGCGCAACTTCTGACCATCGGGTCAACTAGTCGGTCGCAATTATGATGTACCATGCCTTTGAATTTATTTCAGGTGGTGCAATAGGTCCCACAAAATATACTGCCCATTTCTTGAACGGCTGGAGTGTCCTTACAGGATGGATCGGTAGCTCATCCTTCTGGGAGGGTCGTTTGGTTCGCTGACATACATCACATCTCTGAACATACTCTTTATTATCCTTGTGCACTGTTGGCCACCAGAGACCTACTTGCAGTACTTTGCGTGCTGTTGGTATTTCTCCCATGTGCCCTCCCCCAACACCGTTGTGGCTTTCCCATAATATGGCATCCCTCTCATGATCTAGAACATATCTTGGAAGGACTTGGTTTAGCCCCATCTTGTATATTTTCCCTGCGATCAGCTGATATTCCGCTGCCCGAACTACCAGGTGCTTCTTTTGCGTTGTAGTATACTCCTACGGACACTGTCCCTTGGTGAGGTAAGTTGCTATTTCATTCAGGTAGTCCGGAATGGCTTCTACTCTGAAAAGATCAGCATCCGGTAGCTAATCATCTAGAGAACCTTCACTTTCGCCATTCTCTAAACGAGATAAGTGATCAGGCCCTACATTGAGCCTTCTAGGCTTTACAATTACTTCGAATGTGAATTCTTGGAAAAGTAGGAGCCACCGCAAATCCTCCCTTCTAAGTCTGGTTTGTTTACTAGATATTTTAACGCGAAATGATCCATGAAGAATTTGAACTTACCTCCCAATAGGTAGGGGCGGAACTTCTGGAGTGAGTACACCATTTCCAGTGCTTCTCGCTCTGTTATCATGTAGTTGTGCTCTACTATTGACAACTTGCGGCTGGCAAAATACATTGGATGATCGATTGAGGTGTCCCTTGGCTGAGCTAGAACTGCACCAAGCGCAATGCCATATGCGTCAGTGTGTACATGGAACTATTTGTCCCAGTTCGAGTGGACTAGTATCGGTGCACTTGCCAACTTTTCTTTCAACACGTCCAGTGCCTCCTTGCAGCTGTCCGTCCATTGAAATTGCTATGATTTATTTAGCAGTCTCTCCAAGGGCACTGTTATTTTAGCGTAGTTGCGGATGAAACAGCGGTAGTAGCCTATGTGTCCCAGAAGTGATCGTAGTTGTTTGATGATCTTCGAAGCCTCCATATTGACAATCACTGTGACCTCAGCCGGATCTACACAGACACCTTGATTACATACCACATGCCCCAGCAAGGTCCCGAATGGTATAGCAAATATGCATTTCTTCAGATTCAATGAGATCTGAAGTTGTCTACACCTATCAAACATTACTCTCAGCAGGCTCACATGGTCTTTCAGCAAGCTATACACAGTCCAGTCATCCATATAGACTTCTAAGAACTTGTGGATGTATTCCCGGAACGCTGCTATCACAATATGAGAGAAAACTGCGGGTGCATTCTTCAGTCCAAATGGCATCACGTTGTATGTGAAGGAGCCCCATTCGGTAGTGAGGGTTGTCTTTGTCTTGTCTTCTTCTGCTATTCTCAGTTGATGGTAACCTGAGAAGCCGTCTGTGAATGAGTATGCTTCGTCCCCTGCAACATTGTCGAGCACTTTGTCACTGAATTGGGTAGGGAATGGGTCATGGACATAGGCATTGTTAAGGCTTCTGTAATCCATGCAGACTCGTATCTCTGATTTCTCCTTTTTTCTTTGTATAACAGTGGGGCTTACCCATTCTGCCACTTCTACAGGGAATATAAACCTGGCTTTCAGCATTTTATTGATCTTTGCTTTCACCTTTTCCTTCACCCTTGGGTTTAGCTAATATGGTCTATGTTTGACAGGCCTAGCATCAGGTTTCAATAGTATTCTCATTTCCCCCATATCTCCTTTTATGCCTTTGAGATCTGCTACTAATGACGGAAACAAGTCCTCATACTCCTCAAGTAGATTGAATATTTCCTTTGTTGTCTACTCCTCCCAGTAGTCTCCAATGGTCGCCAGCTTTGGTTTGCCCTTTATCCCAATGTTTACCTTTTTAGTTCTGAGAGGCAGGAGGTGGATACCTTCTGTAGTGGGTGTTAGCCACCTATAAAAATTTTTCATATCAAATGATGGCTAAATCTTTTTTAAGCCTTCAAGAAACAATTTTGTGGACAAATTGTGAGTTCTTAAAGTCTTATGAAGATAAATAATCCTCTAGTTAATCTTCACTACTATTTCCCTCATAAACCTGAAAAATCTGTTGTTTGCCTAAAGAAAACTGCTGGAGATTCCCATTTTCCCATCATTTTTACCCCACCTTTCACTCATGAAAAACCCCATTTTAATCCCTTCTTTCCTTCATAAAATTCCTCCATAAGCCTCTTTCAACCTTCAAAATTCACTCCAAGACCCTTTTATGACCATTTAATCCCCTTCCATTTGGTTTAAAAACTCCTTTTTCTTCTACCGGAACCCTCAAATTGCCTCAAAAACACCCTATTCTGCATATAATTTTCCTAAGCCCACGAGGGCTTAATGTCTATAAGCCCCCGCCTTCATAAGACCTTAAGCCTTTCAAAACCCATAATTCCCTTTTTCCTTTGTTTTTTCCATTCCCGACATAAATATTTTTAAAAAATAAATAAATCTGGGTCGTCGATCTCTGCAAATCAATGGCCGTCAGCTCATCACATCACAAATTTGCATGAGTCCTTCCTTTCTTTGTGTCTTTCAAAATTCTGATGCTATCAAACCTCAGCCGTAGATCATCCCTCTAATCCGACGGTCGATACACAATCGCATCGGAACCTTCCACTTTTCCTTTTGCCCTCCGTGATGCGATCCACGATTTAATCTGGTCCGTCGATCATCCCTCCGATCCGACGGTCAATACACAATCGCATCGGAACCTTCCACTTTTCCTTTTTCCCTCCGCGATGTGATCCCCGATTTAATCTGGGTCGTCAATCATCTTTCTGATCCGACGGTCAATACATAATCGCATCGCAATTTTCCCTTTGTTCTTTCTCTTTTCCTTCTTCGATGCCGATCTCCTCGATTGAATCTTAGCCATCAAATCCACAAGAACCGACGGCTAAGATTTCGTCACACTCCATCCATAACTTTTCTCTTTTACCCCTCCGATTGAGTCTCAACAATCGATCTGACTACCAGATCCGACGGACAACGCTCCGTCGCATCGTGAATTCTCAAAGTGCCTTCCCCTTTCCTCCTTTGATTTGTGATTGCCCCGATTCAAATCTAGCCATCCATTAGAAAGATCCAACGGCCATGATCTAACCTAATAACCCCAAAACTTTTCATTTGGAAAATAACTCCACCCCGAGAAGTAATCTAGACCGTTCATCATTCAAATCCCACGGTCTAGATTGAACCCGATAAGCCCAGCTTCTGTTGGGACCTACCTTCTGCCCACTCACGCAATGCCACTTGGACTCCACTAACTCCCCAACCCGCATCTTCCCTCATCACATGCGATCTGCACCGTCGAATCTGCACCCATTCATCCGATGGCCAGCAGCACGTTTCGCGTTTTTTTTTGCGCGTGTGGTTTAACGCCAAAAATTTACGCGATAAAAGTGGTTTTCAAAGGGACGCGTGTAAAACGATGTATGGTATCGCATTTTTTTGGAGAAAATTTAAAACCGCCTCAGAGCTGCGTGAAAACCATTATGGTTTTCCGCCAAACCACCTTCTCCACTACATTTTCTTTTCAGTTTTTGATCCTGGCCGTTGATTGTTTTGATTCGAAGACTCATATTATTTCTCCATCCAAATTCATCTACCTCCATATGAACTCCCAAGCACTCCGTTCATGCAATCTCAACCGTTTATCTTTTTCATCCGATGGCTCAGACTTAATCTTACTGCCATTTACCCAACCGCCCCCCAATTGACCCCATCCAATGATCTGGACCGTTGGTTGTTTACATCCAACGGCCATGATTTATTCTCACCTCCAAAGTAGCCTTTGACCTATTTTCACTGGATTTTTCTTAATTTTGCTTGTTTTGTGCAAGTTATAAAGGTTTTTCCATTGTTTTTAAATGAAACAAAAGGCCATGGATGACGATCCATAGGCCCCTATCCAAGAAAAAAAGGGAATCTACAGGGTTCAACCTACCATTTTTCCGTGCCTCATGAGCACTGATGATGTCATAAAACCCTCTGCGCACCTGCAACACAGCAAAAAAACAATTAGAATCCATTTATTGAAGAATATCAGCATTGAAGACAGGAGATCAAAGAGTATTAGTTTCATAGCATAAGATCAGTGCATAAAGGAAGAATTAATGATTTTTAACACAGTTTGAGGGATTAAGGCACAAACTCAGTAGACCAAAGGCCTAATCCTGAGATAAAGACAACATGAAGACCAGAAAAGAAGATCAAAGCCTAATTAGGCCTAAAACATAGATCAAAAGCAAATTAGCAGTGTTTTATGGAAAAACAAAGAGATCTATCAGTCCGAAAAGCCTCCACTGCCACATCAGAGGCTAATTGAATCCTCTCCAACTACCAAAAGCCACCTGTAGCCTCAAAGAAATCAAAGAAGGCATAGTTATTGCCTATTTCAAAGATATTTGCCTAAAGACAGCTGAGCAGTTAATTCAACCAAATAAACTTATTACAAACTGTCAGCAGAGTTATTACAAAGATAAGAAACAGCCCTGAAGTCAATCCTCTCATCCATTAAGCCTCAAAAAGCAGAAACAAAGTTATGAAAAAGAGCTATAGGTAGAATGCATTCCTGCCTTATGCCTTGCGTGGTTTTCAAGGCTAGGAATTGCATTTATTATGGAATTAATGATACTTTAACCCTAGAAATTCTTCCACCTCTTCATTTTCTTATAAAATCTCCTTGAGGAGCACATTGTAAGGGGTTGGTCTCTAGATATCTGTAGCATGTAAATAGTTTTCTGAAGCTGTTGCAGCCTTGTTTATAGTTGAAGATACATAGGCTGAGAAGAGATGTTTAAGGCTATGATGAAACACTGGACATGTAGTTTGTAATTGGATTGACATCAATATAAAAGCTTATTCTTGGGATCCTGGTCTATATCATTGGTGAAGTGCCTCTTACTGTTATTTTTTTCCTTCTTATTTTTTCCATTAGATTGTTCATTTTTCTCTGATAAAGAACAGCAAATATAGAGCTAGGATTTACTCTTACAAGTACCCTACTCTCACTGATAATATTTATCTTTATGTTTTCCTCCTTTGTGTATTTAAGAATGATTTAATACAGTACAAGCAATCAAGGAATGTTGGTGAGCCCATGTCTTACTATCTAAGCTTTAAACATTGTTTCTTGAATGATATTTTCATTACATGCTAAGTAGAGTTAAACCTAGGAAAGTTTATGGTTTGCCTTGTCTCCTAGTTCTTTCTGAAAAGGTTGTTTGAAGGTTTCCCTAAGAGTATGCTAAAGTAGATCATGATTGTAATACATCTAGCCTAATCTTAAGCTGCACTTTGTTTTATTATATGTTTTCATCTTTTCTGAAAGTAGTCATGTGGATTACTGGATTGTTTGTCTGATAAGTTAGCTTTAATACAAGCTTGTCCAAAGAATTCTATGGTTAGCCCTGTCCTTTGGTTGGTTTCAAACAGTTGCTTAAAAATGCTTTTCCTTGTTTGGAAAGTTGATATATCCTTGTTGATACTATTAGCTTTTTCCACCTTCACAACATTTTAATGTTCCATTCCATCATTTAATCTAAAGGATATATTTGATATAGATGACTTGCCCCTTGGACCACTCTTGAACCTTGTTGTTTCAACCCTTATATGACTCCATATCCCAATGGATTAAAGCTGCTCCTTGCCTATCTTATCAGCTGAACCAATCTTTCACCTACTTTTGCCTTCACCCTATATGTAGACTTCCTTCACCTTCATCATATCCTTGCCCAACCAAAACCAAACAAAAACCATGTTCTTCATAACTAGCCTAATATCATACCCAAATCCTTAAAGATAAATCTATCTTTGCACTTATAAAGAGATCCCTCTCTGGATTCAGGAGGGCTAGATCCTAGAATCCCAAAGTGGTTCAAATGTTGTCTGTGCAGCTTTAGTCTTGCCAATCTGCTAAAATTACAGGGAGCTAACATTTCTGGCGACTCTACTGGGGAATTCTGAGTGAATCATATTTTATACATCTCTAAGACCTCATAAGACCCAAAACATTTTAGATTGGTATATGGTGGTGGACCATAAAAAAATTTACCTCCAAAAGAGCTAAAAATTTCCACCTGGTGACTCCACTGACCTCCAGTAGGCCTTTTTCCCCTCCAGTATTTGTAGACTCCTATGGGAATGCATTGAGCAAACCCAATCATACTTTTGGTGGATAGAAAAATTTAAATCATCCACCTGGCGACTCCGCAACTCTCAAAAGACCAAATGACTCCACTGGTAGAAGACTCTGAACTGGTTGAATAGACACATTGACCTCTTCCCTGATTTACAAACATGATTCCACAGATGTAACAAAGATATGCCCCAATGAGTAGGGATCATATCCCTGGATTCCCACACAAAATTCCTGAAATAAATTGGTTGAAAAACCTACCTATCTTTCAGGATGAAAATGTTGATGACCCCTTGTTACATCTCATCAAGTTTCATATACATGTGTGGAAGTTTAAAGTTGAATGGCATGAGGACTATCTTATGAAAATGTTCATGGTAACATTAGAAGGTAAGGCAAGGGATTGGTATGAATGGTTAGAACCTATCAGCTTTTTTTCTTTAAAAGACATGCACCAAGTGTTTTATGAAGAATATAAAGGAAACCCTTCATCACTATCATGGACTGCAACTTGTTGTGATCAAACTCAAAAAATCATACCATACATGTTAGGTATTGATGAGGGTATGGCTTATATGTATCCTGAGGATCTCTTAGTAGCCATTCAAGAATTTCATATGCTTCCTGATTATCACAAGAACCTAGATGGATTAGTTGAGGAAGAAATCAACCAAGAACTAAAGGATATTCCTCAAGATATTACTCAAAACCCAAATAATGATTCATCATCCCTTATAGCTGAGGCTCAAGAAGACATCTGGCCTCAAAATTAGTCTTCACAAGAGACAGAGAATTGTTGTACTCCTGTTCAAGGGAAAATAGAAACATCTTCCCCTTTGAAAGAAAGAGAGATAAATCAGACTATTAATAAACAGCCAGTCTCTGAAACTTTTTGCAGAACAAATACTATTGCCCATTCACATAGAGAACTTTGTTTTACAGATTCAGAAAGTCCTTTTGTAGATCAAAATAAAGAAGGACCTGTTGATAACCCAGTATGTTTGATTGGTAGTATTACTTATATTGATGATTTTCCTAACTTAGATCTATCTACTGATGATGCTCTCCAAACAGAAGTCAATCTTGCAGGACCATCATTAGCAGATTTATAGGAGGAAGATCAATTCCTTCGAAGAAGTAATGAGCCAGTGTAGACTGTTTATGATACTGATGAAGAAAGTTATGAAAACTTGGAAGTGAGTAAAGATTCATTTGATATTTTCTCTATTTTATCTCAGACCATCAGTAATAGTTTCCATGTGATTGGGAATCAGCAGCCTTTCAGCTCAGAGGTTGAGGAGGAAAGCAATGAAGAAAATTTTAAGCAGGTTGAGACCAAAGATCCTTCTCTTGAAAAAGAGGAAGTAATGGAACATACCCCTGCTCAAGAATATAATAACCTCTTCACAGAGCTCAGTCCATTAAAACAGAACACACCAGGACTTCTAGAGGACAACACTGTAGTGTATGATGAGTCCTCCAGTTCAGATAAAAATGAAGATGAGGAAGTTTGTCTTCCTCAAAAGAATCTTTGCCTTGATACAGTGGAGAAAGAAGAGATGATCTTGGTTGAAACACATCTTCCAAATACTCATAACCAGGAATTATTTCAAGATCCCTATGTTGATCTCCTAAAGACATCTGAAGAAGGGATAAAGGTTGTAGACAGCAATATATTACCAAGTGCAACAAAAATTTTCAGAGCTGATGCCAAGAAATAGAGAGCATGGGAATGCCCCTGTCTATCCTACATGCTCAAAGAGATGAGCAAAGACCAGTCATGGAACCATCTGATTGACTGGATGTATTGGAAAAGAGAGTTTGTAGGTTAAAAATGTAAATATTCCAAGTTAGAATAGGTTAGATAGGAATGTCAATAAAGCTCAGCCTTTTAGCATTTAGTTAGTTGTTGATTTCTGAATTCAAAGTTAGAAAAAAAAGAAAAATACAAAAAATAATAAAAATAGAAAAGAGGACAGAATGAAAACAAGAAAGGTACAGCCCCATACCAAAAAAGAGAAACAAAGTCTGAAAGTGTGCAAGCTCAAATGCCACTCCTAAAAACACACTTCTAGTTAGTCATACAGCCTAATCATGACTAATTATCTTTTCAATTTACTGCTGAAAGGTTAGTGAATTAGATCATCTAAACAGATCAATCTTGGCTTATCATTAAGGTAGATTAGGATAGAAAAGCAAAAGTTCAAACAAGCTCAAAACTGAACCTATGAATCTCAATAGAAGAAAGGCTCTAATTAGATCAAATCTTGAGCCAAATATAGAAAAAAAACTGGTTCCAATATGCCGAAAACTTGAACTAGGAAAGAAAGAAAGACAGCTCAAACAAATTCAAAACAGAGCTAAAAAAAAATTTAGTTTTCAGATCTTAAGCCTTCAACATTTTGCTTTAATTTTCTGCAAATAAAAATCTATGTGCAGCTTGTTTTTATGCCATAGATCAGTAACAAGTTAGACTATTCAATCTTGGCTTGTTCTCTTTTAAATTTCTTGTCTTAGAATTTAGAGAATAAAATCTGTCAAATAGTCCAATCGTGACAGATAGTAGTTAGGTAGAGAACCTTATGAACCCAACTGCTTAATCTGAGTTCATGGAGAAATAAGGGTAGATTTAGATTAGTTTTATGTTTTCTCAAAAGAATAAAATGTTGATGAAAAGAGTTTTCCAATCCAAATGCACTCTGAAAGAAGAAAAAATGTTAGATCATTAGGATTGGGTAGGTAGAAAGCTTGTTTTGATAAACTTCCATTGGTTTAAATGGCTGCTAACATTGTCAGATCAAAAAAAGACCAGCAAAAGAAAGGAAAATTGTAGCCCAATGGATGAGGCATTGATCAGCTTCCAAAGAAGACAAGTGTGAAGTTCTTGACACCTTCAAGAAGGTGCCATCCCCATGTGGAGCCACTGTTAGCCACCTATAAAAATTTGTCATATCAAATGGTGGCTAAATCATTTTTAAGTCTTCAAGAAAAAATTTTGTGGACAAATTGTGAGTTCTTAACGTCTTATGAAGATAAATAATCCTCTAGTTAATCTTCACTGCTGTTTCCCTCATAAACCTGAAAATTTTGTTGTTTTCCTAAAGAAGGCTACTGGAGATGCCCATTTTCCCATCATTTTTACCCCACCTTTCACTCATGAAAAACCCCATTTTTATCCCTTCTTTCCTTCATAAAATTCCTCCATAAGCCTCTTTCAACCTTAAAAATTCACTCCAAGACCCTTTTATGACCAGTTAATCCCCTTCCATTTGGTTTAAAAACTCCTTTTCCTTCTACCGGAACCCTCAAATTGCCTCAAAAACTCTGTTTTTTAGGCCAAAAACACCCTTTTCTACATATAATTTTCCTAAGCCCCTGAGGGCTAAATGTCTATAAGCCCCCGCCTTCATAAGACCTTAAGCCCCACAACTGGGCACTAAAGGCCTAAAAAATCCTTTCAAAACCCATAATTCCCTTTTTCCTTTGTTTTTTCCATTCCCGACTTAAATATTTTTACAAAATAAATAAATCCGGGCCGTCGATCTCTGCAAATCAATGGTCGTCGGCTCATTGCATCGCAAATCTGCATGATTCCTTCCTTTCTTTGTGTCTTTTAAAATTCTGATGCGATCAAACCTCAGTCGTCGATCATCCCTCCGATCCGACGGTCAATACACAATCACATCAGAACCTTCCACTTTTACTTTTTCCCTCTGCGATGCGATCCTCGATTTAATTTGGGTCGTCGATCATCCCTCCGATCCGATGGTCAATACACAATCGCATCGGAACCTTCCACTTTTCCTTTTTCCCTCTGCGATGTGATCCACGATTTAATCTGGGCCGTCGATCATCTTTTTGATCCGACGGTTAATACATAATCGCATCGCAATTTTCCCTTTGTTCTTTCTCTTTTCCGTCTCCGATGCCGATCTCCCTGATTGAATCTTAGCTGTCGAATCCATAAGAACCAACAGCTAAGATTTCGTCACACTCCATCCATAACTTTTCTCTTTTACCCCTCCAGGTTGGTGGCGACCTCGTCCCGGCCTCCCGGATACGAACGGCGCTCGTCCGCATCGCAGTACTCAGTGCCTTCCCTTTCCTCCTCCCGATTTGTGATTGCCCTCGATTCAAATCTGTCCATCCATTAGAAGATCATGACCACGATCTAACCTAAAATGGCAAGGTACTGTTTGGAAAAATAACTAAAGCCAGAAAGTAATACGGACCATTCATCGTTCAAATACACGGTGGTCGACTGGACAATGGCTCACATCGGGACCTACCTTCTGCCCCTCCACGCAAGCCATGGACTCCATAACTCCCAGCTTTGCATCTTCCCCGTCGCGCCCTTGTCTGCTGCCAGTGAGATCTGCACCCATTCATCCGACGGCTAGCAGCATGTTTCGTGTTTTTTTGTGCATGTGGTTTAACACCAAAAATTTACGCGATAAAAGTGGTTTTGGAGGGGACGCGTGTCAAACGATGTATGGTATCACATTTTTTTGGAGAAAATTTAAAACCACCTCAAAGCTTTGCGAAAACCATTATGGTTTTCCGCCAAACCACCTTCTTCGCTGCATTTGCTTTCCAGTTTTTGATCCTGGCCGTCGATTGTTTTGATCCGATGGCTCATATTATTTCTCCATCCAAATGCATCTGCCTCCATATGAACTCCCAAGCACTATGTTCGAGCAATCTCAACCGTTTATCTTTTTCATCCGACGGCTCAGACTTAATCTTACCGTTGTTTACCCAACCACCCCCCTAT
Source organism: Pinus albicaulis (assembly GCA_034641835.2). Classification (NCBI taxonomy): domain Eukaryota; kingdom Viridiplantae; phylum Streptophyta; class Pinopsida; order Pinales; family Pinaceae; genus Pinus; species Pinus albicaulis. Next base: position 355,476,191 of record CM076578.1, on the reverse strand, counting down.
TGACCCCATCCAGCCATGATTTATTCTCGCCTCCAAAGCAGCTTTTGACCTATTTTCACCGGATTTTTCTTAATTTTGCTTATTTTGTGCAAGTTATAAAGGTTTTTCCAATGTTTTTAAATGAAACAAAATGCCATGGATGATGATCCACAGGCCCCTATCCAAGAAAAACAAGGAATCTACAGAGTTCAACCTACCATTTTTCCGTCCCTCATGAGCATTGATGATGTCATAAAACCCTCTGCGCGCCTGCAACACAGCAAAAACACAGTTAGAATCCATTTATTGAAGAATATCAGCATTGAAGACAGGAGATCAAAGAGTATCAATGTCACAGCATAAGATCAGTTCATAAAAGAAGAATTAATTATTTTTAACACAGTTTGAGGGATTAAGGCACAAACTCAGTAGACCAAAGGCCTAATCCTGAGACAAAGATAGCATGAAGACCAGAAAAGAATATCAAAGCCTAATTAGGCCTAAAACACAGATCAAAAGCAAATTAACAATGTTTTAGGGAAAAACAAAGAGATCTATTAGTCCGAAAAGCCTCCACTACCACATTAGAGGCTAATTGAATCCTCTCCAACTACCAAAAGCCACTTGCAACCTCAAAGAAATCAAAGAAGGCATAGTTATTGCCTATTTCAAAGATATTTTCCTAAAGACAGCTGAGCAGTTAATTCAACCAAAGAAACTTATTACAAACTGTCAGCAGAGTTATTACAAAGATAAGAAACAGCCCTGAAGTCAATCTTCTCATCCATTAAGCCTCAAAAAGCAGAAACAGAGTTATGAAACAGAGTTTTAGGTAGAATGCATTCCTGCCTTATGCCTTGCGTGGTTTTCAAGGCTAGGAATTGCATTTATTATGGAATTAATGATACTTTAACCCTAGAAACTCTTCCACCTCCTCATTTTCTTATAAAATATCCTTGAGGAGACATTGTAAGGGGTTGGTCTCTGGATATCTGTAGCATGTAAATAGTTTTCTGAAGCTGTTGTAGCCCTGTTTATAGTTGAAGATACATAGGCTGAGAATAGATTTTTAAGGTTGTGATGAAACACTGGACATGTAGTTTGTAACTGGATTGACATTAATATACAAGCTGATTCTTGGGATCCTGGTCTATATCATTGGTGAAGTGCCTCTTACTGTTATTGTTTTCCTTCTTATGTTTTCCATTAGATTGTTCATTTTTCTCTGATAAAGAACAACAAATATAGAGCTAGGATTCACTCTTACAAGTACCCTACTCTCACTGATAATATTTATCTTTATGTTTTCCTCCTTTGTGTATTTAAGAATGATTTAATACAGTCCAAGCAATCAAGGAATTTTGGTGAGCCCATGTCTTACTGTCTAAGCTTTAAACATTGTTTCTTGAATGATATTTTCGTTACATGCTAAGTAGAGTTAAAACTAGGAAAGTTTATGGTTTTCCCTGTCTCCTAGTTCTTTCTGAAAAGGTTGTTTGAAGGTTTCCCTAAGAGTATGCTAAAGTAGATCATGATTGTAATACATTTGGCCTAATCTTAAGCTGCACTTTGTTTTCTTATATGTTTTCATCCTTTCTGAAAGTAGTCATGGGGATTACTGGATTGTTTGTCTGATAAGTTAGCTTTACTACAGGCTTGTCCAAAGAAGTCTATGGTTAGCCCTGTCCTTTGGTTGGTTTCAAACAGTTGCTTAAAAAGGCTTTTCCTTGTTTGGAAAGTTGATTGATCCTTGTTGATACTATTAGATTTTTCCACCTTCACAACATTTTAATGTTCCATTCCATCATTTAATCTAAAAGATCTATTTGATATAGATGACTTGCCCCTTGGACCCCTCTTGAAACTTGTTGTTTCAACTCTTTTATGACTCCATAGCCCAATGGATTAAAGCTGCTCCTTGCCTATCTTATCAGTTGAACCAATCTTTCACCTACTTTCTCCTTCACCCTTCATGTAGACTTCCTTCACCTTCATCATATCCTTGCCCAACCAAAACCAAAAAAAACCATGTTCTTCATAACTAGCCTAATATCATACCCAAAGCCTTAAAGATAAATCTATCTTTGCACTTATAGAGAGATCCCTCTCTGGATTCAGGAGGGCTAGATACTAGAATCCCAAAGTGGTTCAAATGTTATCTCTGCAGCTTTAGTCTTGCCAATCTGCTAAAATTACAGGGATCTAATAGTGGGTTCCTCCTTAAGGTCCCTCTCCCCCTCTGTTTCTTCAAAATACAGATGTCTGAGGTCCTCCAGATTGTCGTCATCCATCTCACTATTAATCTTCTGACACGCCTATTTTTTCCGGATACCCTGGTACCACAATGACTACTCGTCCGTCTGTAGGTTATCGGGGAAGAAGAGTACCTACTTGATAGTTTGCAGAGCTTGTGTAATCTGCTCTGTTTGTCCCTCAAAGGGGAAACACTTTATGAATTTCTCTGCAACTCCCTGCCAATCTTGGGTCCCTCTTCTCTTTTCCTCTGTTAAGTACCAGGCTTTTGGGATCACATCCAAGTAGTGGATGAACTTGTGGAACCACAATTCCTTGGGGTATTCATCAGCTCGCCATTGTGATTCACATTCTTTTAGATGGGTTATGGGACTTGCGTCCCCTTGGTACCAGTCTCTCCACCCGGGATCCTTGTCCTCTTGAAATTTGGCTTTCATTGCTGCTGCCACTTCATCCCATTGTGTCAGTGAGTCATGATGGTTACTCCACCATCTTACAGCTGTAGAATGCAAGGCCATGTCCATCAAGGAAATCTTCTGGTCTTCTGGCACCGTGTTTTCTACTTTGGCTATAAAAACACTTACAACATTCATATCTGACAATATTGGGTATCCCTGAAGTTCAGATCCAATCCAATTGACTCTTGCAACACTAGCACACCTCCTTGTGTTTTTCTTGTAGCCCCCTTACTGCCAATCGTCCCATGCCAGCTCTAATCCCAATTCCGAGATTTGAATACTTCTCTAGCTTACCGAGCCTTTTGCTGTCGAGTTGATGTAGTCTTCCCTTCTTCCAGCGGTCATCTGGTAGAGATGGTCCAAGAGCTGAGCATCTTCTCGGTTATCTACAGTCTCGGTATACCTCAGTCCTTGGTAGGGGTCGAGCAGTTGAGTGACTCTGATTTCCCCGTCCTCGAAGATCATGAGTTCTTTCTTTAGATCAATTACCGCATAATTTTCAAAATCCCAATCGAACCCCAACAGTGCTAGGTACTTATCCTTGTCCCCCATGATGTCAATGACTTCAAAATCCGTAAATGTTTTCACCCCCGCAATTTCATCCTTGACATTCTCTAGGCGGCTGATGGGGGCAATGCAATACTTATTTTCCATCTGAAGCTGGATCGGAGAGTATGTCAATCTTAGCCTCCCAAGCGCTTCCCAAGTTTTCCTTGGTAAGATGTTGACGTCGGATCCCAAATCAAGCATGGTGTCCTTAATCTGGAATCCTGCCACTTGCGTATTTACTCTGAATTCCTTCCCTATCCTTCGTTTGTTTCTTTTTATTCTCTAAACATGTTTCTATTCTGTTTATGCTACTTCTTTTTCTCCTGTATTCTGTTTTAGCACCCCTTCCATGTTTTGCTTCAGCCGTTCCAACATTGGTGCATTGTTAACAATCTTCAAGAACAAATGGAACCATTCTTGAATTAAGGCTTCATTAGTATTCTGCATCTCCTTGTCTTCCTGAATTTTCTGTAACTCGATTCCTTTATTTCCCCCCAGCTAGGCAAACGTCTCTGCTGCTTCCTAGAAAAAGTGCTTCTGTTGTTTGGGTTTGAATAGGAGCTTTGGGGATGTTGGCTAGACTACTCTTATGGGGTCCATAGTGTGTGAATCCTCCCCTATTCTTTTGTTGCCTCATGTTACTATGGCCATGTTTTGCATCGATTGAGTTCCCGTTAGCTGGGGTTCCGCATTCACTAGATTCGCCCCCCTCTGTCTAGCTCTCTCCTCCAATCTTTTTTTGAGCTTCGAGTAGTCCTCTGTTGCATGTGAGTTGACACGGCATTGCGAGCACCAGGGTCTCCTAGGGAGTGGACACTCTCTAGCCACATGTCCCTCCTGGTCGCAGTTATAGCATCGTATCGGACCTCTACCTCCTGTTCGGCCCCCTCACATGCCTCCTCCTCTTCCTCGGAGAGCTTCATTTACTCTATATGATAGCCGGTCCAGCCGCTCTGCCAGGGCGTCCAGTGCTCGGCATTGTTCTGTGCTGTGGGTGGTCGAGGCACAGAACTCACAGTACACATTATTTGGAACATTGGAATAATTTTGTAGGATCGGACACATGCGAGGTTGATGACCCATAATTTTACATACCTCACAATATTCATTGGTGGTTGGGCCTGGCTGTGCAGGGAACCTCGTATATGGCTGTTGTGGTGGGTATATCCCTTGGGTGTTGATTTGCGCGACTGCTCCTAGAGGTGGGGCCCCCTGTGCTCCTGCCACCGATGTCCCCACCATTGGGCCTCGCAACGGGGGGCATTCCATGGCTACATGTCCCTCCATGAGACAGTGAGTGTACCACACGTTGGGTCTCAGTGGTCGCATGGGTTTCATTTCCTTAAGTTTCTCTATCAGACTGGCTATCTGATGTCGCAAACCCAATATGGAGGGGTCCTGTACCGCTGCACCCCCTTTGAACTCTTGCGGATAACCCGCTATGGCTTCTATATTCATCGCTTGCTCCAACGCATCCTGAAGTGTGTCGATCCTTTGTTGAGTCAGTGGAGTTCGGTTCAAAGGTAATAAGGACTTGATGAACCAATCCCTCTGATGGTTAGGGTTGATTGGGTAGCTAAGTTTCCCAATGGCATCATTGAACCTCCGTATCAAACCCCAAGTAGTTTCTCCTTCTCTCTTCTTGATCTCCCACATCTCTGACAGGCCTTGTTGGTTTGCCTAAGGTAATTTGAATTCCTTGATGAAATCTCTCTTTACATCAGCCATCACTGGATTCGGGTGGGCCTCCGACCATCTCATAAACCATCATAGGGCCCTCTCCGTAAGAGTGGTCTGAAATTATATCAACTTTCCAACATCTAGTGTCTATCGCGCCCTCCGGATGGCCTCACAGAGATACCAGTGTTGTTTGACATCGTCATTCCCTTTGCTAGAGAATTATGGGTATCGTGTAAGTGATCCCGCCATGCTTACTTGATTTGGCAGTATTAAAACAAAGCCGTTGGATCCTGGTTGTGAGACAGGGCCACTAACAATCCCGCTACTAACGTGTGCTCCAATTGGAGACTGACTGCGGTGCAATCTACTTAATTCACGTAACTTAACAAAAATTTCTCCTATAGGCTTGTAGAGCACCAGGGGAAGGTTGGGATCAGAGCTACTAGAACTGTGGAGACTAGGAATACCTGGGGATATGGACGTCGGCCTTTCTTGAAAGAGTTTCCCCATTGCAACGTGCATCTCCACATCGGACACCTCCTCTGGGCACGCATCTGCACCTTGTTTGTCAAACTTCCTTCCTTGCTCCACCTAGGCTAGACTCGTATACACTGGCCATACTTCTTTCGTGACCCCTCTTATATCCTAGGTACCCACCTGACCTTCCATTCCCTTCATCTTCTAAGGTGCCTCTTCTTTTCCCTTCTGACTACTTCCTTGTCTCTTCAACTCCCTCATCACCCTCTCTCGCCACCTTTCTACGATCTGTGCCCTCCAATGTGATCACCGCTCCCTAAGCCTGTTAGCAGCCTTAACATCCATACTCCTAATCCCCTTCTCATAGTTCTAATAACATCTCTCCCTCAGTCCCTTCCCCCGGCACTGGGGTTTTACGCTTCCATCCCTGCCTTCTGGAATCCCATCAGTCCTTTTTCTACCATTAATGCCTTGATCCACAAGGGAATCTCCTTCAGTAGTTTTCCTCTTAACCCAGATCTGAAAGTACTTTCTGCCTTTGAAAAATACTGGTAGCACTCAGTTGCAAGCTCTACTATGTATCCTTCCAAAGTAGATTCCACCCAAAAATCTACAACTCGGGTTAGATCAGTGTCTAACCGATGAAGTGTCACCAGATCTTCATGGGCCCACTTGCGATTGATCTTGCGTGACTTTTCCTTGACGGTCTTGGTCTGAAGCCTCCACAACCAGTTATAGAGTTCTTCTGGGAACTTTCCCCAGAATATTTCGTAGGTATCACTAGCAGAGTCAGATAATAGGACCAAGTCTTTAATCATATTTTCTTTTTGTCGTCTCAGCTCAGCTTGCTGGGCTATGAACTTGTTAGCCCCTCTATGAAATTTTTTGACAAGAAAATAGGGGGCTAAATTGTTGTTGAGCCTTCAAGGAATGCATTTCCTCTGAAAACACAGTCTCCTTGAAGCCTCCATGTGTCTTTTACCCTTTGATGGAATTCCCCCTGCTGAATCCCCTTATAAGGCCTCTCTATTTGTGAAGGAATGCCTAAAGGCCCCCTTTCTCTCTCTTATTTCATCCCCACTTAACTTCTATTTCATCTTCCCTTCTTCTCCCCTTCTCACCTTTCATTTCCCCCCAAAATCCCCTTTAGATCCCTCCCTTAACCCTTTGTTGTCTTCCTCCCCCTTGATTCCTCTATCGTTCCCTCCCCTGGCCTTCGAATTCCATTAAAATGGGCCAAAACCCACTTTCCGATCATATAATAGGCCTTAACCACTTCCCCTCCATAACCCGTGGAACTTTATAATAAACCTTATATTATAAAGCCCCCACCGTATCAACCGCTTCCCCGCCATGCATTGTTATAAACTTTATATATTATAAAGTTTGTTATATATATTAGCCCCTTTCCGCCAGCCCCGTTCCCATGTAACTGGGCGTTGTGACTGAGCACTGCCCCTTAAGGCGCTCATTGCAGATCGCACTTATCGCACATCGCAGTTTCATTAAATTTATTCCATCGATCCATCGCAAATATTTGCGATGCGATCGCCCATCGCATTTTCCCCATCACACTTTCCTCCCATCGCATTTCCGCTCCGTTGCACTTTCCAACTTTGCGATATGCGCTCATCCCAGTTACATCCATCGCAAAGCGCAAAGCGCAGTTTTCTATTTAGTGCCACTCTCCGCCATCACATTTTCCGCCTTTGCGATTTGCGATCCGTACCCCCGGGTCCCACCTCCACGGCTCCTGTTCCATTGTTTTCCGTCATTTCCTTTGTATTTCGACCCAACGCTAAACTTTGGGTTTTACACTGTGCGTTCATTTCTCCGCTCCTCTCCGTTGTTTCCATTGTTTCTCCATCGCTCCACCATCTCTCCACCTCCACAGCATTTCTTCACCACTGCCCAGTTTATAATATGTTTATTTTACAGCGCAGATAACACAGAGATGTCCAGTTCAGCATTGCCAGCGACCAGCAGAAGGAATTCAAAGGGGGGTTGGTGCCTGTTATTAATGAAATTAAATGATTTACCCCGTATTCAAAGGACCAGGGCGCAGTTGAAGACTAATGCACACACAAAAAGTCTTATCTGTGTGTATTCCAGCAGAGCGTTTTCTCCAGGACATATATCTACCTACAGCGCCCCTCATATCTCCTAGAGCCCTGAAACAGTTGATTATACTGACAGAGCTTTTAAAGACTGTCTAAAAAAAAGTGATGGAGGTATAGAGAGTCTTGCCGTTTTCCTATCCATGTCATTCATTCCATAGGGCTGCACAAAGTCCCAGACCACCATAAGGACTTCAAGAACATTTCAAAGGTCGATCTTGGCCTGACAAAGTCTCCCAGAGCAGATTACAAAGTACACACAGCGATGCAGAAAGCCATTAAGTGGTATGGGCATGAACACTTCCGCCTTACTGACTTAATGAGATTCATTCAATGTTCATCTACTTCTGTTTTTCTCATTCTCCTATAAGAATCCTGAGAACATATTGTGAAAGGTTGTTGTTCAGTTGTTGGGCATTTGTTGTTAGAGGGATTCATTCTTGACTGTTAGAATAGTCGTGGGAGGGAGTAGCAGAGTAGTTGTATGTAATAGGCTAGGAGTAGAAGTCTGGACTGTAACAGCCATTGAGCTATATTGTACATGACTGGTTTTGCATCAATTAATCAAAGCACATTTCACAGGATCTTGGTCTATTACTATTGGTGATGTTTTTCTAACTCTGTTCATTTCATTTACATGTTGTTTCATGTTCTTCTGGTAGGCAACAAAAGTATAACATAGGATTCACCCTTGCTAGGTGCCCTATGTTTCCTGCTCTCCCTACCTTTTATGTTTCTCTTCCAAATGTGTTATCTGAGAATTGATTTCAGTCAATTTAACCAGTGTAGTGGATGTTATTGCCTACTCTCTGATGTATGAATTGGATGAATCAGTTCTTAGATGTTCTTGTTGGGTTTAAGCTAGAAGGTTTGGGAACACTGGGGATTAGAGTCAGCCTTGTCCACTAGGATCCTTGCGCGACCAGCTGACCTTTCCAAGATCCCGTTGTTAATCTTATCTTTGTTTTCCCTTGGAGTTGCTAAAGCAGACCTGGAGTTAAATGACCTCTGGTCTGATCTGTAAGCTACCCCTTGTCTGTCTTTGAGAGCTACCTTAGAGTATGTCCAAGCAGGTCTAGAGTTAAATGACCTCTGATCTGATCTATAGACAGAAATTGGGTTACTCTCCTTCTCTCACCTTCCTTCCTTAATGTTCCACCCCACCCTCTAATCTAAAAGATCCTTTAGTGTAGATGACTTGCCCTTTGAATGCCTTGGCTAGTGGATGCAAGTAATCTCCTTTTATGACTCCATAGCCCAATGGATGGCACTATCTTGGCCTATCCTCTTTGCTGAAGCCTCCTGCTATTCTGTTCCCTTTCTCCCATTGCTTTCCCAGTCTATGATCTCCTAACCAACCCAGCAACCCTTCAACCAAACCATTTTAAAACCCCTTGTGCTTCATAACTAGCCTAACATCTCATCTTGAGCTTCAAGGATATATCATTCTTTGCTCTATTTGGAGAGATCCCTCTCTGGGTCCAAGAGGGCTAGATCCTAGGGCCCCAAAGTGGTTTGATGTTGTCTCATCTTTTGGTATTGCCAAATCTGCCAAAACATGGGAACCCCAACAGAACTGATCTAGGTGGTTATCCCACCAGCTTCATATCTCTCTTTCGAAGATTCGAGATACCATGATCTAGCTCCCTAATGTATTTTCGGGTCCCGGCAACAGAACCATTTGTTGATGAGAAAACAGGTCTCGTAGAGAAGACCTGGGTTTAGGGCTGAGGGCCAACAAGGTTTTCCGCCGTAGTCTAGTTTCACGCCGGCATTTTCACTCCGCTCCGAAGGGCAGAGAGTCTCACCCGAGGCGTGTTGTGACCCTACTGTGATTAAGAGTAGATCGGTATCATTTCCCCAACATCCAAACAGGTGAACCAAAGCTAAACTAAGGAATTAAACAGCAATGAAAGAACATTCCGCAACATATATTCTTCATGGAAACAGTCAAACCACCGATAAACAAAATTTTAAACCTAGCTATGAACATCACTCATTCGTATTCAACATCATATATCACAACAACCATCTTTGATATATTAGTCAGCAGCCGACAGAGGAAAATCATTACAAATATTTGCTACAGAAGAGCTTAGAATAGAACAAAATACAATACATCCTGAGGGACAGAGAGAAGCTACAGTGATCTGGAAGAGAGGAGAACAATGCAACCCGATGGAGCTCTCCTGTGGCTCCCTTCTGCCTATCCCGTCTGTACCAACCTCTTCTCCGTTGGCTGGTTGCTTATTTATTCTCCTGCTCGCACGACTGACAGTTCTTCCCTGTTTCTTGCTCAGTTGTGTTTCGTTTCTTTTCGTTCATCAGGAGTTCACTGCATGTTTCCTTCCGCGCCCTTCCGCTGTCTATGCTTGATCCCGCGACACCTGTCCTCTGCCTTTCTGCAACCTTGACACCTCCCTGCCTACCAAGGTTGCATTCCGCCACGTGCTTGCCATCATTCAAAATCTGCTGATCTTCAAAACAAGGGCCCCAACGTTGGGCATGGCCCAACTTAGTCCATTTTTTGTCAAAGACCCCGCAACTCAAGGAGTGAAGTGCATAGTCCAGTGAGGATAAATCAACCGCACAGATTTTAGGGACTTTTGGGTGGGTCAAAGCCCCTCTTTTTCTAAATGGATCAGGCTTATTTTGTTAGTTTTGAGTCTGCCCATGCTATGTGGACCATAAGTTATGTAATATGTAAAGGCTATATAAATCAATATCATATGGAGTTGAAGTCATGAATAAGTTGTAAGCCATGATCAAATTAGCGTTGTAATTGTCTTTTCTTTCTATGTTTTGGGCCTAAGGGAAGGATTCGTAGCTATGTGTGTGGAGGCCTTGAAGAGTCTGCAACTGTGTTCATAGACCACCCTCAGATGTGTGCGTGGGTCAAAGAAGTATTATACTGAAGAATACATATCATTAATAAAGGAAAGGAAGTTTGAATCATATTTGTGTACTTTTATTATTATCTTCACTTGAAGTTGTTTTTATGCATCACGAAGTATTTTATGTTTTTAATATGCGTTATATTGTGTTGAATACTGCATAAGATTGCTAAAGGCGCGGTGTGCAATAGTATTATGCGATGAATAGGGCATAGACTATGAAAGTAGATAATTTCATCTGCGAAGTTCCAAATAATCATAAGTAGAATTTGAGCAATAGATCCATGTCCTATTGTACCTCTGGATGTAGAAACCTGGTTCTGACATCCCCCAATATTGCCTCAGGTGAGACTTCGATCTGCGTTGTAGGTCATTGCCGAAAGGGCTGGTAATAGAGGGTTTTGTTGGTTGCACAACAACTCTGAACTTGGGTCGAGACCCCTTTGAGCCAACAATTTATTTTAGGGATGTGATATATATGTACATATATTTTTTTATTCATCCATGACTATGAGTTCCATTTCCACACATAAGTGAATCCACATGCTCATCACATTAATAGAAAAAACACAATCCAAAAGCCAAAGCCATTCCAAACCAGAATGTATGACAAGTTCATTAACATTTAAACCACATAACATATACTTATATTTAAATTTGCAAGGAAACTAAAACGGGAACAAGGACTCTGCACCTAACCATAGATAATTGCAGCCCCACTTACTTGCAGTTATCACTTCCGTGCTAAATTCTAGAGTATAAGGGGATACTTTCTTAAGGTATTAGAACACCTGCTGCCAATGAAAACAGGAAATCTAGAGGGCATCTTCCTCAATCCTACCAATTAACGCTGCCATATTCTCATCACAGAGAGTCCAAAGGTTCTTTCCTCACCCCAAGTGCATACAGAGGGATTCACTCCCTTCCAGAGATTCCAAAACCCACTCTAACAATAATGCAATAACCAAGGTCTTCAATTCAAGTCTTATTTTGATGTTGTTGCAGGATTATCCTCTTCCCCAGCTATCCTGGGATCCAAATCTTTCTATCGCAACCCACAACCTCCAGGGGACCCAAGTTGTTACAAGGCTCCAGATATTACATCCCAACCCACAACCTCTAGGGACCCAAGTTGTTACAGGACTCCAGAGACTTTGTCTCAACCAAAAACCTCCAAAGACCCAAGTTGTTATAGGGCTCCAGGGATCCTATCTCAACCCATAACCTCCAGGGAACCCCAAGCTATTACAGGGCTCTAAATACTAGCAACTCAACCCACAACCTTATAGGGAACCTGAGGACCAATCCCTTTCTCTTCTTTTCTCATCTTCTTGCTGATTGAACCAAACTTATTTTTATTTTTTTGCCTAAATTGTGTTCTATTCTATTTTTCTTCTCCTTTCTTCCTCCTAAATTTGAATGCCTTTATTTTCTTCCTTTACCTCTTGTTGATGTATAAAAGGTATCTTTTTAACAACTATTTATCTCACATTAATTATCAATCCAGGAACGAATTTTTATTTCAAGAGTGTACTCTATCTGAGGCTGCAATTCAATCTAAGAGTAATGCTATGAAAGATGTAGTACAGTGTTCTAAATACAAGATTAAACGGATGCTTGAAAAATAAATCTAATTACAATAACATGAACTCAAATTCTCTTAAAATCTATCTATTCACTCAACAACCATCAATCGAGGATATAGTAGCAATAACTCATTCCTCTAGAAATTGATGCAATTGAAATCAAACTGAAACAAGACAATCAGTCTGGGAACGTGGAAGCAATAACCAATATTCTCTACAGTTGACAATCCTGCGTTAAAGAAATTAAGGAGAAATAGCAATTGAACTAAAACTACTATTGAAAGTAAACTAAGAAAGCTCTTCGAAAACAAACTCTTTGCAATCTGTTAACTAATGAATTGGAAATGAACGACACATTGAAATCGAACAGCAATGTAAATGAATAACCAACTAAAACTAGAAGAATCGAACAACAAATATTAACTAATGAATCTGAACAGCAGATCTTTAACATAATGAAATCAAACAGAAATTCTATTAAACACAAAAACCCTGTCGACAGAAAATGTTGTTAAATAATAATCGAGATGAAAAGCAATCCAACAGAACATCAATTAATTGGAACAGAACATCTAATGCTGAACAGCAATGCTCTGTAAGGTTTAACAAGATGATTAATACAGGAATTAAAGTCCTTACTGAAACAGAACAGCAATGCGATTCATTAACATAATGAAATCAATCAATAATTCAACGACAAACTAATTAACTTGCAAATGTAATGAGAACAACCACAAACTATCACACGACAATAATTGAAAGGTAATGATACAACCAGCAGATCGATCCACCAGGGTCGGGCCCTCAACCACCGGTGAAACGCCGCTGGGCTTTACTCCAGTGTTAAGAAATTAAATGGCAACGAACTCTTGTATTAATCAGGCATGAATAATGTTTACAAACAGTTTGTACTCTCTTAACAAGAGTCGATGCACAATTCTGAAAATTACAACAAGAAAAGTCTCTCCAATGGCAATACATGCTTCTCCTTTTATAATCAGAAAGAGGAGAAATTAAATAGTAAATATGATCTCTCATAACAAAATTGGATTGTCCCTAACCAATTGATCAATAATAAAATATACTTTCCATCAATCTTTCAACAAGAGCAAGTCGAATTTAGATTTGCAGCTGAGATAATTTGGAGGACGGCCGCAATAGTAAATCTGAGAAAATTGTGCTCAAATAACCTTGTGCTTCTCTCAATACAGGCTGAATTTGGGCAAACCGTTCTTTCATAAAGTTAACTTGGTTCGTTCTGGACAAAACCCATGTTCTGGATTTTCCAAATTCTTCTCCATTTGCCCATAATCTCAACCGCAAAACTATCACTTCTTATTCCGGTGAATTTCTAAGTTGGAATATTCGATGATGATCTAGAGATCAAATCTACAATCTTGAAAATATCTTAGAGGTTAAAATGGTGAGTGATGTTACAAAATATATTAATAAACCATCATTGATAAAATTATGCATAATAATCATCAATTTATTAAAAATAAAGGAGAAGAACTAATATTTATCCATAAGAGCATAAATCATTATAAAATGGATTTATATGATAAATTATAATAAATGACATGATAAAGAAGAGTAAAAATGGATAAAATAAGTGTTAAAAAGTGGTCGTATTCATGACCCAACATACCCCCAAATTGAATATATTGCATGTCCTTATGTAACCCAAAGAAAAAACCCATGTGTTAACCAAACAAAGAAAATTGTTCATCCCAACGCATGAAATGGATGGAACAAATGAATTTTTCCTCAAATAATGAATATTCAATTTTAGCAATCTTGATAAAGGCATAAAAATTTTTACAATTGACGTTCAACTATATGTATCTGAAGTTGCAGAAAAATGTGACATAAGTAACAGCAAACTTCACTAACCATTTTCTCAAAAATCAGATCTTTTTGATGCACAGATCATGAGATATAAAGAAAATGGTTGTAGGTGATAGTGCATAATTTTTGAAATTTTGTGAACTAATTTAGCGTGATATTATCTGGGTTTGTGTATTTTAATGATACCTCCTTGTTATCCAGAAATCACAAGAATTCAATTCATAGTTTTAAAGATATATGAAAATCAATTTCTGCACTGTATAAAAATGAAATTGTATGCCTTAAAGGAGAAAGAGAGTAGAAAAAATCCATCATGTGTAGCAATTCTCCCCCCAAACTGAAGAATTATCATATCCTCATGCGATGCTAGAAAACAAAGAGAGGTGGTTGCTACAATCTGTTGAAATCGATGTTTGGTATAAAACAACATGGAATAAGGGAGGTGTTGAGAATGAATAAGAATATCAATGGATGATAAAGAATATTACTGACATGGTCATAAGAAAGAAATGAAGGAAATCAACACTCCCCCAAACTGAAAGATGAGATGTGTCTAAAAAAATGGGAAGTGGTAAAGATGTGGAATGAATGATGATAAATAATGTTCAATGAATTTTCATTAAATTCTCATAAATTCATAATAAATCATAAAATTATGCTATTTTACCTCAAGTGTTACCTCCAAAAAAAAATGTGGAATGACATGTAGGGACTGGCCTTTGTTGAAGTTGATGTAGGCTGAGTGGATACTGAAAGTGATGCAAAAGGTGGAAGCCATGCAAGCACATCATGTCTGAAGAATTGTGTGTGTTTGCAAGTTGTGTGAGCCTTTACTATTAGTTGCACTAGTGTGGTTGTGCTGCGAATAGAATTGTCCCCCATACATTTTGTTCTCTTGTAAACAAATCATGATTCTATATGCAATTTTCTTGAATCCACAGTGTTAATTTTGAAGAGCAACAGATAAGATGTATGCCAAAATTTCAATCAACAAAAATTCTATAGAAAAGCAGGATCAATATTGTGGCAAATCAGCAAAATAGAAGAGCAGCGTACTTCACAGCTATTGTACAGCATGGAAAGGCATACATACTTATGATATGATCAAAAAATTATCGCATTACTAAAATCAATGCATATTTTGAAATCGTGAGTAGATATGGAAATGTTTATGTAATGATTCGAAAATAAGGGAAAAGGACAGCTGATGTGAAAATAATACTTATGCAGTCATTATCAACATAAACCATTATGATCGATTTATAAATAAATTTCATGCATAAGAGGTTTCGAACAAAGGGTTTAGGAGCATACTCTCATTTGATATTAGATAAAGATATAAAAAAAGGGTTTATCATTACTATTGATTTGTGAAAAATATGACTCCAATACCATCAACAGAGCTCTGTTGCCCACAAGTGTCTATAACCTTGACAAAGTTGATTTCTCACCCTTGGAACCATTATCCTTTATCTATGCCTAGGGAAGTGCTATGTGATGTCATGATGGAGGCTACTGTGTTGGCTTGGGAACAAAATGAATCACAATGTCATTCACCAGGAAGGGGTGAAAAGTGGGCAGACCGGCTCGTGATGAGACCTCATGTTCCAAGGACTTTCAATTTTTCTGAGTTGTCCATTAGATTATATCCCTGGTGTGGTGGCCATAATGATAATGCCACTTCACTGCTCCCTTATGATCATGGTAGGTTGGCTCTTGATGAGACCCCCTATCCTCCATCTGCCATATCATATAATTATTAGTAATCATATAGAGATTTTTTTCTTCTTTTTCTTTGCATATAGCACTTTCCTATTTATATATAAAGGGTGGCTCAACACTCCTTAAGAGTAGGGATGGTGGAAGAAGTCTGAACATCTCAATAGAGAAAATATGCCCTTATTCTTATTCAATGAAATAAAAATCAAAGAGAGTTATGAGAATTTAAGGAAGAACCAACATGATAAAGATAATCGATCATATTAATTTTAGTGAAAATAAAGACAGCAAGGGGATATAGATGGTTGTGTCCTTTCCTTTTTCTTATCACTACAAAAAATTTCTTTAAAATGACAATTTCTCTTGATTAGCTGATTCCAGTAACCTCTAATTTGTGTATCCTTGCATAAATTGTATGTTTTCCTTTCAAAGAGTCATGAAAAATTCACAAAAATTCCTAGAAATGTTGTTGAAAAACAATAAAAATGCATTCAAAAAGTGTTTTTCCTTTGGAAAGGAACAACAAAAACAATCTGCGAAAATGTTGTTCCTTTCAAAAGGAACAGCGAAAACAATTAGCTAAACTGTTGAACCTTTCGAAAGGAATAGCAAAAATTAACGGTGAAAACTGTTGTTCCTTTGGAAAGGAACAGCAAAAATGCTCGCAACAATACTGTTGTTCCTTTCGAAAGGAACAGCAAAAGTGTTGTTCCTTTGGAAAGGAACAACAAAAACACTCACAACAATATTGTTGTTCCTTTCGAAAGGAATAGCAAAAGTGTTGTTTCTTTGGAAAGGAACAACAAAAATTCGTAGCAAGCAAAGTAAGAACAGTTCAAGAAATAAAATCCTATACAAAAAAAACAAGCAAAGTAAAAGAAAACAAACTTTATGTACAGGTTTCAAGAAAAAATAATTTTCTTACAGAATTGGTGCTGCCGAAGAATTGCCTTCTTTAACTGAAACTTGCATGGTGGGGTCTTTATTGTTCAATTGCAAATGGAGAGGAAACTACAATTTGGAGGAATCAACACCTGAAACACAAAAACATAAAAGAAATCAGAAAATAAACAACACTTTATTAAGTTACAACAGCTATGATGTTATTTCCTAAGGGAATATCAATCTGTTAATGGAAAAAAATGATCTTTTTGAAAAATGTTTTGGCAATAGTGGCATGAATCTTCAAATGGAAACGAATTCTTCATTTCTTCTGTTATGAATCCGTTAGGTAATGAACTGGATGAAACGCTCTTGTTTTACTAAAATTTCTTTCAAGAATCGCTCGTCCATAAATTGACCTTCTTTGTTCTGCTAAGACCTACAAAAAACGAGTGTCTATCTACAATAAAAGATTAAATCATGGAGAAAGAGATGTGATCGGGCTCCCCTAATCCAAGAATTATGCAAAAAACTAACAAGTAGTTCCTCCGTAGAACAAATCCATGGCAAAGTAAAATTAATTTATTACCTGCGGGAGAGAAGTAGGCAATCATGCTAACGTGCAGTGTTTCAATCATAAATTTATTTTTTTTTGTCCGATTTGAGTCATTACAAGGCCAAATGAGAGCTAATTCAAAGTTTTATATCCAATAGAAATAGGTTTAAAAAATTCAATGTTATGATATGTCAAATTTTCTTGGAACAACCTGCATAATAGAGTCATTTTCGATTTTCCAGTTTAGACCAACAGTTGATATTTTAAGCATAAATTTTTCGTTTAATGGAAGATTGAACCGATTCAAATTGGAGATTAAATTATATTCATTTATTGATCTCTAATATAAATATTTTTTGAAGACAAGAAGAATTTATGGGTCAAATACACTAGTGAACAGCGAGAAAACATAGTTTCAAGAGTGCTAATTTATGATAGGCAGTTAGTATTTTGGTCATAAATTCCTCATACGATATAAAAATTGAGTGATTCAAATTGCGTTGTAAACTATATTAATATAGGAATCTACCATAGGAACATGTTTTAAAAATATAGTCATTTAGGTCTCCAAAAACTCAGTGTCCCAATTCTGTTCTTGAGCTGCCTACTAGACACCCTGTCAATGTTTTAGTTCTAACTTTTTCATTTCAAATCCAAATGGAGTGATTCAAATTAGGTTGGAAAGTATAAATCAAGGGATCCTTAGGATGGAAATATGTTTTAAAAATATTCAATTTTTGTCCCTCAAAACATGACTGTCCCAACTTTGTTTTCAGAAATTTCATCAAGCCCGCAAGCCAAAAAAAATGATATTTAAGTCATTTTTCCCTATTGGTGATAAAAATGAATATGAGTGTTTGTAGAGTTTTTATTTGCAATATAATTCATCTACATACAAAAATAAATTAGAATATTTATCATCAATGTTGATTTCCACAGCGTGTTGCAACAAAAAAAACAATTATTTTTACAAAAATAAAAAAAAATGTGTTTGTTTTATTTCCTTATTTATTATATTTTCTCCACTATCCTACTCTTCTTTGAGAATCGAATATGTTTATGTATAAGAGTATTTATAGTGGAACCATTTTAGAAATAAGGCCTCTAGTATGTACATACCCAAATTTGAAAAATGCATGTTGATAAAAATTAGGGTATGAGAAGCCAACTTCCCTTGAAAAGATGGTGCCAAAAATTGTTGAAGCATGGAGTCATGTTGCAAACAAATGATGGAGTGAAACCAATATTCAATGTATCCATTACTTTCTCGATTTTCCATATCCATCGTATCATGAAGTTCTTGAGCTTTTAAAATGATTTGTTGGTGCAAACTAGAAGAAACCTCATTTTCTTTCATAACTTCTACAATTTTTGGATTTGATACATTCTGAGTCTCAATGTAAGTTTTCTCCAATAGTGCATGTGAGATAGAATGAGTGGGAAGGGTGGGTAAATTTTGCAGTTCATCACTGTAAGCATGTTGTACTGGTTTATTATGGTGAGGGTGTGGAATGAGTTGAGCAGGAAATTGTGTAGGGAATGGAGCCTCTTGATGATGTAGTTGATTGTGTTGAGTGGATGATTTTGATAGGCAAGCAAGATGTTGTGGAAGAGCTAGAAGATGTGTTTGTGCGACAAGATGAGGGAGAGTATTCATGCAATCATAAGATGAACCATGCCAAACTTGTAAACAAGATTAGTGGTGGTTATATTGAGATTGGCATGGCTGCCCTAACATGTCAGTATTCCATAATGAATTATGAAAGTAAGAGAATGGAGAGGAAGTGTTTTGAACTATACCTGTAGGCCACGATTTCCATGATTTTTACATTGTTGCAGCCTCCCCATCTCTTTGATATGCTACTTCCGTCCTAGATAAGGAAGAACAACTATCTATGGGATGCTCCTTTCGGTAATGAGGGAAAAACACTTCATCAAATTCTTGATTTTTCTGAACCTGCAAAACATTCAATTGTGAATTTAGAGAGCTAATAAAATCATATTTAAAATTTCCAAATAAAACATTGATTTCAACTCTTATGTCTCTTGTTCTTGTAATAAATTTGGAAAAGAAAGAAGAAACTTCTCTAGAATTCTTACCAGCCTTGGAAATTCCTCTTAAACACCTTATGCACAACTCACGAACATCATCATATGATAACTGAAAAACATCACCTTTTCCTATCAGATTTAAGAGTTCTAAAAATTCATCTTTGATTCCTTTAAGGAGTTTTTTCAAGATCTCTTTTTCCAAATGTTTATGCTTTGATTTTTGAAGGTTATATCGAAATCGCTCTACATAGTCCTCCAAGCTTTCATCTTCCCCTTGTATCATACCGAAAATATCTTCATTGGATTTGTAGTAGTCTTGGTACTTCTTCAAGAATATTTTCTTCATGTCCTCCCATGTTTGGATGCAGTTCCCACCTAGGCTCATGAACCATCGGAGAGCTGCTCCTTTTAGAGTAATTGGAAACACTTTCAATCTTTCATCATTAGTACAATAATCATATCCTCTACAAAGTATTTCAAACTCAAATAAGAATGTATCTGGATCTTCATTTGTTAAACCATGAAAATTTGGTAGAGACAATGGGGGAATTATGTGCATTTTTGTCACTCCTCCTAGATCCTTGATAGGGAATTCAAAAGTTGCAATGTGAGCCATAATAGAAGATGTTCTTCATGTGTTTCTTTAAGGATCCTCCTTCCAATGTTCCTGTCAATTGGATAGTGAAATGGGTGGTGCTTACATAACCACTCGAGTGGAATTACAAGATTTTTTTTTCAAAAAATCTACCTCTAAAATTCGAGAAAACACAAGCATTCATTCCTACCTTAAGCTTTCACTCAATTATGCTGTGAAGCGGGCCAGTGAACAAGTGTTTTTCTTGCTCGGTGCGTAGGTTCTTACCTTCCGTCTTTAATACCCAATTATTCCCAAGCAGAAAAAATTAAATATGCATCACTCTTTCTAAATGGCATACACTCTCCCCGGCAACGGCATCAAAATGTTGATGTATAAAAGGTATCTATTTAACACCTATTTATGTCACATTAATTATCAATCCAGGAATGACTTTTTATTTGAAGAGTGTACTCTGTCTGAGGCTGCAATTCAATCTAAGAGTAATGCTATGAAAAATGTAGTACAGTGTTCTAAATACAAGATTGAATGGATGCTTGAAAAAGAAATCAAATTACAATAACATGAACTCAAATGCTCTTAAAATCTATCTATTCACTCAACAACCATCAATCGAGGATACAGTAGCAATAACTCATTCCTCTAGAAATTGATGCAATTGAAATCAAACTGAAACAAGACAATCAAACTGGGAACGTGGAAGCAATAACTAATATCCTCTACAGTTGACAGTCCTGCTTTAAAGCAATTAAGGAGAAATAGAAATTGAACTAAAGCTTCTATTGAAAGTAAACTAAGAAAGCTCTTTGAAAGAAAACTCTTTGCAATCTGTTAACTAATGAATTGGAAATGAACAGCACACTAAAATCGAACAACAATGTAAATGAATAACCAACTAAAACTAGAAGAATCGAACAGCAAATATTAACTAATGAATCTGAACAACAAATCTTTAACTTAATGAATCAAACAGAAATTCTATTAAACACAAAAACGCTGTCAACAGCAAATGTTGTTAAATAATAATCAACATGAATAGAAATCCAACATAACAGCAATTAATTGGAACAGGACATCTAATGCTAAACAGCAATGCTCTGTAAGGTTTAACAAGATGATTAATACAGGAATTAAAGTCCTTACTGAAACAGAACATCAATGTGATTCATTAACATAATGAAATCAATCAATAATTCAACTACAAACTAATTAACTTGCAAATTTAATGAGAAAAACCACAAACTATCACACGACAATAATTGAAAGGTAATGATACAACCAGCATATCGATCCACCAGAGTCGGGCCCTCAACCACTGGTGAAATGCCGCTGGGATTTACTCCAGTGTTAAGAAATTAAACGGCAACGAAATATTGTATTAATCAAGCATGAATAATGTTTACAAACAGTTCGTACTCTCTTAACAAGAGTCGATGCACAATTCTGAAAATTACAACAAGGAAAGTCTCTCCAATGGCAATACATGCTTCTCCTTTTATAATCAGAAAGAGGAGAAATTAAATAGTAAATATAATCTCTCATAACAAAATTGGATTGTCCCTAACCAATTGATCAACAATAAAATATATTTCCATCAATCTTTCAACAAGATCAAGTCAAATTTGGATTTGCAGTTGAGATAATTTAAAGGACGGCCGCAACAATATATCTGAGAAAATTGTGCTCAAATAACCTTGTGTTTCTCTCAATAAAAGCCTAATTTGGGAAAAATTTTCTTCCATAAAGTTAATTTGGTCTGTTCTGGACAAAACCCATGTTCCGGATTTTCCAAATTCTTCTCCATTTGCCCAAAATCTCAACCGCAAAACTGTCACTTCTTATTCCAGCGAATTTCTGAGTTGGAATATTTGATGATGATTGGGAGATCAAATCTACAATCTAGAAAATATCTTGGAGGCTAAAATGGTGAGTGATGTTATAAAATATATTAATAAACCATCATTGATAAAATTATGCATAATAATCATCAATTTATTAAAAATAAAGGAGAAGAAATAATATTCATCCATAAGAGCATAAATCATTATAAAATGGATTTATATGATAAATTATAATAAATGATATGATAAAGAAGAGTAAAAATGGATGAAATAAGTGTTAAAAAGTGGTCTTATTCACAACCCAACACCTCTTTTCCTGAGATCACATTTATTTCTTCATCGTCGCTTTCTTTCACTACACATTTTTCCTTCTTTATTTCTTGTCCCTTTCCTTATGAAGGTTCCCAAGTGCATGGGTATGTCTACCTTCCTTGTAGCTCTTTCAATTTTAGGAATTAGTTTATTAAATTCATGAACCAACCAAATTTTAATGGCTATACCAAACATTTTAGATTTTCTATACAAGAAAACCTCAACATCCCAAGCAAGAAACCTCCATCTTAGCGCTAGAATCTGTGTTAGTTTGACTCGGTCCCTTTTTAAATTTCACATACTTTTAAAAATATTTACAATGTATTTTACAAGAGAACAATGGGTGGGGTTGTCCCATATTGTATTTTGTGAGTGATTTTTTTTACCTATTGTATATTTTCCTCATTTATATATTGCATGAATAAGAAAAAAACAAGAACTTAATAAATATAGAAATCTAAGGAAGTTTAAGCCTCATAGAGTAGATTTCATATTTCAATATATTTTTAGCAAATATATTTCGATGAACTATCCAGTGGAACATCAATGGAAATTTATGGATCAATATATTAGAGTGGAGGTGATGCCCCTTGCACCCCCTCCCCATGACAACCTGGTTGTGGATGAGGTGATGGAGTGGATTATTGATCTGGGAGGGAGGAGGCGTAGTGGGCATTTTTTGGACCCCAACTTTGTAAAGTTAGTGGTGGTCTATGCCATATTTTATTTTTTGTTAGTTGTATGCCATTATGGTTTGCTAACACAATCAAAAAAATTTACTACCCCTAGGAGAGACCGAGGTAAATAATGAGTATGCATGTTGATTTGGTTGATTTAGTGTATTGTCATTTTCAGTTTTGTATTTGATGATTATAACACGATATGAATGTGTCTTCTGTGTGTGACTGTAGATGTTTTCCCATGAGGGAGGGATATTTTGGTGGCACAGGAGGGGCCTAAGGGGAGGGATCGATCGAGGGGTGGAGAGAGAGAAAGAAAACCTCCTCTTATTTGTTGAGTGAGTCCTATTTGAGGCAGAGCTAGAGGAGATAAAAATTCCATGGTGATGGGTTCAACGTGATGTAGAGGTTAGGCCATTGCATGCTCTAGCATCTGTTGGCCACCTATAAGATTTTGTTATATCAAAAGGTGGCCAAAACATTTTGGAGCCTTCAAGAAATAGTTTTATTGCAAAAAATGTTATCTCTTGAAGCCTTTTGAAGACATCATACCTTTGTTTCAATATTCACTGCTATTTCCATCTTAAAAGCTCTGAAATTCTGCTGATTTCATTAAAGAAATATTGCTCCAAAGGCCATTTTTCCCCTCCTTCCACTTCCAAAACTAACCTCATTTTTACCCCTTTATACTCATAAAAATCCTTCATTTTCATAATTTTCCCCTTTCCCCTTCGTCAAAACCCCTTTGATAAGGTTTAAGACTCTTTCTTTGCCTTATCGAAACCCTCAAAATCCTTTTGAAAACCGGAAAAAATCATAAAAAATACATATTTTTTGTATAAAGGCTTAAGCCCCTTTCGGGCTAAGTCTTAAACCACTTCCCCTCCATGTGCCCACACCCTAGAACCAGGTGCTAAAGCTTTTCAGCGCTTATCGCATCAGAACAATACATAGCGCGCAAGTCTTTTTGCCTCACAAGTTTTCCGATGCGATTAGCCCTCTGTTTCATAACCCCCGATCATATTATTTCTCCATACACCCAGTGGCCCTGCAATCGAGCACCACCCATATCATACATATATCCCACCCTGATGCATATAAACCTTTGTGTATATTAATTTTTTGGTTCTCATAAAGTATAAAGCATTTCCGCCGATACAAGTTATGAAGCAATCTCCGCCATTGATCTTAGATCGATCAAACGGCCTGCGCATCATCGCATCGGCAATATTCAAAAGCGCGTTCTCGCAGATGATGTTTCTCCCCTCCAATTGACAATTCCCCAATCCGTTGCCACCCGTTGATCTCCTCCTCCCTTTCCTTTGATCCAGTGGCCCTTGTTCACTCCGATCACAAGTCTTTCCCCACCTTTAAACCCCCCCGATCCATCCTCCACCATCGATCTGATCTGCAGATCGACGGTCTTCATCTAATTGCATCGGATATTTTTATCAGGTGTGTTTTTAACTTTTCGTTCTTCCCCCCCGTCGATTGCGATCCTCCGATTGGATATGGACCGTCCACGTGTCCAGATCGGAAAGTCCCAGATCTTTCCCACATGGTTTCATCACCCTCCACCTTCCACCCAAAGGATTTTCTGACCTCCTCTAACAAATCTACATCGTTGGATGATGACATCCAATGGCCACGCTCCTCCCCACATCCTCCGAAGCAGTTTACCCCAAATAATGCAGGATTTCTTAAATAGTTTCGTGTTTTGCAGGTGATTAATGGTTTTGTCCATTATAATGAAGGAAAAGCCGAAAGTTGGGAATGACGATTCTCATGCCTTCGATTCATAAAAAGAAACCATTCGCAAGGTTCAAACTCCACCTCTTGTCCATGCTTCATGGTCATTGATTCCTTGTGAGCCCTGTGTTGAGATTGCAACAAGATGATGAGCTTAGTGGAAAGAAGTCACCTTCACTAAGTGGGCCCGCAGGCTATTTTTGGCGCAAAGTCTATTTTTAGACATGTCGATCATATTTTATGAGTTGCAGGATGCTATTTTTGGATGGTTGGTCAAGTTGGAAAAATAGATGGACTTCTATTTTTAGACATATTGGGCAGAATATATTTTTAGATTGCCACTCTAAAAATAGATATGTCGAATATTATTAGCTCTTAATAATATTTGCACTATAAACATTATCTTATTCTCTTGGAGCACTTCAGTTAAGTGCATGGATGTGGCACAGGAGCTGACAGAAGGAATTACGCTATTCTTGAGGGTTAAGTGGAGCTATTGCATGGAGACTTCAGTTAGAACTCATGTGAGAGAGTTTGGTGGAGTTGATTGAGAAAGTTGATGGAGTTGTGTTTAGTTTAACTCAGTTAAACATAGTTGAGCTAGTTGTATCTAGTCTAACTGATTGATACACTAGTGAGAGTGGTGTGAATTAATTATTAATTAATTCACTAATTATTAACTCATTAATCAACTAAAGAATACATCAAATAACTTCAAAGGTACGGACAGCTCGCGGAGACCGCGGGAGAGATAGGTGAAAGAGCAGTTGTGACTATTAGTTATGACTATATCAAGGCATGAGTTTGCACCACACATTGATGGAGATGCCAATGAGGATTGCACGGTGCATACCAGTTGGATTCAAGTCTAGCCGAAAGCCAATATTCACAGGATTGCGCAAGAGAGGCAGTTAATAGGTGTAGAGAGATTGGAGCATGTGTTTTGCAGATCGAACCCGATTAGTGTGTAGCAATGGAGATTGTACTGAGAGCTTGTGAGGAGCTTTGTATAATTATTGTTACATGATCTCTATGACATATAATATACAGATTTTTGGGGGTTTTTAGCTTTAAGCTTTCCCATAAATTATTGTGTTCATATGTGTGAATTTTTATGGTTTTAATGTATGCATGCAATTGATTTTATTTCCGCAATTAATGATCAATGGTAGAAGAGATTATGTATTGTGCATAAAGTTAAAATAGTGTGTGATCAGGAGAATCTCGGTGAATAATATATCAATTATTCAAATTTCTACATGGTATCAGAGCGATATTGATCATTGGAGCAATTGCAAAACATTGAAGCGGTTGAGTTTTGAGCTAGTGGAATTCGAATTTGCAGCAGTGTTTTCTTGGTGTCGAAGTTGAGATGTCTTTCAACAGATTGCGATTGGAGTATGATTTTGAGGAAGTACCAAATTATATGACTGGGAAGGACACAGGATGGAGGTGGTGATGTGATGACAATGGGTTGAAGGAGTTTATAGATGCAGAAATTCCAAACTGCTTCTCGGCGATGCTACCGCACTTGACGGATGGAGAAGACAAACAAAGTGTCGTAAGAATTCTTCCTTTGGAAGGTGTAAAGGATCGCATATAGTGTCGACAACCTCGTGTTGAGCCTGTTCTTGATGTGAAAATGATTGACAAGGATATTCCAACGAAGTGGCGGAGGAAATTGAAAACCAAGGAATAAACTTCATAAACATAAAAATGAAGAAGCGGCAGGTATTCCAAGTACCCTCACGAAGTTCATCCAATCAGGGATGGCGGGAAGTGTAAGGGTAATTTATAGATATTGAGGACTTGGTAGGCTTGTCTCTGTAAAACTCCAGAAGAGTTGTAGTTCTATCAGATACATTAAATGATGGAAAGAAATTCCATGAGGTCAAGGTATGCTGATGGATCATAATGTAGAAGAGAATAGAAATGAAATGCAAGATGGAATATTGTCAAAACTAGATGAAAAATTGTGCTTATTTTGCCAAAAGAAAGGAAAGAGCAAAAGAATGTTTACAATTAGTTAAGTAAGCGGACTCTCCAAGGCCAAGTGCCCTCCTTTGTCACCAACACAGACATTATGCCACAAATTGTCCGCAGAAGAAGAAAAATAAGCAGGCTGCTGGATCTGCAGCTGGAGAGGCCTTAGCCTCGCAGTTTGAGCTGGATTTTTCATTGATCACATGCTTGGTCTCAAGTGTGATGGTTTTAGTATGGTTTCTGGACAATGGTGCGTCTTTTCACATGACTGGAGATCGAGATTTGTTTACTAATATGGATGAGAAAGATCTTGGAGTGCACATCGAGATGAAGCTGATGGAAAATGAATCTGATGGTCACAGTCTCCCGAGTTACCTTCTAGGTTGATGAGTACGGCTAAACCCTTCGTATTGAAGGAAGTGATGCATGTTCCATGATTGAAGAAGAATCTTATCTCTGTGGCGATGTTAGAAGACAAGGGATATGATGTTGCCTTTAGCGAGGGAAAGGCTTTCCTGCGCAGTAAGGCAACTGGTGAGACCCGGAGGATAGGGGTTCGAGTTAAGAACCTTTATCAATTGCAGGTAGATGGCTGCGCGGCAATGGCAGGCAAGGCAGAAGGAGTGGTGAGCCGGGATGATGGCGAGTTGTGGCACCGGAGATTGGGCCACCTTCACCATGGAGCTTTGAAGATACTGCAGTAGATTTCTACTGGGCTTCCTAAGGGCACTCTTGCGCAGTCAGATCAGTGCAAGGGGTGTACCTTGGAAAAATTTGTGAAAGCCACCTTTCACGAGAAGGATAGTCATGCCACGACGATCCTTGAGAGAATTCACACAGACGTGTGTGGACCTTTCTCAGTAGCTTCGACAGCAAAGCACAAGTACTATGTGATCTTTGTTGATGATTTTTCTCGGAAGTGCTGGATCTTCTTCATGCAGAAGAAGAGCGAGACATACTCAAAGTTATGTGAGTTCAAGGCACTGGTTGAGAAAGAATCGGGGAAGCAGGTGAAGGCTCTTAGGAGCGACAATGGTGGTGAATTCATCTCTGGAAAATTCAAGGACTTTTGCAGCACAGAAGGAATTCGAAGAGAGCTCATAGCACCTCATAACCCACAGTAGAACAGGGTTGCTGAGCGGAAGAACAGAACGATCGTGGGTGCTGCATGGGTGATGTTGCATGATCAAGGCCTTCCCATACACTTGTGGGCTGAGGCATGCAATACTGTAGTATATGTCTTGAGCTTGGTGTCTCTGGGATACTTGTATGTAAGTACATCAGAATCATTTTGTGGCTTTGATATTTCACATTTGAGAGACTTTTGGTTCACCTATTTACATTCATGTGGGAAGTGAGGATGCTAGGAAAAGTTGGGCCCAGTAGCCAGAGGTTGGGATATTTGTAAATTTGTCCTTTAGCTATCATGTGTATTTTCCAGATAGTCTCAAGACTGTTGTGCGACAGGATATCAACTTTCATGAGGAGAAAGCCATGAAGTGTTCGCTTGAGAGGGAGCCACACTTGCATGCAGATGAGGAGCTATTAGTTCCTAAGGATGAGTCTCAGGATGTGGATCAACCACAAGATGAGGTTCATGGAGTGGAAGAGACCACTCATGCAGTGCCAACCATCAGAGGGCAAAAGCGCACTACAAAAGCTAAGCGACTGGCTCAAGATGTAGAGAAGGTTGTAGGAGCACCTACATCACAGCGCAGATAGAGACAGTCACCTGACCAGTATACTGGATACATGGATCTTATGAGTCAGTGTATCGTGACAGAGCCATCCTCTTTCGAGGAAGCTGTGGAGGATCCCGCATGGGTAGATGCCATGGTGGAAGAGTATGATTCGATTGTCAGAAACAGTGCATGGGAGATTGTCCCAAGGCAGGATGGGAAATTAGTGGTGGGTTCGAGATGGATCTACAAAGTGAAGCAAGCAGCTGACGGGAGTGTGGAGAATTACAAGGAAAGATTTGTTGCCCGAGGCTTCTCACAGATTGAGGGGATCGATTATGAGGAAACCTTTGCACCTGTCGCAAGGTATTCTTCCATACGAACGATCCTAGCTCTCTCAGTGCAGATGGGGTGGCACATTCATCAGATGGATGTGAAGAATGTGTTCCTCAACGGGGTGATTGAGGAGGAGGTGTACATAGAGTAGCCCGAAGGTTTCGAGATCTTCAGCAGCGAGTCGCATGTGTGCAGGCTCAAGAGAGTGTTGTATGGGTTGAAACAAGCACCTCTTGCTTGGTACACACAGATCGACAGTTATTTTACCGAACTTGGATTCTCCAAGAGTGAGGCAGATCCGAACCTATACCAGATAGTGGTGGAGGGTAAGTTGCTAACCATTGTACTTTATGTAGATGATTTGATACTGACCGGTGATGAACAGTTGATACTCTCATGCAAGGTTGATCTTGCAAAAGAGTTTGAGATGAAGGACTTGGGCCTCCTTCATTATTTCTTGGGATTGGAAATTTGGCAGCGCAGTGATGGACTGTTTGTGTCTCAAGGCAAGTATGCCCGGGAGATACTGGAGAAGTTCAAAAAGCATGGCTGCAAGCTTGTTGATACTCCTCTTCCTGGTGGTTGGAGGAAGGAGGATGCTACATCGACAGATGTAGTGGATGCCACTGTTTATCGACAGTTGGTGGGGTTGCTCATGTATCTGGTCAATACACGACCCGACATATGCTTCGCTATTAACCAGCTTTCACAAGCTATGGTTAAGCCTACCAAGCTCTTTTGGAAGGCGGGGAAGCATGTATTGAGTTATCTCAGAGGCACATCAGGATATGGACTTTGGTACAAACAGTCGGATGAGGTGAAGCTATGTGGCTTCATGGATGCAGATTGGGCAGGGAGCCCAATGGACAAAAAGAGCACATCTGGAGGAATTTTCAGTATCAGGTCGACAGCAGTTTCTTGGTATAGCAAGAAGCAGAGATCCATGGCACTCAGTTCAGCAGAGGCCGAGTATATGGCAGCGATTTTAGCTGCATGCGAGGCTATATGAATGAGGAAGATCCTGGTCGGGTTGTTCGGTTCACACTTAGATCCTATTGTGATATATTGTGATAATCAGAGTTGCATCAAACTCTCGGTTAATCCAGTATTTCATGATAGATCTAAACACATTGACATCCGGTATCATCATATCAGAGATTGTGTGCAGCGGAAGATCATGCTACTTTCATACATTCCCACGGAGGATCAGGATGCTGATATCTTATGAAAGGCACTCACCAAAGAGTAATTAGATACAGAGGCAGTGGAAGCAAGGTAATAATCCCACCTATCTTATTTGAGAGAGAGTGTGAATTACAGGTAGTGAGCAAGTGAAAGTAGCCTTCACTAAGTAGGCACTTCAGTAATTACAACTTTAGCGCAAAACCCAAAAGTCTATTTTTTTAGACTATGTCTATTTTTAGACATAATGATCATATTTTATGAGTTCATAGGGATGCTATTTTTGGATGGTTGGTCAAGTTGCAAAAATAGATGGACTTCTATTTTTAGACATATTGGGCAGAATCTATTTTTAGATTGCTAGTCTAAAAATAGGTATGTCGAATATTATTAGCTCTTAATAATATTTGGACTATAAACATTATCTTATTCTCTTGGGAGCACTTGATTTTATTTTTGCAGATGTAGCCTGTGAGAATTTGTGAAGGAATACGCTATTCTGAGGGTTAAGTGGAGCTATTGCATGAGAATTTAGATGAACTCATGTGACAGAGTTTGGTGGAGTTATTGAGGTAGTTGTTGGAGTTGTGTTCAGTTTAACTGAGTTAAACATAGTTGAGCTAGTTGTATCTAGTCTAACTGATTGATACACTAGTGAGAGTGGTGTGAATTAATTATTAATTAATTCACTAATTATTAACTCATTAATCAACTAAAGAATACATCATTTAACTTCAATGCATGGACAGTTTCAGTGGAGACCAGTGGAGAGATAGGTGAAAGAGCAGTGTGACTATTAGTTGTGACTATACTGGTGCATGAGTTTGCACCACACATTGATGGAGATGCCAATGAGGATTGCGCAGTGCATACCAAGTAGATTCGAGTTCATTCAGAGCCAATATTCAACAGGTATTGCGCAGTAGAGGCAGGCTAACAGGTGGCAGAGATTGGAGCATGTGTTTTGCTAGATCGGACCTGATTAGTGTGTAGCAATTGGAGATTATACTAAGAGCTTGTGAGGAGCTTTGTATAATGATTGGTACATGATCTCTATGACATATAATATACAGATAGTTGGGGGTTTTCAACTTTAAGCTTTCCCATGAAATATTATGTTCATATGTGTGATTGTTTATGGTTTTAATGTGCGCATGCGATTGTTTTTATTTCCGCAATTAATGATCAATGGTAGAAGAGATTGTGTATTGTGCATGAAGTTAAAATAGTGTGTGATCAAGAGAATCTCGGTGAATAACATATCAGTTATCAAATTTCTACACCCTGCGCAGCCCTGCACATCATCAAGACACAATATTATTTGATTAAATTAAAGAGTATCAGTATCGAAGACGAAACACACCAGAATAGAAGATTAAAGACAAATTTTTGAGGGTTACGGCTAAGATTGATTATCAAAAGCCTAATCCTCCAAATTAAAACATAGTTTAAATAAAATCATAAGTGCTTATCAGACAGAAAGGCCTCCACCGCCGCATCTGAGGCAAATTAAATCCTCTCAGCTACCACAAAGCCACCTGTGCCTCAAAGCATTCAAACAGAGGCCGAAGTTATTGATCAACGATAGCTCATTCACCGAAGTAGCATGACCAACTATTTAGTGCAACTGAAATTAATGTAAATATATATATATATATATATATATATATATATATATATATATATATATATATATATATATATATATATATATATATATATATATATATATATATCAGCAGAGTTACTACATCCTGAAATAGAGCCTAAAATTCAATAAAAGCTCCCACTGAGCTTTAATCTTAATTGTAAAACATTTAATACAGAGGACACATATGTAAGCTTCTTCATCAAGCCCCTCAAAGGCCGAGAAGTCATTAGTCTGTATTAATTACCCTGGTAGATCTTTTATCAGATCTCACCTCCTCATTCTTCTATAAATACTTTTGTAGAAGATGAGAAATTGTTGGTTGCTTGGTTGGTTGATCACTAGTTGTAATATTGAAACTCTCTGAAATAATACATAGTCTGTTGAAGTTGAAGAAGAAATTGAAGTCTTGGAAGCCCTAATGATGTTGTTTCATGCTTGTTTTTGAGAAGGCTCTATCATTGGATCCATGAGCTTGGCTGTTGGTGAAGTATTCTGAACTGTTCATGTTTTCTCCTGTTTTCATTTTGTTCCATAATTTCTTACTACAGTAGGATGAAAGTTTTAGGCTAAGAAATGACTCCTAGAAGCACCTTAGACCTGTTTATCCTTCATTGTTTTATGTTTTCTTCTGCTGAGGTATTTTAGAGTCTTTAATTTCTCTCTTTGGTCCTCATGCTCGTTTATTTCTATAATAGTTTGAATAGTTGGTTTCAGCATGATTTATGGTTCTCCCTGCTTGTCTGCTGCCACTTAAAAGCTGTTATTGAAGTCTCCCTTTGAAGTATATTTGTTTATAGTGAGCCAAGGAGGTCTGTTCTGATCTTGCCCTTTGTCCTTGCTTGAACCGTTGTCTTAAAGGTCTTTATAGTTGTAATCATAGATGCGTTAGGTGTTCCCTCTTCTGTTACTGTAATTATCAGTGAATCTTTTATGTTTTCTAAGTCATTTGAAATAAAATCTTTGAGGAAATAGGGTGTTCCCCGAATCTTATATTTCATTTTAAAAGTTGTTTTGAAGTCATTATTTGCTTAAAGTGTGATTTGTAGAATTCATGGTTAGCCCTGTCTATCAAATAGCTCTTTATTGTTCAAATTGTGTTTTCAAATTCCCTTTGTTGAGAATTAAACTTCTCTTTCCAAATCATTGATGTCCATCTCATTCCAAAACCGAAGGATCCTGCAGCCAAGTTAGATTTGCCCTTTGATATCCCATATCCATTGATAAGTTTGTCATGACCTATTTTTGACTCCATTACCCAATGAAGCTAATACTTCCTCTTTCTACCTACCTTTCCTAGACCTTTCATATTCTGCTGTATCAATTCAACCAAACAAAGAATCAAACACCTGCACTTAATAACTAGTCTAAAAACCAATATCCAAAGCACACAACATAAACCTTTGCTAAAACAAATAATTTGAGAGATCCCTCTCTGAGAACAGGAGGACTAGATCCTGGAACTCTAAAGATTGGTTATGATGTTGCCTTGTCTTTTGATTTTCCAAACTATCAAAACATGGGACACCAACAGCATCAACAACAACGAAATCATTAGAATATAGAAAGGGGATTGTTTGAATCTAATAGGATATATACTAACTGTAGTGGCATGATTTCCATCTTCACTACCGAATGTATGTAGTGTTACATGGAGTTCCATAGGTGGGGTACACATCACTTGGGGAGGATGTGGTAGATGTGTGTGTGCATCTTAAGCGATAGTGGTGTTCGACTCTTAAAAAAACTACATTTTCACTGTTAGAGGCCATGGTTGTGTTATATACCATTGGTAGAGGTGCAAGTGGGGGTGTACATGGTATCCTCCTTACAATGGGGAAACATATTCCCCCCCTTCCCCCCCCCCCCCCCACCCAAATAATGGTGGCGGGAAGATGTATGCGGATGTGGGGATGGCTCGCATAGAATTGTATCATAGGTATGTAGATGGTTGGGGCCCACATTTTGTATATGAAACCCATTTTTTTATGGGGCTATAATGATGGGAACCAATATGTATGACTTTGAGTTTCATGTGATGTTTAATGATGCTTCATTTTTTTTAATGTGTATGCATATTTTAAAATGATTGATGATGATAATCAAATTATCAACATGTATATACATAATCATGATGAATAATATTATAGTGTAAAAAATTCCATTCTATAATGTCATTTGAAATGTTGTCTAAAAATTGGTTATGATTCCTAGGAATATGTGTCAAGGTGGTGGATTCAGAATTCCTGAATAATAACTAATCTTGAAAATGCTTTCAAAATAAGTAAGGGTCTTGGATGCGGTACCCATTATTCATCTATGAGATGCAAGTTTGGAATCAAGGAAGATGAAAATGTGAATATTAGTGGAATCAACTAACAAATTTATTACAATAGCATATTCCTCTTCGTTATTCATGACAAACCTTCTATAAATTCCACTTGAGTGAAGTAGTATCTGGGAGGGGAATAAATGGCCCAAGTTGTAGATGCACTATGTTGAGACCATCAAATGGCACCATTGGTGAAACTGATGTGATACATCGATTTATGATTCATCTGGAAAAAAAATAGCAAGCAAATGGATTAGGAAAAATGATCCATAGTCCATTTTTTTTTTTAAATAAGAAAAACAAAAAAGAAAAGTATCTAAAAAAGAAGAGATTGACATACGGGGGCTTACTATGACATGGATAATTTATTGGTGGCTTCATTATGTTGGATGAAGGCATATTGATACCCATTGACATGTTATTAATCAATGAGTCATTGTTCAAGGGGAGTATTACTGGGAAAACGTTAGATTGGCATACATAGGATGGGTATCTCGCATTCAATGGGTAAAAATGCTTCTATGTCATGGATGAGATGGAAGGGACTAAAACCAATGGTGATTTTAGCTTATGTGTGATATGTTCAAATGTTGGATAAAATCATGTATTCCCAATTATTTTTGTGGTTTTTCACCACACACTACAACATAGTTTTGAGGAATTTTTTTATAGCTTCCACTTAGCCATCTGATTGGTGGTAGTAAGATGATGCAAATTTGTGAGTGAATTAAAAAAGATATGATGTTTTGTATAATATCTCATTCTTAAAGTGTTTGTCGTGGTTTGACACAAGCATGTGACAAACCCTGAAATGAACGATTACTTGATTGAAGAAGAATTGGGTAGAAGAATCAATTTTTTTGTTGAAGGTGGGCATGGATTTAGCCCATTTTGTGAATTATTCCATAGTGATGATGATATAGTGATGGCTATTACTAGAGGTGAGATTTCATGTCATAAAATCAATACCCCGATTACAAAATGGGGCTACCATA
Organism: Pinus albicaulis; assembly: GCA_034641835.2. Classification (NCBI taxonomy): domain Eukaryota; kingdom Viridiplantae; phylum Streptophyta; class Pinopsida; order Pinales; family Pinaceae; genus Pinus; species Pinus albicaulis. The sequence continues at coordinate 355,441,809 of CM076578.1, read as the reverse complement.
ATTACTAGGTGTAAGGGATAAAGTGGCACTTTAGGTTTGTGAGTACACAATAGGAATTTGGTGCATATTTTAATGGATTAAATGCAATCATGGTGTAGGATGAAATTAACTAGTATGGATCATTTTTTTTGCTATGGACATATTCCCCAATAGGTGCATATATTACAATCATTGAGGGTGTGCTTAGATTCCTCTAGAGTAAGGAACCAATGCAAAATAGTGTCCACACCCTACCAATATAGAACATATATAGTGATGAGATATCGAGGGCTTAATGGTAAGATACATCAATGATAATATAATGTAGATGAGGATCGAGCTTCCAAGAACAAAGATAGATCAGGATGTCCCCAAACGAATGGTGATCAAAGTAAATGATGAAGAATTGTTCATCCGAGAATTTATTGTTAATTGGGGAGTTCTTTGTGTAAGATGGTAGGTTGACAATGAACATGGTGAGGACGAGCATATTCTTACTCTTGGGAGCACCAAATTTGAGGTCAAACCCTTGAAGAATTACAATCTAGTTTGTGAACTTTCTATTAATGAGTTAGTGGTTGAGCAAGTATTGCATGAGATTGGAATATGCCTAAACCTTGGTGGTGCAGAATAGGATGTATTGATGTTGTTTCTAAACCACATGAACTAGAGCGAGGGATAACTTTTATTTATAGTCATAATTTAGGGGTGGTGTTGATAATTATTTTCTCACATAGTGTATGAAATTCTCTCAACCATCATCTCCCTATTGAATTAACAACTTATTATCGCTGTGATCAAAACCCTCCAAAAATTTTCCCACACTTTAATTTTAGAGTTGATCTGAACTTGATATGTTATTTTTGTTGTGCTAATTACCAGTTCAGAATTACATTTTATTTGCTTCTTGTTTTCTTATGGTGCCTTAGTTTCCTTGGTGCAGGTGAGTGTCAAAACATGAATTTGTCTTATATTTTATGTTGAAATTAATGACAAACAAACAACATAAGTAAGAACTAAACAACAACATAAACGTGTACAACAAACCATAAACAGAGCCATTAACATAATTTTTTGATGAAGGAGTTCACCCCTCCTGGGCTACATCTCCTTGGTCCAGCTCCATAGCTTGGGCCTCTTGTATTAGCTCAAATTTGGAAAAATTGTTGTGTACATTATTTAATTTCTCCTGAAACCTATTCTATTGTCTTCATAACAAACAAATCATCTAAAAATGACTGTCCAATTACTGAAAACTGACTTTGAATGGTCTAAACTTGACCTCCTTCCCTGATGGCGCTAGGCTCCCTTGAAATTCCCTGTAGCAACATCACATGAATACATCATTTTCAGCCTCTAAAACCTATTCCATTGTCTTTGGAATGCCAAAATCATCTAAAATTGACTATTCATTTTCCAAAAATGGTCGAAATCTACCTCCATTATGGCAAAAACAAATTTCCCTAGTTTTCCTCCACTAAATCTGGAAGCTTTGCGAGTTAGCATGGATAAATTTAGAAATCTGCCCAAATTGGCGCACTCCGCCAAAAATTCTGCTACATTAACTGTGGATTAACTATAAGATAAGTGCAGTTTAATTACGTCATTAATGCATAATGCGCACTTAACGCTAAGCTCCGACACTTGGTTTTATGCATTGGTCGCATGGTGGAGGGGTTGGCCACAAGCTGGCCCTTCTGCGCTCTGTCGGTCCAATGTTCAAGGTTTAAATATGAGTGAATGTGTCATTTTTTAATGAATATAGCCCACGACTCATTGATAGGGCACGCCCATGGTGGGGCGGATGTCTGGGGTTCAAACCTTGACCCCGCTCCCATACAACGTTTTACCATATTATATTGCAACGAAATCGCGGCATGTATTGATTCAATGGACCCCATACATTTGTTTTACATGGACTATAGTCTAACCTTTGGCAATGTGAATACATACTTTGAAATATATTTCCCGATGAACATATAACTCACAGACCTTGGTTTAATGTATTTTATTCAATATTTAAATATAATATAGTATTTAATATATATAATATGTTTTAAAACATATATATATATATATATATATATATATATATATAATCATAATTAAATAAAATAAAATAAATATAATTCCACCTTAGAAACATTAGGAAATTTATCCCACATAGACCAAATTAGCGAATTAGAAAGTGCCACTTGTCACAACCTCATTGGAAGAAACCTGAAGAATATTCCCAGAAGATTCATTTTTTGCTGATTGGGTCACCACATCAACAACATGTCCAATTTGCAATTTTTTTAGCTATTTGAGAAAGAGAACAACATGCCATAACTTACTCATACAAACTCGGATTTTGATGAAACTAGTTGCGTTGGAATTCTGGTGACGATCTCTACGCTGTCATCCTAGTTTTGATCACTTATGAGAACTTTAATTTTTGAGCTAAATACTGAGCAATTGATCATTCCTCCCCAATAGAAGCCTTTTGGACCCCAAAATCTCTCTTGATTATTGATTATGTGAATGAGGGAACCGTTCCCTCACCCTTCCAGACTCTATCCATTAAAAATTCCCCAATTTCATCATTTGGAGTTTTTCACAAAAATTCAACTTTTTGCTCAATTCTTGCGGCCTTCTCTCGCTGTTATTGACACCATCATGCTACAATATTTCTGAATTTGCAAAAAAACAATCTAATTTTTCAAAAAACATATTGTTCCTTCCTTGGTCAACAGTCAAAGAAAACTTAGAAACTTTCTCACCTTGCACACTGTCACCATGGCGATTTTTAATTGATCTCACTTTGTATGTGCATCGATTCTTATACAAGTTTCTTCGTTATTTCCATGTACCTTTTGGAAAACATCAACCATAATTTGTGGAACCCATGCCTTCTTTTCCAAGTTGCTTTGTCACTTCCTCTTTGACCTTTGCACCCTCTTGCACAGGCATCTTGTTTCCAACACTGCTCAACACCAATGTTGACTACTGCAAATTTTTTTCACATTCTTTCAAAGGAAACCTATTAACATCCCGAAACAACTGATTACAAGCATAAGAATCTTTATGAAAATGTGATTCAATAAATCTCTTTGTTTGATCATCAACAATGTCAAGTTCTGACTTGCATTCACTATCCTCTTCATTTCACTTGCATGCATAAGAGAAAAACTTGTCTTCTTCTTATGTGCTCTAATTATGTACTCAATACCATCCTTAAAAAAGTGATACTTGTTCTCATGATGATGAAATACAAATTTCCTATCATACAGATAAGGACTTCCCAATTCAATACCAGATATTTCAAGCGACACCACATCAAGCTCAACTTCATCAAGAAAGTTTGAGTTAATGGTGAATCTTAGTAATCACTTCCTTGTAACTTGCAAGTTTGCATTCTTGCAAATCCAACCCAAAAGATATGGTCTTGGATGTCTAATAGTTTCAAGGCCTAGTTGCTTTACCAAATCATCGGAAATCAAGTTAGCTTTTGACCCACTATGAAAAAGTGTATCAATCTTGGTATGTTTAGAGAAAAATCTAATGTGGAAAAGCTCTATTATCGTATCTTCATCATGAGTATCATTTGAACAAATTGAAGTACTAGTGCTTGCAACATGTTTACCTTTCAAACCCATGGCTGTAATTTTTGTCTCATCTCCTGAATCTAACCCTAAGTCTTGTTCAACTATAGCAACAGGTTTTCCCTTCTCTTTTTCTTTCAGTCTATTTGGTTTCAATTCTAGATGAAGTTGCCAACAATGGTCTTCATCATGGCCATTCTTTGAATAGTTCTTGCATGTGAGTTTTTCCTTCTCTTTTTTAACAGAGCTATTTCTTTTTCCTCTTCCATAAAACTTTCCTTTCCCTTTACCCTCACTTTCATCTTTCTCCTATATGCCTTGTTTTCCCCTTGCCTCTAAGTGTGTGGCTTTTACACAAACTTCGTCTAAATTGCTTGGGTTAAACATAAGAATAGTATGCTTCAAATAGGAATGTAAACCCCCAATGTTTTTCAAGAGTGTATCTTGGGAATTCAAATTTACTCCTAGCAACAAAGCTCTCTTTCTAAACTCCTCGGTATAATCTTGAACTGTATGACCCTTGAGTTGCCTAAAACTTTTCCAACTCATAATAGCTTTTTGCATGTAAGCTAAAGGATAAAACTGTCTTTTAATGGAAGAAATAAACTCAACCCAAGAAACGGATATATTACCATGGATTCACATTTCCTCTTGAGTCTTTACTTCCCACCAAACTAGTGTTGCTCCTTCTAGCCTCAATGAAGCCAACTGGATCGTTATGTCATCCTCATGAAGGTTTTGAATTTTTCAATACACCTCCAATTGATGTATCCAATTTTCTAACTTATCTGCATTTACCTCGTCATTGTACATGGGTAATTCAAACTTAATGTCCAATTTGAGTAATGGAGTATTTCCTCTTGTGGATTTTGAGTGAGTGTGAGTGGTCTTTGTGGTGGAAGTGGAAGATGATGCAAATGGGGATGATGAGGATGATGAAGATGGTGGAGATGGAGGTGGATTTCCTCCACTACCTTTTGAGCTCTTCTCTTCATCCTTCTTACTGTTTGAAGATCCTTCTCCATGTGGAGGCTTTGAACCTTCTCCAACTCTTTCTTCCATGAAAGCTTCAAACATGGTTTTAACCATTCTTTGCATCTCTTTGAAGTCTCCCTTAACATCATCTTATTTAGAATGATCATGATTCTCTTCATGGCCTGACATAATGGCTAAGGATTCAAGCTTCTCCTCTGTATCTTGTACCTCTTCAATCACTTTAGATTCTTGTACAAATTGCACCTCTTCAATCACTTCAGATTCTTGTACAAATTGCACCTCTTCAATCTCAGCTTCTTGAGACAAAACTTGAGGTTCTTTTAAGTGCAGCCATGAGTGGAATTTTGGGTGAGGATGATGCTCTTTTAGCTCTCCTTCTTCTGTTCCTAATCTCGAGACTAGCTACAAATAGCTCCCCTTCTCCTCTCTGCAATCTTAACCTTGTAAGTATCACAAAATTGCAACCATTAAAACTCTTTTGCACAAACTTTAGCAAAGCAAGCAAATAACCTTAAGCAACCTGATGCTCTTTCAACCAAGCTCTGATACCACTTGATTTGAACTTGATATGTTACTTTTGTTGTGCTAATTACCAGTTCATAATTATATTTTATTTTCTTCTTATTTGCTTATGGTGCCTTAGTTTCCTCACGAGGGCCTCACTGCAGGAGAAATACTATAGCATGTGGGTTTATATTGGGGAATATATAATGAGGAAAAAATGACATAATATATTTGGGGATATATAGGGGGTAAAGTATTTTTATATTGGCAGACATAAAAAATGGAGCTCAAAGTTAATGGAAAAATATAAGGGGGTATAAAAAATGTTAATGAAAAAATGGATACCTATAATATATAGTGAAAGTAGGGGCTTTTATAACTAGGAAGGTGTATTGGGTTTATATTGGTTGGGGGTTAAATAATGTGATTTTTAGAGGCGTTTTCCAATATGTGCTCAAATTAAGGGTATTGTTTAATATGCTATGATTGCACGTGATATGTTAGAGGTTCATTGAGTGAAGCCCCCGTGAGTTTCCTTCGTGCAGGCGAGTGTCAAAACAAGAATGCGTCTTATATTTTATGTTGAAATTAATGAAAAATAAACAACATAAGTAAGAACTGAACAAAAACATAAACATGTACAACAAACCATAAACAAAGCCATCAACACAAGTTTTTGATGAAGGAGTTCACCCCTCCTGGGCTACATCTCCTTGATCCAACTCCATAGCTTGGGCCTCTTGTATTAGCTCAAATTTGGAAAACGTGTTGTGTAAATTATTCATTTTCTCCTGAAACCTGTTCTATTTTCTTCAGAACATACAAATCATCTAAAAATGACTATCCAACTACTGAAAACTGACTCTGGCTGGTCCAAACTTGACCTCCTTGCCTGGTGGCCCTAGGCTCCCTTGAACTTCCCTGTAGAAAAATCACATGAAGAAGTCGTTTTTAGCCTCTAAAACATATGTCATTTTCTCTGTAATGCCAAAATCATCTAAAATTGACTATTCATTTTCCAAAAATGGTTGAAATCTGCCTCCATTATGGCAAAAAAAAAATTCCCTTGTTTTCCTCCACTAAATCTGGAATCTCTGCCAGTTAGCATGGCTAAATTTAGAAATCCGACCAAATTGGAGCACTTCACCAAAAATTCTGCTACATTAATTGTGGATTAACTATAAGATAAGTGTAGTTTAATTCCGTCATTAATGCATAATGCACACTTAGCGCTAATCTCCGACACTTGGTTTTATGCGCTGGTCACATGGTGGAGGGGTTGGCCGCGGGCTGGTCCCTCCATGCTCCGTTGGCCCACTATTCAAGGTTTAAATACGAGTGAATGTGGAATTTTTTAATGAATACGACCTGTGGCCCATTGGTAGGGTGCAACCATGGTGGGGTGGAGGTCTGGGGTTCAAACCCCCATGCCCCGCCCATACAACGTTTTATCATATTATATATATATATATATATATTAAATCATAATTAAATAAATAAATAAAATACAAATCCACCTTAGAAACATTAGGAAATTTATCCACACATAAACAAAAATGGTGAATTAGAAAGTGCCACTTGTCACAGCCTCATTGGTAGAAACTTAAAGAATATTCCCAGAATATTCCTTTTTGTTAACTGGGCTACCACATCAGCAACCTGTCCAATTTGCAATTTTTTTTCGCTATTTGAGAAAGTGCACAACAAGCCATAACTTACTCATACGAACTCGGATTTTGATGAAACGAGTTGTGTTGGAATCCTAGTGACGAGATCTACGTTGTCGTCTTAGTTTCGTGCAATTTTGAAAATTTTGATTTTTTATCTAAATACTAAGCACCTAATCAAGATCCTACTAAGAATCTTCTGGTTTGTCATCTTATGGCCACTCCATGGTCGTTTGATGTTTCGTAAAACTTTTAAGCCTTCTTCCTAGTTTTAAATGCCAAGTCACTTGCACAAACATGCTCATTCTTCGATGAGCTCATGAGAAAACTTCCTTCACGCAAACTTGAACAAGCATGGCATCATCCATCAAGACAATGCATGTGCAATGTTCAACTCATGTCGACAGTCAGTGCACACTTTCGTTTATAGTCTCACTCACCTTGGTTGTGATTGTACTTATGTTCCTGTGAGTGTTCTCAACTATCACTTTTGCGCGACTCTATATTCACAAGTGTCACTTTCACTTTCGCGACTGTCATTTTTTCCTGCTTTTTCCTTAGCAAGTTTCATACTCATGATATCTTCACTTTGCCATGTGTTGCCTTCAATTTTTTTGACTTTTTCAAGTGTCCCTTTGTTTTCGTTTCAAGGTGTGATTGTTGTTCACGATTCCTGTGCATTCTCTTAGCTTGCATCAATGGAGTTTGTGATCGATTTGTTTATTTATTTTGCTCTATTAGTCTCACACTTAGCCGTTTTGAAGCCCTTTCTTGGTCCTACTATTCATCAAAAGTTGTAGAGGCATTAGCCTTCTTACTATGTAATGAGTGCAACTTATCCATGAGATTCATTGACCCATATTTCCTCCCATTATTGTTCTCTAATTATTTTCTAATGTCTCCTCCCTCTCACAGTGCATTATTACTTTCTAAGGATAAGTTACCTAGTTGTGTGTTGCCTCGCTCAGTGAAAACACACTTTAGAAGAATAAGGACCTTCTTGCCTTAAAAAGTGCACTCTAAGAGCCTGGGCACACTTCAAAACTATGAGCACACTCCTTCAACATGAATAAATGTGCCCTCTTAGTGCTGAAGGAGTGTGCCCTCTTAGAGTGTGGTAGCACTCACGAAGCATGAATCGTTAGGGTGCATGTTGCACTCACAAAGCATGAAGGTTGAGTGCACTCCTTAGACACAAAGAACTGCGCCCTCTTAGAGTGCATGTTGCAATCACTAAGCATGAAGCTTGAGTTCACACCTTTGGCATGAAGAAATACACCCTCTTTGAGTGCATGAATGCACCTCGAAGGCTTGAATTTTTTCCCTTCGTCCCTTCGGCATGCTCCAGTGCACCCTCCTTGTCCTCTAGGTGCATGAGCACACCTTGAAGGCCTGAAGGCCCGAATCCTCCCTTATTTGTCTCTTCGAAGTGCGCCCTTGTGCCTTTGATCTCTATCTCTCTCTTGATTAAGTTCACAAGTGCACCTTAAAGGCCTCTTGTGAACCTTGATGAGTTTAATTATGCCCTCCTAATCAAGCCTTCTTCTTTTAACCCTCTCATAGGCCTATCATGAGAAAATCATTCCATTAGCTAGGTATTTATAGAATAGATGTTTTTAAATGGATTTCACCTTGTCATGAATGATTTTCATTGGCAGGAGTACCTTCCTAGTATGACAAGGTGATGCTCAAGAGAAGATATCAAGGAGAAAGCATAAAGAAACACCTACAGAAAATATGAACAAAATAGATATATCATGTAGAAATGAAGCATATCATGGACCAAATGGAAAGAAGACATTGCATGATGACTCAGAGGATTTTTATATTCATCAATTACCCTTTGGAGGGTGAACAAAAGAAACAAAGCAGATATTCCATGAACATGGAGCATGGATCAGATTTATAATCAAGAATGCAAGACGAAGCAGCGAGGAAGACAACTTGGCATCGCCATCTCATCATGAAGTCCATGTCATCATTGCCAAGTTTTAGCTTGTACAAGTGTCATCATAATTGTCAATGTATGTCCATTTTCCATGCCACATCATCACGTGGAGTGTAATGATGTACTTTCAAAGAAAAGGAAAAAATTTAATGTGTGGAAGTCCAAGAGTCATATGTGGAACATGAAGAGTTATGTAGTCATATATGGAAAAAGATTGTATAGAAATCCAAAATTCATTTAGAATTTTAAGAATTGTGTAGAAGTCCAAAGGACACACTAGAAGTCCAAGAGTCATGATGGTAGTACAAGAGTCATGAGGATATGAAAGGTAATTCTTCTTTTATAAAAGCAACCTCATAACTCAATCAAGGGGCTTTTGGAGGCTTAATATTTGGAGAGTTAGTCTTGGCTTCTCTACTTGGAATAAGATGGAAAACTATTCTTTGGAGAAGCAATAAGTGACTTGATGTTCCACTACTGGAACTAGTGTCCACCATTGTAATTGATGTACTTGGATATTTTTCCTTATTACTGAAGTTCAATGAGCCAACACATTTTCATACATGTATTGTGAATTTCTTAGTAGTATTATTTGGATGTTTTCTATATATGTTTGATTCATATTTACTAAGGAAATTGAACTATTTTAGTGGCCCCAGTAGTTATCTTGTTAAAGGTGTGTTGTATGTGCTTTAATGATTATTGTGTCTATGTGAACTATTTTTCTAGATAACTAATGAATATTTTCATGCTCTCGTGTGTCTCTTCTAGGATAGTACTATTACTTTCCTCTTAGAGACTCACTTTTTGTCTCCCCTCATGAAGGTTTCCTTTTACATCCTGCAATTGGTGCTTCACAATGTCATATTACTTGCTTGTTCAAGGGTTACATATATACTCTCTTATTTTATCCATTGAAACCAAGGAAAATCTTATGGTTACGGTGGTTCGGCTGACACTCTGTATGGGGCTCCAACTCTAAACAGTGTGAGGTATAATTGGGAATTCACATAGGGGAGACCCCATGTATGTTGGCGGTATCTAGCACCGTCAACATAACTCAATGATCAAGATGTGTGAGGTTGAAAAATATAGGTTATGGTAAATCTAGGGGACTAATGAATGGGGCTTTAGATGAGGCATCACTTAATGTAATGAATTATTTTTTAGCTCCATTATCCCATCAAAATTGGATGTCCTAGTGTAAGATATATAAAAATCCATGAGTGTAGGTGGTGTAGTCTAAGATAAAGTGATGTAAAATTTTGGCCTTGATTTGGAGACTTTGCAACTGGGACAAAGTATTGGATGGGGAAATTTCACGAGTGGCTTAGACCTTGAGAGGATCTATCATAATCCCCTGTTGGATATGATGAACCCCACGTAATTGGTTTATATAGATATAAAATATGCACTTGAGGGGGTTCAAAAGGATCTTATACTTTTGGCATTATTGGAAGATGGTGGGAAATTCTTCCAAGTGTTGGTATTTTCATCTAAAGAGAGTGATGATATCATCTAAATAAGCAAGGATGATATGATAAATATTGTGAAAAATGTAGGTCATTTCTCGTTGGAAGGTGGCTTCTACATTCTTGACGCCAAAGGGAATGATGCAGGATGCAAAGGCAACCCATGGTGTAGCAACACATGGTTTTGTAATAATCCAGATGGTGGATCCGGATTTGGTTGTAATCCAAGAACCCAACTAGGAAGGAGAGGGATTCATGTAACATAAGAATCAATAACTTGATCGATGAATGGTGTGGGAAGATTATCTTTATGAGATTCCTGGTTTAAATATTGAAAGTCAAAACACACATGAATGGTACCCTGGTTTTTGGTAACAAGGATTGGGTTAGATACCCAAGAATTATAAGAAATGGGATAAATAAAATGAGTTTTGTGACGTTGATCCATATTCTGTGTTACCAGAATTAACCAATATCTTTTCTTCTATGATGTATTTAGATTTCCATGGAGATGAGTATGAAAAACCACATGTGCAAAATAATTAAATAATGGGAAACATAAAGGATATCATAAGACAATGCACACAACAAATTTTGATAACAAAGTTCTTCTACTGTGGACTACGTCTCCGTGCCCTGGGGCAAGAGTGGGGAGGTAGATTCATTAGTCTCTGCAAGAAGATGAGTACATGATGCATTCTCCGTCAATACATGGATGAAGCCCTTATCTAGAGTGGAACGTCTCTCCCAAGATATGTTCTTCTACAAAGGACTCTCACTCACAAGACATTCTTCTTCAACATGAAAAAAAATGATCCCTCTTACAAATGGCATAGATGGAGTCTCGCACATAGGTGGCATAAAATGGTATTTCTTGAATCCGCTAATCATATTAGCACACCTAAAGGAATACCCAAGCTTCTTTCACTCTTGTAAGTTCCCTCAATGCTAAAGATCCATACTTGTCTTCCTAGTTTTTTATCATATAAAAATTAACACAAACCAATCATGGGATGTCAAAAACTTCATCATCCATCCCCAATTGAAAAGTTTTTCTTTCGTCTACATCATTAGAGGTATATATGTTTTACAAATATAAGGGACAATAATTAGGATTTAAAATGTCCAAACCAACCTTTGTGTAGGTTCAATTCACCATCCAATAATAACTGAAGTACGTAGATGTGAATGAGTATAGGATTAATCACTTGATTGAATAATGAAAAAATTCATGTATAACAACATTTCAATGATTTTGATTTTTAATAACATGATATGCACTCCACCAATCAAACTCATTATTGGTTAGATTGTATGTTTTTTTTAAGGTCTTGCAAACCTTAGATATCCCATGAGATAACTTTCTTAGGAGATTCATTATGTTTTTCTTGTTCTCTTCTAGGCCAATGAGAGTAGTGTAAGGGTTCTAAACTTTAGTGAGTCTATGTGAGAATTTTTTTATTGAAAGTAATACGTAGGTACTACCTAAGATGAAAAAACACTACAGTCATTTGATTGAGTATTTAATAATGAGGGGGGAGAATGAGCTTGATCGATCCCACCTCCTTGTTGAGTAGCAGCCTGAAGGTCTATTGAAACATTGGACTCTTAATTGGTGGAGTTAAATGTAAAGTAATACCACATGCTACTTGAATTTTCTAAGCAAGTTCTACTAAGAATTACTATTATTTTTTCAGTTCATAACTTGACTCCAATATCCTTCAATACAATTAGTAACTTTAGTACTCAATTTTACTTCTGGTTAACCAAATAAGAGAGTCATTGGAAGTTAAACCCTAACCTTAACCACTAATAAGAAATCATAATACAGTAATCTAAAAGTTAACACTAAAACTAGGTATATGTGTTTGAGTTGATATAATTAATAATAAACATAATATTTTCATCTACCCTAATGATAACGAATCATTTTTTCAAATCCATGGACAAATTGACCTTCCAACAAACCCTCCTGTAAAGGTTAAAGGTTGAAGAACCACTCAAATTCATGAAACATAAATCAATCAATACGGGTCAACATATGTTTAAGAAATACATTACCAGAACAAATATTCCCAAAAAGATATCACCAACAAAAATTTCGCTTCAAAAAGATTATCATTAAACAAGGACTACAACCAGTGGTCACAACATGATGTAAATCCTAACAATGCTTTATGAATATAATTGTGATAGAAATCCATAGGACAAAACACAAGGGTTGCATAAAGTCATCACAACATGATGCAAATGTTATTAGTGCTTTATGAACATAATTAAGATAGAAACGTCGTATGCTAAAACATATCATAGGACTTTTATAAGTGGGAAATGATTTAGTTCTAATAGCAATTTTCTTATTTGAATTTTGTGATTTTTTTTTCAAAAAAATCTGAAATTGTGAGTGTTTGAATTGTTTTTAATGGTGTAAATGGATTCAATACCCTCAAAAACTCCTAGAGCACCTAAAATTTTGAAACTTTAGTTGTAACATGGATTTCCAAATCATGCCACGAAAACATTATTTCCTGGGTGAAATCGTCACTTGTTTAGACTATTAGGACTTGTCTAATAAGGTGACGATTTTTATTTGATGGTGATTTTCTTGTCAGAATCCGACGATTTTTTTTTCAAAATGTCTAAAAACTGAGAGTGCTTGAATTGGATTTTTAATGGTGGAAATGGGTTCAACACCCTCAAGAGCCCCTCGAACACCTAGAAATTCTAAAACTTGACAGTTTTGTAACCTTGATATCCAAAAAAATCCACTATATTTCCTCAAAATTATGCTATAAAAACCATTCTTTTCTGGGTGAAATTTTTCACTTGTTTAAACTACACTGATATCATAGCACTTGTCTAAACAGGCAATGATTTTTCCCAGAAAATGATTTTTCTCGTCAAAATCGAACGCTTTTTTTTTCCAAAAATATGAATCTGGGAGTATTTGAATCATTTTTTTAATGGTCGAAACATATTCAACGCCCTCAAGAACCCCTAGAACACCTAAATTGTTGAAGCTTGATAATTGTAACCTGGATTATTATCGAGAATTAATCCACAAATTTTTTTTATAAAAAATTTGATATTTCCATTGAGTTAGCATTCACCAATTTTGATTTAAAGTAGGGAAAACATCATATAACTAGCATATCCCCAAAGTGGGGGAAAGGAAACACCAAAATGAATTGGGACTATAATTTGTTTGAAGATAAGAGAAGTGTGTTTGATGGTTCATGGATAAATAATATAGGGTCCATTGAAGGGGGTTCAAGAATAATGTATCTAAATTCTCTCTTGAATAGTTTAAAGAATTTTCATAGTTTACTTCTAAATGTATACAAAATAATTTTCATATTTCAATGTAACATCAGCTAAAGGTTAAACACAAACAATAGTGATAGGTTATTTGTTGTCATGAGAGAATATGGGTGAGAGCTTAGTGTGATCCTTTCAAATGTACATATGACCATAAATGAGATTATATGTGTTTATCATTTATTGAAAGTAAATTTCCAATAAAATAATGATGCCTTGGTCACCATTTGAACACCATTAGATTAATTAAAATTGATGATGTATGATTAATTTCAAAAAAAAATTGAGTGGCCTTCACCAAGTTTCCATCTATTTTTTCGACATTCCATTAGTTTGAGGAGATGTAGCAATAGATTGTTGGGTTAAGAATAAAGAGGTAGTGATGATACTTTGTTAACAACATTATTGAATACTAATGCTTAGTACATATGTAAGTTTTGTGTTGTTTCCATGTGGGTATACCCTTAGATATATATTAGCTCCTCAAAACACGAAGTTTGCTACTGAAGCCAAAAACTACTTAAAATCATAAAATGATTAGCTATCAAGTAATATGTGTACAATTGGACTCCATCTTATTTTGGGCATAGAATTAATGGCTAGATCAACATTTTAGAGTGTTTATGCATTCCTTGTTTGCATGTTTCATTGCTACTCGCACCATTTCCTAAATAAGTATGTCTCTCCCACCTTTAGGTTGTGATTTATCTCCATCTTTGCTTTGATTCTTGTAGGTCAATTATGAGTTTTTTTGCGTCTAGGTATTCACTTTTTCCTATCTACTCTATATCTCATTAGCCTACATCTATTAGAAATTTTTACTTAGAATCCTATAAACCTACCTTTGTTTGAGTCTCATCCCCATTTCTTCTATCACATGACCAAATCCCATCATACTTAGTCTCTATTATTGAAGCCATTTGAATCTATATCATTCTCATTGGGGCTATGTGCCTATGATTTGGCTAGGTTATTCAACACTTAGTGTTGAAGATCAACAAGAAATTGCAAAACCTACACTAGTGTGGGACCAATGGGTCCAAGCAGCACCTACACTAGTGTGGGACCAAGAGGTCTTAGCAGCACCTACACTGGTGTGGGCTAAATTTGGTGCAGTGTCTATTTTAATTTTCCCTTAATTAAGATGGAAAATAAAATGTAATCTTATCTCATAATCACTTGAAATAGTTAACTAAGTGTGATAAACTCAGTTAGCTCATGAATTTCGAGTTGAGGGTAGTAGGATAATCAATTAACTCAGTTAATTGAGTTAAATTCAGTTATGCTAGTTGTAATAGTTTGTTGCACTAGTGAGAGATCAAGTGAATTAAATATTATTTAATTCACAATATGTGATCTAACATGCAACTGATGATTTACTATTATTAGCTTCATGCATGTCAGTTCCAGTGGAGACCCAATTGAGACAAAGGTGAATGGATGTTAACTATCAGCTGTAGGATTATTGGGTTGCACCCATGCAACCAAACACTCATTGGATTTCTCATGATCCTTGCACAGTTTAGGAAGGCCAAAATTCCTAAATAATAGGGATTTTCATTCATCAGGAATTGTGAAAGAAAGGTTGGTTGTTTAGAGGTTGAGAATTGGCTAAGTGTTGGCCATTTTTGTCCAGGACAGTGTGAGACAGTTAGTTGAGTACAGGAGACTCTTGTGAGAAGATTTGTATTGTAATTGTTTCATGTATCCATGCTAAATATACAATAGAAGATAGTTGGGTTTTGAGTAGCAAGCTTTCCTCTAGAAATTATATGTGTTGTGGTTTGATTGATTCTTCTTTGCTTCATGTGATTGGCAATTATGTTTAATTTCCGCAATTGATTTGTAGAAGTAATTCAGTATCTAGCTTTAGTACATTGTTAGATCAGATTGAATCCATGATATACATATTATTTTTATAATTTCTACATGGTATCAGAGCATAGGAAATCACAATAGTGGAGGAGAAGCTGAGTTTGTGACTGAATAGAATTCGAATTTGCAGAAGACCTTCTTGGTGCTACAGGTGATTCAGGATCGAAATGGATTTCAATGGCTTGAGATTAGAGTATGCACTTGAGGGTAGCTCTAACTATATTGCTTGGAAAGGCAGGATGGAGGCATTACTGGAGGACAATGGATTGAAGGAATTCATTGACAATGATTTTCCTAAACCCTTTGTGAGATATGTTGCAAATCTTGATGCATGGCAAAAGAAAGTTGCAAAGGCGAGGAGGATCTTACTGGAGGGAGTATGAGACCACATTGTCTCAAGTCTCCAAGGCAAATCCACACCATATGCAATGTGGAAAGCTTTGACATATCTATTTCATATCAACAGTGATCATAGGAAATTGGCACTAAAAGATAAACTCAGGAAGATCAAGATGGAGAAAGGCGACCCCATGCCAAAATATTTAACAAAGTTTTTCCAATGTCGAGATGAGCTTGGGAGCATTGGCATTATTGTCGTTGATGATGATTTGGTGAGACTAGCTCTTCTAGGACTTCCTAAGAGTTGGCATAGTTATCAGGACTCTGTCAATGGAAGGGAAAAACTACCAGATTGGGAATGACTTTTGTTGGATTTGGTGCAAGAAGAGTTCAAATGGAATACCAAAGATGGATCTTCATCTAAGAATGAAGATGAAGAAGATTGTTCTTAGGATTCCAAGGTGAAGAAGGGGAAAGGAAAGAAATTCCATTCCAAATCTGAGTCTAGTAAATATGGCAAGAAGCACGACATGTCCAGAGTGAAATGTTTTCACTGTCACGAGCATGGACATTATGCTACTAACTGTCCACAAAAGAAGAAGAACAAGAAGGCTTCAGGATCTGCAACTGGTGAGGCTTTTCCCTCAAAATTTGAGCTTGAATTTTCGCTCATTGCATGCATGGTGTAAAGTGCAATGGGATTAGTGTGGTATTTGGATAGTGGTGCATCCTTTCACATGACAGGAGACAAAGAACTTTTCAGTAGCTTGGAGGAGAAGGACCTCCAGATGCATATCAAAATGGGTGATGACGAGCGTTACATTGCTACCAGGATTGGTACCATTACGTTCCAGAGAAATTCCAGTAAACCCTTTCAATTAAAAGATGTAATTCATGTACCGGACTTGAAGAAAAATTTAGTATCAGTTGCAATGTTGGAGGATAGAGGCTATGATGTTGTTTTCGGTGAAGGAAAAGCTTTCATGTGACACAAAACAATGGTACAAGAAAAGAAGATTGGGATTTGAGTTAAGAATATCTATAAACTTGATATATATGGTTGCACAACATTGATGGGTAAGGCAGATAAAGTGGTGAGCTGAGATGAGGGTGAGTTATGGCAAAGGAGATTGGGCCATCTTCACCACGGAGCCTTGAAGGTCATGCAACAGATTTCTACGGGTATTCCCAAGGGCACACTTGCGCAGTCAGACACATGCAAGGGATGTACTATGGGAAAATATGCAAAGGCAACCTTTCATGAGAAGAAGAACCGAGCCTCTGGGATCCTTGAGAGAGTTCACTCAAACGTGTGTGGACCATTCTCTATTTCTTCGACAACAAAGCATAAGTACTATATGATATTTTTTTATGAATTTTCTCGAAAATGTTGGATCTACTTCATGTAGAATAAATATCAGGCATTCTCAAAGTTTCTTGAGTTCAAAGCAATGGTGGAGAAAGACACGGAGAAGCATGTGAAGGATCTTAGGAGCAACAATGGTGGTGAGTACATCTCCAATGAATTCAATAACTTCTACAGCAAAGAAGGAATTCAGAGAGAATTGATTTCACCTCATAACCCAGAGAAGAATGGGGTCATAGAAAGAAAGAGAAAAATAATTGTGGGTGCAGTTAGAGAAATGTTGCATGATCAGAGCCTACCGTTGCATCTGTGAGTGGAGGCATGCAACACAGTGATATTTGTGCAAACTGTTGTCCTCATAGGATACTTGGCATGAGTACACCAGAATAGGCTTTTACTGGTAAGAAACATGATGTTTCACATTTTAAGATTTTTGGCTCATCTATTTATGTGCATGTGACCAAAGAAGCTGGAACCAATAGATGAGATTGGGATATTTGTGGGGTACACTGAAACTCCCCACAACTATTGAGTGTAATTTCAGAATAGCAAATGATTGTTGTGCGATCAAATATAAAATTTTATGAGGAGAAATCCATGTGATTTTCCCTTCAGAGGGAGTTGGATTTGCATGTAGAGGAGGAACTCTTGGTTCCAAAGGATGAGCCTCAAGATGTGGATCAGCCACACACGTAGGATCATGGAGTGGAAAAAAACACTCATGAAAAGCCATCCACCAGAAATGGTAGAAGGCGCACCACGGAAGCTGATAGATTGAGACTTGATGCAACAGAGAATGTAGGAACCCCTACTTCACTGCACAGATAGAGACCGTCTCCAGACAGGTTTACTAGATACATGGCTCTTATGAGCAAGTGCATTGTGACAGAACCATCTTCCTTTTAGGAGGCAGTGCAACAACCAATTTGGGTTGATGCAATGGTGGAGGATTATGACTCCATTGTCAAGAACAGTGCATGGGAGATTGTCCCAAGACCAGTCGGTAAATCAGTGGTTGGATCTAGATGGATCTACAAGGTAAAGCACACTGCTGATGGGAGTTTGGAGAAGTACAAGGCCATTTTTGTGGCCCAGGGATTCTCATAGATTGAGGGGATCAACTATGATGAAACTTTCACACCAGTCACGAGGTACTCTTCCATTAGATCTATCCTTGCTCTCTCAGTGCAGATGGGGTGACGCATTCATCAAATGGATGTGAAAACTAAATTTCTCAATGGAGTTATCGAGGAAGAAGTGTACATAGAGCAGCTAGAAGGTTTCAAGATCTTTGAAAGCGAGTCGCATGTGTGTCAACTCAAGAGAGCATTGTATGGGTTGAAGCAAGCTCCTCATGCTTGGTACACTCGAATTGATAGTTATTTCACCAGGTTAGGCTTCACCAAAAGTGAAGTGGATGCAAACATGTACCTTATTGTGGTTGATAGTAAGCTCTTGATTATCTTACTTTATGTTGATGATCTAATTTTGACAGGTGATGAACAACTGATACACTCATGCAAGGAGGATCTTGCAAGGGAGTTTGAAATGAAGGACATGGGACTTCTTCATTATTTCCTTGGTTTGGAAATATGGCAGCGGAATGGTGAAATTTTTGTTTCTCAAGGCAAGTATGCCAAAGATATACTGGGTAAGTTTCACATGGAGAGTTGTAAATCCATGGACACTCCTCTTCCCAGAAACTGGAGGAAAGAGGATGCTACTTCTGGAGAAGTAGTGGATGTTACTGTCTACAAGCAGTTGCTAGGTTCACTGATGTACCTGGTGAACACCAAACCAGACATTTGCTACGCACTTAAGCAGCTGAGTCAAGCTATGGTTAAGTTGACCAAGCTCTTTTGGAAGGCGGGGAAGCATGTCTTGAGATATCTCCAGGGCACTACAAAGTATGGATTATGGTACAAACGGATAGAGGGAGTGAATCTTTAAGGCTTCACGGATGCATATTGGGCAGGCAGTCCATCAGATAGAAAGAGCACATCAAGAGGGGTCTTCAGCATATGATTGATAGCATTTTCTTGGTACATTAGGAAGCAATGATCTGTGGCACTCAGTTCACCGGAGGCAGAGTACATGGCAACAAGTCAAGCTGCATGTGAGGTCATTTGGATGAGAAAGATCCTAGTTGGTTTGTTTGGTTCTCATATGGATCCGACAATGATACATTATGATAACTAGAGTTGCATTAAACTCTCGGTTAATACTGTATTTCAAGATAGGTCCAAGAACATAGACATCTGGTACCACCATCTCAGAGATTGTGTGCAGAAGCACA
The DNA here is from genome assembly GCA_034641835.2 of Pinus albicaulis. Taxonomy (NCBI): domain Eukaryota; kingdom Viridiplantae; phylum Streptophyta; class Pinopsida; order Pinales; family Pinaceae; genus Pinus; species Pinus albicaulis. The sequence continues at coordinate 355,422,465 of CM076578.1, read as the reverse complement.
TAATGTTACTTCCGTACATTCCCACGGAAGATCGGGATGCAGATATTCTGATGAAGGCGCTCACGAGGAGAAAATTTGAATACCATAGAGGCAGGATCAGGGTGAAGGATACTCCCTTTCTTGTTGAAAGGGAGTGTTGAAGATCAACAAGAAATTGCAGCATCTACAATAGTGTGAGACCAATGGGTCCAAGTAGCACCTACACTAGTGTGGGACCAGAAGGTCTTAGTAGCACCTACACTGGTGTGGGATAAATTTGGTGCAATATCTATTTTAATTTTCCCTTAATTAAGATGGAAAATAAAATGTAATCTTACCTCATAATCACTTGTAATAGTTAACTGAGTGTGATAAACTCAATTATCTCATGTATTTCGAGTTGAGGGTAGTTGGTGAGGCATGTAGAGTAATTCTAGTTGTAACAAAGTTCAAAGTGCAATTGGTGCATTAGTTCAATGCATGTGTAATCAGTTAACTCAATTAAGTGAGTTAAAGTCAGTTGTGCTAGTTGTAACTATTTGTTACACTAGTGAGAGATCAAGTGAATTAAATATTATTTAATTCACAATCAGTGATCTAACATGCAACTGATGATTTACTATTATTAGCTTCATGCATGTTAGTTCTAGTGGAGACCCAATTGAGACAAAGGTGAATGGATGTTAACTATCAGTTGTAGGATTATTGGGTTTCACCCATGAAACCAAACATTCTTTGGATTTCCCATGATCCTTCCGCAGTTTAGGAAAGCCAAAAATCCTAAAGAATAGGGATTTTCATTCATCAATAATTGCGTAAGCAAGGCAAGTTGTTTAGAGGCTGAGAATTGGCTAAGTGTTGGCCAATTTTGTCCATGACAGTGTGAGACACTTAGCTGAGTACAAGAGACTGTTGTGAGAAGAGTTGTATTGTAATTGTTTCATGTATCCATGTTGAATATACAATAGAATATAGTGGGGTTTTGAGTAGCAAGCTTTCCCTGAGAAATTATCTGTGTTGTGGTTTGATTGATTCTTCTTTTCTCCATGTGATTGGCGATTGTGTTTAATTTCCGCAATTGGTTTGTAGAAGAGATTCAGTATCTAACTTTAATACATTGTTAGATCGGATTGAATCCATGATATATATATTGTTTGTATAATTTCTACACTTAGTTATAGGTAGGCACTTAAGAAAACGAAGTTTTATCTTGAAGCCATGAAATGCTTAGCTACAAGTAACATGAGTACAAGATGGCTCCCCCTTAGCTTGGGTGCAAGATTAATGGTTGGATCAATGAACTAATGTGTTTGTGGGTTCCTTGCTTGCTAGTTTCACTATTTCTCACACCATGCCTAAATAATTATGTCCCTCCCCAATGTAGGTTGCGAGTTCTTTTTGGATTTTCTCTTTTAAATCAAATAAGCCAAGCCTAACCTAGCATCTTTGAACCCCCTTAATGACCATTGGCCAAATTTACCATAATGGCACTACATAAGATCTTTGCTACATCAAAGTATTCTTGCTTGAGAGATCTATCTCACCTGATATATAAATAATATATTTTTATAAACTTAAATTTGATCTAATAAAAAACAAAAACGTTGTTCCGGACTTATGCAAGAACGAAATAAAATACAAAAATAAACATAAACATAGAGATGCAATAGGAATAATACTTCATTTCATTAATATTGATTACTGAAAAATGCTTACAGACATAATGGAAAACAAAATAGCTTGGATGATGGTAGTTTATCTCTGAGAAGAGATGTGGTGGCTACATGCCTCTGAACTATGTTACAATGAGGCTCAAGGGCCTTTTTATTATTGAACAATAAGAGAAAGCCCTAAACAACCAAAACCCTAACCCGAGGAGATGTAACATCTAGAGTTTATGGGCCCCATTGGGGTTAGTTGGGCAGGCAACTTCCTGGGGTTGTAACTTGGTCATATTATCTTTGTTTGGCATGTATGATACCTTGTTGGAAATATCTCTCCGAGCACTACAACAGCTGTCGTGATTTTCTTCACATCGTTGAATAAATAATGCCCAAAAAACATCGTTTAGGGCCTCAAAACGGCTCCAGAAGTTCAGGACCCAAGAAACTATTAAAAATATTAAATAAGAAAACTGATGAAACTGACTAGGTGGAATAGGCGGGTGGCCACTAATATCCACCTGGATCAAATGTACATTAACCCTAAAGTAAAACATGACTGTGTTAATATAAATTTATTATATTTATGGAATGTTATAATTTAATGTAAAAGCATTAAAGTCAACTTCATTTTCTCTTTTTTCAATCGTCATTTTTAGAAACTCGCAATCAAATATAATATAAAGAGGATCTAACATAATCAATTAAATCCATGGCAATAAAGGTTGATGTATACAATAACAATTTTTAAACTCACAATTAATTTACATATTCTTAAATGCAAAAAGGATATTCACTACTATATCTATGACTACTATAGGTGGGCATGGAGTTCTAGGAATGTTGAGAGATAGAAGAGGAAGTGAACAATAAGGTGAAGAGGAAATTATGAAGCAAAACTCGAGGATGGTATTTGGTGAATGAAGGTAACATGAAGGTGAAGAGGGGATGCATGGAGTGTTGAGTGAGATGAATAGTTTAACAAGTGGTTTAAATGATACCATCATTACTTAATATTAAGGATTACAAATGTATATTGTTTCTATGATAAGAGTGTTTATGTAAATATACTTGAAATATTTTATAGTAATTTTGAAATATTATTGAAAACTTTATTAATCTTGCATTTTAATTCATAAGAGAAAACTTAATAAAAAAAAAATCTTTAAAAATTTTAGTTTGATTCTGAAATATTATAAGTTTTAATTGAAATCCTTATATCTACGCATGAAACATATCCTTTTGAAAACACTTTTATATGTTCTAGGAGTTCCCCTTAACTCATTTCTTATTAAAATATTGAATACAATGATTTTTTTTTTTAATATAAGCAATGATCTTCTTTGGCTAAAGACAATGTTTTTTTGACATTGTAAATTACGTCAATAACTATGAAAAATTACATCACCATGATAATGAAATAAAAGGCAAGTATTACTATAACATGTAATCACATAAAGGTATAACTTATAATAAGTATAATATGTGATAGGTATAACTTATAATAAGTATAATATGTGATTACAATAAATTTATAATAAGTATAATATGTGATTACAATAAATTTAAATTAAAGAATATTTTTTTTGTTTTTTAACTTTAATTTAATGTTATAATTTCTTTTAATAATTATTATGTGGTATAATATTTTTATAATAAATTTATAAATTTAAAACTATTTTTAAGTATATTAAATAATAAATTTAATTTAAAAATTGAAAATTTATTTATATTGAAAATTTTATAATTTTAAATATATAATATTATTTTGAGTGGGTTAAATGGTTAAGAAGATGTGCCTTATGAGATGACAAGTTCAAATTCAAAGATGTAGAGTATATACACTTTTTTTTATTTATGAAGAGGAGAGTTCCTTGTTAGTCTCTATCAAGGCACTACTCTAACAATATATTTGTTTGTTGATGACTACTAGTTTAGCATTGACCAATGCAAGTTATAATGTTTAACTTTGGAAACCAAATATTTATTTTTCAATATTATTGAAAAAAATAATTTTCAAATATTTGATTGGACCATAAATTGAAGGTCTTATTGCATCCTTTACACATTATATTGACATGTGGATATTTGCCTCATATTTTTCTGGCATAATTTTTTGATGGGACTGCAATATTTATGCAGCTATTTTAAGATATTTGTCCAATGATTTTTCATTGTTAAGCTTCATATGAAAACCACATAAAATTAAAATCCTTGACTATTACTCATACTCACTTTAACAACATATTTACCATTATTTGGAAAATAAAACATTATAAATTGCATTGGTCAATGCTAAATTAACAGTGGTTAATAGGAAAATTAAACTCTATAGTCATACTTTGGAAAAACTAATGAATTGAAATGTCTAAGTGTTACACAGTAATTTGTCACTGTCCCTACCATTCCCCGTCCCGCACAATGGAGGACCCATTTTGTGACCTGTGAACATTGTCATGCCTTGAAACCATCATCAATGCATTCCTCTAAGCATGAGCTTCAATTTCCCTAAAGACATCTCCTTGCAAAAAATCATGAAAACATCTCATTTTGCATTGGCGCGGGCAGACAGTTCATCGCTAGCGCCAATGAGGAAAATCCTACAAAGAGGCCGCGCCAACTGGCGCTCTGTCCCAGAGCAGCAGTCGCGCCAGCCAATTTAAGGAGTGTTTTTTAAATAAGGATGGCGGAAGTTGTGTTTCAACAAACTCAGAAACCATTGCCTATCTTGAGTTGGGAGGTTTGGCTGTGGGATTTCCATGGAAAGAAAGTGGTTTGCCACCTCCCATGGAACCTTCCTTCATGATAGGGCCAATCCCACAATAATAGGGATCCCAACTCCCTCCTTCCCCATCTATAAAAGCCTGCTCAATTCCATTGGAAGCTAGTCTTGAAGTGCCTAAGCTTTGAATCTCCAAATTCCCAAGAGCCTTTGTGCTGTAAGAGCCCTCTTTCTTCCCTTAAGGCCGACTCAAGTAAGGAGACTATCGTCGAGAGACTCAAGAGAGGTTTTCCCTTTCCCTGGCGAGCTTTGCGAGACGTGAACCACTGGGGACCCATCCGAAGGAGACCGTGACGTCAGAACATTGGTTGTACTCTCTTTCGATTGTTACTTAATGAATGATTACGGTTATGGTTCCACTCTGTTTCCACTTATGTTAATATGAGTTATATCCTTTCTGACTGATATTTAGTTGCGTATGCTGGATTTTATGCTTGTATTCGTGTTGTTTCTTGCATGTGCAGGTGTTCATCCGCGGAGATCGTGGGGGATCGTGATCTGCCGAGGCTGAGGAACGGGAACGCTCTCTTCTACGAATCATAGCATTGGATTCCAGGTAGGCCTCCATCTTTGGTCTTTTATTCGTAACTAGGAACTTGTGCTGTAACATTTGATGATTGTCGCTAGACCCCTGCTGGGCTAGTAGGGATCGCCTCTGTCCGCAGAGGGGATTTACCTCCTCAACACTAAGCATTTATAATTTTAGTAGATTCAAGTAAAAAAAGAAAAGAAATGCACAAATCACTCATACAAACCACCACCTATTTCACATATACTAATTTTCTTTTATTCAGCAAGCTATTGTACTTTACTAATGGTATAAAGCATCACTGATAATGTTGAGACCCAAAAAAAAAAAACCATCTCATCATGTGAATCTATAAAATCAAGTATGGTGGGTTGGGCTAGCCCCCTTACATAAGGGTAAATAATATAGTCAAATTTTGGATGATGTTTAGGTTCCATTTTGGTGGTGCATGAGGTGTCCTATGTTTGGCTATGTGGTCATGTACTATTCTTTGAAATTGTTCAAGAAAAAATGAAAGAAAAAGGTTCAAATATTTTTTTGATTAATGCTAGAGTGGACTTGGTCACTAATTCACTTGGCTTGAGTTCCAGAAAAAGTGAGTATGGTTAGATTTCAAATGGCATCTTTTGTTTGCTCATAAGAGCAACCTCGTGCCAAAAGGGAGGAAACATATATGAACATAGAGAATGTGTTTGATGGTTGTAATCCTAGAGATAATGAGCAAAAATATATGGGCTATGAATGAATAGTAATAGATCTAGTCACTCTTCCCCAAATCATAAGAATAATTGATTTTTAGATATCTCTCAAAATTTCCATTGATATCATATCTACTAAAAATGCTAGAAAATATTATACGTCAGATTTGATAAATAATTTTATTCAATCTCCTTTGATTCTAACCTTCGGGAATAACCTTTTGAGAATATAACCTTTAGGAATAACTTTTTGAGAATATAGTTAATATAGAAGATTCTTTGTTAAAGCTTATTCAAAATATAAAAATTAAAATTTAGAAAAATAATTCTACACAAATATATTATATTCTTATATTCTATTATATTAAACGATTACATATAAATATATCAATAAATACATGAGTCTTAGGTTAAGACATGAGCAAGTATGGGCATAAACATAATCCCAGGTTAAGCTTCACTGAGAAGTAATGAGAACCAAATACCTAACTTAGTACAACTAGCAATTGCACCGGGGGTGCAAGGGAACGCCGAAAGGAGGAGATGTGAATCATTTTGTGCTACATGTAAGGGTACGTGATGAATGTGAACTTATGAGGGGTAAAATGTGACATTGATTGATTACATGGATTGTTAGATTTCAAACTATGAAAAATAAATATTTGTGCTATTTTGAAGGATATACATTGAGTTTATAGGCATTCATTGTAAGATTGTTTTTTTATATTATGTTTGATGTTGTTTGCTCAACTTCAAGGAAGAATCAAGTTAGGTAATTTCATCTGCATGACTTTAATTTGATAACTTTGTGGTTCTTCTCGTAAATCATTATGTCTTAATAAAAATATAAATTTTCTATAAGAAAAATAATTTATATAAATAAATTTCAACTTTTCAAACCAACAAATTTAATAATCATTTTCTTTAATATAAAAATAAAGGGTATGTAATTTATTCAAATAACATGTAGAAACAGTCTAATTATTAAAAGTAGAAATAAAATATGAACAAAAAATTTAAACTTAATTTGCATGAATCTAATTTAAATTACAAGCAAACTATTTGAAATTAAACAATAGGTTCGCTTGTGAATCGATCTATAATCCTATCAAATGAGAGCATATAAAGAAAACAAATTGTGAGATTTAGATATGTAGGCATAACCAATATGATGAAAATAGATAGCATAGAATATTGTAGACCATGAATCTCTTGTTTAGTGTTAAATCATGCTACAAGCAAAAATAGTAAGAGAGATATTGTTCAATATAGAAGAAAACCCATTCGGAACAAAAATAAGGAACAAGCGATAGCATAGTAGGCTGATTTAAGAGAGTTGAAGGAAATAAACAAGAATTGATAAGATTTAGAAAAACTGTCTATTAAATTTTTTATTTGCCCACCTTAAAGCATAAATCCACAGTGCCCTCAATGCACCAATATAATGATAAATCCACAGTCCCCGCAATTACATAAATTTAGATGCCTTTTATAATTAACAGGAATTTAATACATGTCATGGCTTACTGATCACAAATTTGATTTCTATAAAAGAAAAAAAGATGTCTACAATCCAAATAATAGCCTACAAGTTTTCGATTCCTTGTTTTTAAGGGCAGCATCAAATGAATCGACACAAATTACTCAAAAGTACAATATGGAAAAATCATTATGTGACATAGAATTTCGATAGCATAACTTATAAGTTTGATGTTAAAAATGTCAACTTGGAAGGTAAATCAGGCTCTAGATAACTTAAGAGTAAATCATAAAGACAGGGAATAGAGATCCATAACAAAATCAAAAGTTGATTGTCTCTACGATATCTGGTTCTCACCTGAGAACACTGGTCTTCTTGGCATTTCATATATATAAAATATATATTTATAAAACTTCAAAAATAAAATATAATTTCTACTAAATTAAAATATTAAATTCACTTAACAAATAGATATCAATCACATCCCTTAAAGGTATTTTAATGGTGTCCACATCCCTTAAATATATTATCGAAAATATAATTTTTTTTAATAATATAAATATTATTTGAAAAGATAAACTTTTTAATAGAGAAAATAATTCTATTTTATTTATTAAAATTATTACCTTTTATAATGTAAATAATTATTTACATTAAATTTAAAAAATTATTTTTCTTTTAAAAACAATAAAACACCCGTAATTATAAAAATAGATTGCGTAAAAACAATTAGACTCCGCTAATTATAGATTACGCTGATAATGAACAATTAGACAGTCGGAACCGGTAGTTCTCAGTGACACATTTAATACAATTAGGGGCTCCCTGTCTAGACACTGGGAACCGGTAGTTCTCGGTGACACGTTGAATACAATTAGGGGCTACCTATCTAGACACTGGGAACTGATAGTTCTCGGTGACACGTAGCCAGAAGCTTTTTCATTCAGTTTCCTAACCTCGTTCATTTTCTCGTGGTTTCGGACCATGTTTTCAGTTTGCGCAAATCGACCGCAAGACCTTGAAATTGCATGTGAGGACGTCTGCAGAGAAGAACGGGGCCTATTTTGCGGGATTCAGAGCTACGTTCTCGTACATTTTGTAGTGGCAGAGGTGAAGAATTTCTTCGTTTTTTCATTTGCAGATTTCTTTTACGTCATGGAGTTTCATTCCACGAATTCAGATGTTGAAGACCATGATGGCTTCGATCCGATTTTTATTCTTTGAGATTTCAAGAATTTAGTATGGTTGAAGTTAGTATTCTCCATTTTTTCACCTGCAAATTTGTTTTACGTCATGGAGTTGCATTCCATAGATTCAGATGTTGAAGACTGTGATGAAAAATAATGAACATGGAGCGAGGGAAATTAATCGTTGTCGTTTCCCATTGGTATTAGGGTGAATAGTCCAAGCAATTCTTGGCCAATGGCTGCATCGGATATATGAGATAACGCATTGTTGCTTACGGTTCAGTTGCAACTTGAAGCTTTAGACGCACTCTTACTATGGCTTGATAGGTTTGAAGTTGAGGGTTCAAATGCTACTCCAAGTTTATGAGGCACATTGACTTGATAGGTTTGAAGCTGAGGGTTCAAATGCTTCTCCAAGTTTATGAGGCATAGTGACTTGATAGGTTTGAAGTTGAGGGTTCAAATGCTACTCCAAGTTTATGAGGCACCCTCTCACTGTGGGTTGAGAGGCTGCAGTGAGTTTTTGATCATCACCGTTTTTGCCTTTTATAGTTTGGGTGTTAACTAAGAAAAAAACAACCAACACAGATTTGAAATTGATTTTAACATTCCCAGTCAACTAGGATGATGTACTTTTTGTGTGTTTGGAGTGTGATCGTGTTTAGATTGGTGTTAAATTTCCAGCAAACAATGTGCAGAAATAGAAATGCCAAATGTGAAATGTTACAAAAGGACCAAATGTCTGCAAGATATAGAACGGAATAGCAAATAACTGACTATTTTCATTGTTTCAGGTTCCTTCTCTTGAGCACAATGGCAAGGTCATGGGAGAGAGTATGGATTTACTCAAGTATGTCGATAACAATTTTGAAGGACCCAAACATTTTCCTACGGTATGTGCTAGGTTAATTGAAATTTTTATTTTGGATCGTTAGTTGAATTGAAGTGTTTCAATGGTTAGGCACTTGGAATTTAGCAATCTTAGATTATAACGTTGAAGCCGTTAGAGAATTTTACAGGGTAGCAGAGTGGTGTTAGAATCTTAGCTGTAATACCCTAAGGAGTCTTTGTCCAGCTTTACCTCTAGAGTCTATGCTCTAAAATGTTGGAATATTTGAAAATTCCAGAACAACAATGGAGAGAGAAATACTCTCCTCTTGAACACAGAGAAATTAAAAATTTCTTGACATGAGACAGAGTTTCCACTTGAAAACAAACTTCTATTCATTCAAAAAAACTATTACAATGATACTGGACTGCTACAAAACGCAGTGCCAGAGGAGACCTCAATGTCTCTCCAAAAATTAAACTCTCTGTCTCACAGTAATAATGCACTGTTGTGCTTACAAAACATTCACTGTGCATTCTCTATTGAAAAACATGCACTCTTGTGCACACAAAAAAAAATTGTGTTCTACCTCTTACAAAATAACGTTGTTGTGTGTTTTTTACAATTCGCACTTCTGTGCATATAAAAAAAAAACGTTATATTCCTCACAGGCCTTTTTAAACTATATATGAAATAAAACTTAAATCTAAATCTAAAACTACGTCAGGGCCCACATAATTAAAAAAACACATACATCAAATTGGACCAAAGGTTAAAAAAAACTTTTACGTTGCGCTATAAAAAATAACATGACAAACGCCCGGACTCCAACGGTTAATTAAACCATCCTGTATAGCCATTTCGCGTTACAAAGGAGCCCGCTAACGTCTGGGTCTTTGTGACCCGAAATCGCAATTAAATCCTCCCTAATATTTGTATCGAGTCCGACTTGGGCCCGCTGACGTCAGCCCAATTGTGACCCAAATTTTTTATCAAATCCTCCTTATAACCCTTTCAAGTCTGGAACTCAACTGCGCGAACGGCCCAAACAAAAAATCGGTCAAATCATACACTGCCACGTGGTCTGCTGACTGGCTGCGGGGACCACTGCACCTATGGACTGTTGACATGGTCGTGGGGACCACACAAAAGAAACTCCTGCGTTCAAACCAAAATCAAACGCTCTGTTTCAAAATAGAAATCCTCTGTTCTTTCAAAACTGCAAAGTACTGAAAAAAACGACTAATCTTGACTCTGCATCAAAATAGAAAGTGGCTCTGCATCGAAGACATGAAAATTAAAATGGAAAGTGGCTGCCAGTACTGAGCAGGTGAAAGTAATTTTCAACACTCCCCCTTACTTTCAGCTGCTGGGTTATCAATCATACCTAGGAATTTCCTCAAAAATTTGAAACTCGTCTGACCCAATGGCTTGGTCAGAATATCTGCAAACTGCTCCTGAGTTCTGCAGTGTTCCAAAACAATTTCTCCACTGTTTACCAATTCTCTGATGTAATGAAAATTTGTGTCAATGTGTTTCATTCTCTTATGAAACACAGAATTCTTTGATAATGCAATAGATGAGCTATTGTCACAATAAATCATTGTTCCTCTTATCTGCTCTTGGCCTAAACTTCTCAACATCCTCCTCATCCAAATTGCTTGACACGTTGCTGCTGTAGCTGCCACATATTCTGCCTCTGTTGTAGACAATGCTACAATGGGCTGCTTTTTAGAAGCCCATGAAATGGCTCTTGAACCCATGTGAAAAACATAATCGGAAGTGCTCTTCCGATCATCTACACTTCCAGCCCAATCACTATCAGTGTATCCAACTAAATCTGAACATTCTAAAGTAGTATATAAAATGCCATACATTTTGGTTCTTTTAACATACCTCAGAATTCTCTTTGCTGCCTGCCAATGTGCATCCTTTGGCTTCTCCATGAATCTGGAAATCAAACTAACAGCATGCATTATATCTGGCCTAGTTGCAGTCAAATACATGAGGCTGCCAACTATGCTTTTATACAAACTTGGATCAAAATCCTTGCTGTTGTCCTCTCTACTGAGTTTTAATCCCATTATTGTGGGAGTGACTGCTGCTTTGCACTCCTGCATATTAAATCTTTCCAAAACTTGATTCACATACTTTGCTTGAGAAATAAAAATCCCATTTTCACTTTGCTCTACTTCTATTCCTAAGAAGTATCTTAACAAACCCATGTCAGTCATTTCAAATTCATCTTTCATGGTTGTTTTAAAATTTTCAACAAGGTAATCATCATTACCTGTGAAAATCTTGTCATCAACATAAAACTACAATGTTGTTTTGCCTGCTGATGTGGGGTAGTTCTATCTCTCTTTTAAATCATTTTCTAGTAGGTGGGAGTATCCTCTTTCTTTGTTCTCTTGGTTTTATTGACCCATAAAACTTTCTTGGCTTTCTGCCTGCTGTGCTCTTGGCCTTTCTTTTCATAGCCAAGAGGGTTGTTCGATCCTCAAGCCCTCCCCCACTAACACTCCATTTGGAATGTTGACTTCATCCATTTGGTAAACTTTCCATTTGTTTGATAACGCTATGGGCAATACTTCACTCTCCTATGATTTCCGATTCCCTTAACCGGTGCGAAAGTTTCCTCCATCACATTCCCCATCGCCATATATCACCAATATGTAGTCTAGCCTTTTGTCTCTCTATTTTGCCTTCAACATTACTCTTGGTCTTGTAGACCCATTTAACTCCAATGACATCTTTACCTTTTGGGAGTTCAACCAAATCCCAAGTCTTGTTTCTCTCTATGGCATTAAGCTCCTCATCCATAGCTTCTATCCATTTCTTGTCTTTATTAGCTTCTTCAAAGTGGATAGGGTCTTCAACATGACAATATAAAGCAAACAAAGAATTGATACCTTCATTTGCTGCCTCTTGTGCATAAATGTCATTCAAATTTCCGAACTTCTTACCTCTTTCATTCGGTGTACAAATGCTTGAAGAAGCACTTGAATTTCCTCCTTGTGGTGTGCTTGGAGAAGCACTTTCATTTCTCCTCAAGGGTGTGCCTTGCTACCCTTGTGTTGGAGCTACTGTTTGGGGATGTATTTCAGCCAACTCATCATCATTTTCATCATGAGATAAACAATGTTTAACATTCACTGTTTTCTCTATGCTTCCATCCCAAGCTTCCTCCTCAATGAACTGAACATCTCTGCTCACAATAAACTTCTTGGTGGATAGGTTGTATAACCTGCAAGCCTTGGATTCCTCACTGTATCCAATGAAAATACATTGCTCCCCCTTGCTGTCCAACTTCTTCCTTAGCTGATCCGGAATGTGTGCATAAGCCACACATCCAAAAACTTTCATATGTGTGACACCTTGCTTTGTGCCACTCCATGCCTCTTCCGGCACTTTGTTCATAATTGCTTTTGTAGGGCACCTATTCAAAATGTACACTGCACAATGTACAGCTTCAGCCCAATAATCATTAGGCAAATGCTTTGCCTTTAACATACTCCTCACCATGTCCATTATGGTTCTATTCTTCCTTTCGGCTACTCCATTTTGCTGCGGAGTATATCTAGTTGTAAACTGCTTATGAATACCATTTTCTCTACAAAAACGTAGAAAATATTTAGAGATATACTCACCTCCTCTATCAGTCCTTAGGACTTTGATGTGCAGCCCACTTTGATTTTCCACAAGTGCTTTGAAATTGCAAAATCTTTCAAACACTTCACTTTTGTTTTTCAAAAAGTAAACCCAAGTTTTTCTTGTAAAATCATCTATGAATGTTAACATGTAGTGGCTGCTAGCAAGTGGTGGAGTTTGCAACGGTCCACACAAATCTGAGTGGACAATCTCTAAGGGTGCCTTTGCCCTTATGCTTTTTCCGGAAGGAAAACTTTCTCTGTGTTATTTCCCCAAGATACAACCTTCACAAAGGCTATCTAGTTTCTCTATCAATGGTAAACCTCTTACCATTCCTTTTCTATTCAACAAGTTAAGACCTCAAAAGTTGAGATGTCCAAATATCAAGTGCCACAACCAATTTTCATCTTTTGGTTCACTTTGGATAGCCTCTTGTGCCACTGCTGCTTTCTCTTCACCATTCTTCAAATTTGTGCTCATTCTGAGAGGGAACATCCTGTTCCTTGTCATCTTCACTTCAGCAATACATTGTTTGCTGGGTGGTTTGTCCATGATGGTACAAACATCATCCTCAAAAAATACATTGTACCCCTTTTGAATAAGTTGTCCAATACTCAAGAGGTTACACTTCATTCCTGGAACATAATAAACATCTGCTATGGATTTCTTTGCACCTTTCCTTGTTAAAACATTTACAATTCCTTTTCCCATAACAGAAACTTTGCTATCAATTCCTAGTGTGACTTGTGACTTCACACTCTCATCTAGCATAGAAAACATTGCTATATTTCCTGTCATATGGTTACTACAACCAGAGTCTAGAAACCATAAGTCTTCATTCTTTTCTTCAGCCATATTACAAGCTAAAAACAAATTGTCTTGGCTGATATTTTCTCTAGTAAAATTTGCATTTGTTCTATTTCCCATATCATGTTGCTTCTTTCTACATTCATTAGCATAATGTCCATATTTTTTACAATAGTGACACTGGATATTGGATTTATCATACCTTTGTCCTTGTGCATTCTGCTAACCACTTTGTTGGCTACTGCCTTAGCCTTGATGCTGATTTGGATTGCTGCCCCTTCCTTGAGCATTTGCTGGACTGTTTCTTCCACCTCTGTTTTGGCTTCTGCCTCTTCCTCACTTGGTTCCTCTGTCTTGCCCTCTTCCTCTTCCGAAAGACATTTGGGTCTTAAAGGCATGCTCAAGAGATGAGTTTTCACTCCTACCCAATCTCTGCTCATGGGTCATTAGTGATGCATGTAGCTCATCCATTAAAAAATTTGTGAGATCCTTAGTCTCCTCTATGGTGGTGACAATCACATCGAATCTTGAGGGTAGACTCCTCAAGAGTTTTTCCACAATCCTCTTATCTTCAAGAGTCGCTCCATGATATCTTATTTGTGTGACCATTCCAATCACATGAGTGAAGAATGAGTCAATAGTATCTAACTCTTCATACAGAGAGTCTCAAAGTCTCTCCTCAGCAACTGAAGTTTTGTTGTCTTCACTTTTTCCATACCTTGATAGGATGTCTTGAGAGTTTCCCATGCTTCTCTGGATCTCTTGGTTGCTGCTATCCTCGAAAACACACTCTCATGCACTGCTTGATACAATAAGAAGAGAGCTTTGGAGTCTTTCTTCTTATTTCTCTTTAGCAACTCTTTCTCTGCCTGAGTTAAATCATCAAACTCTTCTTCATCTGCTGGCTCTTCAAAGACATCCTCAACAAATTCCCATAAGTCTTGGGAGACAAATAAAGCTCTCATAGTTATTGACCAGTAGTCATAATTTTTCCCATTAAATTGTGGGAGATGGATATTTCCAATACCCATGCTAGTGTTGGCTCCAGCCATTCTGCACTCTTAACTATGATTCAAAAACACTTGACTGTGTATGTAAAATAGCTGACTGTTCTGCAACAGTAACATAATAAACTGTATAGAGAAATACCTTGAATTCTTTTGGCTAAGTCTTCACACTGCTGGAGAAGTTGTTGCAACAAAGAACTCCTTTCCTTCAACTTCTTTGATCTTCAAAGAGCCTGGACTAGCTTTGATACCATGTTGGAATATTTGAAAATTCCAGAACAACAATGGAGAGAGTAATACTCTCCTCTAGAACACAGAGAAATTAAAAATTTCTTGACAGGAGACAGAGTTTCCACTTGAAAACAAACTTCTATTCATTCCAAAAAAAACTATTACAATGATACTGGACTGCTACAAAACGCAGTGCCAAAGGACACCTCATTGTCTCTCCAAAAATTAAACTCTCTGTCTCATAGTAATAACACACTGGTGTGCTTACAAAACATTCACTGTGTATTCTCTGTTAAAAAACATGCACTGTTGTGCACAAAAAAAAAAATTTACGTTCTACCTCTTACAAAATAACACTACTGTGTGTTTTTTACAATTCGCACTTCTGTGCATATACAAAAAAAACGTTATATGCCTCATGGGCCTTTTTAAACTATATATCAAATAAAACTTAAATCTAAATCTAAAACTACATTGGGGCCCACATAATAAAAAAACGCATACATCAAATTGGACCAAAGGTTAAAAAAAACTTTTACGTTGTGCTATAAAAAATAACATGACAAACCTTTGACAAACGCCTGGACTCCAACCGTTAATTAAACCATCTTGTATAGCCATTTCGGGTTACAAAGGAGCCCGCTGATGTCAGGGTCTTTGTGACCCGAAATCGCAATTAAATCTGGCCTAAGAGTTGTATCGGGTCCGATTTGGGCCCGCTCACGTCAGCCCAATTGTGACCCAAAATTTTTATCAAATCCGCCTTATAACTGTTTCGGATCTGGAACTGAACTGCGCGAACGGCCCAAACAAAAAATCGCTCAAATCATACTCTGCCACGTGGTCTACTGACTGGCTGCGGGGACCACTGCACCTGCGGAGTGTTGACGTGGTCGTGGGGACCACTGCACCTGCGGAGTGTTGACGTGGTCGTGGGGACCACACAAAAGAAACTCCCGCATTCAAACCAAAATCAAACTCTCTGTTTCAAAATAGAAATCCTCTGTTCTTTCAAAACTGCAAAGGACTGAAAAAAACGACTGATCTTGACTCTGCATCAAAATAGAAAGTGGCTCTGCATTGAAGACATGAAAATTAAAATGGAAAGTGGCTGCCAGTACTAAGCAGGTGAGTAATTTTCAACATAAAAATGGCTTGCCATTAAATAGGGTCCTGCAAAGAAAGAGGCTGCCACTGAGTTACTGAAATATATAGATACTTTTACACAAACTGTATACGTCGCCATGCCCAAGCCAGAGCCTGAGGCTACACAAGAAACTGGTAGGAATAAATTCTCCAATAGCCATCTCTTACATTTTAATAAGATTTCTTATGTTCAACGGATTATGAAGAATCTGGACTAATGCAAATGCACTTCCCAATCTGGACTAATGCAAATGCATTTCCCATCACGACAGGGCCTGCTCTTAATTATTTGGAAAATGCTCTAGGAAAGTTTGCTGATGGACCTTTACTTTTGGGCGAATTCAGTGTGGTACGGAAATCTTTATATTTTGGTTTCCATTCAACATTAAATTATTTTATAATCCCAATTGACAATTTATGTATACCATCCTTGCAGGTCGACATTGCATATGGTCCTTTCGTTGAAAGATTTCAAGTTGTGTTTCCTGCATTAAAGAATTATGATATCACAGTTGGTACGCCAAAACTATTGAAATGGATTCAGGCAAGTTAAAGTTTTCTTTTATTTGTATTACTTCCTATAACCAGCGGTCCAAAAATGATTGGTTTTCGTTTTTTATAATAGATTTTGTGCTTATGCGATACAAATGCTTACTAGTATTCTGCGTTATCTTAGCCATAGGTTGGGATGGGATTTTCTACGTATGAAAACTGCAATACTGACCTATGGAATTTCTTTATTTGTTCGGTTGCAGAGCCTATTACGAGGCCACAGGGATCGTCCACACAGGAATGTGTTATGAATCTTGAAATTCTAATAATTTTGAAATCGATGTGTTTTTGTAGATGTTCATGTTACATACATGCTTATTTATTAAAAGGAAGAAAGGCAGCTTTAGACAGAACAAAATCCAATGTGAAGCAAATGGTAAATTCGTAATGTATTGCAGGGAACAGAAGCTTACCAGCAATTTCTAAATCAATCGTCCTTCAAGCTGGAAGTCAGTCTGCAAGTTGTTCAGTTGTTCAGGCTGGACACTGGAACTGGGCTGCAACTGGGCTGCAAGCTGGAAGTCGGCACTACTCCATTTAACCACATCGAAGTCCATTTAACCACATCGAAGTCAACTGCAAGCTACAAGCTGAAAGTCTGCACGCTGAAGTCGGCAGCTGCAAGCTGGAAGTCTGCACGCTGAAGTCAGCAGTACTGCAGTCTTCTATGCATTAAATGGTTGTGTCACATCTTCTATGTATTAAATGGTTGGGTGGCTGGAGTTGATAAACCATCATACCAAAAATTAATATAGGATGCAAAGAAAAGACAGAAAGAATTGTAGGCAGCAGAGGCGCGGTCAATTCTTATCCACCAGCGAAGTAATATGTCAATCACATTTAATTTTAAATCTATCAGGTACCTATAAATAATTATAATAGGTACCTATGCATGCAAGTGTAGTGCCGTGTAAATTTCAGTCATTGAACAATTTCAAACGTAATAAATTTTAGAGATTGAACAATTTCAAAAGTATTTTTCAAATCAACCGCTGATAAGAGGGGCAAATAGAAGAATTTCATTGCTTGGAGAAAGTGCCACATGTCTAGATTTTAGTGGCTGGAAGGGCGATAAGAAACACATCTCATCGGCTAGGGTGAACAGTGTTTGCTCACCCCAAGCCAGCGAAGAGAACGCCTCCAGTGTAATTAACGCTTCAGATGTTGAATAAAATAATAAAAGTACTGTAAAACTAATAGCTTGAATTAGGGCAGCACCTAAACGAGGTAAATTTATGATGCATTTATTCCGATTTTGTAAAATATTATGTTATGGAAATTTTTGCTTCAAGTTGAACGAATAACTTTGAGCGAAACCTGTAGAGTTTTAACAGTAAAACTCACTTTCTACTTTAAGAATTGCCACTTTACTTCCCAGAAAAAGATATCCATTTCTACTTTATTTCAAGACAAAGTTTTTTTGTTGGATTTTTCATATTTAATTTATTTAAAATTTAAGATGAATTTATTGAAGACACAAGTTTGATGGATAACTCTTAGCGCAATTGAAGAATTTTAGAATTTTTCAAGGTGCTGAATTCATATATACAATAAAAAAAATCAAAATCAAAATTTCACTTTAAAATTTTCAACCAAATTTCAACACATCACATTAAAAACAACTCTCTTATAAAAATAAGAATGCTGACAATCTTAAAAACAAATAAATATTCTTTATTTAAAATTTCTCTTTATTCCATAGGTGACTGAAGATTCGTTGGCAGATATTACCAGAGAAAGTAGGTGACTGGGCAAAAAGAATACTTTCTTGTACTATCCATGGCACCCATTTGTTTGTCATAGTTGATTTATAAATTCTCGTTCTTATTGACCGAATCTCAGTAGTATCACCACTTGATATTCAACAGTTTATCGGCACGGCAATTACGCTTAACATTCTCATTAGTGGAGTCCTTCCCCTCTGCGCGAGTGATCAACACTCTGTCGGATGATGCAGCCATTTAAAAAAATATAAAATAAGTGGCATTTTGCAATAGGATAAAAAAAATAAACACTTGGCATCTAGTAAGTGGACTTTGACGAAGCTCGGTGGAGAGGCTTTAGACCTAATTATTTTATTAATTTAATCAAAATTTATGATTAGAGTTTTTAGATTCATTGGAATATAATGTCACTTAATGAATATAATATTTTATAAATAGTTATAATATTAAAGGAGTATTGACTTTTTTGGAGATTTTGGCCAGAATTCAATTATTCAAATTTTAATGAAATTTTGGAGTTTTGTTTTTGAAATTATTTAGGTCACAATTTAGTTAGCATTATTATTTTTTATTATTTTTTCTTTTAATATTTTGTTGTTGTCAATGAAAACGTATCACTTTTCGCTCCACGGGGTTTGAACCGGTGATCATTACAAAGGAGTGCCTTAACAAAACACTCAATCACCAACAAGCCGTCACCTCGTGGGTTTTTCTTTCAAATTTTTTGACTAGTGAAAGTGTTTGAATTGTTTTTTGATGGTGAAAATGGGTTTAGCATTATCAAAAAATTTTAAGACATCCAAAATCTTAAAATTTGATAGAGATAGCTTTAATTTCTAAAAAAAAAAATTGCAGAATTTTGTCAAAATTGTGCCAGAAATTCCATTATAAATATCACCTCTTTAAACTACATATTTGTTTTTAAAAAATTAATATTATGAAAAAAAAAAAATTACAAGATTTTATCAAAATTATGTAAGAAATTCCATTATAAATATCACTTCTTTAAACTACACATTTGTTTTTAAAAAAATAATATTATGAAAAAAATATAATAATAATAATAAAAAAATAAATAAGAAAAATTTAAAAAAATAAAAATAAATAAATAAATAATAATAATAAATCACAACTCAATATTAAAAATCCCTATTTGATTCTAGACATTCAACCCAAAAAAA
Source organism: Pinus albicaulis (assembly GCA_034641835.2). Lineage (NCBI taxonomy): Eukaryota > Viridiplantae > Streptophyta > Pinopsida > Pinales > Pinaceae > Pinus > Pinus albicaulis. The sequence goes on along the minus strand of CM076578.1, from coordinate 355,403,021 downwards.
ATCTGAGAAAAAACCTCCAAAAATGTGTAACACATGGACTACGGCCATTGAAAGTAATCTCATGGCGGCGGTCACGCCTCGATCGTTGGGTTAGAAGGTGACATTAAAAGTCATGGCCGAGCGGTGGGGCGAGCCTTATATCCCAGTCTATCGGCTCATAAATGCATTGAGGGAGAAAATGGCCACCATCAAATTAAAGCAATAAATGATCCTACGACGGCCATTTTGTCTCTCGATGCATTTATGAGCCGATACACTGAGATATAAGGCTCGCCGAGCGGTGGAATGGAAAGTAAGTGTTGGGTTGGTAAAACAATGTCATGGCGGCGGTGACGCCACGATTATTGCTTTAGAAGGTGACATTAATAATCATCCAGGGCGGTTTTACTGCAAATTCTAAAATATTCTGAAATTTGACTCAATTGACTAAAGCCAATTGTTGTTAGATTTTTAGAATATTTTCAAACCTTTAATTAACTTAGTTAGATTTTTAGAATATTTTCAAACCTTTATTTAAGTTAAAGTTAAGCTTTTATATTAGAGTTTTGAAATATTCCAAACCCTACAAATAATAAATCAAAATTAAATTTATGAAATATTCCACGTGCAGCGTCGCGTATGCTCATTTAATGATTAAACGTATCCACGTGGCGTACTCTCCATTTCTTTCAACTTGTTATGGTGACCTGCGCAAGTGTCTTGAATTGCCCGCCTTGACTGAGCATTTGAATGAGGAAATTCTGATGTGGTTGATGCGCATGTCATGTGCCTCTGACACGTGCCTTATGCCGGCCTGTACTTATAGGTAGACACTTAGGCTCCACGTGTTTCAGCACACCCGAATCCCGATACTAAAAAATATTAAAAAATAAATAAAAAACTGTGTAATTATGTTTCACGTGTAAAAGATTTATTGTGATGTGTGCAGACTAGCGTATCAGCAGGTCACCTTTCGTAGGATAAACAGGGCGATTAAAGAGGCAATGCGATAACAAAGATAGTGGGATATATTTCTCGATGATATGGGGTATGAGAATGCAAAAGGGATGAGAAATACACAATATTTTGTGTGGTTTCTTTTTAGATTGTTATATTTATGGAAAATTTTTTAATATATATATATATATATATATATATATATAAAAAAGAATAGTATTAATGGTGAGATTAGCAATTAATGTAAATTAATTGTGAGATTAATAACTAATGTAAATTGAATTTAAGTGGGATGATAATAATGATTCTTTCCAACTATCAAAGATAAATTAATTGACATGTGTGTGAGTGTGTATGCATGTATGTGTATATTCTCTAAAAAATAATATTTCTCACCTTCTTGAGCTTGAGGAAAAAATGAGGATTTGGGGACTCTTTTAATGTCATTCCGTGTATCTCTTTTCTCTTCCCCTAGTTTCCAAATGGAGCCCTACATTAATCACAAATTAGAATAGTGGTTAATAGCCCTATAGGACTTGCTAGGAATAGATCCCATAAGCTCCATGGGAATCCCTTTGGGTTTGGGCTTTGTGTTTATATATCTGTAACACATCGTCCCACTCCCTTAGGTATTTCTCGAGCTGTGGAAGATGTCACATCTAATTTAACTCGACCTTCGAGGTCTATTATGAAGATGGAGTCCCTAGACTTATGTTCATTAGAATATACATAATATCATATCTTCTCTAGGATTTCACTTTATCCTTTGGTTCAGTTACAGCAATAGTAATCACAAAGTGCTTAGCAATTTAGGGTTCCAAGATTTCCAGCGCGTGACATTGTTGTAGCTTAAAATCACTAACAAGTATGTGTGAGACAATAGGTTTGATAAGGAGCCTGGCCTTCAGAATGATGTTTGTAACTTAGGGCATTGTCATAAATGAATGTAGGTCCTTATTATTGAGGTCTGCCTCATTATATATACAACACGCATGCCCAAAAAATATATGTAGGTTCTGCTTCAAATAAGATATCATATGGCCTTGGAGATGTACGAGAACATGCCATAAATTTTAAGGGTTAATGGGGTCACACTTATTGATCTTTCTCCACATTGGCTTGATTCAAGATGAGCCTTGAATGTGAGACATAACTCACCATAGAAAATCACGGATCCATGTGCCCATAAATACTACAAAGACAGACTTGTATTCTCTTGCAAGAATATACAAGCCAAAGAATCTTTCTTTCAAAAATTGGATGACAATAGAGACAAGATTTATTAGTTTAGAGTTCCATTCATTTCACAAACAAATTTCAATCTTCTTAAAAAATGAAGGTTGAATGGCCTAGCAGTCCTGTACAACATCAAATAGTCTCCTTTGCTAGTTTTCTCTAAAATGGAAATCCCAAGTGCCTAACCCAAAATATAAACCGAAAACCAAAACCCAACGAAACATTTTCAAAACCATAGCAATCAAAAATAATTTTGTGCCTCCTAAGGATATTTTTTTTCACGAGTTAAAAGTCATTTCAGAGGAGATAAAAAAAATCATATTTGAATGGAGAGCCTAGGTGCCAATTTATAGTGGTTTCATCAAGCGAAGGGTCACAACCCTTGGGGTGAGTAGAATTTAGTTTTGTAGGGAGTGGACTTGGAGGAAAATATTTAAATTTTAAATTTAAATATAGTCTGAAACCCTAGTCGAGTTAGGGTTGGAAATTAGATATTTGTTATTGTAAATAATAACTATTTTGATCACTTTTCAATGCTTCTTAGATATTCATTTAACCATGAGATTTTGACCATTTACAAATATTCAATGAACCAAGACCATCATCAACCCATGGGGGTTTTTCCCACAAGATAGGGTATTAAAATTTAACCAAGGATATATCTCAAACCGTGAGGGCTCTCGAGATGCTCCACATATCAACAAAGTCAACATGAAGAGACGAATCCAACAAGGATGATTTTGAGGTCAATTTCACTGATCTTCATCCTAAAAAACTTCAACAAATGTGGGGATATTAGGGTTTATAACCAACCTGCCATTGGAGCTTCCAACTTGATGCAATCTAGACAAATATTAAGAGCGTTCATTAATAGATGTTGGCATCAATGAAAACACCATTCAACATGTTTATCACCTTTAGTACAATCTACAAAGATCTTAGCATAGAAATATGGACAAGGAAATCGTTAAAACAATTTTGATAAGAGGAATGTTAGATAATTTCCTTGACATGCTAAATATTATAAGGAAAGGATATATATCCAAGGAACCTTATAATTAAATTGTTCAACTTTGTCAAAGGAGTTCTAGAGGATCAACAAGAAATATGAATATGACACATGATTATTCTACTAGGATTTTAAAGTCAGCCAATAATGGAGAAACAAGAGTAGAAATTGGAAATTTGCTGGAGAATTTCAAAACTGACATTATGAGCTCATTATCCTCTTAGCTTGATGTGTTGCAAGAGAAGTAGAAACAAATTGAAGTAGAACAAGCTTTGGATATATTATGCTCTCGGTGCAAGAAGAAACATCCTTTGAGGGAATGCCCACTTAATAAATACAATATATGTGTGAGAGAGATCATTCTACATAACAATGTCCCTGATTTCCTAGATTAAAATCAATTTGTAAGGAGACGAGAGAGGATGTTGAAGAAAAATATTTTATTGGCACCAAGAATCCTTGGCAACTTTGACCATCAGGTATGGTGCAATAACCCTGTTCTTCTTTTAATTATTGGTCTGGTATGTATAGTCCTCAAAATATTCCCCAACAAATGCAATATCCAATAGTTACATGGGACCTCCCTAATCCCCCTTTGGTCCAATACCATATGCCATGACCTCAGTGGCCTTCTCCTTCATGGCTTCAGGCATGGCGAGGGACCGTTCTTCCTAACCAAATTCCTTTTCAGATTCCAATGCAACAATAACAGCTACAACTTCCCTCCAATGTGCCTAAGAGGGGTCCCGCATTACACCCCCAGCTTCTAGTACAACCTTACCCTAACCCCAATAATAAGACAATGCAACAAGTTGAAACATAAATTCTCATCACCTATTGTATCTCAGTTGTGGAATGCAATGAAATAAAATTAATATGATCAAGAAGGATAGTAAACCTCGTTGTTTCTCTTGTCATCGTAGAAAATGAGGAAGAAAATTCATTAGGAGAAGAAACCTTACTTCAAGGATATTCAGAAAAATAATAGGCTTTAACAATTGATGCTACTATATATTAAAATTATAGAAAATCTGGCTTGCCCACGCTCTGCAGCCATGACTGCCCTCACATCTGCTCCTCGGATCTCAACTGTGAGCATGGCCCCTCCGAAATCAACCCCAGAAGTGGCCTCTCCTCAGAATAAGGCCCTAGACTTTTCTGCTCTTATTAGCTCCTTAGCTTCGCCCCGCCCTAGGCTGGAAATCTCCAAATTCGTAAATAAACTCGATGGCATCCAGGAGGTCTCCCTTCCTTCGACCATTCCGCACATGGTTGCCCTCTCTCTAGATGAAAAATGCCTCATAGGTCAATTTACTAGGTTATGGCCCTCCCCAAAAACTGTTCAGAAATGGGCTGAGCATAACTGGGCAAACAAAATCAACGACAAAATCTCCATTCGCTTCTATGGGAGAGGTTACTTCACATTCCATTTTTAAACGAAAGAGGACAAGGATCTAATATTTAGGAATGGGCCTTACTTCATGGAAACCAGAGGTCTCTATCTCAACAAGTGGATGCCTGACTTCGACCCTGAACTCGCATCGCATTCTCTCTCATTTTCAAGCTCTTGGACTTAAATACTTAAGTCAATTCTCCAAGTGGGACTACCAAAATAATAGCTAGATTGGATGGCACTTTTCCCATGTCCCTCCTCACTTGGAAGTTGACCTCTCCAACCTTCAATTCCTTCTCCATAGAGCAACTCCCACGCGAAAAGGCAACTTGGAAAACTTTCGCTGGGATCCAACTGGCTTTGCTTACACCATTAAAGAAGCTCACTGCCAACTTAGTAAAGACCACTTTCCCACTCCTCCATGGGAAATTTGGAAACTGGTCTGGAAATCGGAAGCCATCCCAAAGATCAATATTTTTATATGGACCCTCCTAAAAGGCAATATTCTCACCTCTGAAAACTAAAAAAGAGAGGTGTGACCGGTCCATCCAGATGCCCTAATTTTCAATGTGCAGAAGAGACCGTGCATCATATTTTTTTCAGATGTCCCTTTGCTGCCTAATGTTGGGAATATATCACTTCATATCCTCAGTTTCACATGGACTCCATCAATACTATCTATAATCTGATTAAAAAATGGAGGAAAAATTACCCCTAGGGAAAAAAGAAAAACAATCTATCCAAAAGGGTCTGGGATACCCTTTTGTATGTGCTCTTATGGAACATATGGCTTTCTAGAAATCGTGTGATATTCAGCAGCAAAAAGTCCTCTTGCAGTAAGGTCTACAACAAAACTTGGAGCCTTACTCTCGAAAAAATTGTCTCTAAAAACAATAACAACATCAGTGTTCATGATCTCCAAGTAGAAGAAAGGAATTTTTTGGATGAGATATTGGATAGCCCTAGCTTCATCAGGCCTTCAACTCACCATCCTCATCAGCATGAAGCATGGGAGTTTTGATTAAAATAAAAATAATTTATTGAATGGTTGGATAACTGCTCGAAGCCAACTCCTTTTTTTTTTATGGTGCATCAAAATCGAATCCAGGCATTGCTGGAGCCGGAGGCACTATAAGAAATGGAAATGACAGCACTCTCCTCTCATTCGAATGGGGTCTTGGCTCTCTCTCCAACAACAAAGTAGAAGCATACGTCCTCCTCCAAGGCCTTTATCAGCTTAAGAAGAACAATATCACCAACGCTATGGTGTTCGGGGATTCAACAATCATCATTAACATGATGATCCATGACTATCATGTCCGCAATATAGACCTTCACAGAATTGTTACCCGATGTCGTGACATTTCCAAAGACATGAAAGACATAACCTTCCATCATATTCTCAGAATAAATAACAAAATTTTTGATGCTATTTCTACGAAGGCATGTGAAAGAACAACTAGTCAAATATTTTGCAATGATAACCTTTCTCTCCACCCCCTGCAATGATCTTATGCTGAGGAAAATATTATTTTGGATCCTCCCTACAGGAATCTTCGAAAAATGCAGACCCAATTATAACCCCTCTCACCTAACTCCCGTGACCCTATCTCCTTGGGTCTGCTACCCGGCTGCTCCCTCCTCTATCCTTAGGGTTATATATCCCTGCACCCCCTCTCCTTTCCCGCACCCCTCATCAACGCTATCATGCACGTCGCTTGCTGATGCAATCTTTGCGCTCCCCTTCCCTTCCTGGTCCTCCCCTCATTGTTGTCCCTGATTTATCGTGCTCCCTCCCCTTACTATTCCATTTGTCCTTGCCTCTTGGTTCTTAATGGCTCGCAGCGAAGATTTCCTACACTATGCAGATCTCCAGGCAGAGTTGGAGAAAATCCGCACTTAACAAAAAATTCTAGATGCCAAGCAACAATCGGATGTGAATCTCTTCCTGCACAGGGTCACATCTCTCCAACATGATTTCAATGACATCGTCAACTGCTGCTCCCATGTGGAGGAATCAATCCAAATTCTCAAATATATGTTGGAAAAACGCTCTACCCCAAGTTCCGGTTCCAACAATGTGAGAAATAATAGCACCAATGAAAATATTGTTGGTTCAACCGAACGCTCAATGAGCATCAACTGATTAGATCTCCTTTTTACTCAGCATGGTTTTTAATTTTGTATTACTGCTCTCTCAGTTTGTCTGTATCTACTCGTTATCTGTATTTCAGTATTTTCTAAATAGTAGACACAAAGAAGGCTTCGCATTTTGTGGTAGCTACCTTCTCTGTTTCTCCTCAGAAACACTTGCATGTAACAAGGAGTCACCTCCTCACATCTTTTTTGGAATATAAATCAGCACCCGATATTGTTTAAAAAAAACAACTGATGCTACTATGAGTGTTTGATGACAATCATGAGGCTGTAACAATTGGTGCTACTATTAATACCATTGTAGAAGCTAATGATACCTCATATGTCATTGTAATAATTGATGTTATCCCAGTTGTGAGACCTGTTACAACTGCTAGTAATGAGATTTCTTTGCATCCCCCTTATCTTTAATGATTAACTAAAGTAAAAATACTCCTAAGTCTAAATTTAATTTCTTAGAGGATTTGAAAAACTTGCATGTCAAGATTCCCTTACTTCAAGCGACCTAAGATGTTCTGATTTATGTTAAAATAGTTAGAAAATTATGTGTCAAAAACACAAGAAGGAAACCGCGGGATCCCTTTATTGTACATGTGATTGAAAAACTATCAAAGTCAATGTTAGGGGATAATACACATACTAAATATTAAGATCATGGGAACCCAAGAATAGATGTTCATATTGGAGGAATGACACTTACAAATACCCTAATTGACTTAGGAGCAACAATTAACATAATAACCTAGGAAATTGTTGAACTGCTTGGGCTTACCAATATGAGACCAACTCCCACTATTTTAGAATTTGCAGATATGTCTAAAATCCAACCTGAAGGAATATTAGAGGATGTTATTATTTTAGTAGATTCTTGGCATTATCTAGTAGATTTTATGGTGTTCTAGCCTAAAACACACTCGAGGGTCATCCTATGATTTTAGGCAGACCATGGATGGCCATTGCAAACACCTTTATTAGATGTAGATCTGGGTGTATAACCATATCTGATGGTAACACTACCAAGGATCTTGTTCTTTACCCTAAAGCTAAATTGATTTAAGAGTATGAGAATCCTTTATGGCCTGATTTTGATCTAGAGGAAGCTGATACACATCCAATTCTCACTGTAGGAAAGTCCTTACATTTAAAAAATGAGATTAAGGACAACACTATTAACAATTTCATTAATGGCCCTTCTACTGTTACACTATCAACATCTTGGATGTTAAGTTCTGTGATAGTCAAATCCAGTGAGGAAGAGACTCTTCATGATCCTGTTATATAAGAAATATCTACGTCCCATAGTCTTAAGGGTGTTCCAGTGGACATAGAACCTGGGAAGACCTTAAATATTAATCCTAATTTTTCTCTTGCAAAAAAGAAAGATTAGTGCAGTTACTAAGAAAAAATATATAAGCATTTGTGTGGGATTATAAGGTCACGAAGGGTGTCCATCCTACTCTGTGCACTCATCATATTTATCTAAAACAAGGATCTCAACCTGTCTAAAAACCTCAAGAAAAAATGAATCTTACCTTGAAAAGTGTTATCAAGGAGGAACTTCAAAAGATCTTAAATGAAAAATTCATCTTTTTGATTTCTGATAGTCAATGGGTATCTCCACTTGTTATTATCCCCAAGAAAAATGGGAAGCGGAGAGTTTGTGTTGACTATAGTGAGCTTAACAAATCCACTCAAAAGGATAATTTCCCATTACTCTTTATTGATGAGGTCCTAGAGGCTCTGCCTGGTATAATTTTTTCTCTTTTCTATATGGGTTTAGTGGCTATAACTAGATTCAAATCGCTCCTGAGGACTAGGAAAAGACTACTGTCACTTTCCCTTGGGGTACATTTTCTTATAGGGTCGTACCTTTCATACTTTGTAACACATATGTAACCTTCCAATGAGGAGTGCTAGGAATATTTTATGATATGGTAAATGAATATTTGGAAATATTTATGAATGATTTTACACCCTATGGGGATGAGTTTGATGAAGCATTGCACAACTTTGATAAGGTACTTGAGAATTGTATACAGACCCACCTTTGTCTCCGTACTAAAAAGTGTCACAAGATGATGATTGCATATATTGTTTTAGGTCACTATCTCTCTATTGCAGGTATACAGGTTGATCCAACAAAAGTTGAGGTAATTTTGAAAATTCCCACTCCTATGATTAGAAGGAGCTACAAAAAATTCTGGGGCAGGAAAAATTACTATAGACAATTTATAGAAATTTTCTCTAAGGTTGCATCTCCGTTGTTTTCCGTATTAACAAAGGATAAAGATTTTGTATCGACTTGCAAGTGTAATAATGATTTTATAGAGTTAAAATTATGTGTAACAACATCTCCCATTTTACGAGGACCCAATTGGAGTCCGTTGTTTCACATCTCCACTAATGTTTCTGATAAAACCATCGGGGTTGTGCTCGAACAATAGGAAGAAAATAAAACCTACGCCATTTACAATATTGATAAAAACTTGACCCCTACAGAGGTAAATTATATGGTGACAAAAAAGAGATTCTTGTTGGTATTCATGCTATCAAGAAATTTAGGCATTACATTACTAGTTACCAAAATTTTGTGCATAATAACTACTCTACTATTTGATTTTTAATAAATAAATCAGTTACTAATGTTAGGGTTACTAGGTGGTTGCTATTACTCCAGGAATTTTATATTACTATTGTAGAGAAACCTATGAAGAATAGTTGCACATTTTATTTCTAGGTTGACTAATGTTACTTATAATATGCTTGTTGAAGACTCTTTCCCATATGAGTATATTTTTGTAGTATCCACCTATTCACCTTGGTATGCATACATTGCCAATTACCTTATTATAGGAAAGCTTCCCCATCACCTCTATCCCATAGAGGAGAATAATTTTTCAACAAAGTGCTCATAATTTTTGGTTGGATGGCTACCTCTTCCACACTTATTTTGATTAACGAATCAGAAGGTGTGAGAGAGAAGATGAGATTCATGATGTTCTTAAGGCTTGTCATGATGGGCCTTGTGGAGGACATTTTTCAGAAAGGAGAAAAAGTCATAACGTGCTTTAAATGGGCTATTTTTGGCCTACTGTGTTCCGAGATGTATGGATATATATGTATGGGTGGGATAGTTGTCAAATAATGGGCCAACCTGCTCAATTATATGAAATGTTGTTACGACCTCAATTTGTGATGGATAAATTCGAGAGATAGGCTTAAGATTTTGTGAAACCAGTTAATCCACCCTCTCATCAAAAGAATTATATTTTGGTATGCATAGAATACATCACCAAGTGGGTGGAGGAAAGAGCACTCACTAGGGAATCATAGTTTGTCGTTTTATACTCTTTAATTAAATAATTTTTTTCTTTGTACGGAGTGCCAAACGATATAGTTACAGATGGAGGAGTACAATTTACTTCACTGCTTATACAAGAACTTGTCAAAAAGTATAGGATTCATCATCGAGTCACTTCACCTTACCATCCATAGGTGAATGGGAAAGTGGAAATTACCAATAAGGTGATTAAAGTTATTCTCACAAACATTGTGGAAGGCCACTAATGAGACTAGGTATAGATACTTCCAGAGGTGTTAGGGGATGATAGAACTACTTGGAGGAATACTCTAGGATTCTCTCCCTATCAGTTGGTATTTGGTAAGAGTATTATCTTTCCCATTGAATTTGAGATAAACACACTTAGAACTACTTTGGAGGTGAATTTAGACTTGATTTTAGCTCAGAAAAATTGAATGGAACAACTCAATGACTTAGATAAGAAGTGTTTCGCTATTGTGTAATGAACAAATATCATCCAACAATAGTGTGCCAAGTGGCATGATAAATTTATTCAGAAGAAGGCATTTTAGATGGGTGATTGGGCTCTATTATATGGCTCCATATTTAAATATTTCAAAGGGAATTTGTGCACTGAATGCCCAGGTACTTATGAAGTAGATATAGTCTTTTACAATGGGACTGCAAAATTGAAAACAATGGATGGGTCTCATACATATAATCTTTCCAATGGACAGTGTCTGCGGTTCTATCATAAGCCTACTTCTAAGGGTTTATTCGTCACCATTTTCTTAGATGTAGATTCAGACCTTAAATTTGTTGGGGAAAGGGACATTTTTCCTACACTGCCAGCCACTTAATTTTATCATTATTTAAAAAAAATGACTTATAGTGAAAACCCCTTTGGGGCACCATTGGATGAATGTGGTGGTTGAAAACCAACGTGTCAGCAGTCAACACAAATTTTTTTTTTGTGTAACAAAATTTTGATATCTCTTCTTCTTTGCCTGTAAATGGTTTACTATTTGATATTGTTGCTCTTACAAACTCAATATTTATCAATCATCACAGGCTGCTACACGTATCATAGGATTTAATTCAACAACTTTAACTGATACGGTTTTTCAGAATTTTGTTGATATAACTCTATACATTTTCAAGCTAGTTCTACAACTTCAGGTAGTTTTACTGATACATATCATATACATTTTCATTTATTGACCATCAAAAGTTGATACATGTGTTCTTTCATTCTTGTGATTGAGAAATATAACCCTGTTCTGATACACTTGATTTTTCTGACACATAAGTTTCTCTCACAACATCATTGTAATGGAATACTTCACCAATAGACATATGCCACGAATGAAAAGTGTAACATGCTCCTCCCATATTTAACCAAGTTAACTGACCCACTAGGGTAAACATGTGATGAGAGGATACTATGATTTGATTCAACTCCCCATGTATAGTTAAGGAAGTTGAACTGACATAACGAAACCAAAGTGACCTTCCACACATGCTACAAAACCTTCAAGATCCAACCAACCCTTCCAAGCGACCAACCCCTGAGTTAACTTGATATTCTATGTTTGACCTAGAATCTCAACCATTCCCATGAAAATCCATGCATGCAACTGAGGCATTCCAGTCGCTCGCACAACAAAAAATCGCTCAAATCATACTCCGCCACGTGGTCCGCTAACTGGCTGCGGGGACCACTGCACCTGCGGACTGTTGACGTGGTCGCGGGGACCACACAAAAGAAACTCCCGCGTTCAAACCAAAATCAAACGCTTTATTTCAAAATAGAAATCCTCTGTTCTTTCAAAACTACAAAGGACTGAAAAAAACGACTGATCTTGACTCTGCATCAAAATAGAAAGTGGCTCTGCATCGAAGACATGAAAATTAAAATGGAAAGCAGCTGCCAGTACTGAGCAGGTGAAAGTAATTTTCAACATAAAAATGGCTTGCCATTAAATAGGATCCTGCAAAGAAATAGGCTGCAACTGAGTTACTGAAATATATAAATACTTTTACACAAACCATATACATCACCATGCCTAAGCCAGAGCCTGAGGCTGCACAAGAAATTGGTAAGAATAAATTCTCCAGTAGCCATCTCTTACATTTTAATAAGATTTCTTATGTTCAACGGATTATGAAGAATCTGGACTAATACAAATGCACTTCCCAATCTGGACTAATGCAAATGCATTTCCCATCACGACAGGGCCTGCTCTTGATTATTTGGAAAATGCTCTAGGAAAGTTTGCTGATGAGCCTTTCCTTTTGGGCGAATTCAGTGTGGTACGGAAATATTTATATTTTGGTTTCCATTCGACATTAAATTATTTTATAATCCCAATTGACAATTTATGTATACCATCCCTGCAGGTCGACATTGCATATGGTCCTTTCGTTGAAAGATTTCAAGTTGTGTTTCCTGCATTAAAGAATTATGATATCACAGTTGGTACGCCGAAACTATTGAAATGGATTCAGGAAAGTTAAAGTTTTCTTTTATTTGTATTACTTCCTATAACCAGCGGTCCAAAAATGATTGGTTTTCATTTTTTATAATAGATTTTGTGCTTATGTGATACAAATGCTTACTAGTATTCTGCGTTATCTTAGCCATAGGTTGGGATGAGATTTTCTACGTATAAAAACTGCAATACTGACCTATGGAATTTCTTTATTTGTTTGGTTGCAGAGCCTGTTACGAGGCCACAGGGATCGTCCACACAGGAATGTGTTATGAATCTTGAAATTCTAATAATTTTGAAATCGATGTGTTTTTGTAGATGTTCATGTTACATACATGCTTATTTATTAAAAGGAAGAAAGGCAGCTTTAGACAGAACAAAATCCAATGTGAAGCAAATGGTAAATTCGTAATGTATTGCAGGGAACAGAAGCTTACCAATAATTTCTAAATCAATCGTCCTTCAAGCTGGAAGTCAGTTTGCAAGTTGTTCAGTTGTTCAGGCTGGACGCTGGAACTGGGCTGCAAGCTGGAAGTCGGCACTACTCCATTTAACCACATCGAAGTCCATTTAACCACAACGAAGTCAACTGCAAGCTACAAGCTGGAAGTCTGCATGCTGAAGTCGGCAGCTGCAAGCTGGAAGTCTGCACGCTGAAGTCAGCAGTACTGCAGTCTTCTATGCATTAAATGGTTGCGTCGCGTCTTCTATGTATTAAATGGTTGGGTGGCTGGAGTTGATAAACCATCATACCAGAAATTAATATAGGATGCAAAGAAAAGACAGAAAGAATTGTAGGCAGCAGAGGCGCGGTCAGTTCTTATCCACTAGCGAAGTAATATGTCAATCACATTTAATTTTAAATCTATTTTAAATCTATCAGGTACCTGTAAATAATTATAATAGGTACCTATGCATGCAAGTGTAGTGCCGTGTAAATTTCAGTCATTGAACAATTTCAAACGTAATAAATTTCAGAGATTGAACAATTTCAAAAGTATTTTTCAAATCAACAGTTGATAAGAGGGGCAAATAGAAGAATTTCATTGCTTGGAGGAAGTGCCACATGTCCATATTTTAGTGGCTGGAAGGGCGATAAGAAACACATTTCATTGGCTAGGGTGAACAGTGTTTGCTCATCCCAAGCCAGCAAAGAGAACGCCTCCAATGTAATTAACGCTTCAGGTGTTGAATAAAATAATAAAAATACTGTAAAACTAATAACTTGAATTAGGGCAGCAGCTAAACGAGGTAAATTTATGATGCATTTTTTCAGATTTTGTAAAATATTATGTTATGGAAATTTTTGCTTCAAGTCGAACGATTAACTTTGAGTGAAACATGTAGAGTTTTAACCGTAAAACTCACTTTCTACTTTAAGAATTGCCACTTTACTTCCCAGAAAAAGATATCCGTTTGAAGTTTTTTTTTTGGAATTTTCATCTTTAATTTATTTAAAATTTAAGATGAATTTATTGAATACACAAGTTTGATGAATAACTCTTAGCACCATTAAAAAATTTTAGAATTTTTCAAGATACTGAATTCATATATACAATAAAAAAATCAAAATCAAAATTTCACTTTAAAATTTTCAACTAAATTCCAACCCATCACATTAAAAACAACTCTCTGATAAAAATAAGAATGCTGAAAATCTTAAAAACAAATAAATATTCTTTATTTAAAATTTCTCTTTATTCCATAGGAGACTGAAGATTCGTTGGCAGATATTACCAGAGAAAGTGGGTGACTGGGCAAAAAGAATACTTTCTTGTACTATCCATGGCACCCATTTGTTTGTCATAGTTGATTTATAAATTCTCGTTCTTATTGACCGAATCTCAGTAGTATCACCACTTGATATTCAACAGTTTATTGGCAGGGAAATTACGCTTAAAATTCTCATTAATGGAGACCTTCCCCTCTGCGCGAGTGATCAACACTCCTGTCGGATGATGCAGCCATTTAAAAAAATACAAAATAAGTGGCATTTTGCAATAGGATAAAAAACTTGGCATCTAGTAAGTGGACTTTGACGAAGCTCGGTGGAGAGGCTTTAGACTTGATTATTTTTTAATTTAATCAAAATTTATGATTAGAGTTTTTAGATTCATTGGAATATAATGTCACTTAATGAATATAATATTTTATAAATAGTTATAATATTAAAGGAGTATTGACTTTTTCTTTTTTTAGAGATTTTGGCCAGAATTCAATTATTCAAATTTTACTGAAATTTCGGAGTTTTGTTTTTGAAATTATTTAGGTGACAATTTAGTTAGCATTATTATTTCTCATTATTTTTTCTTTTAATTTATTTTTTTAATATTTTGTTGTTGTCAATGAAAACGTATCACTTTTTGCTGATCAGTTGACAATCCACGGGATTTGAACTGGTGACCTTTACAAAGGAGTGCCTTAACAAAACACTCAATCACCAACAAGCTGTCACCTGGTGGGTTTTTCTTTCAAAATTTTTGACTAGTGAAAGTGTTTGAATTATTTTTTGATGGTGAAAATGGGTTTAGCATTATCAAAAAATTTTAAGACATAATTTGATAGAGATAGCTTTAATTTCTAAAAAAAATTGCAAAATTTTGTCAAAATTGTACCAGAAATTCCATTATAAATATCACCTCTTTAAACTACATATTTGTTTTTAAAAAATTAATATTATGAAAAAAACCTGCAAAATTTTTTAAAATTTTTTTGCAAGATTTTGTCAAAATTATGTCAGAAATTCCATTATAAATATCACTTCTTTAAACTACACATTTCTTTTTAATAAAATAATATTATGAAAAAAATATAATAATAATAATAAATAAAAATAAATAAATGAATAATAATAAAAAATCACAGATCAATATAAAAATCCCTATTTGATTCTAGACATTCAACCCAAAAAAAATCTGAGAAAAAAACCTCCAAAAATGTGTAACAGATGGACTACGGCCATTGAAAGTAATCTGATGGCGGCGGTCACGCCACGATCGTTGAAAGTAATCTGATGGCGGCGGTCACGCCTCGATCGTTGGGTTAGAAGGTGACATTAAAAGTCAGGGCAGAGCGGTGGAATGGAAAGTGGAAAGTGTTGGGTTGGTAAAACAATGTCATGGCGGCGGTGACGCCACGATTATTGCTTTAGAAGGTGACATTAATAATCATCCAGGGCGGTGGAAAGTGTTGCGCTTGAAAGTGGCTACACGTGTTTTACTGTAAATTCTAAAATATTCTGAATTTTGACTCAATTGACTAAAGCCAATTGTTGTTAGATTTTGAGAATATTTTCAAACCTTTAATTAACTTAGTTGGATTTTTAGAATATTTTCAAACCTTTAATTAACTTAGTTAGATTTTTAGAATATTTTCAAACCTTTATTTAAGTTAAAGTTAAGCTTTTATATTAGAGTTTTGAAATATTCCAAACCCTACAAATAATAAATCAAAATTAAATTTATGAAATATTCCACGTGCGGCATCGCGTATGCTCACTTAATGATTAAACTTATCCACGTGGCACGTACTCTCCATTCCTTTCAACTTGCTATGGTGACCTGCGCAAGTGTCTTGAATTGCCCGCCTTGACTGAGCATTTGAATGAGGAAATTCTGATGTGGTTGCCAGTGGAATCTTTGTCTAGATTTAGACGTGTGTTTGCCTAAAAGATAAGACACCTGGATAGACCCACGTGTTTTGAATCCATGGATGCGCATGTCATGTGCCTCTGACACGTGCCTTGTGCCGGCCTGTACTTATAGGTAGACACTTAGGCTCCACGTGTTTCAGCACACCCGAATCTCGATACTAAAAAAGATTAAAAAATAAATAAAAAACTGTGTAATTATGTTTCACGTGTAAAAGATTTATTGTGATGTGTGCAGACTAGCGTATGAGCACGTCACCTTTCGTAGGATAAACAGGGCGATTAAAGAGGCAATGCAATAACAAAGATAGTGGGATATATTTCTCGATGATAAGGGGTATGAGAATGCAAAAGGGATGAGAAATACAATATATATATATATATATATATATATATATATATATTACTATTCTTATATATATATATTTATAAGAATAGTATTAATGGTGAGTTTAGCAATTAATGTAAATTAATTGTGAGATTAATAACTAATGTAAATTGAATTTAAGTGGGATGATAATAATGATTCTTTCCAACTATCAAAGAAAAATTAATTGACATGTGTGTGAGTGTGTATGTGTTGTCGCTCCTAGAGACAGCCTAGAGTTGCCATAGACCAGTGCCTAAGACATCTTATCATAGCAAGGAGCGTATAATATATAACTTGGGTGTCAACCAAAACTCTCCTGCTATCTCTTGTATAACAAGGAGATGGATTCAAATGGGACCAGAATTTACAGAAATTGCCACAGGAAATGTAATGTTGTAGAGACAAGATGCAAAGCTCCAATATAAAAGCATCAGACAGTTAAGAGACAATTTACTGCAAAGAGGACCGATTCAAATAATATGCCACAGAAATCAGATATCAGAAAGTGTATGTGGTGAAAGAAATATTAAGAAGATACTAGTTAACCTTGGACTGATACCCAAATACACAATAGAACCGTGCATGGGCTTACCCATCTAAGAATCCATACACGACAAAGGCGTTTTAAAAGCACCCTCCCAAAGCAACTAATATAGCAGAAATATGTATGAAATGAACATGGAACAATATATCATGCTTGAGCCATATTTAAAGCGCTTGACTAATCTCAGTATGGGTATCAACTAGGATAAATCCTTACTGAAAATCAGTGAGCCACTCGCATTCCAGTAACATGATACAAGAAGATAAATGAAATGGGAAGAGATATTATATTAACACATAAGAGAAAGCTACATACTGTGAAATACCAAAGACCAGAATCCTCTAAGACAGATATAACTCCTCCTCACTGAGACCCTACGGGCTCTGAGCCTTCATACAAGAGCTTTTACAAGATGTATACAAAAATGCCTCTCACTGCATAATTCTCTGATAAAAATCTGGAACCCTTACAATGTCTTTCTCTTGGGTTTTTATAGAAGAAGAAGGAGAAAAACCTAATAGAAGAAGTCGGTGAACATTTAATTGACTCATTAAAACCTGAATGGTGAGAGAGTGCCCGCCCACACTGTTTGACGACGCTAAACTGCTGTAAGTACTCTGCTGCTGCTCTATGGAATAAATGCTGAGGATGAACATCTCCTCATAAACAAGACATAAAGAATAAAATATTCAAACATTCTGTCCTTTACTGAAAGAGAAACCTGTTGCAATAAGACCTGGAGGATGTTGGTGTTTGTGCGTGGTACTCTCGGCCCTCCAGCTTTGAATTGGGATTCAAAATCATGAAGCCGGACACTGGCTTTCTTGATCTTTCACTGATATTTGTATGCTGCCCCATTAATATTTCTTGCCGTGTAATCTGTCTTTTGAATACAGCTGTGGGATTCAATGGATTTTATCTCTGCTTCCTTTAATGAAGTCATATCACAGCAACTACCCCGATCTCCCCTCTTTAATTTTTCCATTAAGAATCATCCTTAGAGGTGATCTTGGCCTCTGTGATGGAGGTGATGAATCACGGCAACTCCTCCTCGTAAACCTGCAAAACCCACAAACTCGTTAGAGAAGACCAGACACGGGTGCAAGGGACATGGAGGTGTCGACGATGGTATCGGTGAGGACATAGCCAAATGGTAAAATCATGCAGGGCGGTGGAAAGATTACAGGGTGGCAACGAAAAACGCAGCGGAATTATGAAAATGGCGAGGAATACATGGGTGAGGGTTAGATGATTGTATTAGATTTCAAACATAAACATAACCTTTCAGACGAAACATATAGGAGGACACTAGATAATGCGACAAGAACACGTGGCATGATGACGTGGAGTTCAGACTACGGGGTTTGGTCAACCGCGAGCGTCAAGTAGATCTTGACCGTCCAATTTTGAAGGTGATCTATGGTGAAGGATGCGTCTAGGAGCAATGAAGAGGTGGGCCAGGGGCAATGTGGATGGGAACTAAAAACTGCACAACTTTGGAGAGCAAGAGCCGTTGGATCGAGCGCTCAAGATCGGATGGTTGAAATTAATTTCGCTATGCATCCTCGACCGAACATTAATGCGCGAAATAGGGCGGTATTGAAACAGTGACCTGGGACGTGTGGTGCCTGCTGAATGGAATCACTGCGATTTGAGAGAAACCACCAATCCTTCAAAAGCGGTGCAGGGAAAACAGGCCGGTTTTAAACGGTAGTTTTTAGGGCGCGGGGACCACAAAAGCAATGTGCTGTGGTGCGTTGATCTGTGCTTAATCTAACGGTTCAAAATGCACCCGATGAATATATACGATTAGCACCTTTGGAATAACACTTGGTCCCAAGCCTTGATCACATTAGACAGTAAGATATAGGGGGCCATAACTAAAAGGGGCTGGACCTCTTATGATTTCGAATACGCATCTATGGCGCTTTTTAATGCGTTTTAGGGGGCGGGAAAGGCCACGGTAAGTGAAAATGAATTTCTCAAGCCATGCTAGGGAATTTGAAAGGTTCAAGAGGGGCAGATGGCCAAAAATTTTAATAGGAGGCTGACATGGATAACATCGGCTCCAACTGGGGACGGCACGTTCATCCTTGGATGTGTCGAGAACTTTGCAGACCTTCAGATACTCCTTTGGATGATTCTGCTACTTAGTCCCTCTGCATTTTACTCCATGACTCGTTAGCATACATCTTATTTAATCAAAAACAAAAAGGAAACTAATGTACAATATAATACATCAGGCGTTCCCAGCCTGAATCAAAACTGGAAGTATGGCTTAAGAAATTGGCCATTTACAGGGGTGTCAAGCAGATCGCCCTGTAAGTTTTCCAACATAAAAGTATTATTGCCTCTCTGTTCCGCTATTTTGAAAGGGTCAAACCAAAGGGGATCAAATTTACCATGTTTTCCTTTTTCAGCCCTCCGGATATCCCACCTGAGCACCAAATCACCAGTCTACAGTTTCCTGTCTTTTGCATGCTGATCAAATATATGTTTCATTTTCTCCTGATATTCCGTTAACCTCTGATTTACCTGACCTCGTGTTTCCTCTAATTCCACTAACTGGTTTATCCTTCTGATCATATCTTTGGTTCCTCTTGGCTTTCCTGCATGAAACGTGCCACTGGTATGGCCAACTGCACAGGAAACACTGCTGCTCGTCCATATACCAATTCATATGGAGACTTCCCAGTTGCTCTTTTACTGGTAATTCTATTAGCCCATAGAGCAAATTTTAATTGGGAATCCCAATTCTTCTGATTTTCGTTGATAGTCTTCTTCAAAGCCCTCACCAGAGTTTTGTTGGAAGATTCTGCCAAGCCATTCCCCTGTGGATAGTAAGTTGTAGAGTGATTCAGAGTGATATTATACTGCTAACAGAAATTTACAAATTTTGTAGACTTGAAGGCCTGTGCGTTATCAGTCACTATTCTAGCAGGACAGCCAAACCTAGTTATGATGTTTTCCTCCATGAATTTGATTATCACAGTATCTGTAGCATTCCTTGCAGGTATGGCTTCCACCCATTTTGTAAAATAATCTGTGGCAGTCAATATCCATTTATGTTGGCCACTTGAAGGGGGATGTATTTCTCCTATAAAATCTATTCCCCACTGTTGAAATGGCTCATTCACGTGGACTGGAATCAAAGGTAGAGCTGCCAACCTTTGTCTCTCAACAAACTTTTGACATTTATCACAGGCTCTAACCCGAGTAAAAACATCTCCAAATAATTTGGGCCAGTAGAAACCAGCCTTCAAAACTTTATGAGTTGTGGCCCTCCAGCTGTAATGTCCTCCACAGATTCCTTCATGAAATTCTATCATTATACTCTCCACTTCATCTTCTGTGAGACATAGGAGTAAGATGCCTGAAGGGTCCCTCCAATATAATTGACCATTGGCAACTATATACTTTTGTGACTTCAATCTTAATGCCCTGTATTTTGATTTATCACAGCTGAGAGGACAACTGAGTGTCAGAAGATATTCTACTGTTTCTTTATACCATGGACTAGTGAGATACTTTATGTGTACTTTCTGAGTAGTCAGCTCCAGTCCTTGCTGCTCTTTTTCTTTCCCAGACTCTTCATTTGCTATCATGGACAAATTTATGCCCAGAGCTTGATAGTTCGATTCAGCTAACATTTTAGCGAGCCCTTTTCCTTTGATCACTTTAGTAGGATGAATATCCAAATCATACTCTTGTATTTTTGCTATCCAACTTCCCCTTTTTCCTTCACTATCACCCTGAATGAGGATGTCCTTTACAGCGGCTATAGGCACATATGCAGTAATGTGAGACTGCAAAACATACGTTCTAAAGGCTTTGAGGGACTACACCAGGGCATATGCCTGATTTTCTAATATATTGTATTTTAGTTCTGCATCATGGAGCACTTGGCTGAAAAAGGCAATAGGCCGCTCATATCCATATTCGTTTTTCTGCAACAAAACTCCAGCTATTGTATGGGGTGAAGCAAATGAAAAGATCATAAATGGTTTTGTATAATCAGGTCAGCCAGCACAGGGGCTTCAGCGAATGCGGCTTTAATTCTAGCAAAGGCCTCTCGTGATTCTTGTGACCATTTCACCTCATTATTCTTCTTTAGCATATCTGTTATATGCCTAACTATCTCAGCATAGTTAGGGATGAATCTTCTCAGAAAATTTATTCGTCCCAAAAACACTTGCACCTCTTTCTTATTTCTGGGGAGAGGAATACTATTTATCACCTCTACTCTTTTAGGATCTATTCTCACCCCATCTTTAGTTACAATATGCCCCAAAAGTTTGCCTTCCTCTAATGCAAATAAATACTTTTGTGGATTAAGGGAAAGACCATACCTTCTGCATTTTTCAAAAGTTCTGCGTAAATGCTCAATGTGCTCAACATCATCTTTTGAAAACACTGTGATATCATCAAGGTAGACTACTAAAAATTTATCCAACTCCCCAACAAAAGCAATGTCCATGGTCCTCTGAAACGTGGCCCCTGCATTAATCAGCCCAAAAGGCATCCCGACATACATAAATGTTCCCCATGGTGTAGTGAATGCAGTTTTCTTCTGATCCTCTGAAAGTACAACCACCTAGTTATAACCAGAAAAACCATCCATCATTGACATTCTAGAGGCTCCAACCACTTTCTCCAAAATGTGATCCATCTTGGGTAGTGGATAATTATCTTTCAAAGATGCTTTGTTTAAATTTCTGAAATCCACACACAACCTTATTTCTCCATTCTTCTTTCGGACAGGGACCAGGTTTGCCACCCATTCTGAGTACCTCAGTGGCACAATTATTTTGGCCTTTAACAGCTTTTTGATTTCTTTTTCAATGGAGGGGAGCAGCAGAGGATTTATCTGTCTGAGCTTCTGCTTATAAGGTTTTGTGTCTTCCCTCAGAGGATTTTTATGCTGCATTATATTGATATCGAATGTTTTCAGGTCCTGATAGGACCATGCAAACACATCCTTGTATGACTGAAATAATTTCAGGTATTTTTCCTTATAGTCCTCTGGGACCTTCTTGGATAATTTTACAATTTTAGGATCAGCCTCAGTACCCAGATTCAGGTCTTCCACTTGATCTTCTTCTACCATTTCACCAGGCTGCAACAGGACATCTTTCTTGTCAAACAACCTTTCTAGGGGGACCAGCCCTCTAGGGATAACATTTCCTTTCAGCTGCAACACTTTACTTCCTGCCATTTTCTCTTCCCAATTGTTCTCTGGAACATTTTCAGTCTCCTCTTCATCACAGTCGTCAATCTCCATATTGGAGAATTCCCCTACTGTTTCTAGGAATCTCTTCATTTTTTCCTCATCTTCAAATACTTTCCAATGCTTGATATTATCCGGGATTGATGGTCGATAGCGTACCTCAATTTCATACCTCAGGAGAGGGTGCTGAGGGGGATGAAAAGTAGTAGCAGCCACAGCAAGAGAATCTTCCATTCTATTCTGTTCTCGGGGCATGAATTGGATATTGAATGCTGAGAAGAAATTCTCCACCATGTCCCACACCTCATTTCTATATGCCCTCAGCCGAGGATGTTTGGTTTGACACTGATTTCTGACTTGTCTGACCACCAGCTCAGAATCTCCCAGAACCTTTAAACTCTGTATACACATGCTCTTGGCTGTCTGCAGTCCTAGAAACAGTGCTTCATATTCAGCCACATTATTAGTAGCTTCGTATTCCAATTTAAAAGACAGTGGCACCCATTTTCCTGTAGGAGATATTAATAATACTCCAGCCCCATTACCTTCTCTTGAATTTGCTCCATCAAAATGTAGAGTCCATACTCCTGCTTCATGGTCTTCTAAAGGCTACTCAGTCTTGATTTGACAGAAGGAAGGTTCATGAGCATAATTTTGATCTTCTTCTAACATCAAACATGAGAAATCTCCTTCCTTGTTGTAAACTGGTGAATTCTCTGAGCTGTCAGCCTTAGTAACCATCTTGAAAAATCTGGTTTCTCTGTACAACCTCCTCTCCTGGCCACCAAAAACAGGGATAGTGGCATAGGTTAAATCCATCTTGAGTGACCCACCGATTTTTGTTCCCCAGGACCTTGACAATAGCATGCCAAAGCGAGCTGGGATGTCAGCCACCACGATGTCCATTACCACACTCTTTGTTGGAATTTGGGCCAAATTGACTACCAAATCCTTAATCATCCCTAAACATTTAACTCTTTTGGAATCAAATGAATATAGATCTTTATATGGACGTGTGATTTGTAAACCTAGTTGTTCCATGACAGATAGAGGCATAAGATTATAGGAAGCCCCATAATCTAACATACAATTGTGTAATAGCAGGTCATGAATCACTAGAGACACATAGAAAGGAGGAGTAGAGGGGTATATCTCCTCGACATGTGGGCCAAAAACTACCATGGGTCTTTCTTCTTGGAGGTTGAGGCTATTTGGAACAATTGGTGCTTCAGGAGGGAACAATAAAGAAGTGACTTGAGATTGATATGCAAGTTGTTTCAACAGTTCAATCAAAGGGACTGGGATTTTGACTTTCTCAAGTTCTTTTTGCAAATTGAAAGCAGGAGGGGACTTTTCTATTACGACTTCTTTTGACTCTTTATTTTCAGCTGAGGGCTTTGATTATTTTGACGCAGAACTAACATTAGGAGGGCTAATTGTATTGGAAGAAGAGGGAACTTGATCATTAGACTGCAGAGGTTCGTTTAGAAGATTCTTACCTTTGTCTGTGGATTTCTTCACTGCTGACTCCTTCTGAGGAGGGGCTTCCTTCTGGGATGACTCTTCTTCTTGATCTTGAGTCCGAGTACTCTTCCTAGAAGACCTGAGATCATATTTTCTATTGAACTGTGCTTGCATGAAGTCAGCAAACTGTTTACAATAATGATCAATTTCTGCTTCTTCTTCTTCTTGCAATGGGAATTCCATTTCATCATTGTTTGAAAAAGCAAGATTTGAATCTTCTAATGCATAGGCAACATCTCCAGTAGAATCATCTACTGGACCTTCCAGGTACAATGGGTGTGGTACCTGATCTTGTTGCTCCTTTGCTTCTCTTGGCAATATTTGCAGGGGCGGTCTCTTATACTGAGGGTTATAACCCCTGTTTGGAGCATTCTGAAAATTCTTGGGAGCTGAAGTCTTGGCATCCAATTCAAGTTTGACCAAATTTTTAATCATTTTGCTCATCTCTTCCATTTTATCTGAATCTCTGTCCTGATTAGAGGTAGACACCTCCTCTTTCCCCCTTCTTCTAGTGTCCTGTTCATCTTTTCCTTTCGATTTACCAGTAGCAGCAAAATTTGCCTCTAACTCTAAAGCATCTGTCTGAGCATCGTCCAAGGTGATAGGCATTATTTCCCATGGAGAGAAACCAAAATCGGAGTCAAAGGCTACTATGAAAACAACTTTAGCAGTAGTTTGATGAGGCTTCATATCAGTAGGAAGGCTCAAATACAATTTATTAAATCTTTTAATAAATTCTGCCACCCCCTCACTGGGTTTCTTTTTCAGAGTATTGAATTCAATAAGACAAAGCCCATGATCTTTCTTTTCTCGCCATTTCCTGAGAAAATTATTTTCCATATCGTCCCAAGTGGTTATAGAGTGGTTTCCTAATGTCTTAAACCATTTTCTGGCTTCGCCCTCGAGAGATTGAACAAACAATCTTAAGACTACATCCAAATGTTCTACATTTAAGTTCTCTGCAAAAGAGTAGAACACCTCAAGATTTTTCTGAGAATCAATCTCATTTTCTCCATTAAATCTAGACAGAATTTTCAAGTAATCTTGTGGCATATCATTCAGCACTCGTGGTAAAGCCAAGGGAGCATATTTATTCAACAGGAAAGCAGGAACATTGGCCATTGGAGGAGGTGGGGGTTGCACAACAGTTTGATGTGTAAGTGGAGGAAGAGGAGGAGGTGGAAGTGGAGTATGGATAACAATAGGAATATACTGTACAGAAGCCTGAGGTGTAGAGGGAAATAGCTTACGGTTAACAGGGGCTACTTCAGTAACTTTTTTAACTTCTTCGGCTTCAGGAGTAGGGTAAAGATTATCTTTAATTATAGCACTGCCCCTGGGTGGACTATCTGAGTAGTAATCTGTGTCTCCCACAGTGGAGTCGGGATTTTCTACTGGAACTTATTAAGAAGAAGAGGATGGATAATCTTCTATCGAACACTCAGGGATTTCAGCATGGGCTGATTTCTTTTCTTTCCAAACTCTTCTATGAATAATATTTTTTGGGTCAGACACGGAAGGTGTCTTTGGCTGAGATGTATCTGACCTCAAATGTGGCTTATGAGGAGCCAGGACTACTAATAGATTTATCAAATAAACAACAATGTGGAGTCGCCAAGGTGAGAGATATACAACTCTTCAACTCTCTGTGCTCACCCGATTAGAGAGTGAATAAAGATTTTCGAGGGCCAGGGATAATGATTTTCTTAACTTCGATCCCCGGCAACGGCGCCAGAAAGATGTTGTCGCTCCTAGAGATAGCCTAGAGTTGCCATAGACCAGTGCCTAGGACATCTTATCATAGCAAGGAGCGTATAATATATAACTTGGGTGTCAACCAAAACTCTCCTGCTATCTCTTGTATAACAAGGAAATGGATTCAAATGGGACCAGAATTTACAGAAATTGCCACAGGAAATGTAATGTTGCAGAGACAAGATGCAAAGCTCCAATATAAAAGCATCAGAAGGTTAAGAGACAATTTACTGCAAAGAGGGCCGATTCAAATAATATGCCACAGAAATCAGATATCAGAAAGTGTATGTGGTGAA
Organism: Pinus albicaulis; assembly: GCA_034641835.2. NCBI lineage: Eukaryota > Viridiplantae > Streptophyta > Pinopsida > Pinales > Pinaceae > Pinus > Pinus albicaulis. Next base: position 355,377,132 of record CM076578.1, on the reverse strand, counting down.
AGAAATATTAAGAAGATACTAGTTAACCTTGGACTGATACCCAGATACACAACAGAACCATGCATGGGCTTACCAATCTAAGAATCCATACACGACAAAGGCGTTTTAAAAGCACCCTCCCAAAGCAACTAATATAGCAGAAATATGTATGAAATGAACATGGAACAATATATCATGCCTGAGCCATATTTAAAGCGCTTGACTAATCTCAGTATGGGTATCAACTAGGATAAATCCTTACTGAAAATCAGTGAGCCACTCGCATTCCAGTAACATGATACGAGAAGATAAATTAAATGGGAAGAGATATTATATTAACACATAAGAGAAAGTTACATACTGTGAAATACCAAAGACCAGAATCCTCTAAGACAGATATAACTCCTCCTCACTGAGACCCTATGGGCTCTGAGCCTTCATACAAGAGCTTTTACAAGATGTATACAAAAGTGCCTTTCACTGCACAATTCTCTGATAAAAATCTGGAACCCTTACAATGTCTTTCTCTTGGGTTTTTATAGAAGAAGAAGGGGAAAAACCTAATAGAAGAAGTCAGTGAACATTTAATTGACTCATTAAAACCTGAATGGTGAGAGAGTGCCTGCCCACACTGTTTGACGGCGCTAAACTGCTGTAAGTACTCTGCTGCTGCTCTATGGAATAAATGTTGAGGATGAACATCTCCTCAGAAACAAGACATAGAGAATAAAATATTCAAAAATTCAGTCCTTTGCTGAAAGAGAAACCTGCTGCAATAAGACCTGGAGGATGTTGGTGTTTGTGCGTGGTACTCTCGGCCCTCAAACTTTGAATTGGGATTCAAAATCATGAAGCTGGACACTGGCTTTCTCGATCTTTCACTGATATTTGTATGCTGCCCCATTAATATTTCTTGCCGTGTAATCTGTCTTTTGAATACAGCTGTGGGATTCAATGGATTTTATCTCTGCTTCCTTTAATGAAGTCATATCACAGCAACTACCTCGATCTCCCCTCTTTAATTTTGCCATTAAGAATCATCCTTAGAGGTGATCTTGGCCTCTGTGATGGAGGTGATGAATCACGACAGCTCCTCCTCGTAAACCTGCAAAACCCACAAACTCGTTAGAGAAGACCAGACACGGGTGCAAGGGACATGGAGGTGTCGACGATGGTAGCGGTGAGTACATAGCCAAATGGTAAAATCATGCAGGGCAGTGGAAATATTACAGGGTGGCAACAAAAAACGCAGCGGAATTATGAAAATGGCGAGGAATACATCGGTGAGGGTTAGCTGATTGTATTATATTTCAAACATAAACATAACCTTTCAGACGAAACATATAGTAGGACACTAGATAATGCGATAAGAACACATGGCATGATGACATGGAGTTCAGACTACGGGGTTTGGTCAACTGCGAGCATCAAGCAGATCTTGACCGTTCAATTTTGAAGGTGATCTATGGTGAAGGATGCGTCTAGGAGCAATGAAGAGGTGGGCCAGGGTCAATGTAGACGGGAACTAAAAACTACACAAATTTGGAGAGCAAGAGCCGTTGGATCGAGCGCTCAAGATCGGATGGTTGAAATTAATTTCGCTATGCGTCCTCGACCGAACATTAATGTGCGAAATAGGGCGGTATTGAAACAGTGACGTGGGACGCGTGGCGCCTGTTGAATGGAATTGCTGTGATTTGAGAGAAACCACCAATCCTTCAAAAGCGGTGCGGGGAAAACAAGCCGGTTTTAAACGGTGGTTTTTAGGGCGCGGGGACCACAAAAGCAATGTGCTGTGGTGCGTTGATCTGTGCTTAATCTAACGGTTCAAAATGCACCCGATGAATATATACGATTAACACCTTTCGAATAACACTTGGTCCCGAGCCTTGATCACATTAGACAGTAAGATATAGGGGGCCATAACTAAAAGGGGCTGGACCTCTTATGATTTCGAATACGCATCTATGGCGCTTTTTAATGTGTTTTAGGGGGTGGGAAAGGCCACGGTAAGTGAAAATGAATTTCTCAAGCCATGATAGGGAATTTGAAAGGTTCAAGAGGGGCAGATGGCCAAAAATTTTAATAGGAGGCTGACATGGATAACAGTATGCATGTATGTGTATATTCTCTAAAAAAAAATATTTCTCACCTTTTTGAGCTTGAGGAAAAAATGAGGATTTGGGGACTCTTTTAATGTCATTCTGTGTATCTCTTTTCTCTTCCCCTAGTTTCCAAACAGATCCCTATATTAATCACAAATTAGAATAGTGGTCAATAGCCCTATAGGACTTGCTAGGAATAGATCCCACAAGCTCCATGGGAATCCCTTTGGGCTTTGGGCTTTGTGTTTATATATCTGTAACACATCGTCCCACTCCCTTAGGTATTTCTCGAGCTGTGGAAGATGTCACATCTAATTTAAATTGACCTTCGAGGTCTATTATGAAGATGGAGTCCCTAGACTTATGTTTATTAGAATATACACAATATCATATCTTCTCTAGGATTTCACTTTATCCTTTGGTTCGGTTACAACAATAGTTATCACAAAGTGCTTAGCAATTTAGGGTTCCAAGATTTCCAACGCGTGACATTGTTGTAGCTTAAAATCACTAACAAGTATGTGTGTGACAATAGGTTTGATAAGGAGCCTGGCCTTCAGAATGATATTTATAACTTAGGGCATTGTCATAAATGAATGTAGGTTCTTATTATTGAGGTCTGCCTCATTATATATACAACATGCATGCCCAAAAAATATATGTAGGTTCTGCTTCAAATAAGATATCATATGGCCTTGGAGATGTACGAGAACATGCCATAAATTTTAAGGGTTAATGGGGTCACACTTATTGATCTTTCTCCACGTTGGCTTGATTCAAGATGAGCCTTGAATGTGAGACATAACTCACCATAGAAAATCATGGATCCATGTGCCCATAAATACTACAAAGACAAACTTGTATTCTCTTGCAAGAATATACAAGCCAAAGAATCTTTCTTTCAAAAATTGGATGAAAATAGAGACAAGATTTATTAGTTTAGAGTTCCATTCATTTCACAAACAAATTTCAATCTTCTTAAAAAATGAAGGTTGAATGGCCTAGCAGTCCTGTACAACATCAAATAGTCTCCTTTGCTAGTTTTCTCTAAAATATAAATCCCAAGTGCCTAACCCAAAATATAAACCGAAAACCAAAACCCAACGAAACATTTTCAAAACCATAGCAATCAAAAATAATTTTGTGCCTCCTAAGGATATTTTTTTTCACGAGTCAAAAGTCATTTCAGAGGAGATAAAAAATATCATATTTGAATGGAGAGCCTAGGTGCCAATTTATAGTGGTTTCATCAAGCGAAGGGTCACAACCCTTGGGGTGAGTAGAATTTAGTTTTGTAGGGAGTGGACTTGGAGGAAAATATTTAAATCTTAAATTTAAATATAGTCTGAAACCCTAGTCGAGTTAGGGTTGGAAATTAGATATTTCTTATTGTAAATAATAACTATTTTGATCACTTTTCAATGCTTCTTAGGTATTCATTTTAACCATGGGGTTTTGACCATTTACAAATATTCAATGAACCAAGACCGTCATCAACCCATGGGGGTTTTGCCCACAAGATAGGGTATTAAAATTTAACCAAGGATATATCTCAAACCGTGAGGGCTCTTGAGATGCTCCACATATCAACAAATTCAACATGAAGAGAAGAATCCAACAAGGATGATTTTGAGGTCAATTTCACTGATCTTAATCCTAAAAAACTTCAACAAATGTGGGGATATTAGGGTTTATAACCAACCTGCCATTAGAGCTTCCAACTTGATGCAATCTAGACAAATATTAAGAGCGTTCATTAATAGATGTTGGCATCAATGAAAACACCATTCAACATGTTTATCACCTTTAGTACAATCTACAAATATCTTAGCATAGAAATATGGACAAGGAAATCGTTAAAACAATTTTGATAAGAGGAATGTTAGATAATTTCCTTGACATGCTAAATATTATAAGGAAAGGATATATATCTAAGGAACCTTATAATTAAATTGTTCAACTTTGTCAAAGGAGTTCTAGAGGATCAACAAGAAATATGAATATGACACATGATTCTTCTACTAGGATTTTAAAGTCAGCCAATAATGGAGAAACAAGAGTAGAAATTGGAAATTTGCTGGAGAATTTCAAAACTGACATTATGAGCTCATTGTCCTCTTAGCTTGATGTGTTGCAAGCGAAGTAGAAAAAAATTGAAGTAGAACAAGCTTTGGATATATTATGCTCTCGGTGCAGGAAGAAACATCCTTTGAGGGAATGCCCACTTAATAATTACAATATATGTGTGAGAGAGATCATTCTACATAACAATGTCCCTGATTTCCTAGATTAAAATCAATTTTTAAGGAGACGAGAGAGGATGTTGAAGAAAAATATTTTATTGGCACCAAGAATCCTTGGCAACTTTGACCATCAGGTATGGTGCAATAACCCTGTTCTTCTTTTAATTATTGGTCTGGTATGTATAGTCCTCAACAGATTCCCTAACAAATGCAATATCCAGTAGTTACATGGGACCTCCCTAATCCCCCTTTGGTCCAATACCATATGCCATGAAATCAATGGCCTTCTCCTTCATGGCTTCAGCCATGGCGAGAGACCGTTCTTCCTAACTAAATTCCTTTTCAGAGTCCAATGCAAAAATAACAACTACAACTTCCCTCCAATGTGCCTAAGAGGGGTCCCGCATTACACCCCTAGCTTCTAGTACAACCTTACCCTAACCCCAATAATAAGACAATGCAACAAGTTGAAACATAAATTCTCACCACCTATTGTATCTCAGTTGTGGAATGTAATGAAATACAATTAATATGATCAAGAAGGATAGTAAACCTCATTGTTTCTGTTGTCATCGTAGAAAATGAGGAAGAAAATTCATTAGGAGAAGAAACCTTACTTCAAGGATATTTAGAAAAATAATAGGCTTTAACAATGGATGCAACTATATATTAAAATTATAGAAAATCTGGCTTGCCCATGCTCTGCAGCCGTGACCGCCCTCGCATCTGCTCCTCGGATCTCAGCTGCAGGCATGGCCCCTCCGGAATCAACCCTGGAGGTAGCCTCTCCTTAGAATAAGGCCCTGGCCTTCTGCTCTTATTAGCTCCTTAGCTTCGCCTCGCCCTAGGCTGGAAATCTCCAAATTCGTAAATAAACTTGATGGCATCCAGGAGGCCTCCCTTCCTTCGACCGTTCCACGCATGGTTGCCCTCTCTCTAGCTGAAAAAGGCCTCATAGGTCAATTTACTGGGTTATGGCCCTCCCCAAAAACCGTTCAGAAATGGGCTGAGCATAACTGGGCAGACAAAATCAACGACAAAATCTCCATTCACTTCTATGGGAGAGGTTACTTCACATTCCATTTCAAAACGAAAGAGGACAAGGATCTGATCTTTAGGAATGGGCCTTACTTCATGGAAACCAAAGGTCTCTATCTCAACAAGTGGACGCCTGACTTCCACCCTAAACTCGATGTGCCAAATGTTGTCCCAGTGTGGGTGTGCCTTCCTCACCTCCCTTTGCACTATTGGGGTGATGAATCCGTTCATGCGATTGGGAATGCGGTCGAAAAATTCATTGATCGGAGCGAGCCTAAAGACAATATGCAAGCCTGTGCCAAGATCTGCGTTGAAGTAGATGTGGGAAAAGGCCTACCTGGAGCAATCAAGCTCAAAGTTGACGATTGGACCCACATCTAGCAGCTCGACTACGAGAAAATCCCTTTTAAATTCAAGGTATGTCATGAATACAACCATTTTGATAACAGATGTTCTAAGTTATTGATATTGAAAACCCGGATACATATTCTCAATGGGAAACTATAAAAAGAAAGAAGACTTTTTCCAACCCTAAAAACTATAGCAACTCCTTAACCCACTCTGCCCCTCCACCCAAAGCTACCCCCTCCTGCCCCTCCTCCTCCTCTCCTCAGCGTTCTGATCCCCCCCTCCATCCCGTTGATCCCCCTAACCCTACCCTCATTGACTCTCTAGCTTCATCCAATCCCTTCTCCTCCCTTACGTTCGAAGGTGATACCCCCCAGATCACTATCCCCTCTCAGTCTTCTTCCCCTCATCTCTCCCCCGTTAATCCAGATCATCCCTCCTCCTCCGCAGACCCCTCCTCTACCTGAATCACTAGAAACTTTGTAAAAGAACATAGTGTCACTTTGGAAAACCCTAAGAAAACCAGGTCAAGAAGAAAGCCATCCAAGTAGCACAGAGTTGAAACGGCACAAAAAGACATTGCCCTCGAAACTCAGAACCCTATTGAAACCTATCTCTTAGGGTAAAATAGCAAAGACTCAGGACAAAAGGAGTAAGGAGGGAAGCCAGGCTCTCGCTCTATTTTACTGAAATGATGAAAGTCCTCTCATGGAACTGCAGGGGTTTGGGGCATCCCTCAAAAACTTCAACCCTAAAAGATCTAATGAATTAGGAAAAGCCAGATATAATTCACCTTCAGGAAACTAAACATGGAGATCTAGACATGAATACTATTCTCAACAAAATAAAAAATCACTCGAGCACCCTCTCTGAATCTAGGCGTGCCTTTGGTGGTCTTGCCACTATATGGAACCAAAGCATATGGAAGCAAAAAAGCTCAGCAAAAACGTAAAACTGGATCAAAGTGACCCTACACAACAGCAAAGAGAGCATTGAGGTCATCATTTACAATGTATATGGTCCTAACCATTATAGAGATAAAACGATATGTTGGGACACTCTAAAAAATAACATTGATAATGAAGACAATAGCAAAATCATCATTGGAGGTGAATTCAACTTAGTACTCCATGCAAATGAAAAAAGAGGTGGTTGTTTCAACCCGGACCCCTCTATATATTTGCTTGAGATCATCATTCAAGACCATGATTTGGTTGATATTGTTCCTAAAAATCGAAAGTAAACTTGGAGCAATCACAGATTAGGAGGGGGGAACATCATGGAGCATCTTGACAGATTTTTTGTGGCTATCCCTCTCCTTTCATCTCTCTCCATTTCCTCTTCCAGCATCCTCTCTTCTTCCACCTCCGACCACTACCCCATCACCCTCTCCCTTGGTGACCAGCCCCCTCTCAGCCCCCTCCCTTTTAAATAAAACCCTCTATGGAATGATATCAAGGAAGCAAGACAACTAGTGCGTAATACTTGTTTGCAACATGTTGAGGGATCTCCATCCTTTATTTTGGAAACCAAATTAAAGAAGATCAAAATTTCCTTAAAGGAATGGGCCAAAATTCAATACAAGGAGCCGGAAAAAATAAAAAAATGATATCAAGGAAAAGCTGGAGACTGTCCACAACATCATGAACTCTCAAGGGACAAATCAAGAGAAATCCAATCATGAAAAAGATTTGTATTGGAAATTATACAAAATCAATAGAACAGAAGAAGAGAAGTGGCAAATAAAATCCAGGAATTTGTGGCTCCAAGGAGGTGACAAAAAAACCTCCTTCTTTGACAAAAAAGCTACAGTTCGCAAGACTAGGAATAAAATATCATCCATCATAGATAATGAAGGCAGAATTCAGACAGATCAAGAGATAATTAAAGCAGCTGCCACCTCTCATTACAAAGATCTGCTCACTGAAACAAAAGAACCTGAAGACTACTCTGATCTCTTAAGACATCTAGAAAATATGATCACGGAGGAGATGAACAACACTTTGAAAAAATATAGAGAAGAGGCTGAAATCCAATGTGCCATTTGGTCCCTACATCCTGACAAGGCTTCGGGTCCTGATGGCTTCTCCATCATCTTCTACAAAACTTATCGGGACTTAATAAAAAAATACCTGAACAAAATGATTCAGTGGGTTCAAAGGAAGAAAAAAATAGGGGGCTTCACCAACTCAACCCATCTTGCTCTAGTTCCCAAAGAAAATCGTCCCTCCTCCTTCTCTAGGTTTTGAACTATCTCTGTCTGAAACTCCTCATACAAAATAATTACCAAAATACTTTCCATGTGCCTTAAGCCCCTTCTTCCTAGCCTCATTTCTGAAAATCAGGGAGGCTTCATCTCCCAAAGACATATTTCTGACTACCATCCTCCTTGTTCAAGAATCCATACATTCAAGTATGACTCACAAAGAGAAAGGTTTCATCCTCAAACTTTACCTAGCCAATGATTTTGACAGGGTTAGGCACTTTGTTCTTCAAAAAATGGGCTTCGACAATGACTTCATTTCCCTCATTAAATCTTGCATCTCAAATCCTTGGATCTCTCCCCTCATAAATAGCAGGCCTGCAACCTTCTTTCAATCCTCTCGCGGCCTTAGATAGAGTTGTCCTCTATCTCCCTTTCTCTTTATCATCATCTCCAAGTCTTTCAGCAGGGCCTTGGATCATATGCAAAGAGTTGGCCTTATTACTGGAATAAAATTTGGCAATGGTGTAAAAAACATGAATCATTTGCAATTTGCAGATGACACCCTTCTGATGGGTGGTGCATCCTGCATTATTGCACACAGGTTTAAATCTCTCGAAAATTTCATGCTCTACTCCAAAGGGTTGATAAATTTCCAAAAAAGTTTCATCTATGGTTGGAATGCAACCAATCAAACCATTCACAGTATTGCACAAATTTTTGGAGTCACTTACAAATTGAATTGGGACCAATTCAATTATTTAGGCATGCCTGTCAGCACTGGCTCTTTAAAATCTGAAGTTTGGAATATTACAATTGACAAAATGAAGAGAAAAGTCCAATAGTGGGGCTCCTCCTGTTTAAACCTTGATGGTTGTGTTGTTTTACTCAAATCTGGTCTCTCATCCTTACCTCTGTACCACTTCACTCAACTTCATGCCCCTGCCAGCATCCATCTCAAATTTGAAGCAATCATAAGGAAATTTCTCTGGCAGGGAGGAAAGAATGAGAAGACAAAATACAATCTTGTTAAGTGGAGGCATGTCACTCAAGGCTATGAAAATGGAGGGCTCAAAATCCGCTCACCCAAGCTTTTGAACATTGCTTTTGGAGGTAAGATTGTCTGGAGGCTAATTAGTGGACAACAAGCATGGTGGAAGAAAATCATGGAATCCAAATATCTCAACTCCCCCAGACAACGTCTCCTTGATCATGATATTCCGAACAGACCCTGCTCCAGAATATGGGCTCTATGTAAGAAATCCATTCCTTTCTTATCCCTCAATCTCTCTAAAGTTCCTCATGAGGGAAGCAACATCAATATCAGGGAAGACATAATTATGGGGCAAAATCCTCTCTTTAATAAACCTGGCACACATCGCATTCTCTCTCATTTTTAGGCTCTTGGACTTAAATACTTAAGTCAATTCTCCAAGTGGGACTACCAAAATAATAGTTGGATTAGATGGAACTTTCCCCATGTCCCTCCTCACTTGGAAGTTGACCTCTCCAACCTTCAATTCCTTCTCCATAGAGCAACTCCCAGGCGAAAAGGCAACTTGGAAAACTTTCGTTGGGATCCAACTGGCTCTTCTTACACCATTAAAGAAGCTCACTGCCAACTTAGTAAAGACCACTTTCCCACTCCTCCATGGGAAATTTGGAAACTGTTCTGGAAATCGGAATCCATCCCAAAGATCAATATTTTTATATGGACCCTCCTCAAAGGCAATATTCTCACCTCTGAAAACTAAAAAAAGAGGTGTGACCGGTCCATCCAGATGCCCTAATTTTCAATGTGCAGAAGAGACCGTGCATCATATTTTTGTTAGATTTCCCTTTGTTGCCTAATGTTGGGAATATATCACTTCATATCCTCAGTTTCACATGGACTCCATCAATACTATCTATGATCTGATTAAAAAATGGAGGAAAACTTACCCCTAAGGAAAAAAGAAAAACAATCTGTCCAAAAGGTTCCGGGATACCCTTCCATATGTGCTCTTATGGAACATATGGCTTTCCAGAAATCGTACGATATTCAACAGCAAAAATTCCTCTTGCAGTAAGGTCTACAACAAAACTTGGAGCCTCACTCTTGAAACAATTGTCTCTAAAAACAATAACAACATCAGTGTTCATGATCTCCAAGTAGAAGAAATGATTTTTTTGGGTGAGATATTGGACAACCCTAGCTCATCAGGCCTTCAACTCACCATCCTCATCAGCATGAAGCATGGAAGGTTCGATTAAAAGAAAAATAATTTATTGAATGGTTGGATAATTGCTCGAAGCCAACTCTTTTTTTTTTATGGCGCATCAAAATCGAATCTAGGCATTGCTGGAGCTGGAGGCACTATAAGAAATGGAAATGGCAGCACTCTCCTCTCATTCGAATGGGGTCTTGGCTCTCTCTCCAACAACAAAGAAGAAGCATACATCCTCCTCCAAGGCCTTTATCATCTTAAGAAGAACAATATCACCAATGCTATGGTGTTCGGGGATTCAACAATCATCATTAACATGATGATCCATGACTATCATGTCCACAATATAGACCTTCACAGAATTGTTACCCGATGTCGTGACATTTCCAAAGACATGAAAGACATAACCTTCCATCATATTCTCAGAATAAATAACAAAATTGTTGATGATATTTCTACGAAGGCATGTGAAAGAACAACTGGTCAAATATTTTGCAATGATAACCTTTCTCTCCACCCCCTACGATGATCTTATGCTGAGGAAAATATTCTTTTAGATCCTCCCTACAGGAATCTCCGAAAAATGCAGACCCAATTATAACTCCTCCCACCTAACTCCCGTGACCCTATCTCCTCAGGTCCGCTACCCAACTGCTCCCTCCTCTATCCTTAGGGTTATATATCCCTGCACCCCCTCTCCTTTCCCGCACCCCTCATCAACGCTCTCATGCATGTCGCTTGCTGATGCAATCTTTGCGCTCCCCTTCCCCTGCTGGTCCTCCCCTCATCGTTGTCCCTGATTTATCGCGCTCCCTCCCCTTAATATTCCATCTGTCCTTGCCTCTTGGTTCTTAATGGCTCGTAGCGAATATTTCCTACACTGTGCAGATCTCTAGGAAGAATTGGAGCAAATCCGCACTTAACAAAAAATTCTAGATGCCAAGAAACAATCAGATGTGAATCTCTTCCTGCACAGGGTCACATCTCTCCAACATCATTTCAATGACATCGTCAACTGCTGCTCCCATGTGGAGGAATCAATCCAAATTCTCAAATATATGTTGGAAAAATGCTCTACCCCAAGTTCTGGTTCCAACAATGTGAGAAATAATAGCACCAATGAAAATATTGTTGGTTCAACCAGATGCTCAATGAACATCAACTGATTAGATCTCCTTTTTACTCAGCATGGTTTTTAATTTTGTATTACTGCTCTCTCAGTTTGTCCGTATCTACTCGTTATCTGTATTTCAATATTTTCTAAACAGTAGACACAAAGAAGGCTTCACATTTTGTGGTAGCTACCTTCTCTGTTGCTCCTCAGAAACACTTTCATGTAACAAGGAGTCACCTCCTCACATCTTTTTTGGAATATAAATCAACACCTGATATTGTTTAAAAAAAACAACTGATGCTACTATGAGTGTTTGATGACAATCATGAGGCTGTAACAATTGGTGCTACTATTAATACCATTGTAGAAGCTAATGATACCTCATATGTCATTGTAATAACTGATGTTACCCCAGTTGTGAGACCTGTAACAACTGCTAGTAATGAGATTTCTTTGCATCCCCCTTATCTTTAATGATTAACTAAAGTAAAAATACTCCTAAGTCTAAATTTGATTTCTTGGAGGATTTGAAAAACTTGCATGTCAAGATTCCCTTACTTCAAGCGACCCAAGATGTTATGATTTATACTAAAATAGTTAGAAAATTATGTGTAAAAAACACAAGAAGGAAACCGCGGGATCCCTTTATTGTACATGTGATTGAAAAACTATCAGAGTCAATGTTAGGGGATAATACACATACTAAATATTAAGATCATGGGAACCCAAGAATAGATGTTCATATTGAAGGAATGACACTTACAAATACCCTAATTGACTTAGGAGCAACAATTAACATAATAACCTAGGAAATTGTTGAACTGCTTGGGCTTACCAATATGAGACCAACTCCCACTATTTTAGAATTTGCAGATATGTCTAAAATCCAACCTGAAGGAATATTAGAGGATGTTATTATTTCAGTAGATTCTTGGCAGTATCTAGTAGATTTTATGGTGTTATAGCCTAAAACACACCCGGGGGTCATCCTATGATTTTAGGCAGACCATGGATGGCCATTGCAAACACCTTTATTAGATGTAGATCTGGGTGTATAACCATCTCTGATGGTAGCACTACCAAGGATCTTGTTCTTTACCCTAAAGATAAATTGATTTAAGAATATGAGAATCCTTTATGGCCTGATTTCGATCCAAAGGAAGTTGATACACATCCAATTCTCACTATAGGAAATTCCTTACATTTAAAAAATGAGACTAAGGACAACACTATTAACAATTTCATTAATGGCCCTTCTACTGTTACACTATCAACATCTTGGATGTTAAGTTCTGTGATAGTCAAATCCAGTGAGGAAGAGACTCTTCATGATCCTGTTATATAAGAAATATCTACGTCCCATAGTCTTAAGGGTGTTCCAGTGGACATAGAACCTGGGAGGACCTTAAATATTAATCCTAATTTTTCTCTTGCAAAAAAAGAGAGATTAGTGCAGTTACTGAGAAAAAATATATAAGCATTTGCTTGGGATTATAAGGTCACGAAGGGTGTCCATCCTACTCTGTGCACTCATCATATTTATCTAAAACAAGGATCTCGACTTGTCTGAAAACCTCAAGACAAAATGAATCTTACCTTGAAAAGTGTTATCAAGGAGGAACTTCAAAAGATCTTAAATGAAAACTTCATATTTTTGATTTCTGTAGTCAATGGGTATCTCCACTTGTTATTATCCCCAAGAAAAATGGGAAGTGGAGAGTTTGTGTTGACTATAGGGAGCTTAACAAATCCACTCAAAAGCATAATTTCCCATTACTCTTTATTGATGAGGTCCTAGAGGCTTTGCCTGGTATAATTTTTTCTCTTTTCTATATGGGTTTAGTGGCTATAACTAGATTCAAATCGCTCCTGAGGACTAGGAAAAGACTACTGTCACTTTCCCTTGGGGTACATTTTCTTATAGGGTCGTACCTTTCATACATTGTAACACATCTGTAACCTTCTAGTGAGGAGTGCTAGGAATATTTTATGATATGGTAAATGAATATTTGGAAATATTTATGAATGATTTTACACCGTATTGGGATGAGTTTGATGAATCATTGCACAACTTTGATAAGGTACTTGAGAATTGTATACAGACCCACCTTTGCTCAGTACTAAAAAGTGTCACAAGATGATGACTGCATGTATTGTTTTAGGTCACTATCTCTCTATTGTAGGTATACAGGTTGATCCAACAAAAGTTGAGGTAATTTTGAAAATTCCCACTCCTATGATTAGAAGGAGGTACACAAATTTTTGGGGCAGGAAAAATTATTATAGACAATTTATAGAAATTTTATCTAAGGTTGCATTTCCACTGTTTTCCCTATTAAAAAAGGATAAAGATTTTGTATGGACTCGCAAGTGTAATAATGATTTTATAGAGTTAAAATTATGTGTAAAAACATCTCCCATTTTACGAGGACCCAATTGGAGTCCGTTGTTTCACATCTCCACTAATGTTTCTGATAAAACCATCGGGGTTGTGCTCGAACAATAGGAAGAAAATAAAACTTACGCCATTTACAATATTGATAAAAAATTGACCCCTACAGAGGTAAATTATATGGTGACAAACAAGAGATTCTTGTTGGTATTCATGCTATCAAGAAATTTAGGCATTACATTACCGGTTACCAAAATTTTGTGCATAATAACTACTCTACTATCTGATTTTTAATAAATAAATCAGTTACTAATGTCAGGGTTACTAGGTGGTTGCTATTACTCCAGGAATTTTATATTACTATTGTAGAGAAACCTATGAAGAATAGTTGCACATTTTATTTCTAGGTTGACTAATGTTACTTATAATATGCTTGTTGAAGACTCTTTCCCATATGAGCATATTTTTGCAGTATCCACCTATTCACCTTGGTATGCATACATTGCCAATTACTTTATTATAGGAAAGCTTCCCCATCACCTCTATCCCATAGAGGAGAATAATTTTTCAACAAAGTGCTCATAATTTTTGGTTGGATGGCTACCTCTTCCACACTTTTTTTGATTAACGAATCAGAAGGTGTGAGAGAGAGGATGAGATTCATGATGTTCTTAAGGCTTGTCATGATGGGCCTTGTGGAGGACATTTTTTAGAAAGGAGAAAAAGTCATAACGTGCTTTAAATGGGCTATTTTTGGCCTACTATGTTCCGAGATGTATGGATATATATGTAGGGGTGGGATAGTTGTCAAATAATGGGCCAACCTACTCAATTATATGAAATGTTGTTACGACCTCAATTTGTGATGGATAAATTCGAGAGATAGGCTTAAGATTTTGTGAAACCAGTTAATCCACTCTCTCATCAAAATAATTATATTTTGGTATGCATAGAATACATCACCAAGTGGGTGGAGGAAAGAGCACTCACTAGGGAATCATAGTGTGTCATTTTATACTTTTTAATTAAATAATTTTTTTCTTTGTACGGAGTGCCAAACGATATAGTTACAGATGGAGGAGTATAATTTACTTCACTGCTTATACAATAACTTGTCAAAAAGTATAGGATTCATCATCGATTCACTTCACCTTACCATCCATAGGTGAATGGGAAAGTGGAAATTACCAATAAGGTGATTAAAGTTATTCTCACAAACACTGTGGAAGGCCACTGACGAGACTAGGTATAGGTACTTCTAGAGGTGTTAGGGGATGATAGAAATACTTGGAGGAATACTCCAGGATTCTCTCCCTATCAATTGGTATTTGGTAAGAGTATTATCTTTCCCATTGAATTTTAGATAAACACACTTAGAACTATTTTGGAGGTGAATTTAGACTTGATTTTAGCTCAGAAAAATTGAATGGAACAATTCCATGACTTAGATAAGAAGTGTTTCGCTATTGTGTAATGAAAAAATATCATCCAACAACAGTGTTCCAAGTGGCATGATAAATTTATTCAAAAGAAGGCGTTTTAGATGGGTGATTGGGCTCTATTATATGGCTCCATATTTAAATATTTCAAAGGGAATTTGTGCACTGAATGGCCGGGTACTTATGAAGTAGATATAGTCTTTAACAATGGGACTGCAAAATTGAAAACAATTGATGGGTCTCATACATATAATCTTTCCAATGGACAGTGTCTGCGGTTCTATCATAAGCCTACTTCTAAGGGTTCATTCGTCACCATTTTCTCAGATGTAGATTCAGACCTTGAATTTGTTGAGGAAAGGGACATTTTTCCTACACTGCCAACCACTTAATTTTATCATTATTTTAAAAAAATGTCTTATAGTGAAAACCCCTTTGGGGCACTATTGGATGAATGTGGTGGCTGAAAACCAACGTGTTAGCAGTCAACACATATTTTTTTATTGTGTAACAACATTTTGATATTTCTTCTTCTTTGCCTGTAAATGGTTTACTATTTGATATTGTTGCTCTTACAAACTCAATATTTATCAATCATCACAGGCTGCTACACATATCATAGGATTTAATTCAACAACTTTAACTGATATGGTTTTTCAAAATTTTGTTGATATAAATCTATACATTTTCAAGCTAGTTCTACAACTTCAGGTAGTTTTACTGATACATATCATATACATTTTCATTTATTGACCATCACAAGTTGATACATGTGTTCTTTCATTATTGTGGTTGAGAACTATAACCCTATTTTGATACACTTGATTTTTCTAACACATAAGTTTCTCTCACAACATCATTGTAATGGAATACTTCACCAATAGACATATGCCACGAATGAAAAGTGTAACATGCTCCTCCCACATTTAACCAAGTTAACTAATACACTAGGGTAAACATGTGATGAGAGGATACTATGATGTGATTCAACTCCCCATGTATAGTTAAGGAAGTTGAACTGACATAACGAAACCAAAGTGACCTTCCACACATGCTACAAAACCTTCAATATCCAACCAACCCTTCCAAGCGACCAACCCTTGAGGTAACTTGATATTCTACGTCTAACCTAGAATCTCAACCACTCCCATGAAAATCCATGCATGCAACTGAGGCCTTCCAGTCGCTCGCACAACAAGGCATGCCAGCGAATGTGGAATTTTTCAGGCAGTTCTATGCCAATGACCCCATATTCTAAGCCACTTTTTCAGGGCTAAGTCTCAGGCCACTGCCCAAAACTTCATGAAACATTCTGAAATGATAAATAACAATAAAATAATATACTAATGCAATCATTGGTACAAGTACTTGATCTGAACCCTACTAGCCATGACATACATTTCGTCAAACATGTCACAAATATGCAATCTACAGGTCATAACAGAATATATAAGCATAAGGGTCTCATACTTATCTGAGATTCATATAGAAGCATTGTTGCCTTATCAAAATAACTGCATTACCATCTATTAGGCAAAATATTCATTGTACATTCATTTACTAATAAAAACATTATGAGAGTCATACATCAAGTCTGTGATAAAAACTACTCATAACCAACATATAGCCAACAAAAATAAAAAGGATATAACATCCATAAAATCCACATATAAGCCAATAAATTTACACATGAAATACCAAGGAGTAGAATCTCTTAATAATGAATGAAAAAACCAACTAGGTATGGGACTTCCACGAACCACCCGACCATTGATTGGCTGAACCAAATCTTGCTTTCTACCAATCACCCTCATGCCATATTCCAAGCATGAATGTGGGACTCAAAACCAAACCAATCCAGGTTTCCTTAGTCTTTACCACAATCCCCACCAGATCACTAGGCACTAAACAAGCATGGATGCCTCCAAATTTCTCCACCTACACTGTGAGGAATTTTCCTTCCTCCTAGTCTCTAAGGTTTCATTATATCCCACCATTCACCGGTCGAGGATTCCTAGGCCTAATAGAGACTCCAAAATCTAGGCTTTACCATATATCCCAACATTCACTAATCGAGGATTCCTAGGCCTAATGAATGGTAAAAACCTCTAGGATTTACCATATATCCCACCATTCACTAGTCGAGGATTCATAGAACTACCGAGGCACACAAAATTCAGCTTTACCGCAATCCCACCTTCTCTCGTCCACGAATTCCTAAACCATGTTTTTTTTCTTTCAAAGACCACCTCACTCAGCTTCAAAACCATCTAGCAATCTAGCTCAACCAAATACAAGAGAACCAATCACACCATGGCTATCTAGAAATGGTAAGGCAATAATGAAGAACATTATCACACTTGACAAAACCCATGCCAATGAAAGCAAGAGAACCAAGTACACACATGCATGTACCATGCATGTACCATGCATGCCAAATATAACAAGGAAATCACACACGCAAATTGATACCTGCAAGTAATCCAGATATAACTACTTGATACTTCTCTTCCTTTCTTGATCTTTGCTTTCCTTTGCCTTATTTTTCCTTCCTTTGCTTTTGTTGATCCAGTGCTGAAGTGATCTAAGAAAAATATAAGTTTCCAAGTGTGTGTAAGAGAGAGAGAATAGAGAGAGAGCTCCAAAACTGAACTGACAAAAGGTACCAACTGATCCTTAGAAGCCTTTTTATTAATGAGGCCTATAATTTCTTCAATTTTCCATTATTTTCCTTCATTTTACTCCTCACATCCAACTCGTGAACTTTCATCTTCCTTTTCTCCTAATTTCCATTATTTTCATAAATAAGTTTTCAAAAAATTCCATTTTTCCTTTCCAAATCCTTTTCAATTGCCTTTGCCAATTCCCTTAGCCATAATAAACCAAAAGAACGCCCACACTAGGATTTTTTTTCTCAACATTCAACTTGGAATACGTGTCGCATGACCTTG
The DNA here is from genome assembly GCA_034641835.2 of Pinus albicaulis. Taxonomy (NCBI): domain Eukaryota; kingdom Viridiplantae; phylum Streptophyta; class Pinopsida; order Pinales; family Pinaceae; genus Pinus; species Pinus albicaulis. The sequence continues at coordinate 355,359,113 of CM076578.1, read as the reverse complement.
GTTATTATTTTTCCTTTATTAAATTTATTTATATGAAATTTTGACGAAGGATGTTACAATCCCCCCACCCCCCCACCCCCCTCCCCACCCCTTGGGGGAACACCACCCTCGGTGTTCAATGACACCTACAAAAAAAAATACTACTGAAAGAAAATCATATTTCCCATGGATCTTTATAGCTTAGCTCGTTACAATATTTACAATGATCAACCTGTTGAAAAGAAAACCAATATAACAACATGACAACCATAATGACGTGACACCCATGTCACTTTTTGGAGATTTATAACATAGCTCATGGCAATATTTACATCCATATACATATGTACATATAAAAAAACATCTCATCAAAACATATGCCAAAAATATCGCTCAACTAGCGAATATATAAGGATACATAGCCCACATCTAATCTGCCATCTCCCATGTAGCTTCATTGGGCCCAAACTGCTTCCACGACACTTTAACCTGCTCGATTGCTCAGTTCCAAAGCATGAGAATATTTCTCTGCAAAATACATTGAGGTTTCGGCTAGAATTCTCCTTCTGGTTCCACTTACAATATAGACCAATTAATCACATGAACAAAATCTTTAACATACTTCTTGAGTAATGACACATGGAAAACATCATGGAATTTCACTGTGAGAGGCAGTGCAAGTCGATAATCTACTGGACCAATCCTTTCAAGAATCTTGAAAGGTCCACAAAACTGAGGTGCCATCTTGGCACATGATCCAATCCTCAAGAAGCTCTTCTTGGGCCTGATATGCAAGTATACCTATTCCGCAACCTGAAACTCCTTAAACATCTTGTTCCAATCTTCATATCTTTTTTTCCTGTCCTGTGCTACACTTAGGTTATTCTTGATTACTTGCATTTCTTGTTCCATATTTTCCAACATATCCGATCATATCAACATCATGTTCACTAGATAGCTCCAATTTATGGGAGTATTGAAACTCTTCCCATAGAGTGCCTCAAATGGACTCATCCTCAGTGACTCCTGATAACCATTATTGTAAGTGAAATCAACCAATGAAAGGTACTCCTCCCATATCTTCTGTTGAGGCATAACATACATCCTAAAAATCTCCTCCAACATCCTATTGACTTTCTCTGTCTATCCATCTGTTTACGGATGATAAGTTGTGCTAAAGGCCAACTCTTTCCCCAAACCTGCAAACGACTCCTTCCAAAACTTGGAAGCAAACTTAGCATACATTTCTAACACAATATTCCGTAGGACACCATGTAGTCTCACTACATCTCTAATGAATACCTATGCCACATCACTAGTTGAATACATAAAATTTACTGGAATGATGTGTGCTACCTTTGTCAACCTATCCACCACAACCATGATGGAATCGTGTTGTCTAGATGTCCTTGAAAAATCTGTGATAAAATCCATGGAAATGACCTCCCATTTCCAATATGGAATCAAATTTAGCTGTAGTGCTCCACATGGATTCTTACATTCTTCTTTCACCTAGTGTCATTCCAAGCATTTGGCCACAAAATCTGCCACATCCTTCTTCATATTCAACCAATGGTAAAACCTCTTCGCTGTTGTCAATGTCTTCTGGTATCCTGGGTGACCTGAATATGGTTTTTCATGGAACTCTCACAAGATATTATTTTTGAGATCACTGTTGTCTAAAAAATATATCCTATACCTAAATCTGATCAACCATATGCTATAAGATGATAATCCACATCCTGTGATCAGATTTGGATAGGGACCTAAGTGATAGCTCAAATTTCAAGGTGTTTATAAGTGTGTCAAACATGAGCAAACAGATATATCTTGTCTTCCTGATTCCGGCGCCGTGAACAGTTCGAAAAATTGACACCCTATGAAGAAGTTATCGCGATTTGAAAAGTCCAATAAACTGCAATTTCTAGCTTTTGACCAAGTTTGACTGGATTTTTGGAAATTCAAAAAAAGAATATTCCAGGGAATATTCCTCAAAATATTTCCTGGAATATTCCTTCTAAACCAGTCATATTTTGACAAGTGGCATTACTTGATTGGGTTAAGGTTGTATGAGTGTGTTTTTGTCGCCAATTGGAGGGTGACACGTGGCCAACCCTGAGGCCGCCATGTGTCCCCTAGACTGTGCATCAAAAATTTTGTGGAGGCTGTTACACCATTTTTTGGTCATCTAACCCATTGTTATTAGATGGACCCAAGTACACCATGTAATACCAATTTTACCCTAAGTAAAATCGCATTCACTATGAAAAATAACTTAGTAAACCACCTTTATTAAGTTGTTTATGGTCTAAACAGGAAACCCCATGAGGAAATATTAAATAAATCTATATTTGTTTGATTTTCCTCAAGGAATAATTAGTTAAACAACAGTTTAATTAATATTCCTGGTTATATTTAACCCAAAACAAGGAAATTAATTAGATAAATCATTATTTATCTTATTCTTTTCTAAGAATAATTATTTAAACCTTATTTAAATAATATTCTTTGTTAAATATGACTAAATAACCCTAAAGTAATTAAATAAATCGTTATTTATTTGATTATTACTCAACCACATCCTTAAAATGATAAATAAATCATTTATTTATTTATTATTTACAAATAAAGGGATTTGACCCAAGTCAAATTACTTTTCCCTCCAACAAAAATAATAAAATATTCCATAAAAGTTGGATCTTGATTTGGTTAATAATATTTTAATTATGCACCAATATCTAGACTAACTCAATATTTTGTTATAAATAGAAGGGTTTTCCATTCATTTATCACCTTTTTTTGCCTAAAGATCACTCTGGATCTAAACTTTTGGTCTGACTTTGATCCACCATCATTGTCATATTTTGCTACCATTTTTAATGCAGGTTTTCTACACCATCAAGAGAGAGGGATTTTAGATCTGAAGTGCTGAGGACTTACAAGAATCCATCCCATTGAGGAGAACTGGTAATATCCTTCTATGTTTTCCTCCCAGGTGCCACTAATACAAAATTCATTCAACATATTCTTGTCTTGTATATTGGATGCATGGAGCAACTCTTGTCCTTGTTTACTGCTTAATGTCTTCTAATGCATAGATCTAGATTTTTGCGGCATTTATCTTGATCACCTAACTACAGATATGAAGATATTGACAACCATGTTTGTTGTTAGGGTTGTTTGTTATTCACAACTAAAGTGGTCTTTTTTCGTATGCTTCAGTTTAGATTCATACTAACAATTGGCGACCCATGTTTATGATTACGACCGCCCATCTTTTTCTAATCCTTGCCATCTCTGTGTTTACTTAAACCCTAGGATTTCTCTTGACCTTGTTTTTCTTTTCTTGATGTTGTTTTTAACTGTAGAACCTAAAACGATAAAAATTCTAACCCGCGTGTTTCGTACATATTGCGTGGGTGACGAGACATCGGCGCGGCGAGACGACAATTTTTTTCGAAATACGTAGAGTGCCGGTGCCGGTCGCACTTTTCATTCAAAACCTACGACACGGACCTCCGGATGCACCTTCTGACCCCAACTTCTCGACCTCTGTAAGCAGTTTGCGACACAGACTTTTTGCAGGAATTTTTCTGAAAGTTTTCTGGGTTTGTCTGAGTCTCTGTTCAGGGTTATCTAAACTTTGTCTCCGCTCGTTTTGGACCTGTACTTTTTTTGTTCTACTCAACTAAGTGGGAACCTAGCCCCCTAGGGCTTAAATACCCTCCACTTCTTGTGGAAGAGTTTTTACTGTTGCAGGTTGTCTGAAATTTCAGAGTCTTCAGCCATTTTTTCAGATCTGATACCTCACCTTCAGATCCGCTTCAAATCAACTTGTTATCCATCCTAATCTCCTCATTTAGCTTTGTTTGGGTTTTCCTCTAGGGTTCACTATGTTTCCCTCCTGGATATGGCCTTTCACCGCCTCTTTTTACAACAATTTTTCCTCTGATTTGTTATTGTTTCTGCACCTCTTTCTAGCAGATTTTGGCCTTTAGATCCCTGTCCCTTCCAACCTTAGATCTATTGGTTGTTTTAGTGTGTTTCGATTAGTTTTTTCACTCACCTATATACTATTTGTTGAGAGGCCTACCTCCTTGGGTTTAGATTATTGCATTATTAGCTATTTATTTTCTGTTCTTGCAGGTTTATATATTGTCATTTGCAGGTTATTTGCATCTATACAACACACTTTTTCTTTTTCTCTACAAATGTTTGGGTTTAAAAATTAAAATTTACACACTTTACACACACACCCTAAGTGAAAAAGGGCTTGGTTAACACCACCAAGAAAAGACTCTAAAACATTGAAATCATCTGATCCTGCACCTCTCTACCCTTGTTTTGACATTGTAATCAGTTGGTCCTGCACCTCCTTGCCCTTGTTGGTCTCTTTTTCCTTTGTACTGTGTTTGTGTCATCATCATTGCACCACCAAAGCGTTTATCCTGGATACTTCTTGGCCTTCATCCTCAATTTCTAGAAGGAAGACTTAATCCTCCGCGTAGGATTCAATTTAGTCCTCCACCGAGTCCACACTCCAACTCTTCTTCTAGTCCATTGGTTTCTCCTTCTCATTCCACCGTAATTCCTCCCCCTATCACCTTCACCATGTTTGGTGGTAACCCCGACCCTCACGCTGGGAATACCACTAGTGGGATCGCAACAGACACTACCCCAGCTGCGCCCTTGCTCCCCTTCATGGCAGGCCTTAGTCTCTTTGATTTTGACTAGTTGATAAATGACCCTATACACCATGACGCTAGTTGGCCTGCTATGTCGATGAAGCTCCCTTCCGACATCCCAAAGTTTGAAGGCCTTGCTGGAGAAGATCCTTCAAATCATGTTTGATCTTTCCACATGTGGTGTTCTTCTAACTCCATTACCGATGACTCTGTCGGTCTTCAGTTGTTCCAACGTATGCTTATAGGTGAAGCTTCTAAGTGGTATGTTGATCAAGCCCCTTCCTCTCATACCACCTTTGTGACTTTTTCCCTGGCTTTTTTGTCTTACTTCCAGCTTCTCCTTCGATATGACACTGGTACTGAACTCTTGACTTATTTCCGTCAATTGTCTGCGACCCACCTTTCCGATCATGTCCAAGAATGGCGGAGAAGAAATAGCCTATGTCGAGCTCCTACCTTCGAAGACCGTGTTGACATGGATTGGTTCCTTATATCTCTTTTTCCACCTATCAGAAAATATTTTGCATCGCACTTTCCTCAAAATGAAGAATCCGCTCTCCAAATCGCATTAAAATATGACCCGATCTACGCTCAATCGGGTTATGTTTATATGTTCTACCTAAACTTCCCAAACCTGGTGGTGCCAACGCACCAGGGGCATCTCACGCCGTTGACGGTATCATTGGAGCTCTCTTTAACCCGTATTCTCAACCCCCCATGGGCTATGGTTTTCCTCAGGGGGGGGCCAGCACCTCCTACAGTTTTTCCCCTCCTGGTAGCACGTATCCAAGATATGGCATGCCTCCTCTTTTTTCCCAACCTCTTGTTTACCACACTGCTACCCAACCTCCTTATTATCCATATCCACAGCCTGGTGCTCCAGCTCCTCTAGCAATAGTACTTCTTCCTCCCTTGCCTTCTCAACCCCCACAACAACATCCACTGCCCCCTCAGGGGTAGGTGTATGCACAACGGGGTGCGAATAATCCTCATCCCACCAAAAAGAAGAGGAAAGGCACTCAAAATCAGTTTTCTCCTGGTAACCCTGGACCTAATCAAGGTAATACTCCTAACACTACAAACCAACAACAAGGCACTTAGCCCAAGCAGGACAAGCCTATTCGCACGAACAAGCCCTATTCTTGTTGTGGTGTTTATGGTCATTACATGCATGATTGTCCTCTTTTTCCACAAATGCAGCAGCTGTGGGAGTCTCAAGCAACTTTGAGAGGACAACAAGTCGTCCCTTCCGTTCCTCCCAACCATGCACCTATTCAACCGGCTGTGCTTACCGATCCTTTCCCTTAGTAAGGATTTGTGGCTACCCAACCACCTAAAGGTCAGGTGGCCACTCAAACTCTTCCATATGGTACCTCCAATTACCAGATTCTCATGATGAACTCCGTTCAACTGCTAACTATTGACATCAATCTTCAGACTTGGTCCCGTCAGTACAACAAGCCTCCCGCTATGTCTGTCCCTGAGCTGCCTCCTTTGATCTCTACAGAGCCTCTTTCGACACCTAATGGCCCCTTAAAGATCCATTAGCCTAGGGCGGAGGTTCATACCAATATCCATAAGGGATCACTACACCAAAATGCTGCTTCTATAAAAGCTGCCCATTCGTATAACATAATAGATGATTTGGCACAATCTCCTGCTGCCATTTCAACGCTGGAACTCCTCCAGTCGTGCCCTTCACAATGAAAAGCTCTACTATCTGTTATGGGCATTGTATATCCTTCCGATGATCAATTGATTTTCTTTGATGTTGACTGGTCAGAGCATCCTCCTCTCCCAGCTTCCGTCGCTTTCCAAATCCAAGTCAAGATCCAAAATGCCAACGTTTCTCGGTGCATTATTGATGAGGGGCCATCCACCTATGTGATGTCCGCTTCGGTTTGGAAACAACTCGGATCACCTGTGTTGGATCCTTCCACGATCACTCTCCGAGTGTGGGATGGCCACGCCTCCCAGCCCATTGGCTTATTCCGCAATTGTCCTATTACTCTTGCAGGCAAGACTGTTTGCGTTGACGTAGAATTCATAGATGCCCCCTTAGATTACAACATTCTATTGGGTTGTAGCTACACTTATGCGATGTCTGTTGTCCCTTCTGCAGTCCATTGCAAGATGTCCTTTCCTCATGACGGAAATATAGTCACCATTGACCAGTTGATGTATTACAAATCGAAGTCTCAGACCTCCCCTGAGTCCACTATCTCTTCGGTGGCCAATAAGCAAACCGTCAATCCTTTGACCAGTGTCTCACCTAGAGTCTACAAATATTCCTCCTTGCTTGGTACTTTCCCTGGTCTCCCTCCTCCTATCTCTAATCCCATCTCATCGAATGTATGCATGATGTAATTGTCTCGGGCTGCCCTCAAGCGGCCTACCTCGGCTAGTCAGCAGCCTCCTCACCCTCCGCAACCTTCTCCTAGCCCTTCGATTCAGCCTTCTGGACCTCCTCCTTTTGGCCCTTCAGCTGGTACTCATGAGCCTCCCTACCCTCCTGGAACGGTTCCTCCAGGCCTTAAACATTTAGGAGCCATCCCGCCTGGCCATTACCCCTCTGGTCAGATACCATTCCTAGCTCCCCCACTAGGAGTCTATATGGCATCTGTCATGGCCACCCTCTCTCTTCCTAACTTGACCCTTGGGATTCCTGTCTGGTACCTCGATCCTCCAGCCGCCACCTTGCCAGGTCAACCTAAACCTTATCTCGCTTTGACCCCGGAAATACAACGCTTGCAAAAGGGCCTCAAAGGAAAAGGCCGCCCCAACTGACCTTGCACCTCCTTCACCTCCAAAGCCCTATGCTTTGTGTGATGTCATCGGTCACGCCACCCATACCTGTCCCGAGTTGCCTCGCATCAAGCCCATGGTTAAAGTTGCGTTCCCTGAGTCTATGGTCCCTGAAACCTCTGCTTCTTCATCGGCTGCAGCCAAGAACACCAAGACTATTCACACCAACCAAAATTGTGCTTTTTTTGATCTCCATGGCCATTACTCTATTCATTGTGCCTGCCTTACGCATTACCGTGCCTCTTTAGAGGTAGTTCGGGAGTACAAGATTGAGCAGAACCAATCCGCTTCTCCCGTACTTGCACAGTATGTTGTAGGCCAGACTAAGGATCTACCCGCTCCTATTGACATTCCCCCTCCTGATGTCGAGATGACGGAGCATGCGTCCAACATACTCTACCTATCATCATCCATGAGACCCTCGGCAGAAGCTCCCTGTGAATCTTCTCTTGTTGTTTCGCTTGACCTCCGTTCAACGATCACCCTGGGCTCAACATTAGTGGATCCTTTATCTGCTTGTTCGTACATCATTCCCCGCGATGATGCGCATGTGAGCCTTTCTTCTCATAATGATGAGTCAGGTAGCTTCATTGCGTCACGTGGTCTCTCTTCCTCTAGTCATTCCGCCTTCGTTTGTGATGACGACATCATGGGAGCCATGTCCACCCTTGACTTCATTTTTCCTGCCCATAAATGGGATGCCATCATCCGTTCCTTTGGTGACTTACGTGGCTTGAGCTCAAGCTACGCCTCCAGTAGCTCCCACACTCCCCCTCACTGGTGGCATGTGAGTAGTAGACATCCTACCCAGATCACTCCCTTCCGCAGAGTTCGTTTGATTTCTACTTTGCGCTCAGGTTGCCAACATTGTTCTTCATCCTCCAATTTATTGTCTTGTGGCACTTTTCAGATGGACCTCTCATCCACACCTTATATTGGTTTTGCTGATGGTGCGAGTCGCTACTCTCGGAATCTAGCCTCGGCAGGTTGGGCCATTTTTACCCCCTTGAATTTGCTTGTTCTCTCGAATGGTGTATGCATTGGTAATACTACCAGTAATCAGGCCGAATATGATGTAGTGTGAGGTTTATTAGCCGATGCCCTTTCACATCACATCCTTCACCTTCATGTTCGTTTAGATTCCCTACTTCTTGTCATGCAATTGAATGGTGTCTATCGTGTGCATAATCCTATCATTTTAGAAGATATTTATGAGTGAAGCTTTTGATGCATGAATTTGAAATCATTACTTTCAGTCATGTACCTAGAGCACAAAACCACTATGTAGATAGGATTGCAAACCATATTCTAGATTGGAATTTAGCACATGCATTTAACACAATACAATAGCATAAAAATACCAAAATGATGCATATCCATAATATGTGTTGTATAAAATGTTTTAGAGTCCACCAACTCTGATACATATGACATGCCCATAGCATGTTACAAAAACTAAAAACTGGGAACACCACTTGACCCTACACACTAATCACTATCTGGAGGATCCCAAGCCAATGGCTCTGTTCCCGCAGCTCGTAGATCACGCATACCCTGTCCAGCCATCACCATGCACCGCATAACCCCTCGCCACTAAAAGGGTAAACCAATACATGGCTCTATGTACTAGTCATCTAAGTCTTGCCAGTCACGCTCTGAAGCACCGGTCAGAAGCCTCTCACATCTATGACGGATGTCATGCAGAAGGGCTATTTCATCCTCATTTTTCTATGCCCTTGATCCACTAGATCCTGCGGCCCCTGATACTGCAAGTCGTCCCATGTACCTGACCGGTTTTACCGGTGCTGTATCTGCATACCAAAAGCAAAAGAATCAGTACCACATACAATATTATATAAACTTTACGTGCACATAAAAGATTAGCAATTTTTCACTTACCATTGGGTCCCCATATTTGACCAGGCGGCAGTGGCAGATCTGGGTCCCTAAAATAACTCATCCCACTATAGGGATAATCATCTATATACAGCGGCATATGATCCCAATGAACAAAGAAATCAGGATGGAACACCTGTCCAACTGCTCCACCTCCTCCTCTACACAATAGTCACCCCCACCGGCGCATCCTAAGTTCTCTCGGGCCCCCATATTGGAGTTGTATGCAAGGTCGAACTGTCTGGATCTTCTCAAAGAACTATACCATATGCACAGTCATGGTTCACTTGCTGCTTGCATAGAAACAATTGTCGTTTCAACAATGACAACATCATCTGGGCCCACCCATAGTAGGTCCCACTCAAAACATTCTCCACAAGCATCATTTTCCCCTAGTGATGTGATGGAGCGCCTGGTTGCCCAGGATCCGCAGCACCACTGCGACCATAGCACGGGTCTCTAACCTCTCCAAATCCCAGATGGGTATCCAAGTCCCCTTGAATTGGAGACCTGGTTGAAAATGGCGCTCTACAAACTCTATGATATTCCACCCACATGGTAATACTGGCTAAGTATTCCCTACCATCCCAAGTGGTGGGAGACTAGTCAGGAAATATATATCCAGGATCACCAACTCGATCCAGTGCCCCTGCACTATAAAGACCTCATGGTCCGGGTCCCAATAGATGACAATCCGGGCCAATAAAGGCTCTCCAGCTCTCATCAAAGGGTTCTCAACAACCTTTAGAACCCCAAACATGGCCAAAGCACTATGGACACCTTGATCCTCTCGGATCTCTGACTGTAATGCGCCCAAGTCTCTCTCTCTCTAGTTGATCTGTAATTCTGCCATATCTGTACAAAACCATCATATTTGTCAGCATATAGATAGGAAAGACTATTTGTCATCATAAAAACCTAGTGCTCAGCCAAAAAACAGCACAGAAAAACCCCTCCCTGACAGGTCGCACTTTTCAGGCCCAAACCTGGGACAGGTCGTAGTTTTTTGCCCAAAACCTACTACCCAGGTCGCACTTTTTTCCCCAAAAAGTGCGACCCAGTCATGAAGAGGAGTAGGGGTTTGTTCCTGAGCCCTAGGGACCTAATCCAAACATTCAATCCATTGAAAAGAAAGAGTATGGTTAGGCCTCTTACCAAAAACTGACGGATCTCGATTCCAAAGGTCGATTTGTCCGCTACGATCGTCGCAAGATTTAGGGCCTTCTCTCCTCTCTACATTCACCACAGATCCACATGCAAATTAGTGAATTTGGAGGGAAAATGCCTTATTAAAAGAGAAACCCCTATTTTTTCTTTCGCTTGCTGTGACCCAACCGTAGCTCCGTTTACCAAACCGTCCATACCGTTGGAACACTCTCACCGAGTCCTAAAATGGGTATCTGTTAGTTTTTAGTGATTTGATACTTTACTAGGACACATTTTTCCAAGAAGCACCACTTCACCCTTCCTCAAAATCGAATTTATTCACTTGCAACACTCGTACTAGGGGCACCACTTTGCCTCCATACTTGTCCACACTAGTGTCGACTTTCATCACGAGTCACCATCTTGTACTCATGCTTTTATGGTCCCCATTGGACCTATTTTCTGTGTGGCAGCACCATCGAGTCACCCTTGGTTAGAGCATTTGAGTTGAGTCATCATTGCATTCATGGAGTCTATCCCGAGTCCCTTTGCGTCCTGCTATAGTCATCCATCCTTCATTGCTTGGTCCCTCTCTCATGTCGCACATTATGGCCTTCAGTCCCACTGTCCCCTATCCCTCATGATGTTTTGTCAGTCGCTGCTAGGACATCCATGCCATTTATGCTCTAACAAGGGAAGTTGTCCGTTCGCTACTCAGTACCCTCCATTTAATCATCATCATTGGTGTCAGTCTCTCAGTCGCTCTACTATTTTCTCTCGTGCCTTAGTTGAGGATCCCTTATTGCCTCACTTATGGCAGACCTCCTTCTATCAACATCAGCTCATTCATTCCAGAAGACAGGTCTAGAGGGCGGTGTACCTTGGTTCTAGCTTCCACTTTTTGTTTGGTGCCCTGGATCAGGCAAAGGGAATCCGTATTTCCCTTTGAATTTATTTTTTCTTAGCTCCAGCTCCTTTCAGCATGATCGAGATCCGTATGCTTGATGGTTTAGTGATGCAACAACTGATATCAGTGATTCCCGGGTGTGTGTGAGATGTCACAGCCCTCATGAGGGGGTGGCCCTACAGGTATCCCCCCACATACCCGGATGACTTCTTCATTCCAGCCTTCGATGTAGCTCCATAGATTTGATGATACCGGCCTCAGCCGCTTGTAGCACCTTCTTGATTGCATATATCAATCAGATTTTCGGAGCCCTTTCCTGTTTACAGGGGCATCTGGGTTGTATTTATATCTCATGTACTCAGATATTATTGTACAAGTCTCGGATGTTATCCCAGGCACAATATGTATGTGGGATTCATTATCATGTTATTTATTTGACTCATGTTTATGCCAACATATGCTACATTATTTCGTCCCGTGGTTTTCCGGATGCCTCATTGTTTGTACTTTGCCTCGACGGGCATAGGTATACCTCTCCCACCGCCTATAGCATAGGTACTCACTCATCAAACAGACTTGTCACACCTGTAAGTTTCGCCTCCTTAGGGTTTAGTTCTTTCAGCACTTTGGTCTATATACTCCTCTCTCTTTGAATTCCCCTTCGACATCTAGTGATTGAGTTCTTACAACGTACTTCGGTTATATGATTAGCTCCTAACGATCGCACGTTGGGGGGCAATCTGTTACACCATTTTTTGGTCATCTAACCCATTGTTATTAGATGGACCCAATTACACCATGTAAGACCAATTTTACCCTAAGTAAAATCACATTCACTATGAAAAATAACTTAGTAAACCACCTTTATTAAGTTGTTTGTGGTCTAAACAGGAAACCCCATGAGGAAATATTAAATAAATCTATATTTGTTTGATTTTCCTCAAGGAATAATTAGTTAAACAATAGTTTAATTAATATTCCTGGTTATATTTAACCCAAAACAAGGAAATTAATTAGATAAATCATTATTTATCGTATTATTGTCTAAGAATAATTATTTAAATAATATTCTTTGTTAAATATAACTAAATCACCCTTAAATAATTAAATAAATCATTATTTATTTGATTATTACTCAACCACATCCTTAAAATGATAAATAGATCATTTATTTATTTATTATTTACAAATAAAGGGATTTGACCCAAGCCAAATTCCTTTTCCCTCCAACAAATATAATAAAATATTCCATAAAAGTTGGATCTTGATTTGGTCAATAATATTTTAATTATACACCAATATCTAGACTAACTCAATATTTTGTTATAAGTAGAAGGGTTTTTCCATTCATTTATCACCTTTTTTTGCCTAAAGATCACTCTGGATCTATACTTTTGGTCTGATTATTGATCCACCATCATAGTCATATTTTGCTACCATTTTTTGTCTGGGTTTTCTACACCATCAAGAGAGATGAATTTTAGATCTGAAGTGCTGAGGACTTACAAGAACCCATCCCATTGAGGAGAACTGGGAACACCCTCCTGTTTTTTCCTCCCAGGTGCCCCTAATACAAAATTCATTCAACATATTCTTGTCTCATCTATTGGATGCATGGAGTAAATCTTGTTTTTTCTACTGTTTAATGTCTTCTAATGCATAGATCTAGATTTTTGCAGCATTTATCTTGATCACCTAACTGCAGATCTGAAGATATTGACAACCATTTTTTTTGTTAGGGATGTTGTTATGCACAGCTAAAGTGGTCTTTTTTTGTATGCTTGGAATTAAGATTCATACTAACAGAGGCCACCGGGTTTGACCCCGAGACCTCATGCACAAAGCACCCACATCTTACCGTTGGGCTATAAATTGGTTCTTAACCATACAACAACGCTGGTTATATTTTACGTTTAATGAAAATACATTGGGGGTTGGAGGGGCTAGCCCCTCCCCACATGGCCGTCATCGTGACCAAGACCCAAGGGCTTGTGCCCCTAACCGCAATCATCTTTGTATATTTCTCACATATGGCCACGATAAACTTTAATTTCATGATTTGTAACTGACAGTTTAAATCCTCAACACTTTCCACAATGGTTTGGCGTTTACATGCCATGTTTTATGGTTAAAAAATTGCGCGGTTAATCCACAAATGGTCATCATAACCACGACGGGGTTTTGAGACATGTGTCCAACCCATAACCACCCATTTAATGTTATGGTTAGTGATGGCAGATAAGTTGGAGCGTGCCCCAAATTTGGGGAATTTTCCTATTCTAACTGGAGTTTAACTACAATTCTTCAAATTTAATGGAGCTGATGTAGGGGACACTGGAAAAATATTTTCTTAGCTCTATCTTGAGCTAGATTCAACCATTCTGAGAGTGGGAATAGTCAATTTCAACTTTCTTGGACACTCCAGACTCATTGGTAAGGGTTTCAGCTCCATTAGAGGACTTTTGAGTAGGTTCGTTCTTTAGAGAAGTTCTAGGTGCCACTAGGGCCACCATGGGCCAGCAACAGTTTGAGGCCTAGCCAGTGTAGCTAGAGGCCTTATTCAGAAATCCAATAGTCAATTTTGGATATTTCAGAAATTTTGGAACTAATGGTGTGGTTTTCAGAGCCTGTAGAGGACTTTTGAAAGCCGAGTTGCTTCAGAGAAGTTATAGGGGCCACCAGGGCCACTAGTTGCCAACAGGAGAATGAGGCTTATCCAAAGCAGTTAGTATCCATTCTTAGAAAACCAATAGTCATTTCTGACTGCTTTGATACATTTGAATCCATTGATGGAGTTTGTAGAATCTTTTGAGGACTTTTGGAGGCTGAGATGATTCAGAGAAGTTTTCAGTGACCCTAGAGCTAGGGAGTGCCACTAGGTGTTGGAGGCGAAACCGGAGCAGCTGTAGGCCAATTTATGCAAGTGAATAGTATATTATGACTATTTTGGACATTTTGAATCCAATGAAAGGATTTTCAAAGCCATTTAAAGACTTTTGAAGGTCAAAGAGCCACAAGGAAGTTTTAGGAAGCCTAGGTCCATCAATGGATGGAGGCCTAGATTGGGGAGCCAGTGCTCCTTTTGAGAAAATGATCAGTCACTTTTGGAGGTATGATATGTGCTGGAGATAGTAGGTGAGGTTTCAGGGACATAAAAATAATTCTGAGGGAGTTAGTGCCACTTCAAAGCTTAGGGAAGCTTAAGGGCACCGACAAAAGGAATCAAGTCTAAGGGAGCCTAGATCTATTTTCAGAGTGATGACAACCATGACAGGGGTATGATGGTATTCTAAAACCATTAGGTTAGTTCAGATAACCATTGGAGTTGAGTTTGTAACTTGTAAAAGAAACTTTTCATCATAATCCCAAAGGGCCAAGTCAGTTGACAAAAGCTCAAGGAGACCTAGCCCACAATATTCAGGTGAACTCCTAGATTAAATTTTCTGTAATGTGTTGATGTTTATTTTCTGCATTATATGGCTATAGCACACGTTCAATATCTGCAAAAAAAAATGATCTAAAAGCACTTAAACAGTTAAAAAATCATACACTTGTTTCAAGTATAAAATTCCGCACAAGTCAATTATAAGCTAGATCTTTCATCTGTTTAATTGAGTGGGAGGTTCTTGAAAAGAATAACAAGTTATCCAACCCATTTTTAGATTAGGCTGGTATCAGAGCACTAGTTTCTTGCTTGACAGAGCACTAGGTTTCTTGTTTGAATTGAAAGGTGTTTAACAGTGCAAAAATTTTACTATTTGCAAATTGACTGTTTCTTGAGTTTGTTAGAGGTGAAGGGAAAGCTATTGTTAGATAAGTCCATAAGAGAATAATAATGAAGAAGGGCTAAAGGCATTCCCCTTGCCCAAAGAACCTCAAGACAACACTTGAAGCGCAAGAGGTTTTTTTGCAAAAGGTTGCTTGAAGAAGAGCTTGACTCTACAACCATTTTTTTCAGAAGCTTTGTCAGTTGTTTTTGAAAGCTTTGTGAAATTTTTTGAAGTTCTTTAGTTCATTTTCATAATGAAAAATTCATTAAGTGAGGTTTCAAAATCATCCTCCTTCACAAGATTCTTCGATGAAGACATGAAGAGAGACTTCTGTATCCTGAAGGATAGAGTGAAAATTCTATTTGAAGATAGAAAGGAAATAACTATACTTCGTGAGAAATTGGTTGCTATGAAGCAAGAGAAGGAAGAAATTCTTCAACGATTGCATGAGATGGAGATGCAGCTCCATCAAGCCCAAGAGGCCTTAAACAAGAACATGCATGAAGTAGAGGTAAATCACTCAAATTTGTCTTTAGTTTCCTCTTCAGAAAGATGTGTAGGTTCATTTGAGAAGCACTCTAGAGGTATAGGGTCCAAGTTAATGTTTAAAATGGGCTATGAAGTCAAGGTTTTAGGAAAACATCCACAAGGCATGATTGATCCTATTTTGGTCGAGGAGAGGCCTAAGAAATTTGGTCTTGGTTATGTTCAATCTTAACGCGAAAACTCTACAGCCATGAAGGCATTTGAGGCAACTTCAAAAAGCACTTTTGTTCCAAGTTCTAAACCACAAACATGTCAAGTTTGTTTTCAATTTTATTGCCATTGTTTAAAGCCTATGTTACAGCAAGATGTGTGTATACATGGAGCTTATGGTGAGCATGAGAGTTCGGAAAGCTATCAAGACAAGAATGTTGATGTTAGTCTTCAAGAGAAAGCTGGAGCCTCTACTAGTTCATCTCCTCAAGAGGGTAAAAAGGATGGACATGAAAAACAACATTTGAGTTATAATTCTTCTCATAGTCAAGTTGATTATGTTTCTGTAAGGCATGACAATTCTACATGCTTGAATGGAAGAAAGAGTTGTTGTGCATATTGTGGTCTATGTAACCATGTTGTTTCAAAATGATGGAAGAGGATGAAGGGATACAGGAAGCAGTTGAAGCGAAGGAAACTTGCAAGGAAGGTGCAAAATACTTGCACACATTGCCAGAAGAAGGGAGATGTTGTTTCCCAATGTTGGACATTGCATCCAACTAATCATCCCAAGCACACGAGGCAAGAGGATAGAAATACTGGTGAAATTGGAACCAAATATTCCAGCATTGATGTGAGAACAGATGTTTCATGTGAAGAATATTTTTAGCAACAGAATTCGCCATGGAATTGGCTTGGTAAAAAGTGGTTTGACTTCTTAACCTAGTAAGACATACATTCATTTGTACATATTAAAATTCCAGTTATGTATATGTTTTTTGTTGTAATATCATGTTTGTTTGAGCCACCTTGGATCAATGATCAAGGACATGATGTTTAGTTACCTTCTGTAAATTTCTCGCCATAAATTTCTGGGTGAGTAAGGAAGACAATTCTTGATAGGAGGACAAGTGCATCTAAGGAGGGAAAGTGTTGACTACCTTTGAGTTCTGGTTCAAAGGCACTAAGCCATGCAAGTAAAAGTGTATGAAGGCTGAAAAGTGAGGGTGTTGTACTCATGTATTGAACATATGAGGTAATCAGTATTTTGGGGTCCAAAAGATTCCCAATGGGGAGGTTTGATTAGATTTGGATCAAGGACCTAAGTGATAGCTCAAATTTCAAAGTGTTCATATGTGTGTCAAACCTGAGGGATAGGATAGAATCTTCTTCCTAATTCCAGCACTGCAAATGGTACGAAAAACTGACATCATATGAAGAAGTTATCACGATTTGAAAAGTCCAGTAAACTGTAATTTTTGGCTTTTGACCGAGTTTGACTGGGTTTTTGTAAATTCAAAAAAAGATAATATTTCAGGGAATATTCCTCGAAATATTCCTTTTAGACCAGTCATATTTTGACAAATGGAATTACCTGATTGGGTTAAGGTTGTATGAGTGTGTTTTGGTGGCCAATTGGAGGGTGACACGTGGCCAACCCTGAGGCCGCCATGTGTCCCCTAAATCGTGCATCAAAATTTTGGTGGAGGCCACCAAGTTGACCTCGAGACCTCGTGCAAAGAGCGCCCATGTATTACCATTGGGCTATCAATTGATTCTTAACCATACAAAATCACTGGTTATAATTAACGTCTAATGAAAATACGGTTGGGGGTTGGAGGGGCCAGCCCTTCCCCACATGGCCGTTGCCGTGACTAAGACCCAAGGGCTCGTGCCCATAACCGCAACCGTCTCCATTTATTTCTCAAATTTGGAAATGGTAAAAATTAATGCCACGGTTTGTAACCGACAGTTTAAACCCTCAGCACTTTCCGCAATGGTTTGGCGTTCGCATGCCATGTCTTATGGTTAACAAACTATGCGGTTAATCCACCAACAGTCATCATAACCGGGACGAGGTTTTTAGACATGTGTCCAACTCCTAACCACCCATTTATACTATGGTTAGTGCTGGTGGATAATTTGGACCGCGCCCCAAATTTGGGGAATTTTCCTATTCTAACTGGAGTTTAACTACAGTGCTCTAGATTAAGTGGAGTTGATGTAGGGGACACTGGATAAATATTGTTTTGGCTCCATCTTGAGATATATTCGACCATTTTGAGAGTGGGAATAGTCAATTTCGACTTTCTTGGACACTCCAAACTCATTGGTAAGGGTTTCAAATCCATCAAAGGACTTTTGAACAAGTTTTTTCTTCAGAGAAGTTTTAGGGGCCACTAGGGCCACCACGGGCTAGCAACAGTTTGAGGCCTAGCCAGTGCAACTAGAGGCCTTATTTAGAAATAAAATAGTCAATTTTGGATGTTTCAGACATTATGGAACTAATGGTGTGGTTTTCAAAGACTTTATATGAATTTTTAAAGCCAAGTTTCTTCAAAGAATTTCCAGGGACCACTAGTTCCACCAGTTTCCAACAGGAGAATGAGGCTTATCTAGAGTAGCCAATATCCATTCTCAACAAAATAATAGTCATTTATGACTGTTTTTATACTTTTGAATCCATTGATGGATTTTTCAGAATATTTTGAGGAATTTTAAGGCCGAGATGCTTCAGAGAAGTTTTTAGTGACCCTAGAGCCAAGGGGTGCCATCTGGTGTTGGAGGCGAAACCAGAGCAGCCAGAGGCCAATTTCTGCAAGTGAATAGTCGATTTTAACTAATTTGGACATTTTTAATCCAATTAAAGGATTTTGAAATCCATTTGAAGACAAGGTTGAAGAGCCATAGGGAATTTTTTGGGAAGCCCACGACCATCAGTGGATGGAGGCCTAGATTGGGGAGCGAGTGCTCATTTTGAGAAAATGATCAGTCAATTTTGGAGTTATGATATGTTCTGGAGACAGTAGGTGAGGTTTCAGAGACATAAATATAATTCTGAGGGATTTAGTGCCACTTCGAAGCTCAGGGAATCTTAAGGGCACCGACAGAAGGAATTAAGTCTAAGGGAGCCTAGATATGTTTTCAGAGTGATGAAAACCATGACAGGAGTATGATGGTATTCTAAACCCATTGGTTCAGCTCAGATAACCATTGGAGTTGAGTTTATAACTTGTAAAAGAATCTTTTCATCATAATCCAAAAGAGCCAAGGCAGTTGACAAAAGATCAAGGAGATGTAGCCCACGATATTCAGGTGAACTCCTAGATTAAATCTGTTGTTATGTGTTGATGTTTATTTTTTGCATTATATGGATGTTTCACATGTTTAATATCAACAAAAATAAATGGTCTAAAAACACTTAAACAGTTAAAAAAACACACTTATTTCAAGTATAAAATTCCGCACAAGTCAAATATACGCTAGATATTTTATTTGTTTAACTGAGTGGGAGGTTCTTGAAAAGCATAAAAAGTTATCCAACCCATTTTCAGATCATCCTGGTCACTTGTACCCTAATTTAACCTATGCATAACTTAACTATACTCGTCATACTGTTGTCCTTCCTATAGGATCTGATCATGTAAGTCTGTCCCATAAGAAATCATATCTTCTAAAAGATTCACCTACGTCGTCCTGGTAAGAGAATCTCCAACACTATTCTCTTTACCCTTGATGTACCTGATGTCAAGGTCAAACTAACTAATCATGTCCAACCATCTAGCTTTCCTAGCATTCATATTTGGTTGGTAAAATAGATACCTAAATCCACTGTGATCACTCATCAGTACAAACTTACTATCAAGAAGATAGTTCCTCCACATCTTCAATGCATAGATGATGACTTCCAACTCAAGATAAGGTGTCAAATAATTCTACTCGTGCTCATTCAGTTTCTGTGACTCATAGAACACTACCCGTCCTTCCTGCATAAGGAATCCACCAATTCCTCCCTTGAAAGCATCTGTACACACCAAAAACTCTTTGTCTGAATCTACAATATTTAACACTGGATCATTCATCAACAAATACTTCATTTGCTCAAAAATTTCTGCACATTCCTCTGTCCACTTAAATTTCTTACCCTATCTCTATAATGATGTAATAGGATATGAAATCTGAGATAATTTCATGATGAACCTCCTTAATAGCCTACCATCCCCATAAATGATATTACCTCATCCACATTTATAGGAACTTCCCACTCCATGATATCCCTTATCTTTTTTGGATCCACTGCTATGCCTTCCTTGGAAACAACATGTCCCAAGTAATTTACCTCTATTTGAAAGAAACTACATTTACTGAGCTTAGCATACAACTGATGCTCTCTCAAAAATATCAATATTGATTCTAAATGTTCGGCGTGCTCTTCCTCATTCTTAGAATATATCAATATGTCATAAATGAATGAAATAAGAAGCTTTTCCAGAGGACACAACACACTATTCATTAAGAACATAAAGGTAGTTGATGCATTATTCAAGCCAAATGGAACTACAACAAGCTCATAAGCCCATACTTGGTCTGGAAAGTTGTCTTGTAAATGCCCTCTTCCTTGATGTGTACTTTATGGTATACCGATCGTAGATAAATCTTTGAGAACACTGCTTCTCCCTTCTACTGATAAAAATTTCATCAATCCTCGACAACAAATACATGTTCTTGATGGTTACCTTATTAAACTACCTGTAATCAATGCATAACCTGAGAGTACCATACTTCTTCTTCAAAAACAACACTAGTGCACCCCACATTGATACAATTGGCATAATGTATCCCTTGTCAATCATTTCTTTAATTGTAGCTTCAACTCTACTAATTATAGAGTACTTATCTTGTATGGTTCCTTCGATGCTTGTGCCACCCCTACTACCAACTCAATAGAAAAATCCACTTCTCTGTGAGGAAGAAACTTTAAAATTTATGCTGGGAACATATCCTGAATCTGCTATAAGATTGGTTACCTGCTTAATATCTCCTCATTCTCATTCTCTTTACCTTTATCACTAGAAATATGCACTGCAAATAACACTCACCCTTTTTTGAGACTGTGATTTTCCTGCATAGTTGTCACCAGTCTAACCAATGTTGCCTTCTTCTTACTTTGCAAGATTCTCTATTCTACATTTTCATCCAAATGCTGAATATATTTTTCATAAAAATCCACCTTAGTCCTATGAAGATATAACCAATCCATACCCAAAATCATACTATATGATCCCAATGGTAATACTTTCAAATGTGTTGATATAGGAATACCATTTAACTCAAAAGCACAAGATCTTACCCAATGATGAACTCTTTTCTTTGTACCTATAGCCAACTGCAATAATGAAGATTCTACATTCACTTCTTTATTTAAACCACACTTATCCACCAATTCATTGTTAACATAACTATTATTAGATCCAAGGTCAATCAAAATAGAAACAACTTGATGAAAAATCTTACCATCCATCTCGATAATATATGCCTGGTGATTTTCCTCCCTATTATCCAACTCTTCATATATATGAGGAATGATCTGCCCAACATCCCCAATAGTTTGTGCTTCATGTGCACTATTAATATGAGGCCTACCAGCCTGATTCTATAGAAAATCTTCTTAAGATGCTCCTTACGATATGTCCAACATTACAACCCTCATGTACTGTCACCTCTATTCTTCCACCCTTCATACTATGACCCATGTCCCTGTCTAACTACGTTGAACTTCTTGTAAGGTGCAACATTTTCTTTCTCACCTGCATCGTGAGACATTCTTCTTTTCAGCTTCCATTTACCTTTAGATTTATATTTTCCTTTCCAAAGTTGCTATGATTTCTTCTTATGATTTGACTGCTCATAACAGTGTTTCAATTTCCCAATAACTTTCTCAGGAGAATGAGGCTCATCATACTCATGGGGGCTTCACTAGCGGAGCAATACCGTACCACATGCATTCATATTGGGGGATAGATATTGAGGAAAATTGGCATAATATATTGAGAATATAATAAGGGGTAAATGATTTTTATATTGATAGGTATACAAAATGGATCTCAAAGTTAACGAAAAAATATAAAAGGGTATCTAGTGAAATTAGGGTTTTTTTAAATTGGGAAGGTGTACTAGGTTCGTATTGGTAGGGGGTTAAGTAATGTGATTTGTAGAGGTATTTTCCAATATGTATTTAAATTAAGGGTATTATTTAGTATGCCAAAAATGCACGTGATATGTCATAGGTTCATTGAGTGAAGCCCCCATGATCATACTCAATCTGATCTCTAAACGATAATGACAATCCACTAAAAAATCTTTGAACTTTTTATTTCTAATATTTAAGACACAGTACATAAATCAACAAATCTAGGAATTTGGTCGTATACTCCTCATATATTATTGATCCCATATTTAGCTCATAAAATTCCTTAGCTTTGCTATCATAATACCTCTCTAAAAAATATTTCTTCCTGAAAAGTATTTTGAATTCATGCCAATTCAACTCTTCTATCCTTATTCCCTTGACACGCTTCACATCTTCCCACCAGATGTTTTCTTTCCCTTTGATGCAGAAGATATATATTATGGCCTTCATGTTCTTTGTGTACTCATGCAACTCAAATAATTTATTCATCACAAGTAGCCATGCCTCCGCATCTTTTGACTTCTTAAAATCCCCATCAAAGGTAGGTGGCTTAGCTTTCTTGAACTCATCTGGAAAATATCCCTTGTCACTCCTCCTGTAAGGATGATAATGATGATGATCATGATACCTATCAGAACCAGAACTAGAATAGAACCTGTGTCCATCACCTCTCCTATCTGGAGTATCCAAGAGACTTCCATCTCTGATCGTTTCATCTATATCCGACCTATGACCACCATGAGATCTACTGCCATATGCCCCATTATTCCTATCCTCTTTCTCACATATGATCTGAGGTGGTCACTGTCTCTATAGTTCTGAAAAAATATGAAGGATTATTGCATTGAATTCTACTTGTTTCTCCTGTGCCCGAATGATCGTGTCATTATTTTCCTTGCAACTTCTTATTTCTGCATTTAAACTTCTTGATGTGTCTGCTAAGTTAGAATAATTCCCACCACCACATTGCTCATCTGATCCATAGGGAGAATCTAATGAACTATAGTATACCATATTTCTAGTCATATTTGATCTCTTTCCTACAAGTATACCATTTCAACTAAACCAAAACATAAACATAGCCAACATACCTCAGTATAGTTCAGGGGAGGATATCTCATCTGCAAGATCAACCAAATTAGCAAGATACATGTATAGTCACAATCATAAACATATATAAACATCATTTCAACCAATGTTCAGTTATGAGTTGATCAGATTTGGATCAAGGACCTAAGTGATAGCTCAAATTTCAAAGTGTTCAGAAGTGTGCCGAACCTTAATGACCGGATAAATCTCTTCTTCCTCATTCCAACACTATGAACAGCTTGAAAAACCAATATCACGATTTGAAAAGTCTAGTAAACTACAATTTCTAGCTTTTGACCAAGTTTGACTAGACTTTGAATAATTAAAAAAAGAGAATATTCTAGGGAATATTCTTAGAATATACTTGGAATATTCCCTAGAATATTCCTTCTGGGTGAATGGAAGATTGAAAAGTGGCATTTTTTTACTGGGTAGTGTGTTGATTGTTTTGGTTTGGGCCAATGGGAGGCTTCCACGTGGTAGGCTCGGAGGCTGCCACGTGGCCCATGCACATTGGTGCAAAATTTTTTGGACTCCCCCGGAGTCGATCGCCTAACCTCCTCGCCTACACGCAAAGTTCCTTACCAACTAGGCTAACCAATGGTTCTTAACCCCTAAGGGCCATGACATATATTTAAACGTTAACGATTTTCTGTTTGGGGTTTGGAGAGGGGCCAACTCCTCCCACATATGGTCCTCGCGCCATGAACCGTGGACTAAGCCATAACCACCACGATATTACCCACCAACTATTTTAAAATCATGTTTACATGTTACCATTTATATACCCTAACATTTATTCCGGAAGATAGCACACGACATTTAAACCTAACCGTTTGACCCCTATCACATGCACTGTGAGTTGTGACAGTTTCGGCGGCAGTTACGTTAACTGCCCACATAGACCGTGGAGTTTGTGGCCATGTGGCCACTCCAAATAGTTTAAATTTAATGTTGCGGTCAAGGCTAGCAGAATATATAACGGGCGTACCATTTTTGGCATGATTTCATTTTTACCTGGAGTTAAGTCCAATTCCTCCAATTTTGGTGGAGGATTTTTAGGGGTCACTGGGAAAAATTAGTTTAGGATCTATATTGAGCTAGATTCGACCAATTTTGGAGTTCCAATAGTAAATTTTGACTATCTCAGACATTCCAGACTCATTGGTGAGGGTTTCAGATCCATCAGAGGACTTCTGAGTAGGTTTTTACTTCAGAGAAGTTCTAGGGGCCACTATGGGCCAGTAGTAGTTTGAGGCTTAGCTAGTGCAGTTAGAGGCCTTTTTCAACAATCCAATAGTCAATTTTGGATTTTTCAGACATTATGGAACAAATGGTGTGGTTTTAAAAGCCTTTAGAGGAATTTTGTAGGCCGAGATGCTACAGTTAAGTTTCAGGGGTCACTAGGGCCAGCAAGTGCCAGTAGTAATTCGAGGCCTAGCCAAGGCAGCTAGAGGCCTTATTGAGAAAAATGATAGTCATTTCTGACTATTTTTATACTTAAATCCATTGGAGAATTTTTTAGAATATTTTGAGGACTATTAGAGCTCGAGAAGCCACAAAGAATTTTTCTTTGACCCTAGAGCCACGGGGTGCCACCAGGTGTTGGAGGCGAAACCGAAGCAGCCGGAGGCCAATCTCAGCGAACCAATTTTCTATTTTGAATATTTTTGACATTATGAATCCATTGAATGGATTTTCAGAGTCATTTTAAGACTTCTGAAGGTCGAGAACCTACAGGGATGTTTTGGGCCACCAAGGGCCAACCGTGGAGGGAGGCCTACATTGGGGATGCAGTGCTCATTTTGAGCAAATGTTCAGTCCATTTTGGAGGTCTGATATGTGTTGGAGATAGTAGGCAAGGTTTCAGGGATAGAAAAATAATTTTTAAAGAGTTAGTGCCATAGAGAAGCTTAGAGAAGCTCAAGAGCACTGACAGAAGGAATCAAGTCTAAGGAAGCCTAGATCTCTTTTCAGAGTGATGATAGCCATGACAGGGATATAAATGGTATTCTAAACCCATTGGTTCAATTAATTTAACCATTGGAGTTGATTTTGTAACTTGTAAATGAAATTTTCCATAATCCCAAAGAGCCAAGTCAAGATGACAAGAGCTCAAGGAGATGTAGCCCACGATATTCGGGTGAACTCCTAGATTAAATTTGATGTTATGTGTTGATGTTTATTTGATGAATTATATGGCTGTTGAACATTTTTAATTTCAGCAAAAAAAAAAGGACTTAAAGCACTTAAATAGTTAAAAAAACATACACCTTTTTCAAGTATAAAATTCTGCAAAAGTAGTATAAGCTAGATATTTTATTTGTTTAACTGAGTGGGAGGTTCTTGAAAATCATAACAAGTTATCCAAACCATTTTCAGATCATCAGTGCATGACCGTATCAACCACATGCCATGACATCAGGTATGACAACTATCACCATGTCGATGTAAGCATAACAACATATAAATACTAACATGCGTAACCAACATACACTCATGATAAACACATCCAACATCAATATCATCAACATTCACATGGCGCACAAATGCAACCATGGCCATCCCCATTCATATGCAACAAACATATAGACTACAAGAATAAAGAACACATATGTAACCGACATGTATGCATGACCAACACACCGCCCATCTAGTGCAAGGGGTGAACCATGCTTTGATACCAATCTTTAACTCCCTCCTCTCACATTTACCCAAGTTAATGGATTCATTGGGGTTAAAATGTGACGAGAGGCTACTATGATGTAATTAAACTCCCCATGTATAGTTAAGGAAGTGGAACCAACATAACGAAACCAAACTGACCTTCCACACATGCTACATAACCTTTAGGAGCCAACCAACCCTTCTAGGTGACCAACCCTTGAGGCAACTTGAAATTTTATTGAACAAGACCCTCAAATGCTCCCATTAAAATCCATGCATGAAATTGAGACCTTCCAGTCACTCCCACAGTAAGGCATGCTAGTGACTATGGAATTTTTTAGGAAGTTTTGTGCCAACAACCCCAAATTTTGAGCCAATTTTTTAGGGCTAGGTCTCAGGCCATTGCCCATAACTTCATGAAAAATTTAGAAATAATAAGTAAAAAAAAAAAAAGATACTAATGGAATCACTAATATAAGTACTTGATATGACCACTACTATCCATGACAATCATTTCATCAAACATGTCACAAATAAGCAATCTACAAGTCATAACAACAGATATGAGCATAGGGGTCTCGTACTTTTCTGATATTTGTAGAGAAGCATTGTTTCCTTATCAGAATAACTGCATTACCATCTATTAGGTTATATACTCATTGTATATACATTTACTAATCAAAGCATAATGAGAGCCATAAATCAAGTCTGTCATAAAACCTACTCATAACTAACATATAGCCAATATAAATAACAAGGATATAACTGCCATAAAATCCACATATAAGCCAACACATTTACACATGAAATACCAAGGAGGAGAAGTTCTTAATAATGGATGCAAAATCAAACTAGGTATGTGACTTCCATGAACCACCCAACCATAGATTGGTTGAACCAAATATTTATTTCATCCAATCACCCCCGTGCCATATTCGAAGCATGAATGTGCGACTCAAAACCAAACCAATTCAGGTTTTCTTAGGCTTCACCACAATCATGACTGGATCAGTAGGCCCTAAACAAGCATGAATGCCTTTGGATTTCTCCACCTACACCATGAGGAATTTTATTGCCTCCTAGTCTTTAGGCTTTACCGTATATCCCACCATTCATTGGTCGAGGATTCCTAGGCCTAATTGAGACTCCACCCTCTAGGCTTTACAGTATATCTCGTCATTCATTGGTTATGGATTCCTAGGCCTAATCGAGGTCAACACCTCTAGGATTTTTGGCATATCCCTCCATTCACTGGTTTAGGATTCTCATGCCTACCGAGGCACACAAAATATGGCTTTACCACAATTCCACCTTCTCCAATCCATGGATTCCTAGGCCATGTGTTTTTTATTTTAGAGACCACCTCACTCAGTTTTGAAACCATCCTGTGATCCAACTCAACCAAATACAAGAGAACCCATCACACCATGGCTATTCGGAAATGGAAAGGCAAGGCTGAAGAATACTTTCACGCCTAGAAAAACCCATGACAATGACAACAAGAGAACCAAGTACACACATACATGTATCATTCATGCAAAATATAGCATGTAAATCACACATGAAAATCGATATATGTAAGTAATCCTATTGTAGCTGATTTATCTTACTCATCCATGCTTGATCTTTTCTTCCCTTTGCCTTCTTTGTCTTTCCTTTGCTTTCCTTGATCCAATTCTGAAGTGCTGCAAGAAAAATCTAAGTGTCCAAAAGTGTGAGAGAGAGAGAGAATAGAGAGAGAGCTCTGAAATTGAACTGACAAAAGGTACCAACCGATCCTCATAAGCCTTTTTATTAATGAGGCCTCTAATTTCTTCAATTTTCCATTATTTTCCTTCATTTTCCTGCTCACTTGCAACCTGTGACCTTTCACCTTCCTTTTCTCCTAATTTTTGTTATTTTCATAAATAAATTTCCAAAAAATGACATTTTTCCTTTCCAAAATCCTTTCCCATTTCCTTTGCCAACTACCTTAGCCATAATAAACCAAATGAGCACCCACACTAGGATGTTTTTACCAACATTGAGCTTGGAATACATGTCTGATGACCTTGGTTATTATTTTTCCTTTATTAACTTTATTTACATGAAATTTTGATCAGGGTTGTTACAAAAAGTTGCACAACATCGATCAAGTTATCATCACTTGTACAGTTTCCATGTCATCATAATGGTAAATTGACGACATGTACTCTTTTTTTTCATTTACATTTTTGGATTTAAGATTGACATGAGTTTTTGTCACATACACTGAGGAGGACTATTATTATGAAGTTGGGGGGTGGGGGTGGGGGTGTATCATATCTATTGTATGATGCACCATACCACTATCTCGAATTAGATATTAATAAAAATCACTCGTTGTTACTTCTTCCATTTCTCCTGAAAACCTCATGTGACCACTTGAAATAATTCTCGATACTTGTGAATTATTGCATACAATTGTAGAAAGGGGTGAGAATTGTCAATTTTAGTAGAAAGTCATTCTCCGTTATAAAAAAAAATTGTATGAAGCAAGTGTCAACCTTGTAAGAGCCTTTGATAATACATGGGAGGAGCAACAGTCCGCCACGAACCCAAATCTATTGATGCTCTATTACAACATATACAGGCCTTGGAAATATTTCAAAATAGAGGTTGGTTGGTCTATTTCAAGAAGTTTCAGGGATTTAATGAGAAAATTGCTTTAAATTTTTCATAGTATTTGAATGACCAGGGCTTAGTAGCTATAGGAGTTAGGTTTGTTGTTACAAGAGAATTAGTTGTTAGGGTGATGGGTCTACCTCAGACGGAAATTCATTGGTTCTCCCAGAAAATGGTTGTCCCAACAAATAAAGCCACATTCTTGCAGGAAGGAGAGGAGGTAAGGCATAAGGGAAGAGGCGTTGGGCACAAAATCCCTTCCTCATCCTTGGGACTATGTGGCCTATTTTATTCAGAAATTTATAGGCTATGAAGGGCATTTTGGGATTGTATTTACTACCAATTTTAGTTGTTATCACATCTACACAATGGGTAAACAATTAATATGCCCTATTATTTGTTAAAGTACTTACAACATATGGTAGAAGTTGTATGCATTGCGAAGCATCCTGAAACTTGCATAACTAACCATGGGCTCTGTTATCACTCTGTAATTTCTAAAGGCTGAAGACAAAACTACGGAGGAAAACATCAAAACAACTTTGGAATCCAAGACCTAGCCTTCCTGGACTCAGAGAGGGATCTCTTTGTTAGATATAGATTGATAACTATAAGTGTTGATATTAGGCTAGTTATAGAAATTAGGGGTTTGTTTGAAGATTTGGTTGAGGTAGCAAAAAGGGGGCCATGGGGCTATGGAGTCAAACAGGTGCAAACATATTCAAATGGATGAATAACTGAGGTCAGGTGCAACCAGGAAAGCTAGCCATGTCAATGGATCTTTACAACTTATGAAATGGAAAGGAGGGGGAGATTAAGGTTCAACTTTAATGCAGATCAGACCTTATCTGAATTCTGCATTTCGATCTCAAAAGAAAACATAATGTACTATTTCAAGACTGAGCATGGTACCCCATGGTAAATCCTACACAAAAATTTCTATCCACGGTATAGAAAGAAAACAATATGTAAAACAGAAGAATCACAAATTACATGGGAGAAGCACTTCACCACAGATCATAACATAAGAATCTAGAAAACATAATACCCATTCATTTGTCCAAAAGAGAGTGCTTACAACCAAAAAAGTCTATTACAATGGTTTTTCCCCTTCCGGGCCTCTTTGAACAATGCTAATGCATACAATATTTATAGAAAATGTAATTCGGTTAGTTTGTCTATTGCAGTGATTACATTTAAGTATAAAATGGACAAGTGGAGAGATGCAGGTGGTGATAAGACATATTCTAAAAACAACACCGCCTCTGGGATTAATTCTGGGCAACTCTTCATAGATCCAAATGCTTCAATGGCTCCTCGGAAGATCAAACAGTAAGCTTTGGAGGAAGCTATGATGATTTTGAAGAGGTAACCAATGGAGGTTCTGACATCTGGATTTTTTATTCAGACCACCTTTGCGAGATGATAAATTCCAATGTGGTGCTAGCACTGTCGCTTCTCTGATCTTACTCCCCTTTATCTGTTACAAATTGATACCAGTTTATTTGGGGAAAGTGGTTTTTTAAAGGAGACAAATGGTATTCCAAACCCCCCTTCAAATAAGGGGGGGGGGTGCGAATTCATGAGAGAATGACACATAAGGATATTCCTTTCTTGAAAACCACTCTTTCCAGACCCCCCCTGCAAGGATAAAGTTAGGATGGTAAAGGGGGGCCCGAATGAAATGTAGGCCATTGGATTTAAAGATGATGGTGGCACGATGAGGTGGAAAGCCGTTGCTCCTTGTTGGGTCCTTACCAAAAATCTTTCTTTTTCGCGTTTAACCTTATTTCTTCATGAAATGAGCTTCAAACCGTGTAGGTCCGACTTAACCTGTTATGCACCCAAAACTGCATGGAAATCTCATTTACCCAGACCTAAAATTTTTTAGATTGCTATTATGAAGTGGCATCGCATCTGCGCACTTCGAAATCTTTAAATTTTGAGTTGTGAAGAATACAATCAGCGATGCAATGTAATGGGGAGGTGACGTGGAGAGTAAATGATGTGGAGGGGAGGAGTGGGACCAGACCGCAACGCATATTGCAATCTTTAACTTTTAGTTATAAGTGCAGATGGTGTCAAATTTAAAAAGTGTGAAGTGCGACATGCAGGGGAGGCGACAGGTGACATGGTAGGGAAGGAGTGGGACTGAGACCACAACGCACATCACAATATATAGCGTTTAGTTATAAGCTATAGGGGGTTAACTTTTAAACTTTGCGAAATGCAGGGAAAAGGGACCCACTGGCTATGCGACGGAGTTTTATGAATTGACAGAAGGTTTAAAGCGATAAGTATTATGGAATTTACATGATATTCATATGTATTGTAACAGTTTATGAAGCGGAGGCGGAGCTACGGAGGTGGGGCTGACTTACTGCATCACAAATTAAAATAGATATGTCGCGGGCGTGTTCAAAGGTAAGTTTACGTATATGCGATGTGATGTGGAAAATCGCAAATCGGCAAGTGAAATTTTTAATGTTTAGTTGTGATGTGAAAAGGTTATGCTATATGACCAGGAAATGAAAATCAATGAAATGGTGAAGAGGGAAGGGTAAAGTGAAAAGGTAAAAAAAAGGTAAGGTTCCAATTCATTTCAAAGGAAAATGAAATGGAAAATGGAAGCATGGCAGGGAATGGGTCCCACATCATATCACATCGACAATTTTATAAGTTTGGCATTTGATTGTTATAACAAAAATTAGCGATGGCGATATGTGATGAGGCACAAGGGGTCCCACCAATGGTTTGAGTGGCTCTTTGTTATATATATGATATGTGATATTAATAAGGTCCATGGTTTAAATAACATGGTTGTCGATGGGTGGCGAAGCTTATAATATAAAGTCTAAAACTTTATATAAATGGGTTTATAAAGTAATAAGCCCCGAAAGGTTATATATGTGGGTTTTTGGGAGGGTTTGAATGGGATTTAGAGCATGGGAGAATATGGAGGAAATGAGAGGGCAAAGAGGGTGAATGAAATGGAATGAGGGTAGAAATGGAGTTGGATCACCATCACATCTTATCAGCAACACTTTCTTCCTTGTACTGGAAGGAGAGGCAGACTGATTCCTTTGAAGCTCTTTACAGTCAGGAGTTCCCTTTCTTTCTCTGAAAATAAATGATAACCATAGAATATTATTTTCAGTAATGAAAAATCTAATCAATAATCAGTCACCTTGTGATACTATGAAATATAGGAGTCTAACAGTGGCTCTAGCTAGGGATGGCAACTCCTTTAGGAGGTGTCAAGAACACCTTAAAATAGTGGCCTGATTCATTAGGCTGATCCAAAATATGAAACTTGATTTACTACAAAAACCTCTATGGCTGAGCAGGCCCAATTCAAAATCAACACTCTCTGTAAAAACTAAAGTTTGGAACACGCTCAAGATGAAAAAAAAATAGCATTCTGAAACTACAACTGGAAATATGCTCAGAGTACTGAGCTTATTTTCACACCTACCTACCCTACTCTACTGAAATTGCTGCTTGTTCTAAATGATGCAATAATGCGAGTGCAACTAGTCAAGTAGCAACATAAATAAATGGACAACTTGACTACTTGTCAGGATAATCAGTAATATAACTTGATTATGTGTCCTCATAACCAAAGTTATAATATGTGATGGCAACTGTTGATGTATTTGATCCTTATAGAGAATACATGTTTGAAAACTTGGGCTAAATAGAACCTCCATATCCTCTGCTATAGGATCAATAAAAGTAGGATGTATCATACCTGCTTCTAGTCCTTCAATGACCAGTTGATTAGTTGTATCCCCAATATTAAACCTTGAAACCACATCTTCAGTCTGGGACTTGAAAGTACAATCCTCCTCAATATGTAAGTCAAGAGGTAGTACAATTTCCTCTTGCTTAGGGGAAGTAATATTTTCCAAGAATTCTTTAGGATCTCAGAAATTATATGACTGAATTTGAGAGTTCAACAGTTCAATACCGGTTTTATATCTTTCAACAACTATCTCTAGAAAACATGCTTTAGCCTCAGGCCTAAATTTGCTTGATTTCAAAATAAGTAAGACAACTCCTAGAAAATCTTCATCAAGCTAAAATTATGATAATTGATTCCTGGATGCATTTAAAACTTCCCTAGATAGAAGGTTTGCCACAAACCTTGTCATCTTGTTCAATAGGAACTCTGGTCAACATGTTGTGGAGTCGCCATGAATGCTCAAAAGATGGGTTCTTTGAATCGTGGAGTTGCCAGGTGAATAATTTAGCCTTCTTGTGTCTGGTCATTGTCCATCATCAGTGATCAGATCTGAACTTTGATGTGCTTTATGAGTTCTGAAGGAACAATAATATTTTTCAATAAGTGCTCCCCAACAAAGTCACCATTATGTTATCACTCTATAATTTCTAAAGGTTGAAGACATAACTACATAGGGAAACATCAAACTGTGGAATCCAAGACCTAGCCTTCTTGGACTTAGAGAGGGCTCTCTCTGTTAGATATATCTTGATAACTATAAGTGATGATATTAGGCTAGTTATAGAATTGAGGGGTTTGTTTGAAGATTTGGTTGAGGTAGCAGAAAGGGGGCCATTGGGCTATGGAGTCAAACAGGTGCAAAAAGTTTCAAATGGATGAATAACTAAGGTCAGGTGCAACTAAGAAAGCTAGCCATGTCAATGGATCTTTACATCTTGTCAAATGGAAAGGAGGGGGAGATTAAGGTTCAACTTTAATGAAGAGCATACCTCCTCTGAATTCTGCATTCTGGCCTTAGAAGAAAACATAACGTACTGTTTCAAGACTGAGCAGGCTACCCCATGGTAAATCCTACACAAAAAATTATATTCGTAGTAAAGAAATAAAACAATATGTAAAATAGAAGAATCACAAATTACATGGGAGAAGCACTTCACCACAGATCATAACACAAGAATCTGGAAAACAACATACTCATTAATTTTTCCAAAAGAGAGTGCTTACAACCAAGAAATTCTATTACAATGGTTTTTCTCCTTTGGGGCCTCTTTTAACAATGCTAATGCATACAATATTTATAGAAAACGTAAGTTGGTTAGTCTGTCTACTGAAGCGATTACATTTATGCAGAAAATGGACAAGTGGAGACATGTAGGCGGTGATAAGACACTATTGACAACAACACCACCTCTCGGATTAATTATGGACAACTCTTCGTAGAGCCAAATGCTTCAATGTCTCCTCGGAAGATCAAACAGTAAGCATTGGAGGAAGTTGTGATGATTTCGAAGAGGTAACCAATGGAGGTTCTAACATCTTGCTTTGTTATTCATACCACCTTTTCGGGATGATAAATTCCAATGTGGTGCTGGCATTGCCGCTTCTCTGATCTTACTCCCCTTTCTCCGTTACAAACTGATACAAGTTTATTTGGGAAAAGTGGTTTTTTTAAGGAGACAAATTGTATTCCAGATCCCCCTTAAAGTGGTAAGTGGAAATAGAAGGGGGGGGGGGGGTGCGAATTCATGAGAGAATGACACATAAGGGTGTCCCTTTCTTGAAAACCACTCTTTCCAGACCCCCTCTACAAGGATAAAGTTAGGATGGTAAAGGGGGGTCAGAATGAAATGTAGGTCGTTGGATTTAAAGATGATGGTGCCGCGATGAGGTGGAAAGACATTGCTCCTTGACGAGTCCTTACCAAAAATCCTTATTTTTTGTGTTTAGCCTTATTTCTTCGTGAAATGAGCTTCAAACTATGTAGGTACGACTTACCCTGTTATGCACCCAAAACAACATGGAAAACTCATTTACCCAGACTTGAAATTCTGTAGATTGCAGTTATGAAGTGTCATCGCATCCATGCACTTTGAAATCTTTAAATTTTGAGTGTTTAAGAATACAATCAGCGATGCGATGCGATGGGGAGGTGACGTGGAGGGGAGAAGTGGGATCAGACTGCAACACATATCGTAATATTTAACTTTTAGTTATAAGCACGGATGGTGTAAACTTTAAAAAGTGCGAAGTGCGACGCGCGGGGAAGGAAACAGGTGACGTGGTAGGTGTGGAAATTATATAACAAATGCATGTATATATCCAGATCTCCTGATATAATAATATTTATCTTCTTGCTAAATACAAAATCCTTCCACTGTTAATCTTTTGTGGAATTTTAAAACTCAGTTGCAAACACATGAAGCAATAAAAAAATTCACACATAACATAGTTGTTTAACGGGAAAATCTGAAGCTAAAAAACCCAACTATAATATTATGTATATCATGGAGATCATGTAATAATCTCATACAAAGCTTAGTACATCAAGTTCTTAGTACAATCAATTGTCACACACTAATCAAAAGAAATCTGCAAATCCATGCACTGATTTCTTGCCACCTGATAGCCTGCCTCCACTGCGCAATCCCTGCTGAAGAAGACCCCTGAATGAATTCGAATTGGCCTTGTCTTGACTGCACAGTCCTCATTGGAAACTCCAATGTGTGTGTGGTGCAATCAATGCATCACTATAGTCACAACGGATAGTCCATCTTGCCCTTTCACCTATCTCTCCACTGGGTCTCCATTGGAGCTGACATGCACTGTAGTTAACTGTTGTATTTTTTTAGTTGATTAATGAGTTATTATTTGTGAATTAATTAACTAATTAATTCACTGCACTCTTTCTAGTGTATCATTCAGTTAGAATAGATACAACTAGATCAACTGAGTTTAACTCCACTAACTGAGCTAAACTGAATAACAACTCCCGTAACTACTCTTCCAACTCTGTCATAACTTTGCCACTTCAGTTCTAACTGAGTCCTCCATGTATGAACAACTAGTAAAACCTATGAATTGCGTAATTCCTTCAACCCACTGATTTTCAAAATTTGTTCACTGAAATAAATTTCTCCAAGAGAATAAGTTGATGTTTATTATCGGATTATTATTAAGAGCTAATAATAATCGACATGCATCTATTTTTAGATCGACGATCTATAAATAGACTTCGCCCAATATTCTAAAAATAGATTTTCATTTATTTTTCCAACTTGACCAACCATCCACAAATAACATCCTGCAACTTCTGAAATATGATCATCATGTCTAAAAATAGACTTGCACCTAAAAATAGCCTGCGAGCCCACTTAGTGAAGGCGACTGATTTTCACTAAGCTTCATCATCTTGTTGAATCGCAACACTCCCTCTCAACAAGATAGGGATTATCCTTCACCCCAATCCTGCCTCTATGGTATTCGAATTTTCTCCTGCCGAACGCCTTCGTCAGAATATCTGCATCCTAATCTTCCATAGGAATGCACTGAAGCAACATGATCTTCCGCTGCACACAATATCTGATATGATGATATTGGATATCAATATGTTTAGATCTATCATGAAACACAGGATTAACCAAGAGTTTAATGCAACTCTGTTTATCACAATGTATCACTGTAGGATCTAAATGTGAACCGAACAAACCAACCATGATCTTCTTCATCCAGATAGCCTCACATGCAGCGTGACTTGTTGCCATGTATTCTACTTCCATTGAACTAAGTGCCATGGATATTTGTTTCCTGATGTACCAAGAAACTGTTGTAGATCCGATACTGAAAACCCCTCCTGATGTGCTCTTTCTGTCCATTGGGCTGCCTGCCCAATCTACATCCGTGAAGCCATGCAACTTCACTTCATCCGTCTGTTTGTACCATAAACCATACTTAGTTGTGCCCCTGAGATATCTCAGGACATGCTTGCCCGCCTTCCAAAAGAGCTTGGTAGGATTAACCATCACTTGTGAAAGCTGGTTCATCCCATAACATATGTCTGGTCTTGTGTTAACTAAATACATGTAGCATCCTCTTTCCTCCAATTTCCTGGAAGAGGAGTGTCGATAGGCTTGCAACCTTACATGTGAAATTTCTCCACTATCTCTCGGGCATAATTTCCTTGAGACACAAACAGTTCACCATCCCACTGCCATATTTCCAATCCAAGGAAATAATGAAGGAGACCCAAATCTTTCATCTGAAACTCCTTTGCAAGATCTGCCTTGCATGACTGTATCAACTGCTCATCACCAGTTAGTATTAAATCGTCAACATAAAGAAAAATGATTAAAAGCTTACCCTCCACCACAATTTGATACAGGTTTGCATCCGCCTCACTCTTGGTGAAGCCATGTCCAGTGAAATAGCTATTGATCCGAGTGTACCAAGCACGTGGTGCTTGCTTCAGCCCATACAACACTCTTTTGAGTCTGCACGCATGCGACTCACTGCTAAAGATCTCAAATCCTTCAGGCTGCTCAATGTACACCTCTTCCTCAATGATCCCATTAAGGAACGCAGTCTTCACATCCATATTATGAATGTGCCAACCCATCTGTGTTAAGAGAGCAAGGATGGTCCTTATGGAAGAATACCGTGCGACGGGTGCAAAGATTTCTTCATAATCAATCCCCTCGATCTGTGAGAAGCCCCAGGAAAAAAATATTGCCTTATACTTCTCAATGCTCCCATCTGCAACTCGATTTACCTTGTAGATCCATTTTGAATCTACCATTGATTTACCCACCGGCCTTGGAACAATCTCCCAAGCACTGTTTCTGACAATGGAGTCATACTCCTCCACCATGGCATCTGCCCATGTGGGCTCCTATGCTTCTTCTTCAAAATAATATGGCTCTGTCATGCCACACTTGCTCATAAGTGCCATGTATCCAGTAATTCGGTTAGGTGACTATCTCTGTCTGCGCTGTGATGTAGGGACTCCTACATTCTGTGCCGCATCAAGCTTCAGTCTCTCAGCTTCTGTGGTACGCTTTCTACTAGTTTTGATGTTTGGTTCTGCATGAGTGGAATCCTCCACTCCATGAATATCCTCCTGTGGCTGATCCACATCTGGAGGTTCATCTTTTGGAACAGGTAGTTCCTCCACTGCATGCATGTCTAGCTCCCTCTCAAGCATAGCTCATGCAACACCCACGATCATTCTGTTATTCCTCTCCGCGACCTCATTCTGCTGTGGGTTATGAGGCGCTATGAGTTCTCTTCGAATTCCTTCTTTTCTACAGAAGTATTTGAATTCGTTCAAGGTATATTCACCACCATTATTGCTCCATAGAGCCTTCAATTGCTTCCCCGACTCCTTCTCCACCAATACTTTAAACTCGCAGAACTTTGTGAATGTTTCGCTCTTCTTCTGCATGAAGAAGATCCAACATCTACGAAAATCGTCATCAAAAAATATAACATAATACCTGTGTTTTTCTGTTGAAGAAACTGAGAAAGGTCCACATACGTCTGTGTGAATTCTCTCGAGGATCACCGAAGCATGGTTCTCCTTCTCATGAAAGGTGGTCTTCACAAAATTACCCGTAGTACATCTCTTGCACTGATCTGATTGCACAAGAGTACCCTTGGGAAGTCCAGTAGAAATCTGCTGCAAAAATATTCAAGGCACCATGGTGAAGATGGCCCAATCTCATGTGCCATAATTCACCCTCATCTCGGCTCACCACTTCTTCTGCTTTGCCCATCATTGTAGCGCAGCCATCTACCTCCATCTTGTAGAGATTCTTAACTTGAATCCCTATCCTCTTGGTTTGACCCATTGTTTTATGTCAAAGGAAGGCTTTTCCCTCAATAAAAACAATGTCATAGCTTTTGTCTTCCAACATTGTGAACAAGACCAAGTTCTTCTTCAGACCTGGAACATGCATAACATCCTTCAACAGAAATGGATTACCTGACTCCCTCTCAAAGGTAATGGTCCCAATTCTGGTCGCACTGTATCGACCGTCATCGCCTATCTCTATATGCATTTGGAGATCCTTCTCCTCCAAGTCACTAAACAATTCTTTGTCTCTCGTCATATGGAAATACGCACCACTATAAAGATACCACACCAATCCCATTGAGCTTGAAACCAAGCATTAAATCAAAGATAAATCAAGTTAAAATTGTGAGGCTAAGGCCTCTCTATCTGCAACTCCAGAAACCTTCTCGTTCTTCTTTTTCTATGGGCAGTTAGTGGCGAAATGCCCATGTTTGTGACAGTGAAAAAACTTCACCTTGGACAAATCCTGCTTCTTGCCTTTAGCTTCAGATTTTGGATGGGATTTCTTCCCCTTCTCCTTCCTTGCTTTGGCATCCAAAGCACAATTCTATTCATCATCATTCTTCGATGAAGAGCCATCCCTGGTACTTTACCTTATCTTCTCCTGCACAGGATCCGACCAAATTCGCTCCCATCCCGATAGTTTCTCCCATCTATTGATAGAGCCTTCGTAGCTATGCCAACTCTTCAGAAGCCCAAGGAGAGCCAAGCTCACTAAGTCATCATCATTAACAGTAATCCCCACACTTCCTATTTCATCCCTATAGTGGACAAACTTCTTGAGATATTCTGGAATACTTTCACCCTTCTACATTTTTATTTTTCTGAGCTTAGCTTTCAGCACCAATTTCCTCTGGTCGCTGCTGCTTTGGAAAAAATCTATCAAAGCCTTCCACATTGAAAATGGAGTGGCTTTCCCGTGAAGGCTGGACACAATATGGTCCTTCACACCTTCCAACATAATTCTTCTTGTCTTTTCTACCTTCTTTTTCCATGCATCAAGTAATGCAACATTGCTAGAACCCGGCTTAGGAACATCGCTATCGATGAACTCCTTCAGTCCATTATCTTCCAGCACCGCCTCCATCCTATCCTTCCAGGCTATGTAATTCGAGCTGCAATCAAGAGCATACTCCAATTGCAACCCATTGAAAGACGTTTCAATGAATAATCAACTGTCGTACCCAGAATTTTAAGAAGCAAATTCAAATTGTCCACCAACACAAACTCAAAAATTTTTCACAATTGCAATCTTCAAGAATTAACACTGCTTCGATACCATGTAGAAATTATATAACATATGCATGCATATATCTAGATTCTCCTGATCTAACAATATTTATCTTCTTTCTAAATGTAGAATCCTTCTAGTGTTAATCTTTTGCGGAAATTTAAAACTCAATTGCAAACACATGAAGCAATAAAAACAATCGCACATAACACAATTGTTTAACAGGAAATCCTGAAGCTAAAAACCCCAACTATCATATTATGTATATCATGGAGATCATGTAACAATATCATACAAAGCTTAGTACATCAAGCTCTCAGTACTGTTGGTGTCCTGTGTTTTGATAGATTGGAAAATCAAAAGACAAGGCAACATCAGAACCAATCTTTAGAGTTCCAGGATCTAGTCCTCCTGTTCTCAGAGAGGGATCTCTCAATTTTACTTGTTTGCAAAGGTTTATCTTGTTTGCTTTGAGTATTGGTTTTAGACTAGTTATTAAGTGCAAGTGTTTGTTTGTTTTTTTGGTTTAAAGACATAGCAGAACATGAAAGGTCTAGGAAAGATAGGTAGAAAGGAGAAACATCTGATTCATTGGGAAATGGAGTCAAGAAGAGGTCATGAAAAATTCGTCAATGGATATGGGATATCAAAGGGAAAATCTAACTTGGCCACATGATCCTTTGGTTTTTTTGAATGAGATGGACATTAATGATTTGGAAAGAGAATTTGAATTCTCAACAAAGTGAATTTGAAAGCATAACTTGAAAAATAAAGAGGTATTTGATAGACATGGCTAACCATGAATTCTACAAACCACACTTTAAGCAAATAATGACTTCAAAACAACTTTTAAAATGAAATCTAAGATTCGGGAGCAAATCCTATTTCCTCAAAGATTTTATTTCAAAAGACTTAGAAAACATAAAAGATTCACTGATAATTGCAGTCATAGAAGAGGGAACACCTAAAAACATCTATGATCACAACTATAAAGACCTTCAAAAAAATTGTTCAAGCAAGGACAAAGCGCATGATCAAAATAGACCTCCTTGGCTAACTTCAAACATGGTACTTCAAAGGGAGACTTCAATAACAACTTTCAAGTGGAAGCAGACAAGCAGGGAAAACCATAAATCATGCTGAAACCAACTATTTGAACTATTAGAGAAATAAACAAGCATGAGGACTAAAGAGAGAGATTAAAGACTCTAAAATACCTCAGCAGAAGAAAACATAAAATAGTGAAGGACAAACAGGTCTAAGGTGCTTCTAGGAGTCATTTCTTAGCCTAAAACTTTCATCCTACTGTAGTAAGCATTTATGGAACAAAATGAAAATAGGAGAAAACATCAAACAGTTCAGAATAATTCACCAACAACCAAGCTCATGGATCCAATGATAGAGCCTTCTCAAGAACAAGCATGCAACAACATCATCAAGCTTCCAAGACTTCAATTTATTCCTCAACTTCAGACAGACTATGTATTATTTCATAGAGTTTTAGTATTACAACTGGTGAAAAATAAACCAACCAACAACTTCTCATCTTCTTCAGAAGTATTTGTAGAAGAAATGAGGAGGTGGAAGAGTTTTAGGTTTGAAATGCAATAAATTCTACACTAAATGCAACTCCTAGCCTCGAAAACCATGCAAGGCATAAGGTAGGAATGCATTGAATTTCAACTCTGTTTCATCTACTCTATTTTATGCTTTTTAAAGGCTCAACGAGTAAAAAGATTGACTTTAAGGAACTTTCTTATATTTTCAATAACTTCTACTGACAGTTGGGATATTTGTTTTTCTTGTAATAACTGTTCAGTTGTCTTTGGCCTTAATGTTTCAGATTGAGATTTGATCTAGGTATTCCTTTGAGGCAGAGAGCTGTAAGGTGGCCATTTAGTAGCTGGGAAATCAATTCACCCTTTTGATGTGGCTCTGAGGTGTCCTTCGACTGATATTTCTCTATAAACACAGTGGTTTATCTTCGGATCTGTGTTTAGGCTTGATTAAGCCATAATATTCATCTTTAACACTGATACGCTTTTATAATTGATGCTGACTGTGTTTTGCTGTTTGCAGGTGCGCAAAGGGTTTATGGGAGTTTTGCTTAGAAAACCGATAATCATGACTTATCGATTCCCTAAAATTTTTTTATTATCCCTTTGAAACCCTTTAATATGTATCCAAAAGGCTGCAAGGATCGTCATCCTTGGCCAATAAAAACGTAATCATCCACGGGAGGATCCAAATTTAACTTCATTAAAACCTACATAAAAACACGCAAACATTGTTTAGATCCTACGAATTCATGGTTTAAATTTCTTAGGAGGGTTGGTGGAAGCATTTCGGAGCGATGCAGAGGAAAAAGGTGAATGCAGCGGAAAAAGGAGGAAAAAAATGGCAGAGCAGCTAACCAGGTGTAAATGGGAGTTTAGGCACGATATTGAATAAGGGCCTTTGGATTAGATCAAAGAACGAATATCTACGGTTGAGATCATTCAATGAGGTTGTTTGGAGGAATGATGGAGGGCAAATGAATTGGTGGTAAGGTTAAATTGGGATTGTTCGATCTCAGAGATCGACGGCTAGGATCTAATCTAGAGTTACATTACCGAGGGAGGAGTGGTATAGTGGAAAACCGGCAGCGGTTTTTGCACAACTTTGAGGTGGGTTTAGATTTTGGCCCAAAAAACGTGATACAGGTCTGCGTTCAACATGTGTCTTTTCAAAACCGCTTATATCGCGCAAAAGTTGCGCACTGTGGGAAAGGTTCAAAAATCATGCAATATTGATTCTGGGACGTTGGATGGGAGGATCCAGATCCAACGGAGCGGATAGGGCGCGATGGATGAAGAGCTGCGGGGTAGAG
Organism: Pinus albicaulis; assembly: GCA_034641835.2. NCBI lineage: Eukaryota > Viridiplantae > Streptophyta > Pinopsida > Pinales > Pinaceae > Pinus > Pinus albicaulis. The sequence goes on along the minus strand of CM076578.1, from coordinate 355,317,166 downwards.
AGAATGTGGGACCCATGGTGAAGAAAGGCGCAATATCATAAAAAACCAAGGTTAAAACTGATTATGCATATAAACATGGTTTCCAATGTAAAAATGTAAAACTTTGTGAATGCACAAATACATAGCAAAATAGGTGAAAATGATAGAAAGGGGGGTGTTGGTGGTGGGACCCGGCTTATTTTGTAGTATAGTGAAAGGGGTCAATGAACGCCGTGGTTGTATAGTGTTACAGGGCTATAACCAGGTGGAAAATATTTTACAAAGGAAAGAGGCAAAAATGGGAGAATCAATAGGAGCCGTTGGATTAAAGAGAATCAATGGTGGAGTTTAGATCGCGGGATCGCAATCGGCGAAACGAACAAAGTTACAATTGCGATAAATATTTGTGATGCGATTGCGATGGAATGAATTTTTGCGATGTGATGAAGCGATTGAGCGTGGACCGTCAGATTGGTATCGGAGATCGACGGTGGAGATTTAATTGCAAGGCGTGATGTCAGAGGGCGAAAGGCAGAGCACGATTAAATCTGGGCCGTTGGTTCTTGTGTTTTCAATGGTTGTGATTTAATCACAGGATCGAAATCAGAGGTGGAAAAGGGGAAGAACAAAAGAAAGTGCAATGTGCCGATTGCGATTAGTGCTTGGTCACAGCTCCGGGTCATATGCAGAAAAAAGGGGTTGGGGCTAAGGCCAAAAGGGGCTTAAGGACTTATGGAGAATGATGGTTTTTCAGGATTTCTGAAGGATTTTCAGAGGATTTTGGAGGTTCTGATAAGAGTAAAAAAGGGGTTTTAAACCTTATAAAAGGATTTTACAAGGCTTTGAAGGGGATTTTGAGGGAATGAGAGGTAAATAAAAGGGTTTATGGATGAAATTGAGAGGGAAAATGGAGAAGGGAAAATGAGGGAAAATGGAACTTCATGAGTAGTTTTTTCCTTTGGTAAACAGCAGGTTTTTAGGAAAAAAGGGAAACAACAATGAAGATTAACTCAAAGAGTGAAAAAAATTCAAATGGTGATAATTTTTTCAAAAGGAACTATCTCTTTGAAGGTTTGAAAAACAAAATTAGCCACCATTGGGTATAACAAAATTTATAGGTGGTTAACAAGTACAATCAATCGTCACACACTAATTAGAAGAAATCTGCAAATCCATGCACTGATTTCTTGCCACCTAATAGCTTGCCTCCACTGCACAATCACTGCTAAAGAAGACCCTTGAATGAATTCGAATTGGCCTTGTCTTGACTGCGCAATCCTCATTGGCAACTCCAATGTGTGTGTGGTGCAATCAATGCATCACTATAGTCACAACGGATAGTCCATCTTGCCCTTTCACCTATCTCTCCATTGGGTCTCCACTAGAACTGACATGCACTGTAGTTAACTTCTGTATTTTTTCAGTTGATTAATGAGTTATTATTTGTGAATTAATTAACTAATTAATTGACTCCACTCTCACTAGTGTGTCATTAAGTTAGACTAGATACAACTAGCTCAACTGAGTTAAACTGAATAACAACTCCTGTAACTACTCTTCCAACTCTGTCATAAATTTTCCACTTTAGTTCTAACTGAGTCCTCCATGCATGAACCACTAGTAAACCCTAGGAATTGCACAATTCCTTTAGCCCAGTGATTTTCCAAATCTGTTCACTGAAATAAAGTGCTCCAAGAGAATTAGTTGATGTTTATTGTCGGATTATTATTAAGAGCTAATAATAATTGACATGCATCTATTTATAGATCGACGATATATAAATAGACTTCGCCTAATATTCTAAAAATATAATTTCATCTATTTTTCCAACTTGACCAACCATCCACAAATAACATCCTGCAACTTATGAAATATGATCATCATGTCTAAAAATAGACATAGTCTAAAAATAGACATGCACCTAAAAATAGCCTGCGGGCCCACTTAGTGAAGGCGACTAATTTTCACTAAGCTTCATCATCTTGTTGAATCTCAACAGCAGGGAAGGAGTGGGACCGAGACCAAAACACACATCACAATGTATAGCTTTTATTTATAAGCTCCAGGGGGTTAACTTTTAAACTTTTTGAAATGCGGGGAAAAGGGACCCACTGGCTATGCGGTGAAGCTTTATGAATCGATGGAAGGTTTATAGTGGTAAGTATTATGGAATTTATATGATATTAATATGTATTGCAACGGCTTATGAAGCGGAGGCGAAGTTACGGAGGTGGGGCCGACTTACCGCATCAAAAATTAAAATAGATATGTTGTGGGTGTTTTCAAAGGTAAATTGACGTATATGAGATGCGATGCGGAAAATCGCAAATCGGCAAGTGAAATTTTTAACGTTTAGTTGCGATGTGAAAAGGTTATGCAATACAATTGAGAAATGAAAATCAATGAAACGGTGAAGAGGGAAGGGTAAAGCGAAAAGGTCGAAAAAAGGTAAGGTTCTAATGCATTTCAAAGGAAAATGAAATGGAAAAAGGAAGCATGGCAAGGAATGGGTCCCACATCATATCGCATCGGCAATTTTATAAGTTTGGCATTTGATTTCTATAACAAAACTTTGTGATGCCGATATGCGATGAGGCACAAGGGGTCCCACTAATGGTTTGAGCAGCCCTTTGTTATATATATGATATGTGATAACAATAAGGTCTATGGTTTAAATAACACGGTTGTCGATGGGTGGCGGTGCTTATAATATAAATTTTAAAACTTTATATAAATGGGTTTATAAAGTAATAAGCCCTGAAAGGTTATATATGTGGGTTTTTGGGAGGGTTTGAATGGGATTTAGAGCATGGGAGAATATGGAGGAAATGAGAGGAAAAAGAGGGTGAATGAAATGGAATGAGGGTAAAAATGGAGTTGGATCACCACCACACCTTATCAGCAAAACTTTCTTCCTTGTACTGGACGGAGAGGCAGAATGATTCCTTTGAAGCTATTTACAGTCAGGAGTTACCTTTCTTTCTCTGAAAATAAATGATAGCCATAGAATATTATTTTCAGTAATGAAAAATCTAATCAATAATTAGTCACCTTGTGATACTGTGAAATAAAGGAGTCTAACAAGCTCATCAAATTGATTATAATTAACTCATTGCAACAATGAGGGAGCACATGGACCAAAACACTATCAAGGTTGCATTTACCAACCCCTGAGGAGGAATAGAGTGAAGTTGAAGAACATGATGAAAGTGCTGAAACAACACTGGAAGTGATCATGTGATCAATTTTTAGCTCAAAAATAAAGGTTCCCAGTAAGTCTTGAATCTGGCTCTAAATCTAAGTGCTCATCATTCTGAATCCAACGATGTTTGTTTCACCTTAATCTGACACCGTATGCTCAAGTTATCACATGCTGATCATTTGGCCAAACAACTAAAATTTGAGCAGGTCAGTTGACTGGTTTGACTGTACTGTCAAGTCAACAAAGTGACCATACAGGTAAGAAAACAAGGTGATGACACTTGGAATCCTTCGGTTCATTGAATTTGGGTGATTTTGATTAGTCAGGGACTCATTGTGGTCGACCAATGAAGTGGTGCCACATGGCACCCCAACATAAGAAATTTTTTTGTATGGGATGAATTAGCCTTCATGGGATTCGAACTTGCTACCTCATGTCCACAAATCAAGTGCCTTACCAATAGGCAAACTATGGTTCTTATTATATAATGAACCGAAATTTCTATTTAATGTTGTTAAATGGCGCGTTAGGGGTTAGTGGTAGAATTATCTATCCAACAGAATGCACCGCCAGTTAGTGAATTTGTATCTCCATTAGAAATTTTCTGGGTGGATTTGTAGGACAGTTTGACATAATGTCGAGTTTGTAGGATGGTTAACAGTTAAGTTCATGGGAGAGCTTGGGAGCTCATATCTTTCTCATTTTTTGGCCAAATTGAGCTCAAAAAGAGTCTACTTGGGGGTTTTTCGATGTTCTGAATCCAGTGGTGACTTCTAATTTCTGATTTGAGCACATATAAGTATCCAGTTTACAGCTTCAAGACCAAAGGTGTATGGATCAATATGGATTTTGATCATATCTTTTTTTATTTTTTGACCCAATTGAGCTAAGAAAGAGTCCACTTAAAGGGTTTTGGAAGTTATGAATCCAACTGTGACCTCTAATTTCTGATTTGAGTACATCTAAGGAGTATTATTGTAGGTTTGAGATAAAAGGTGTATGGATCAATCAGGGTTTGGAAGAAATTCTGGAAGGTGTTTGGGCATGGAGAAAACCTTGTAGGTGTATTCTCACCTTCAGAGGTTTACTGCAGCAGATGTAACCTGCAAGGTTCAGCCCAGGTTCAATTTTCTCATTCTGTTATATCGAGAGAAGTTTTTTTTATGTGCTTCAATGTGGAATTGAAGTTTTCACATACTCATTTTAGCTCATTTCATTTGGAGTATGTCATCTTTGTAGGAGATGCTTTCGGTTGCTGTTGTTTTTTAGAGTTCCTTGTAGGAGAACATTACCTTGTAGGGGTAATAGCCACATATTTACCATAAATAAAATTTATTTACTTGATTTTGATACTAAATATATGAGTGGTCTAGTCATATTGACAGGCTCAGAGATGTAGCCCAGGAGGGGTGAAATCTGTCAATAAATCTTTTGTTAATCTCTTCATTATTCCCGCATGAGTTATGTGCAGTGTGTTGCTTATGTCAAGTTTAAATGTGAATACTAATTCATGACTTAAAGAGACATTGAAACTCTTGTTTGTTTCAAGACCCTTTTCTACCTTGCAAATCATCAGAACAATCCTTTATTTGTTTTATGAGATTCTAGGAAAGAGGAAAGAGAACACCTCCTACACTTTCAAATCAAGAAACAAGGGCAGCTACACCTCCTAAACCTTGTCAGAGGGGTCCTCGAATTAGGTGTTATGTGAAGAAGGATTATACTGAAGGACCGATGGATGTATATAGTGGGCGGTCTGAAAGTATTGGGTATGGATTCCTTGTTGAGGAAGATGAACTTGAAGAAGATACACCTGAGAAAAAGACACCTGAAGAAGTACGCGAGAAAGAAATGTCTCTAAAAATTAAATTAAGGAAGAGGTCATTGAAGAATAAATTTGGGGGTAAAAACCCTAAGAAGAGAGTACGAGTGATTGTTAAACCATCAACTGCCTCAACACTTGTAGTCAATGTTGCTACAACAAAATAAAAGGAACCAAAGGAACAACCAAGTGAAGAAAGGAAAGAAGAACCCACGTAGGATAAATAAAGCATTCCTTCACTAGGTAATATTGAAATTGACCCTCTCACTCAAGAAATGAATAAATTAAAAAAGAAAATGGAAACTTGAAGGAACGAATTGCCACACTTAAAGATAAATTTCAGTTTAAGAAAAAAATAGGATTGGAAACTGTAGGAACTATCCCTATGAAACAATTTTTATTTTAAAACCCATAAATAATGTAGTTAAGTCTTGGAATGAAATCATAAGCAAATAATTATTTTTAATTTAAACTAAGCATTTGCTATCAACATCCATTTCTAAGATCACATAGTACCTTAAACACCATCAACATGATAAACATGTAGATATTAAAGAATTTACATAAATAGTACATAATTTATAATGACATCCTCGAATCATTAATTTTTACATTTGGTAACTATAGATACAAAAAAATCATGTAATAGAACATCATGAATACAAAAAGGTATCATTCACCACAGAGTAGATATTTGACCTTAGCCTTGTTGCTACTTTCGCTCTGTTGTTATTGTCCACGTTCCCATGTGGAGAATTAAGCGCCGTGACCAAATGATGTTGACTCACTAGTTGAACTCCTAACCTACTCCTTGGGTAATCTTTTTCCCCGCAAACCGTTGAGCTAAAATGGGGCTGTAAAATAGAGGAAGAGTCCTAGCTGATGGAGGAGAGCACTCTTGGCTCAAGAACCCCCTCTCTAATGATCTCCACCTCACCAAAATCACTATAGATTCATAGTCACTCATTATAAAATTATCTCATCCATCTAACCATAGGGTTAAAAAAAAAAATCTTTCTCCCATAACTTGTCCCTTCTTTTATAAGGGGCTTCATAGGTGACACTTGGCACTTCATGCATAATTAATTATTTTTATTAATTCAAAAGTTTGATTATTCCCCCACCCATGTGTTGCCCTCTCACCCAAGCTCTCTAAAATTATTTACTTAAATTTTAATTAAAAAAATAATATTTTTCCTCACCCTAATAAGACTCCCCAATTATTTTCCTATTTGTCTCTTAATACCCCTTTTCTACTCCTTAATTTGTGTTCATTAATGAAGTCAAATGATAAGTATCATATTTGGTCCCCTAATCCCATACTAGTTTAACTCAGATTGACTCTTAGGTGGATATCCCTGTGTTAGATTTTTCCACATGGAGGTTCTGTCATGAAATTTAATTTATAATTCCTTATTTTCATTCACCACCTTCTTTTCTTGATGAGGTTAACTATATTTAAGATTATTTTTTCTAATTAAATATATTAGTCCCTTTCTCCCCCTTTTTCTTATTAAAACACTTATGCACATTATCCACCTAAGATTTTCCAACCGTGGGAAGGGTATAGTTCTTAAGTGGTCCAATATTTTTATTTATTCCTATTCTCTCTTTGCCCCAAGTTTTATTCTTGATTTAAACAACTTGTTTATAAAATATTGTTTACCACATTATGTGAATTAGTATGATTATCATATCTTAATTATATTTTAAAAGTTCCTTCTTGATGCCAAGGGTGCCAAGTTGTTAATTTCCTTCAATAACTTCCCTTCGAAGTTCCAAGGGTGTCACACCAACCAGTTTCTTCTTGATGCCAAGGGTGCCAAGTTGGTCGTGCCCTTCAAGAACTTCCCTTGAAGTTCCAATGGTTCCACGCCACTTTCCCTTCAAGCATCTAGCAACTACGAGGGGAAAAATAGGTGTGGTGATGTATACCACTATCCTCTCCTATGCTGCCCATTTAGTGAGACTAATGGTGTCGGGGATCAAGGATTCAAGCCTTGATGTGCGACCCCCAATAAAATCCTTGTGATCGACCTAATCCAGAGTCTTTCCCCAAGACATAATCATCTTTAAGGTGAAGGTATACCAACACCTTCTAGCCCAAGTCACGTTGGGAGTGCTAGCAGGTGAAATCAGAGACATTATCCCACCACTCCCATGAAGTTTCATTTATCTGTACAACCCCATCACCCGTATGTGAGTTGTTTTGCCAAGAAAATAATCTATGCTTGAAACCAATAAAATGTCAATAGTAATCAGAACAAAATATTAATTTGAACCTTTAAAATTTTGAGATACTAGTATGTAATTTAATTAAACCAGACGTCATAGACTCATCACATACAAGTGCATTCGGGTGGTCTCCTACTATGCTTAATAATCATCATTAATATATGTTCATAATATTAGTCATCGATATAATTATGTATGCTAAATCATCACCATGACATAATCATCATCAAAATCATTAACTGTAAGCAAGACAACATAACGAGTCCATCACATGATTGAAATGGTCATCGAATAGGTCCATCACAACCATTATCATCATAACATCAAATTGGTATATCATAATTATTGTCACATCCACTAATAGTAAAATTCAAATAACGATATCCTTGACCTGAATCCCTTAAAGAGTAATTTATAAGAACTAAGGTTATATCAAGGCTAATGCAATATTATGGTTAGTAACTAGATTGAGGAACTTCAAAAACCCTAGATGAGATGGTAGGTATGGTGTCACCTGTTGACATAGATGAAAAATTCTGCATGGGTTGTAGACAAATTCTTAAGGAGGTGGGATGCGAGTTTCCAACCATTGTTTCAGTTGGTATACAAGTTGAAGAACAAGATGAGGAGTTCCAAAATGCTAATATACAAGAACTTGTTGATGATGTTTTTATTACACAAGAACCAACAATTGAAGCAAAGCAGGTTGGGGAAAATCAATTTGTTGTTCCACAAGAACCTATTGACGAAGATGGTTCTCCATTATTAAGAACCAGTAGTTGAAACATAGAAAAATATAATAAATAAAAATTCTGCTCCAAAATAAGATATCAATGGCATTGTTAATACATATGAATCAACAATTGAGATAGTATAGTAGAAGGAGAAATAATGAAATAGTGCAAGGAGTTGCTGAGTCTGCTACTATAAAAGCGACAAATATAACTCAATCAAAATTTGAAGGGTCATTGAAATCAATATTTTTTCTCAAAGAATTAGAAAAATGGAAGAGGTTTAGAAATATTGTTGAAGAGCGAGGTTATCCCTATGAGTAAAAATAAGGAGATTGTTAACAATATTAAAAAGACTTGGGCTGAAAATTTGCTAGTTCAAGACTTGGTAAGGATTAAGGGAGAAAGGAAGAAAACAATAATGTGAGTAGGAGAATTGCAAGAAAAAGTAAAACTATGACAAGAAAAAAAAGGAGTAGATTATGACCTTGCAGATAACGTGTTTAGTTGCAGAGTCCCTTCTCCTCCCTACTATTTGTACTTGAAAGAAAAAACATTTCTCTTCTAATTAAGAATAATCAAAGAACAACAACGATATGAAGTAAGATAGTTTCAATCTTTCTGGGAAAATTTCTAGAAGGATAATTTTTCAGAGAAAAATTTATTATGTGAACTATATTTGCATGATTGTTCTTGTTTTGGAGCAAGGAATTTTAATAATACACCCTATGTTGGAGATGTTTAGTTGAGGGACTTCACATAATTTATGAAAAAACACGCGAGCTAGAAGATCACTTGTAATATTGTAACAAAAAATGAGGAAGTTGTGAAATATATTATTTGAGATGAACTAGGGATAGATCAAACAATTTATATGGCATATAGTAGGATGTGGTGATACTCTAACACTAGAAATTTAGTGATTGAATTTAGGAGTAGGATCCTAGAGTGTTTTTTCAGGAGTATCAAGGTGTTGAAACAAGATGTGTTGGAAAGGAGTAGGCTAAGATGGAAAGGCTACATGGAGGAGTTGAGGAATGAGAATCCATGCTGTTTTCAAAAATTTGTACATGCACTTTTAAGGGTATCTAAGTATGTACAATGTATCAGGAGAAGTTGGGATGCTTAGTATGGACTTAGGTTTATGTTTCCACTTATTTAACTTCTTGTCTACAAGTATCAAAACCTACACCTGGTAGATAATAAATTAAATTGAATTATTTATCTCTCGAGGTTACAAAGCACCTAGCGAAGATACAATAGGGGCATATGATTTTTCAAAGTTCCATTCATATCATATCAAAAAACAGTTATAAAGGTTTGCATGAGGACATACAAATGTTTATGTTGGGGGGAGATGTTGGGACACAAGATTGGCATTATTTTGCACCTATTGTCCCTATCTTTTCCTACCATTTTTACTTTAAAAGCTATGCATTGTCACTCAATTAACCATTATTGAATAAATTATGTTTCTTTTTGTATGTCATCCTTATTATCTTGTTTTTTTTTAATTTGAAATAAAATCTAACTGCTTTAGGTTAATTGATGAAGGGTTGTTTTAGGTAGTGTGGCTAGTTGAGATGTTGTTACAGGATAATATCTCTCTAGTTTTTCCTTTCTAAATATGGAACGAAGACTTTGATGATGCTGCTGATATAAAACCGAGCTTATTTTGGATCCTCTATTAGCAACAAAGACCAATTTGGAAAAATACACGGTCAAAGTCAGTCTGACCGATGAAAGGAGACATTCATAGAAAGCACAACTAAATTAGTTGAAAGAATTACGATTTCAAAATAATAAATCATTGAAATTTAGAAAGGATGTTATAGCTCCATTTTAATTAAGGAAATATATTATAATACAATTTTTTTATAATCCTGATTTGGATCACACGAGAATCAAGAGATTCTCATGATGATCCCATTTTTTAAATATAGGAATATCACTTGTAATATAAAATTATAAAAATATGTACTCTCTTCCCATGATTGCATATATAGAGATCAAAGGAGGGAGTATCAACACTATAATCTTGTATTACATATTTTATTAATGAAAATCCTTACCATTTGTGGCTCCATATTTCTTTCTTTATTAGCTTGTGTGTTGTGTGATTTACCAACCCATGTTAAGGAGGAAGGGCCCTCTTTCTTAGTAGGGATCATTGGTTAGAGAGGTACCCTAGAAGTAAATTTATTCTCTCTCAGTTGTGATTTATGTGTGATTACTATTACTATTACAGATCTTGTACATTCATTGAATAATTGTAGGATTGTAGCCTCTATTACAGGATTACAGATCCTAGACCAATCCCTTCATTAGTGCGATGCCTATTTTATTACTATTACATTTCTTTGGTTTCTTTTGTTGATTAAATGGGTGTTTCAACAATTGTTGAGTGTTGAATGGTTTCTAGGAGTGTTGTTTCTTTTTGAATAAGAGCGATAATGTGACAAAGTGTGATTTATTTTGCAGTGCATGTTTCTTTTATTTTTGAAGTGTGAGAAAGGTTTGGAGTGTAGAATCAAGCGTATTGGAGTGATGAGAGTGATACTTACAATGATTGGTGTTGATATTTGGTTAGTGCTAGTTCTCATTTGTTATTGCATATATTTTTCATAGTAGACTTGAAATAAAAATCTACTCGAACTGAAAATTTATGTGTGACAAAGATTGGATGTTCTGAATTAAAAGGATAATTCATCTGCCCAACAACTATAATAATTGTCTATTGAATCTTGGTGTTATCACACATAAATTTTTATTTTTTGATTAGGGTCACTCATCTAGGTTTCATTTGTCTCATAAGGTTGGTCCATGAAATTAGAAAAAGATTCATGAAATAATTCTTTATCCTAAGTCTAAAAAACCTCATTGATCATGTCATCTCAGTCATATCTATCAATTTTCACTTTAGGTTCAGATGCATTGGTTTAAAATTCGTTTTAACTCACATGCCTGATTTTTCATGATTCTACAACAAATATATAAAATTTATAACTAAGAACGTTGCAGAATTATGTTTTTCTGCAAAAATGAATGGGATGATGACCTGTCAAGTATTTAGTGGTTTAGGGTAAAGGTAAGGTCATACAATTGATTTTCATAATCATCCAAGCCTGCAAAAGCATAAATACCACTCACCCTCATTTTGTCATCTTTCTCTCCACATTCGAATTTCATGCCTTAAACAAGTTACCCAAGCTCCTCTCTATCATTTACTTTTCAACCTTTGCATGGATCAGTCAGTTGTCACTTTTGAAAATTTAGCTTTGTGACAAACAACTTGCTGTCCAAATGTTTTTTATAGCTGTCACATTTTTAAGAGGGCAGTTTGGGTTATAAAAGGAAATTTCCATGAAGAGGAAAGCATAAAAAGGAGGCTATGTGTTTGGATAGGAGCCTATGGAATTTTAACTGATCATGGATGACCTTAGCTTCACACAAGCTTTCATCCAGACAGGTTACATGTATTTCTACCAGGAGCTACAAGGGGATTTTTGTGTTTCTTGGACTGTTTGAGCTATTGGTTTCAAGAGGATTTTTCAGGAAAATAAAGATGAGTTTCAAAAATATGAAGGAGGGTTTTTCTCAAAACATAATAAGGAACAAAAACCTCTTTCAATTTTCTCCTAGGTGCTACCAATTTGGATATTAAAAGTTTCCTTTGGGACCTATTTTCAGAATTCAGAATTTTTCATGTTTTATACATGATTTTATAATGCAGATTCTAGACAACTGAAGCTAGTTTTCAAAAAACCAAGAGAGGTTTTTCTTAAAAAAATTCTTATCTAAAAAAACCTCCTCCATTTGTGTAACAGTTAGTATGGATCAAGAGATAGGATCTCATGAGTGCAACCTTCTTTTTCAGGAAAAAATCAGAGTCATTTTTATTAGTTGATGAAGTGCCTGAAGGTGAAAAAGTTGTTTCTTGAGGAGGATAAGAGGTATTTTGAACAAAATTTTCCTTATCAGGCTTCATACTATCATATTACATAGCCATGGACCTATTCCAGGCCTAAAATCCAAATTCCGCGAAGTCTCTGAGAAATTAGGCAATTCTATAGCGTATGCTAGGCTTAAAGCCCAATTTTTGCTGTGGAATTTCTGAAGAATTCTTTTTGGTTTTGAGGTACTTAAAATGATAGGGATGAAGAGACTTGAGGGTTGTGTTTAATTTTTTTGATCACTTAACATCCTCCAATGGTCAAGAATAGCATAGGATTACCACATATCACCTTTTTTGTTTGTGCTACGAAAGTAGCTTAAAACTCTGTTTTGACAGCAAGGTTAATTTTGGTGGTTAATTTTGGAAGAAGGAGAAAGGTAAACAAGTATTTTAAAGATGTTCTATATGAAAATGACAAAGAGTATTAGGTAAATTACAAAGAGTATCAGATCAGTGGTTTTCTAATTCTAGGTATTTTATTAAAGATACAGTTCGAAGATACCATTTCACTATATTGCCATATCATCAAACTGAAACTCCTTAATAGTAGGCAGAGCAACTCCACGAAGACAGTCAGAGTATTAATGTCTTGTTTATGACCAACATTGTTGAAAGGCATGATTCCTTTCGAGGAACATTTGGATCATCTTTAGTTGAAATGTAATAAGTAGGTGTTTGAGTCATAGTAGGACTCTAACTCCTAATTCGAAAGGTGTCAGTTTTAGTTGTAGAAATCTAGATAGTGGCTAGAGTTGGTGTCATTAACAGAGTTTAATGGTCTAGCCACTTGGCAGATTGGATGTAAAGGCTAGATGCCTATAAGTAGTGAAGACTTCGATGTATGAAAGGTTGGAAAATGTTATCTCAGCAGACTACTTTTGTAACGCTTTGGATTTAGTGATATATATAGAGGCAATACAGTTTTCCTTCACCCGAGATTCTTCATTTATTTCAATGAGTTTATATCTTATCTTTGAAATGTTTTCCTTCCACAGTTTTAATGCTTAATACTCAGAATTCATGGTTGTTCATGCTCCGACTTCCTTTAAGTGTTAAAATATGGTCAAATGAGTTTTAGGTCCTATCTTTGAAAGGTTTTCTTCAATGTTTTAATTCTTATTACTCATAATTCAAGGTTGTTCATGCTCTAACTTCCTTTAAGTGTTGAAATTTGATGAATCTCTTTAAATATTCTCCTTTCAATACTTTGATGTCTCATTAATCAGAATTCATGTACTATATGCTCTGATTTCCTTTGAAACTCACGTTATTGGAATTTTCCTAAATGTGTTATTGTTTCATTGAAGTATATACAAGCCTCAACTTCCACAAGGAGATCCATTGTTATCTTTATCCCTATCACTGACTCCATAGCCCAATGGTAGCAAGCCTTCATCTTTTCAACCTGTAAACATACAAAATAAATACACAAACATAGAGTTAGCCATTTATCTACATCTTTATTCAATATTATTAACCCTTGAGAGGGCCCTCTCAGGCTGAGGAGGATAAGCCTCAGTCACAAGATTGGTTTGAAATAGTTACACTGAAGTTGTCTGATCAGCAGCTAATCAGGTACAATTTTGGTGATAACATTTTGGTGTCATTGCCGGGGAGCGAAGGTATAAATTTTCCCTGGGAAGGATGACAAAGTTTTAGTCTAAGGTCTAAGAGTAGTAGACACTTAGGCACATATTGGATATATTTTTGCTCTGGTGACTCCACACATCAAATAATCAATTGGAAGGTGACTCCACTACTTGAAGATCAGTAGCTTGATGAAGTTTCAAGATGAGTTCCATTGCAAGAATAAATTCCAGGTATGCCCCTATGAATCGGTCTCATATCCTTGGCTTTCCAAATCCTATGCCAAAGGTCGAATGGTTAACTGATATTCCTATATTTAAAGATGAAAAGAAAGACAATGCTGCTCTTCATTTGGTTAGATTCCATATGCATGTCCATAGTCTTAAGGTTCAGTTCCCTGAGGATTGTCTCATGAAGATGTTTATGGCCACTTTAGGAGGAAAAGCATGGTCTTGGTATGAAAGCTTGCCAAATGGTTCATTATATTCTCTTGTTGATTTCCATGTTACATTTTATGAGATGTATGAAGAGTATCATCTCTCCTTATTGCTGGTAAAAGACTGCTGTAAACACTATGTGAGTTTTATTGAATATTTGAAGAATTGTTATGAAGATGATGAGTTCATGGATGAGGAAATTTTAGAGGCCCTTCATAACAACCCATTTCATCACCAAGAAGAAAGGATAATCTCTTCCTTGGATGAAAATGAAACCTAGCAGGAGCTTATTTATGAAAATCATGTTACATCCTCTGAGTTTGATGAAAATTTGCAGTAGATTGATCAGTCTTTTGATCATTGGGAGTATGAGAATCATTTCAAACAGCAAGAGGAAATATTGGAAAATTCTTGCTACAATCCTCAGGTACAGGAAAAAGTTGATTCTTCATGTCATTTCTCGCATCAGTCTACATCAAATAATGATCACACTAATGAAAAAGTGGGTGAAATTTTTTCTTTATCCTTGTCTTCTAATCTGAAATCATTTGAGTGCAAGTCAGAAGATAAGATTGAGTTTGTGGATGAAGTTGCAGAGAACATTGAAAAGGAGTTCAAGTTTCAAAAGATAAAATTCAATCTCATAGTATTCATGATCAAGATCAGTCTTTTCAAATGATTTTAATGCCAAAACACAAAGAGGGGGTGTTGCTACCTTTCTTCTTAAAGATTGAGGAAGAATACATTTTTTTTGTAAATCAGTTTGAAAAGAAGTTTGAAAGTACACAACCGAAATCTTATGTGGTTTATCAAAGCATACATGAGTTGTCCAAAGCTGCAAAATGTTATGAGAGTCATCAAACAGATCATGCCTTCCTTGATCCTATAGCTGAATACATGGAGGAGTTGTTCAGTCCAGACTTCCAGTTTCATTTTCATTATAAATATTAGATGCATCTTATGTTGCCTTGGTAATCTCAATATCATGATTACTTTGGGTTCAAATGCAGTCAAGAGGTTCAAATGTCAGATAAGATAAATGACTGGCTTCATTGGAAGTTTCATGTTTTTTGAGTTACAAATGGAGATTGCAGCTGATAGGGTAGGTAGGAGTGTGTGAATAAGCTCAAAGTTGAATGAGCATATTTTGAGTGGGTACAAAGTTGGTTTTTTAGTAGTAATCATCAAGCTTGATCCCGAGGAGAAGGCCTTAAGAGCTTGGCAAAGTTTTCATAAATTTCAGTTTTTATTTCTAGGAAGATGGATGGCACTGGAACTACAGGTTATTTGGTGTACCACAGGGGCACACCATCCCAAGTGGAGCCACTATTATCACACATAAATTTTTATTTTTTGATTAGGGTCACTCATCTAGGTTTCATCTGTCTCATAAGGTTGGTCCATGAAATTAGCAAAAAATTCATGAAATAAGTATTTATCCTAAGTCCAAAAAACCTCAATGATCATGTCATCTCAGTCATATCTATCAATTTTCACTTTAGTTTCACATGCATTGGTTTAAAATTCGTTTTAAGTCACATGTCTGCTTTTTCATGATTCTGTAGCAAATCTGTAAAATTTATAACTAAAAACGCTGCAGAATTATGTTTTTCTGAAAAAAATGAATGGGATGATGACCTGTCAATTATTTAGTGGTTTAGGGTAAAGTTAAGGTCATACAATTGATTTTCATAATCATCCAAGCCTGCAAAAGCATAAATACTACTCACCCTCATTTTGTCATATTTCTCTCCACATTCGAATTTCATGCCTTAAACAAGTTACCCAATCTCCTCTCTATCATTTAATTTTAAACCTTTGCATGGATCAGTCAGTTGTCACTTTGAAAAGTTAGCTTTGTGACAAACAACTTGCTGTCCAAATGTTTTTTACAACTGTCACATTTTTAAGAGGGCAGTTTGGGTTATAAAAGGAAATTTCCATGAAGAGCAAAGCATAAAAAGGAGGCTATGTGTTTGGATAGGAGCCTATGGAATTTTTATTGATCATGGATGACCTTAGCTTCACACAATCTTTCATCTAGATAGGTTACATATATTTCTACCTGGAGCTACAAGGGGATTTTTGTGTTTCTTGGACTGTTTGAGCTGTTGGTTTCAAGAAGCATTTTCAAGAAACTTAAGATGAGTTTCTAAAATATGAAGGACGTTTTTTCTAAGAACATAACAAGGAAAACAAACCTCTTTCAATTTTCTCCCAGGTGCTACCAATTTGGAGATTCGAAGTTTCCTTTAGGACGTATTTTCAGAATTCAGAATTTTTCCTGTTTTATACATGATTTGATAATGCAGATTCCGGAAAACTGAAGCTGGTTTTCAAAAAACCAAGAGAGGTTTTTCTTATAAAAATTCTTATATACAAAAACCTCCTCCATTTTTGTAACATCTATCAGGAATCGAGATATAGGATCTCATGAGTGCAACCTTCTTTTTCAGGAAAAATAGAGTCATTTTTATTGGTTGATGAAGTGGCTGAAGGTGAAAAAGTTGTTTCTTGAGGAGGCTAAGAGGTATTTTAAACCAAATTTTCCTTATCAGGCTTCATACTATCATATCACACAGCCATGGACCTTTTGTAGGCCTAAAATCCAAATTCTGTGAAGTCTCTGAGAAATTAGGCAATTCCGCAGCGTATGCCAGGCTTGAAGCCCAATTTTTGCTGTGGAATTTCTGAAGAATTATTTTTGGTTTTAAGGTAATTAAAATGATAGGGATGAAGAGAATTGAGGGTTGTGTTTAATTTTTTTGATCACTTAAAATCCTACAATGGTCAAGAATAACAGAGGATTACCACATATCACCTTTTTTGTTTGTGCTACGAAAGTAGCTCAAAACTCTATTTTGACAACAAGGTTAATTTTGGTGGTTAATTTTGGAAGAAGGAGAAAGGTAAACAGGTATTTTAAAGTTTTTATCTATGAGAATGACAAAGAGTATTAGGGAAATGACAAAGAGTATCAGATCAATGGTTTTCCAAGTGGATATATTTTATTAAAGATACAATTCAAAGATACCAGTTCACTATATCGCCATATCATCAAACTTACAACTCCTTAATAGTAGGCAGAGTAGCTCCACAAAGACAATTAGAGTATTAATGTCTTATTTATGACCAGCATGGTTGAAAGGCATGATTCCTTTCAAGGAATATTTGGATCATATTTATTTGAAATGTAATAAGTAGGTGTTTCAGTGATAGTAGGACTCTAACTCCTAATTCGAAAGGTGTCAGTTTTAGTTGTAAAAATCTAGTTAGTGGCTAGATTTGGTGTCATTAACAGAGTTTAATGGTCTAGCCACTTGGAAGATTGGATGTAAAGGATATATGCCTGTAAGTAATGAAGACTTCGATGTATGAAAGGTTAGAAAATGTTATCTCAGTAGAATATTTTTGTGAAGCTTTGGATTTACTGATATATACAGAGGCAATACAATTTTCCTTCACCTGAGATTCTTCATGTATTTCAATGAGTTTATATCTTATCTTTGAAATGTTTTCCTTCCATATTTTTAATGCTTAATACTCATAATTCATGGTTGTTCATGCTCTGACTTCCTTTAAGTGTTAAACTATGGTCAAATGAGTTTTAGGTCCTATCTTTGAAAGGTTTTCTTCAATGTTTTAATGCTTATTACTCAGAATTCATGGTTGTTCATGCTCTGACTTCCTTTAAGTGTTGAACTTTGATGAATCTCTTTAAATATTCTCCTTTCAATACCTTGATGTCTCATTAATCAGAATTCATGTACTATATGCTCTGATTTCCTTTGAAACTCATGTTATTGGAATTTTCCTGAATGTGTTATTCTTCCATTAAAGTATATATACAAGCCTCAACTTCCACAAGGAGAGCCATTTTTATATTTATCCCTGTCACTGACTCCATAGCCCAATGGTAGCAAGCCTTCATCTTTTCAACGTATAAACATAAAAATTCAATACATAAACATAAAGTTAGCCATATATCTACATCTTTATTCAATATCATCAACCCTTGAGAGAGCCCTATCAAAGTGAGGAGGCTAAGCCTCAGTCACAAAATTGGTTTGAAATAGTTACACTGAAGTTGTCTGATCAATAGCCAATCAGGTACGATTTTGGTGATAACACTTGGAATGTGAATTAATATGTGGCTACCATCATGTTTTTTTCCCTCATAACTTTTATCAAGAAGTCAAGCTTTGTCTTCTTTCTTTAGGATTGTGCGTAAAAAATTCAATGATTCAAACAATCTCATGTCTTGGATTTCTAGTTATCTCATGAGGATACGTGTCAATGAAATTATGGGGGGTTCTTATCTGAAATGCAATACATCTCTTACTTACTTCTAGTTATGCTAAATGCGGCTTGTATTCTCAATTTATGAAACTAAACCTTGTCTTCAAATTCTCTAAGCTTCAAAATAAAGGCCACCAAAACATTCCTTTTACTTTGGAGTGATATACTTCAACACCAAATGATCTATTATTAAACAATTATCATGATGAAATTTTTGATCTATAGAAAATTCCCCCTAAATCTTATTCTTCTTGTTGGGCCACATAAATGCCATCTTTTTAAATCCTCTTTTCCCCATTTGTATTCCCTTTTTTCTTGTTATTGACCTTGAATTAGTATGTTTTAATGCTTATGTGTGGGATTTAGACCCAAAATGTTTTCCATTGCTTTAAATTAGTATTCATGTGAACTATTTTTAAATATTAGAGAAACGACATATTTTGCATTTATCTTTGAAAATGGGGCTAGTCCCTTGATTGTTGTAGAACCAACTACCACATGTTTCTATTCTTATAAAAAATAATATATGAAATGGGTACTTGAGGTTTTATATGTGAGGCATCATCATGTAAACATAACACTATCCTAAAAATATCTCAACAATTCAAATCATAATTTTTGAGAAATCGACATTTTATTATTCTTTGGAGCACTAGAACCTTGAGTTGCTATTGCAACAGGTGAACCTTGTGCAACTTCATGATGTTGCCACATTGTTGTTGTTATACTGATGTTTGTAACGATGTTGCTACAATGATGTTGTTACAATGATGCCACTCTGATCCAGGTGGATATTGGTGGTCACCCGCCTATTCCACTTGGGGCTCCACCATTGTCTATTTCAGTTTTTCAGTTTTGGCACAGTTTACTATTTTTAGCAGTTTTTCGGGTCCTAAACTTCCGGAGCCGTTTTGAGGCCCTAAACGACGTTTTTTGGGAAACGGAGGGCAACATGGGTCCATGGACCGATGTTGCCCATTCCAAATTTGTAGTCCTCGGATAGATCTTTCTAACGAGGTATGGTACGCGTCAAACGGAGATCGTATGCCAAAGTTACGCCCCTGGGAAGTTGAAACACCAATTTACCCAAATGAGGCCCATAGTTTTGGCGCTTCATCTCCTAGGGTTAGGGTTTTGGTTGTTTAGGATTTCCCATTGTTTCTAAATAATAAATAGGCCCTCGAGCCTCATTGTAACTCAGTTCAGAGGCCTGTAGCCGCCACATCTCTTCTCAGAGATAGCTACCAGTGCCCTAGCTAGTTTTATTTCCATTCCGTCTGTAAGCAAATTTCAGTTCTTTGATATTAATGAAATGAAGTGTTATTTCCGTTGCATCTCTGTATTTATGGTTATGTGTTTATTCTGTTGCGTTCCTGCATAAATCCGGATCAGTGGTATCAGAGCGGTCCGCTTTTTCTCGATCCTTCTTTGCATGTCCCCAACGAGGTCGGGGTATAAGGAGCTAGGGCTTGATCTGGTGGAACCTTTGCAAGATCAGCCTCGCAAACCTCGACGGACGCTCATGGGGGACGAAAAGAAAGATGAGGGAGCAGGAGATCCTATCAAAATATTGCTCGAGGAGGCCCTCGAAAGACAAAGGAACGTGATGATGGATAACTTTGCTCAGATCCTTCAACGGCTACCCACCGGCGGCGCATCTGCATCCAGCAGCCACTCTGGAGGCGCGACTCTTTTTAAGGTACAAGTAAATTTTGACATTCCCATATTTGAGGGTCAAATAACGCAGATGCTGTAGATAAATGGTTGAATCTGTTAGAAGGATATTTCTCGGTTCATGACTTTTCAGATCGGGAGAAGATTATTTTTGCACTCCTCAAAGCTACCCCCCATGTTAAGGACTGGTGGGAAACCTACTGTGAGAACAAAGACCAGACAGAACCCTCTCTGTTCTCGGCCGTACCAACTTGGAATTCTTTCCGAGACGCCGTCAAGGAACAATACTATCCTGTGGGGAGCTATGAGGACAAGTACATACAATGGACCACGCCGCGACAACAAAGGGATCAAGATGTGCATGAGCTGACGAATCTGTTCCATACCCTGCGCACAAAGTTGGGTATCAAAGATTCAGAGAAACATCTGGTGCTAAAGTATCGCAGCTGTCTCCACAAATACATTCAGGAGGAAATGGAGTTCCTTGACATCTCCTCGCTTGGTACGGCATACCGGTATGCTGCCAAGATTGAGCAGAAATTCAAGCAGAAGAAGCGAGACTTTGGACCTGCGAATCAAAAGCAAGGGAAAGGTGCTTCCAAACTGCAGAACAAAGGACCGAGCCAAGGCATGGCGGCTAAAGACAACTCATTGAAGCCACAAGAAAAGAACAGCACCGCAAAGCCAAAGAAGGACACGGGAAAGTGGTGTGAGTTCCATAAGAGCTCCACTCACAACACGAGTGAGTGTCGGGCCAAGCAGTCGCTAGTGGCCGAGATGAGGGCTTCTGAGTCAGATGCATGCTCCGACTCCGAATCAGAACCTGAAAAGGGGAATGAAAAGGGAAACAGATTATTGATGCGGAGCCCAACGCCACTGTTGCCACTACAAAGGTCCAGAAGGAGGAACCGGAAGATCCAGAGGAGGAGGAACGTCTCTTCCACTCCCTGATGTGGGTAAAGGGCTCCCCTGTACAGTTCATTGTCGACAATGGGAGCCAAAAGAACCTCATTTCAGCAGACGCCGTGAAGCGGTTGGGCTTGCCGACCACAGCTCACCCACATCCATACACCATCGGGTGGCTTCACCAAGGACGAGATCTCCGCGTCAGCCGGCAGTGTCGCCTTCCCTATAACATCAAGCCCTTCACGGATGAGGTACTATGTGACGTTGCTCCTATTGATGTTTCTGATGTATTATTAGGACAACCATACTTGTGGAAGCGTCATGCTGTGTATGAGTCTCGACCTCGTGCTGTTATCGTTACTTTGGGAAATAAGTTGTACAGGATACCAGAGGTACCACCTCCTGCCGCTATCTCTTTGGTTACTGCAAAATAATGTAGTAAGCTCATTTCCCAAACCAGGAAATTCGTTTTCCTAATGATCCGCCCTCAGGGCAAGAAGAAGACGGTGGCCACGACCTCCAGACAGGGCTCCTCTGCACAACAACAACAAATGGATAAGGTTGTGGAGGAGTACGGGGACATATTCACCTCACCCACAGGGGTTCCTCTGCACTGTCAGGTCAAGCACCCGATTGATCTGACCCCCGGTGCGCCGCTACCTAATGGACTGATCTATCGGCGCTCTGTTCCGGAGAATGATGAAATCAAGAGGCAGATTCAGGAGCTGTTGCAGAAAGGTCACTTCAGACCAAGTTCATCACCCTGTGGGAGCCCGATCGTGTTGGTACAGAAGAAGGATGGGACGTGGAGACTCTGTATTGACTATCGGGCGCTGAACAAGATCACTGTCCGGAATAGGTACCCGATCCCACGGATTGATAACCTTCTGGATCAACTCAAAGGTGCAAAATATTTCAGCAAGATTGACCTAAAGTCTGGGTATCACCAGGTACCAATTGAACCCTCCGATGTGTGGAAGACGGCCTTCAAAGCCAAGGAAGGCCTTTTCGAATGGCTGGTCATGCCTTTTGGGTTGACGAATGCTCCCGCCACCTTCATGAGGATGATGGATGACATCTGGTGGCCATTCTCCAACTCATTTGTAGTGGTGTACTTGGATGATATTCTGATCTTCAGCCAGACTTGGGAAGAGCACCTTCACCACATCCGACAAGTCCTCCAAACACTGCGGCAACACAAGTTGTGTGCCAATTTGGAGAAGTGCACTTTTGGCATGACCCAGGTTCAATATCTGGGATACATTATCGATGAAAGGGGGGTGCATGTGGATCCAGCCAAGATCCAAGTCATTCGGGATTGGCCAGCCCCAACCACTATAACAGAGCTTCGTAGCTTTTTGGGTCTTGCTAATTTCTACCGGAGGTTCGTGTTGGGATTCTCTCATATCACTTGGCCCTTGAGTCAAGTCACCAAGGGAGGAGCGAGAGCAAATTTTTTTTGGTCGGAACCTCAACAGAAGGCATTCACAGAACTGAAAAACCGCCTCTGTTCTGCCCCAGTGCTCACTTTACCAAACTTGCAACAGCCATTTGAGATCGAGACAGATGCCTCTGACTATGCTATTGGGGCAGTTCTTACTCAACAGGGACATCCAGTGGCATTTCACAATGAGACATTGTCTGACACAGTTCGTAAGTACCCCACATATGACAAAGAAATGTACTCCATTGTGCAAGCTTGTCGACAATGGAAGCATTACATTTTGGGGAAGGAAACAATCATCCATACAGACCACAGGCCCCTGCAGTTCATACAGACACAAGGGAAGTTGCAGAATGATCGCCATCAGAAGTGGTCTACGTATCTGCAACAGTTTCATTTGAACATCAAGTATAAGAAGGGTAGCACCAATCATGTTGCAGATTGCCTCAGCCGACCACCGATCGTGGCGCTCACCACTGTACTCAACGCTTGTGGGCACGAGACTTCTGATTGGCCGCTTCTCTATGAGAGTGACCCAGAATTCGGCCAAACTTTCAAGGCACTCCTGGGGGGTACGCAAGTTCCAAATTTTCACCTCCAAGATGCACTTTTATGTCACATGGGACACCTTTATGTTCCTTCAAGCGAGCGTGCCAAGATGATATGGGAAGCACACTACAGTCGAGTCGCTGGGCATTTCGGGGTCGAGAAAACAGTAGCAATCCTGCAGAAGTATTTCTATTGGCCGAACCTCCGGAAGGATGTCGAGAAGCACATCAGATCCTGCACTGCTTGTGCCATTGCCAAACCGACCATCAAGAAGCAAGGCCTATATACTCCTCTACCTACCCCTAGTCGACCTTGGGAATCCATCTCCATGGATTACATGTCGGGCCTGCCTTCTACTAAGCATGGAAATGACTGTGTTTTTGTGGTCGTCGACATATTCTCGAAGATGGCCATTATGGCAGCCTGCAAGAAGAATATCACAGCAGAAGCCACTGCTAAACTCTTCTTTGAACGAGTGTGGGTGCACTTTGGGATCCCACAGTCTATCATATCGGATCGGGATAGCAGGTTCCTCAGCACATTTTGGTCCAGCCTCTGGTCGATGTTGGATACCAAGCTCACCAAGTCCACAGCTTTCCATCCCCAAACAGATGGCCAAACAGAGGTCGTCAACAGAATGATTGTACACATTCTGCGCATGTACAATTCAAAGCATCCACACACATGGGACGAGAGCCTCCCTTATGTACAACATAGTTATAATCGGGCTCTCCACAGCTCAATCGGCCATAGCCCCTTTCAGGTGGGCTTGGGATTCCAGCCACTATGCCCCATTGACGTAGCCATGCCATTTGCAGCTGCTCAGGCCAATTCAGCTCATGTCCAGTCCGAAGTTGACAAAGCCAGTAGCTTCATCGAGCGCATTCAACACATCCGCCAACAGGTTCATGATATATTGGATAGAGCCAATGCCAAGTACAAGCAACGCCATGATCAACACCGGGTGCCACACAACTTCCATGTGGGTGACAAAGTATGGCTACATTTGCAGAAGGAGCGCCTCACTGGACCCCACCGCAAGCTTCGCCCGCTCTGATATGGGCCGTACACCATCACCAAGGCTGTAGGGCATTCGAGCTCAGTATTCCACCATTCCTTGGTCTGCACCCAGTCTTCAATGTGGATCGCCTTCGTCCTTACTTCCCACCTCTACTGGACACCTCGGACATTGCAGAACAACTCACACCAATAGAGTTAAACCCAGACTACATGGAACAGGCCACCACAGATTGTATCATAGACATGCAACTCAAGAACACTCGCCAACAGAAGATCCAATTGTATCGGGTTGTCAAAGCTGGCCAACTCCTGCACCAAGGAAAGTGGTTCACCAGGGACCAAGTTCAGCAGAAATTTCCTCATCTCATGGAGGAACTTAACGCAATGGGGACCATTGCTTCCTAAGGGGGAGGAATGATCCAGGTGGATATTGGTGGTCACCCGCCTATTCCACTTGGGGCTCCACCATTGTCTATTTCAGTTTTTCAGTTTCGGCACAGTTTACTATTTTTAGCAGTTTTTCGGGTCCTAAACTTCCGGAGCCGTTTTGAGGCCCTAAACGACGTTTTTTGGGAAAACGGAAGGCAACATGGGTCCATGGACCTGATAAGCCGTCTGCTCCAAATTTTCGTAGTCCTTTAATTTAATTCTTTAATCAGTGTGTATGGTGGACGCTTCAACGTAGGATCGTATACAAAGTTACGCTCGGGAAGTCGAAACACCAATTTTACCCAATCGGGGGCCCATAGTTTTGGCGCTTCATCTCCTAGGTTAGGGTTTTGGGCTGCTAGGATTTCCCATTGTTTCTAAATGATAAATAGGCCCCTCGAGCCTACTCAGAATACGCTCGTAGGCTCGTAGCCGCCACATCTCTTCTCAGAGATAGCTACCAACGCCCTAGCTAGTTTTATTTCCATTCTGTCTGTAAGCAAAATTCAGTTTGTTAATATTAATGAAATGAAGTGTTATTTCCGCTGCATCTCTGTATTTATGTTTATATGTTTATTCTGTTGCGTTCCTGCATAAATCCGGATCACACTCCTAGCTATTACAATGCTACTAAATTGATGTTGTTATAGTGTTTCTACATTGATGTTGTTGTGGTGCTACTACACCATTGTTATTACAATGATGCTATTCATGATATGTAGTTATAGTTATTAATGACATAGAGGAAGAAAATTTTATGAAACACTTAACTCATTCTTATAGTGATGGGAAAATTCCCACTTATCCATGGTTATACACAAGTTGAGTGATGTTGTGAAAGAGGTTATATAGAAAATTAATTTTCCCAATACAAAGGAAGGTGAATTTGGTGAGGAAAAATCTCAAAATTTCCATTCAATTATTCAGATTTGACATTTAATACTATTTATCCTCTTATGATCACACATAAGATTTGTTAGTAAGAGGGGTTTATTTCCAATCAAAATTAAATGATCATGTTTCATACCTTGTTATAGTTTGTTCTACCTCTATCACTCCCAAGTAGATTTGAAAATAACATAACAAAAGTTATATATGATGTTTGCAAGTACATAAGGTGTTAGTATGAAATTTCTTGAAACGTCTACCAAAAATATCTCACTTAATTCACAGGTGACTAGTGACCCTAACAGCAATTGTGGCTGCTTATACTTTAGATCTGCAAAAAATATGTGAGAAAAACTTGCAGAAAAATAGATGTATGCGATCTAAAAAAAATAAAAAAACAAAAACAAATCTAATGCAATAACCTAATCATGGAAAATATTTGAAAGAATACATATTTTATTAATAACAGTTGGCGAAGGAGATTTACAAGGGGTCATAAATCCCCCTCCATGGGATGGGTCCTTTGATGTCCTTATCACTTTGGTATTCAGATCTTCCTCTCTCAAATGTGTGAAAACCCAAACAATATTTATAACACAAATGGGAGCTCAAAAAGTATGAGATGATAATGGTGACGATGATATGAACATGGTGAAGAAGGAATGAAAAACCCTCTTTTTTATAGAAAAGTACATGAGACATAATTTATGAATATAATAACATCTGAGTACCTGAGACATAATGGCCCTCAAGTTGACATGGGGAGGGGGCACCACAAGAAAATAATCCCTACTGAATAAGAAAGAGCTCTGAAGCCCTGAATGGATCATTTGATGAAGACATGCATGTTGTGGGCGTTGTAAGTAGCTGGAACCGAACCAATAAATTTTACAGAATTTCATCTGAGGCTGGATCATAATGTGAGGTCATCCAGGCATGTGGGGGGATAGCTGAAGGGTCGCCCCATCATGAGGTCTGGAACATCTCACACACACTTGGGAATCACTGGTACAATTTGCTGGATCACCGGGCCATCACAGTGTACGATTCTCAATCGTGTGATAATGAGTTGGATTCGAGCATGTGGGAAAAAAGGAATTCAAAGGGAAATGATGATTCCCTTTTCCTTACTTGAGGCACTAAACAATGATGAAATTTGGAACCAAGGTACACTTCCCTCTAGATCGTTATTCTGGAATGAATGTGATGAAGTCGACATAAGAGGGCCTACCAGAGTTGAGGAAATAAGGAATCCTCAATTAGGGCACAAGGGATCATAATAGAGTGACTGATGGACCAATGCCAAGGATAATAATGGAGGGATATAAACTGAGAGAAAAACTAGTGGCTTCCCTTGTTAGAGCATAATATGCATGGTTGACCTTGCAGCATCTGATTCAATTCTAGAGGGGATGGTCAAGTGCTCAGTTGAAATATTTTCAATGACGAAACAGTATAGATGGAGGCCAATAGGAGAAACACGGGATGAATGTGACACAAATATGGATAAAATACTGTAACAAGACATAATGGGACTTAGAACAGACTTTATGAATGCAAGGGTGACTCATCTCGAATGCTCTGAACAAGGGTGACTTGATGATGCTGCCACATAGGATAGGACTAGGGGGACCATAAAAAACATCAGTAAATAAGGGATACTCATGAAAAAACTCAACACATGATTCAATGATTTCTAAGTCAAAGCGGATCATATGAAGAAATTTGGTTTTAATTGGTGGCAAAGTGAAACTTCGTGGAGAAAATGGCTTCTGGATGAAGTGTCAAATTACAAAAAAAAATGGAGACCCATTATAAAACTCGGTGAGATATTTCCAACGATGCTGATGGCTTGTCAAAATGAGTTGTGGTTTGGTTGCAATGGGCGATAGAAAAACTAGAGTTTTTCCTATAAAAGGGCTTCTTGCTTGAAAATATAATTCAGCTGCATAGTGGGTTTGGAGAATTTGGAGAAGAGGAGGAGGCCCTAAATCTTGTGGAGATTGTAGCAAACAAACTAACCGTCAGAATCTAGATCTACGACTTTCAGGCATGTGGTCTTACATTTCTAAACATGACCTTAACTTTTCTTGGAAGGATGGTTCCTAGTGAAGAATCAAGCGAAGAAATGGATACATGAATGAAATACTAGAGAAGTTCTAGGATCATCCCCACCCACCAAGTCAAAAATGGGGACCGTGTGGTAAGTGTGGCATCAAATAGAGTAGAATGGTTCAATATATGGTATCAATCATCTATGACATGTGATGTGTATATGGCTCACTAGAGAGGCTGATAGGACAAACTATTAAAGGAATGGAAGGATAATTAACCATACCTAGATCGTTGGGGTATAGACCGAGACTTATGTTAATAAGGTGAGAAGGTGGCCAGGGGCCATCATGCCCCAAGGAATGGGATAATTCCCCCCAGCATATGATGTTGGAGGGCACTGATCAGGTATGCAAAGGTGGGAATGATACCCTTAGCTGGAGGAGTGTGTGGAGCGCCATTGTGTTCCAAGTACTCAAATAAGGTATTCAAGCAGTCAGCCTAGTTGACACAAGATCCTCCAAAGGATGTTGAATAAATTGAGGGGCATGTGTGCCCCCTATTGTTGTATATAACATTTTATGGGCATGTCGTATGTATTTACAGTAGTGGAATTCAAACACATTTTGATGACGTGGTTTGGGATTTGTTGATATTATGGTTGTCTTCCCATGAGAAGAATGGATAGATATAGTAGAGAAAGGAAATAATGGATTACCAATGTTGTATGACACTGCATATATGAATCAAATGGAATAAATTTATGGGTTCACATACATGGTGTCACTATACCAAAGAGTGGTTTCGGATAATGAAATGATGCTCATCTAGAAAACACTGAGGTTCATCAACAAGAATGTCTAAGGGAATGGGTTGTTGATAGAAGATGACGGAATGATTTATTAGATCATCTATAAAGTGATATGAGACTATAGAGGTCCTTCTAAATGGGGAATAATAATGGTACTCGAGTTGACACTATCACATGCACTATGATGGTTGGGGAGAATTTCTTCTCTTGGAATCTCAAAAATTGATTCCCCCTTACCCAAAAATTGGGTGTCAATGTAATGGAAACAAGGTAGATGTGAACAGAATTCGTGGATTCTTAGTAAGGTATATTGAAACCAATCGAATTCCCCATGGATTCAATCTTTATACTCCACAACATATTGATCATGGGTTTGTTGCAGAAGGAAATACACACGATGGTTCATATCATCCCAGGGATAATCAGGGGTGTTCATGACTTCCATGATTTATTAATTTGAATGAAATATGGGTGGATGGGAAGAGGAGAGACCACATGATGTGGAAAAAATTTCTCAAGCATCGTCATTAGAGACAAGGTTCACATGCGCATCGACAACAGAAGGGAATGAATAAATAGTAAATGGAATATATACCAATGTGGAGACTAGGGTATCCGTGAATAAGGTTCGAACGAATTATGATAGGGAACTCCATAAGAGTCTCCAGACGATGATCCCATGGATGATGATAGGTAGATAATATGAGCAATGTTATCTATCATATTAACATCAGGAGGAGGGATCACAATGTGTGGTGAAGGGATATCCTGTTCTAGTGCAACAATGGTACCAAAATCCGCAGGTAGAGAAAATTTGGAATCATTGCAAGTGGACTTTATTTCACAAAGAGCCTGATGGGTATCATGAAAATATTCGAGATGAGGACATGGTGAGAATAGTTGCTAAAATTATTGCACAAAGCATAAGGGTGATTCGTACCTAATGATATATTTTTCTTGGATGACTCAGGTAAGGTAAGATGGACCTTCGGGATGTTAGAGTCATAAAAAGTGTCAGCGACCACATATTTGAGATGAGGGAGCTTAGGAAAATGATTGGTGGCATGCCCAACAACATCACACAAAGCGCAATGAGGTGTTGAATTTGGAGGCTTAGGAGGAGCTAGAGTTTTTTGGGGTGTCTTGTCTTTAGTTCCCTTTTTCTGGGCTTTGACCCCCTCACCAAATGCTTTTACAAAATGTGTAGGCACCTGCTGAGGTTTTTTTGGAACTGAAGAAAAGGAAAGGGAAGGCACAAAATTTTGTACCTAAGTCAAAGTTGTGTAAGGTTTAATTTAATAAAGTGGAGTTTTTATGCAGGGGATCAATGTACCAGACTGGGATCCACAGAGTCATGTTGGGTAAACTCAATGTATCCATGACAGGGACAAAAACAATTCCTGGTGGGGGGAATAAGAAAGGTATCTGACATGAGTGAAATTGGCCTGACAGAACTTCTCCTGGATGGTTAAGGCGTGGAGGAATTGTTCCTGGTTGGAATATACTAGGAGAGACACCAGAAGAAGGAAGTGATCCTTGAAAAATTATACCTGTATGATGGGTTGAGTTGGGAACAATAGGTTGCAAAGGTTCCATATGTTGGGTGGGCATACCAGACCACTTGTGAGAAGACCGTGACACTTACAACATGAAAACAATGGACGAGCTAGGCTCAGAAGGGGTAAGTGGTGGACCATAGTAGGTAATAAGAAAATAAAAATCTTTATAGACCCCAGATGAAACATTGGTGAGGGAAGAGAGTCATATGGTAGTCATGGATGAAATGTAGGACTGAGGAGAAGTTTGCACCTTAGGATCATAGTATTTCAGTTGATAGATGGTGAAGATATTTCATTTGTGCGAAAATCACAACTTATGGAAAACCATAGATGTTATAACTGACATGGAATAGGTGTAACTACGACCCAAAAGGATGTTGTAATCCAATAGGGAATCAATAACTTCAATGTCAATGGAGACAGTATTTCCGACAATTGCGATAGGAAAATTGTGAAGTAAGCCAAGGGGTTGAGATGGATGACTGTCGCATGCACAGAGAGTGATGGCTGATGGGGACAGGTCAAATGAACTAAGTTGTTTCCAAACACTAACAACCATGGCATAGGTGGAGGAACCTTCACCAATGGTACACCATTGTAGAGTGGTGTTTCTTATTGAGGCTGGTATTTGAAAAGCAAAGGATGAAGGAAGTGGGGGGATGTTTTGATTGATCAACGTCAAGGACGATACTATGATCATATAAAGAATACATGGTGCCCAAATCATTGAGTAGATATTTCCATTGGGATGGGCACAAATGGAGGAATTCCAGCGTTGACATGGTAGCATGGGACTGCGCCAAGTAATCTACTATACTATAGGTATGGGCGACTTTATTTAAAGCAACATTTCAACGTAATGGTACTTTAGGGATTTTGTAGCCTCCATAACCACCTTCCAAAATTTGGTACTAGTGCAAAATTTCAGAACCCCTTCTCTTTTGATGAGATACATAATAATGGGAGCACCCCTTAGATAACATTTCTGGGATAGGGGCATTCCCCTCTCCTGATCACTTTGAGTCAAAAGAGGTAATAACATCATTAATGGTCTGATCTGGTCTTTCCTTCCTTTTTACCTAAGTATAGTTACAAAGTCGCAACCTTCGTGAAAATCGACCATTCACGACTTTGCGACCTCCTCAGGTCGCGAAGTTGCAAGGTCACTCTTCCTCTCTAAACAAACACTTTGTTATTATTGCAACTTGGTGACCTTGTGACCTGAATAAAGTCTCAAGGTCGCAAGTTCGTAGCACCCTTTTAAAAAACAACCATGCGACTCATGCGTGCTAGCGACATAACAACCCCCTAGGTTGGTGAATTGCAATAGTTTCACACGTCGCACCTAGATAATTCACCGAGAGTTGCGATGTAGCGTCCCAACAACCCAGTGACCAGATTTATTGCTTGCACGTGCGACCTTTTTATATATAGAAGGGTTGCGCTGGTCACATTCAACCTACACGACAGAGCTTCCAAAGTGGTATAGCTGCCTAATTAGAGAGCGTTTTCATCCAGATAAGTCATCTTAACCTCTATTAATTTTCTTTTACTGTCATATGTTCCAACCTACCCTTGATTCTCCCCCACCTTATCTAGGAGGTCACTTATTTACCCCTTTCACTTCTTTTTTTATTACCTTGAGCTATCTCATTTCCCCTTTAGCCCATTCTTTATGCAGACCTCTTTCTCCTATCCAATTTGGCCCAAAGCCCTCTGGTCCAGCCTTGGCCCCTATTTTTCCACTCTTCTTAGAGCCTAGGACCACACCTAGCCTTGGTTTTTTCTCCATTTCCCTTCGCCATTTCGACCCTCGTGGGCAAGTCGCACCGACAAATTCTGCGACATGTGCCCTTACACGACCTCACAACCTTGTGAATTCATGACTTTATGACTATAGCAGACCTGCGACCTGCGTGAACTTGCGACCTAGTCGCCGAGCCACATAATTTCCATATTTTTTATCTATGCGACCTGTGTGACCATGCAACCCAGTCGAAAAGTCCCAAAATATCCATTTTTTGATCACTGTGACCAACCACATAGGTCGTGCGGGTTGCAACTACCTAAAAATTTCTCTATGCAATGTTTCTTGTTGGTAAATTAGTGAATTAGACCTACCTAGGCACTAGGTGGCTTGGGTTGGTTACTTTCCCTATCATATTGTTGCATCCATGTCGTCTATCTTATCGTGGGATTATTTCTTGAACATGCTAGGTGACGTAGAAGCTGAGCTTGATTGTGTCTCAATCTATTCTACTTCAGGCGATATGGCACCTCTGACAGTCCTAAGATGACACAACAGCCCAGAAATCAATATAGTTGAAAATGATCCACCCCCGATACCAACACCTATCTACAGGGACACAACTTGTGTTTTCAGCAGGAATACCAAGATGACATGGTATGATATATACAATGAGTTCACCAGGAAGGAAATTCTAGAAGAATAGGTGGATTTCTCAATATACATAAATGTCAAAATATTGAAACTGAACGATGTCGCAGCACACCCCCCGATCTTCCCGTGCATGCAAGCCATTGATTGGATCTTATGAAAGATAGATTCCAAATGTTGGGTTATAAGGGATCACGTTGGGAAACCATTCACCAACATATTTTCCGCAGACGCCGAAGTGTATTATGAGTTTCTAGAAAAGGAAGAGACTTTCAATATCCAGTGGCTGGAAATGCATGATGTCCCTTTTTAGGATACAATGAAGAGATGGTGTCAAGACCCCTCTAATTTCAAGGGAAGGAAGGACCAGGAATACAAAATGGATGGCCTCAAGAAATTATATCGACTCATTGCAACCATAATGTGTCGGATGTATAGGAGAGAAGATGCCAACACCTTTAATGGAACATGGGTCCCCATAATGCACGAGGTCGCCAAATATGAGACAATCTTCAATTGGGCCCACTTGCTAATATCAACACTGAGGGCAAACATATCAGCAACACAAGCTCCAGAAGAGGGACTAGCATTAGAGTTTTACATGGCTTCATATCTATTGGAGGTTTTCTGTGCTAGATGTCATTTTGATCAGTGGCCCCACAATTGGGAGCCATTAACCGGGGGCCTGTCCACAAGGATCTAAAAATATTCTGGGACTCTCGATACAAGCAGGACCTCGACATAATTTCAAAGTCCTTTATCACATCACTCTACCTGCTGATGTACAGATAAGACCCGCCTTGCATGTAGAAGAGAGCAATGAAGACATTGATAGAGGTAGCACACTGGTTTCCCATACTGGAAGGCACTTACAACAGGGTGTTTGGGTCATTCAAGGAAACCCATGCATTGCCAAGTTTTGTGACCAAAAATCTGCTATCGTAGGAAGTATGCTACCAGATGACTGGCAGATTCTCTAAGATGTTAAGCAAAGGGAAGAAGAAACCATGGCCGACCCTCACACTAACCATCAGAGCCTACATGGTGAAAAGATTCAAAGAGGTAGAAGCTGAAGCTGAACAAATGAAAATATTCTGGTTTTTACCCCTCATCTATCGATCCTATGACCGTGAAAGAATTGTACCAGCTCACTACAAGAAGGCCAATTTCAATTGGTATTATCAACACATGGAGATAGATCAAGAAGATGAATTGAGGAACTGGTACAATGCAAACATGTAGTTAGGTTCAGGTGAAGAACCTGAAGGACAAGAAGAACCAGAAGAGAATTACCAAGAAAATATAATTTTTCAGGAAAGGTCCGCGGCTATGAAGAAAAGGATGGACATAGGGATCCTCTTCCTAGTCGAAGAAACCTAGGAAAATCATGATCATGAATTCCCTAGGAAATGTTGGGGAAGAAGGGAATGATGAATCCTTGGAACAATATAACACTTCCCTGGCAAGGCAGAAGCAAGAAATTAAGAATAAAAGGGAAGAAGAACTTAAAAGAGCTCAAGACACATTAAAACAAAAACAAGAGGAGGAGAGCCAGAGGCATCAAGAAGAAGAGCATCGCAGGAAACAACAGCAGGAAGAACAAGTTAAGATACAGGCAAGACAAAAGGAAGAATAAAAGAAGAAGGCCGAAGAACAAATAAGGAAAGAGGAAGAAGAGAAGAAGAGGTAGGAACATACTACAGAATAAGAGTGAAGGATACAGGAGGAACATGAGAAGCATAAGGAAGAGATGGAAAAGAAGGAAAGAGAAGAAGAAACAAGAAGGTAGCAAGAGGGAGCGAACACAGGTGCTGAAGAGACTGAGACATAACAGTTACACCTAGGTGAGTGCGCAGACCTACCCCCACTTGATGTTCCCCAAGCTAATCCTATCATAGGTGGTCATCTACCCCTCTCGGAGCTAGGCATCTTGGAGGAATGGGAAGATGAGGTACTGGAATTAACACGATTATCTTATGACCAGTTCAACCACAAGATTAGGCAGGAAAGAAGAAAATACCTTACCAGGAATCTAGACGAACCTATAGTAGTAACGACTAAAAAGGACATAGTTCTAGACACTAGAACAAAACTTGAAATGATAGCTTCGGTCAGAACTGCTTTCATAGTTGCAACTGAGGTGAATGTAGGAAGGATGAGTAAACACATAACATAATTGCAGAACAGAATCCATGTTATTGAATAGAAAACTACCAAAGAAGAAAAAGAGAAGAAGGCTCCAGAGGCAGAGAACAAGGCACTACGACTAGTGCCCACTAATGCAAGTGAGCTACAATCCGCCATTAAAAACATGGTGGACACTTTGGGGGCAACCATGATGTTGGTTTATGAGGAGATAATGAAGATGCATCAAGCAGTTGACCCTTTAGCTAGAATACAAGCAAATACGAGGAAGAAGTCTTCCCAATTGAAAGAAGCCTCCACAACATTAGATAATATCCTGGAGTGGTGCGAAAAATATCCCGGAACTCCGGACAACTTGCCTAAGCGAGATTGGATCACCACCCAAAACAATAAGGTGCAACTATGCATAAAGAGTCAATCTCGTGACAAGCTATCTAGGGACTTGGACAAAGTCATGATCGAATATGACCACCTCCTCAGCAGGATAGCTTCAATGGTCAAATTCCACCACATACCCTCCATTGGGATGTTGACAGACCAAAAGATTCGAGAAGAAGTATTGTGGTAAATCCAAATGTTTCTCGACCTAATTAGGAAAGCCTCTTGCTTGGATGACCTGTAGGTGACCAAGGAAAGCATCACGCAGTACGTGGTAGGGTCGGTCATGATATATATGAATTTTTCCACCTTAGCCTACCAGATCAATGCCAAGAGAGGCACGTTGATCCCGGATGCCCTGGAATGCCTACACAGACACTTCGAATACATGCCCCCACTAGCCCTGATAACTTCTAATTACAAGGCTTGGCAGACCTACTTCAATAAGCAACTGCAGATTGGTACCCCAACCTTATCAATCACCCGACCATAGGAAAAATAATTATACACAAAAGAAGTCTTCCTTTGTGCACCACATAACCAAGGGGAGGCCGATTAAATTTTCAATGAAAGATCCCTCAGGTCGCAACTCCACCAAGTCACAATCCACCTGAAGTTGCAACTGTCCCCTCCGTCGCAAGAAATCCCAAGAGTCAGGGAAGACCAAAGGTCATTGGTAACCCAAGAGTCATCTCGGCCTATATGTACATCTTCAGACGATTTTGTAAAGGAATTTTTAGTTTTGGACCTTTGGAGAGACACATTATTTCTTATTTAATGCATGCCTTTTGATGAATACAAAGAAGTGTTATTGGATCTCACTATTGAATCTGACGAAAGTATCCTATGCAGTTGTTCTATGAATATGGTCCCTTCAAATGAATGAATTCTTTTTCAAGTATTGGTGCACCTTTCTACTCATGCATTATCTTGTGTTATGAGTTTCCTTACAACACATGGATGGTATATGATGCTCTGACTTTAAAGGCATGTTAATGAATTTATTTTTCGATATTTGCTTTAAATATTTATTGGAGTGTGCATAGGTTATAAATGAAATGATTCTCCATCGCAAACTATTTCTTGTTTGTTAAGTGAATTTTGTTATAAGTATGATATTGGTAAACTTTTGCTAATAATAATTTTCATAAGCTTCATGCCTTAGATTCTGCTTTTCTATTCATGGTATTGTGTTTCATAGGGCATTCGTCCATCACTGACTTACATCAATTCAACATCCATGCATTCTCCTTTTCAGTGAGTCCCCTCCTTGTTTGAAATCCACCCTCACCAACTTAATGGAAACCAGATGTGATCCCAAAACCAAACGGTGTAGAGTCTAATTGGGATTCTGCACCAGGGAGGTCCCCTTACTGTTGGCAATACATTTTCGTCTGTCAACATATTTGGCGCATCTAGAAGGAAGTCCTGATGGTAGGTACTGATGCATGCCCTTGCCCAGAAAGTTCCCAGCAAGCTAGTAATGCTCCTCTACAAACCCACCAACACCCATTCATTGGTCTAACTTTAAGATATCTCGGGTTCGGTAACTCCGGACCTCCTCCACTCGAGGATAC
This sequence comes from Pinus albicaulis, assembly GCA_034641835.2. Lineage (NCBI taxonomy): Eukaryota > Viridiplantae > Streptophyta > Pinopsida > Pinales > Pinaceae > Pinus > Pinus albicaulis. Next base: position 355,281,089 of record CM076578.1, on the reverse strand, counting down.
TACTCCCAAGGAGGATTCCCTATTCTATGGAGTCACGACTACTCAATTGAGAGCGTTACATACACTTTCCCGTTAGCTCGTCAGGGTGCTCCAGAGCCTCCCCGCCACAAGCTCACTACCCAACCTGCATACCTCTGATTCGCAACACACCTGTTATGGTGTCCTAGTAAATTCGTTACCCTAGCCTATAAGTCTAATGCTAGAAGAATATGTAGATGCAGTTGATAAGATCTCGGTTGAAGGAACTGAAAGTCCCCCCATAGTTGAAAGGGAGGGCTTGAGGAGAATCACTACAAGGGTCCCCAATTTGATCTACCAAGATGCCATTCCCCTGAATAACCAACCATTTCCAGAAGACATCCGGACAGACGACCCACCAAGGAGGGGCCCCAGAAGGGGTCAGGAAACCAGAACTCAGGGAACGTCAACCAACCCTGGAACAAACGAGCATTTCATTTCCACATTAATTTTGATGGTTTCAGAAACATGAGGAACCATAGGGATATTGAAAATATGAGGGTTCCTCGAGATGACGATATGCATTTGCAACATGATGGTGACGCTTCTAGGTCAGGCACCGAAAGTGAATCTGAAGGTGAAGTTGAACCTCTCGTGACTAGACCCCTGCCCAGAGCTAACCAAGTGCAGTCACTGGCTTGGATGGCATATTCCCCTCTAGGAATCCGAGGCCCCCTCCACGACATGCTCTGACACACCGAGAAACACTTACCCAAGTGTGACACTAAGAGGGGGACATTAGCTGAAGACCATATCAGTAACTTCTACCTCTCCCTATAGATGATGAGGGTACAATATGATGATGTAGCATGCAAGCTCTTTCCCCACACCTTGGAAAACAAGGCTGTTTCTCGGTATCACTCTTTACCCATTTCTTCCATATGGACGTGGGAAGAGTTTTGACAGACCTTCCTCGAGAAGTTCTCAGAGGATAAGAACCCTTCTATGGTCCTCATGGAGTTGAGCACATTGAAATTCCAAAAGAAGTAAAAGGTTAAAGATTTCAATCATCGATTCGATACTATCCTAAATAAGTTCCCCATGAACATGGTCCTCGATGATTCCATCACCATAGAATATTACATGAGGGATTCTACGAGACATCGTTGTGTTCATTAAATGAAAATCTAGGGTCACCCTAGCTGAAAATTTCATGACAACCCTTGCTGTCTAGAAATATATGTTGTCCATAGGGGTCCTGGATCATGACAATCGCGATGATCTCAAGTCCATCAACAAGAAGTTGCAACCTTCAACTAGTAATATAGGAGACAAAGATAAGGACCCCTTCGACTTCGAAAGTATTGATAAGTATTTAAAACTCCTAACGAATGATGTCTCAGATCTAAAAAGGAAGAATAATGATGTTTCCTCAAGTATAAATCCCTAAATACCTTTCTTTATAAGGAACAATAATACAACGAATCAGCCTCCTCAAAACCCTAATGCAAATTTCAACGTTGAGGAGATTGGAAAGGATAATTTTTGTTCTTTCCACCAAGAATCTCACTCGGAGAGAACCTACCCCCAATGGATCAATAGTATGACATGTTAGCCACCTATGAAATTTTTGTCAAGCAAACAGGTGGCTAAATTGTTTGAGCCTTCAAGAGATACATTTTCTATGAAAATCTCTCATCCTTGAAAGCCTCTATGTGTCCATTGCCTTTCAAAAATACCCTCAATACTATTTCCATCCAGAAAGCCTCATTGACTGAAAATAACTATGCTTAAGGAGGCCTTCATTTTCCCCTTATATCCCTGCAGAATGTCCCATTTCAACCTTTTTTCACCTGTGTCAAAGTCTCCCGTTTTACCCCCCAAACCCCTCCTAAACCTTCTAAATCACCTTCATGCTCCTCTTAAACCATTCAAATAACCTTTGTTGGTTTGATAGCCCCCAATCTCTCTACCATTACCCAGTTCTAGCCACAAATTGCATTTAAAGGGTTGAAAACCCACATTTTAACATATACTGGGCCTAGCCCCTTTCGACCAGCCCCTTATCTTTTTCCCCCACATGACCTGGGTGCTAGAACCAAGCGCTAGCCCAAAAGGCGCTTATCGCAATTGGATGAATAAGTCTCAGAGTGCTATCCACCGTCGATTTCCCGTAATCCAACGGTTGTCGCAAGCCGGTGCTCTCATGTTTCCCGTTCATTTCTTTGGAAGTCGCTTCACAACCATAGATCGGTCCGCAGATCGACGGTCCACATTTCATCCACCCCGGTGGCCCTCGCAATCGCGTCACTGTTGCACACCGTCAGTTTCTATCGCACCGTCTTTGGAAGGTGGGCGGTATTTTTCATTTCGCTGCAATCAACGTCACCGCCTGACACGTGGCATCGAGCACTATTGAGAAACCGCTCTCATCGCGCGTTAAGATTCGTCCACAGATCCAGCGCGATATTGTTGTACGTCGTCCGATCTAGGGCGGGCCATCCGACGGTGATCGCGCCACGAAGATGCTCGGGAGTTAGCCCAAGGAAAATGGGGACCCTGGCCCACCATCTGTCGCCCTCCAATGCGTTTTCCACCGTCGATCTCCTCCTGAGATCGGACGGTTAGAATGAAATCCACGCCCCGCCTTTGACCGGGTCTCGCCACGTCACCCATTCCACATGTTTTCATCGCATTTTCATCCATCCCCTTTATATATTTCGTTCAAAGGTTAAATGTCCAATGTTCGCATTAAAATCTGCTGCATCCTGCCAACTTTCACCAGACCATTCTCCACTGTTTCGCTGTGTTTTTCACCATCACCCTGCACTATTCCACCATTTCACCAGGCTGCACTACCATTCTCATTGTCCCCGCTGTGTCCAACCTCCCCATGCATGGTTTTCTTAACATGTTTTTGTGTTTTGCAGGGTTACAGGCGGGCGGAAAACCGCCATGGTTCATATGCACTATTGTAGTGGCACAGTGCACAGAGAAGCTGGTTTTAGAGCTTGATATTACAACAAGTTGCCCGGGAGAGTTTCATAACGTTTTTCTCTATTAAATGGACAGTGTACGACACGGTCAAGATCTCCCCAACACCATTAAAAACTCAAAATTTCACAGACAGAGAACAGTAAAGGAATGACAGAGAGTATCAGTGAAAAAGCAGAGAGTTCAAGGCTTGTAATTGAATATTTTGAGCCTTAACCTAACATTTTAAAGGCAGGGTAACAGATCGAAGAACCCGTGGACCACTCAGAAGGTCCAACGCACAGAAAACCATATCATCAGGGTTTTTACATCAGCAGAATGTCTCCTCCTGAGAAAAGACATAGTACTCATACGATTTTAGTTTACGTTGTGTCCATGAGAAGTCTTCCCCCTGACAACAGTCCTAATGCTATCAGATGCATTTTTTACACAGTATGGAAGACTTGAAATCATTGATTTTCATTTGTTCAGTTCATCAGAATTCTGCAGAAGTATTACAGAAAGTACATCAAAGTCATACCTGGAGTAAATTGCAGCCTGACGAATACCACTGTTTCATCCAAAGAGTACTGAAGATAAATGCCCATAATTTAAAATAGAATGGGGCCTCGACCCTCTTCCTCTTCTGAGTTTTAATTCTGCATTTAATTTTTCATCTACCTCCTCTGCCTCTCTTTCAGCTATAAAATTCAAAAGAAACTCATTGTAAAGGTTTTTGATCAGATATCTGTGAATTGCAAGTTGTTTCTCTTGAGACATGTTCTTTGTGTAAAGTTGTAAGATAGGCTGAGGAAGATGTTTGCAGACTGAATATCAAGCTATTGGTAATGTTGTAATTGACTGGTGTTACTCTTTAATATGACAAGAACATTTCTTTGGACCTTGATTTAAAGTAGCAGTGATGTTTTTCTGTCTTTGTCTATGTTTTCCTTTTTTTGTTCATTACATTTCATTTCTTCTGGCACGCATCGGAAATCTGGCATAGGATTTACCCTTGATAGGTACCCTATGTTTCTACTTTCCCTACTTTCAATGTTTTCTGCTATATGTGTTATCTGAGGATTTATTTCAAGCTAATTTAACCAGTGTAGTGGTCAAACATATACTGCTAGCTGATGTATGAATTAATGAATCTATTCTTAGATGTTCTTGTTAGGCTTTAATTGAATGAATTGGGATACTGGGAGTCTAGAAATTTGTTTCTGTCTCACTAGGATCCTTTTCAATTAATTGAAACTTTCTAAGTTCCCTCGAGCTGGAGGCCGAAGCATTGAGAGTTCAAAGTCTCTCTCTGATCTCAGGTTTTCACCTTTGTGTCTAAATCTTTAGTGTTTCCTTGTCTGAAGAGTTAGCCTTTTAGGTTTTGGATCACAGGTTGTCCAATGGCATTTCCTATCCCTGGATCTGATTCCTGAAAGGTCACCTTGGAGGTTTCCTTGCTTTCACCTTCTCTCTTACCACTTCATGCCACACTATCATCTTTAAAATACAATGCTTTATATGACTAGCCCAACTGAAAGCCCGCATATTGAATAGCAAGTAAACCCTTTCCTGACTCCATTACCCAATGGTATTGAATTTTCTCTGAATCATCCCTCCTTTGCCTAAAATCCTTTTTGTACATCCTTGTCTCATATTGAACCCTTCCTTCCTGATTCCCAACAACCAAACTAAAAATTAAACGAACAAACCCTGTGCCTATAACTAGCCTAATATCTTAACTTTGAGCTTCAAAGATATAAAACCTTTGCTTATATAGAGAGATCGCTCTCTAGACCTAGGAAGGCTAGATCTTGAGGTCTGAAAGTGGTTTGATGTTGTCTCATCTTTTGGTGTTGCCAATCTTGACAAAACAAAGGAACCCCAACATAATGGCGACTCCATTGGGGAAAAATCTGAGTCCATAAATAATAACATTTGTCTGTCTCCCATTGTCGTCCCCAACATAATGGCGACTCCACTGGGGAATTTCTGAGTATTTTCCATCTTACTACATCACAAGAGCCTCAGAAACCTACAATCTCTGGTTATGTTGGAAATTAAACACTCCTATTCGCAAATCGTCTTCTATACCACTTGTGTTTTCTCCCACACTCTTAGACAGAGCCTGGAAAGGGCTAGACAACCTCCGAATCTGATCCTCTTTCAGAGGTGAAATATCTGGTAAATTCCCTCCCAATCCATCTCTGGTTAGAGTTTGCTGTGTTTTAAGGATTTCCCTAAAAAGGACATTACAAAAACACTGTGGTGGACAATATACCCTCTTGAAACATCCTAAACCTTCCACCTGGCGACTCCATAGTTCTTAAACGATTAAAAGAATCCACTGGTGATCAGTAGGCCTGTTGATTATCTTGGTTCACATAAGACTCCACTGGGAGACCAGAGCCTATTATGACATCAACCACAATAGAAGTAACAAGTAGGGTTAAGCTGCTTTGCTGGAAAACATCATTCTGGCTTCAAGAACCATTCACACAAGAGCTTATCCCAACCCAAACCCACCTGAAATAGTTGATAACCCTGAGAGCATCCTCAAGAAGTCTCCTACACCTAAAAGATCAACTATTTCCAGTCATATCCATAGAGCTAACTCTACACTAGAAGACTTTACAGCTCTATCAGACCCACTTTTTGACCTAGGCGCTCAAAACAATTTACCTAGAACTAGGTCATTCAGTGTCTTAGACCAGATAGACCTTGAGTTTCCTGGTTCACCAACCCAAAGTGGTGAACACATTAGGGACATAGAGACCCCTCCATCTACTCCTCCTGATTTTCACTTCATTCAAAACTTGGGGCTCTGCCACCCTAAATTTGCTCAGCAGACTTCTACTGGTCCTAGTATCCCTGCCATCCACATACCAGCTGCTCAAGCTAACCCTTTACCTCACCAGAGTACCATCATGGAAACTTGGTATGCACCTCTGGTTTTATCTCAGCCTCTAGTACCCTTACCCAATTCTTATCAATCAAAGATCCCGCACTTCACTGCAAAAGAGTCTACCACAACTCAGCACCATGTAGACAGAATGGAGGATTCTTTTGACTACATGGAGATAGATGATGATACAGTCAAAATGAGAATCTTTGCCCAGAGCTTAGGAGGTGATGTGAAGAAATGGTTTAAAGGCCTACCTCCTAATAGTATCCAAGACCTTCTTGCTTTATATCAGATTTTCATAAACAAATGGGAAGTTAAGGCCAACCCTCTCCAAATCTTAGCAAAATACAAGAACCTGAAAAGAAACGTAGGAGAGATGCTGATATGGCCTACTAGCTTAGGGAGAGGGATTACAACACACTGGAAGACATGCAAAAAGGAACAGTAAGTGTAGAGGCTAACCTGATTGAGAAAAAAACAAGATTGAGAGCTGAGAAGAGGGTAGCATATAGAGATGACACTGTAGCTTCCACATCTGATCCCAATTATGACCGTATATCTAAAAACATGGAAAAGCTACAACAAATGATGGAAAAAATGGTTGTCACAGTCAGTAACCAAAACAGGAATCAAAATCATAACCAGAACTAGAACCTTAGAAGGAATAATACCACTCGCAATAGACAAAGAGAATTAGATCATCAAATTATTCCCCCATTTCAAGAGAAATTTCTTGATGAAGATGAGAGAATCATAGAAGACTCTGAGGGAACCACAACAAACATGTTTGAAATAGAAAACTCAATCCACAAATGTTCCACAGAGGAAGAGCAACCCTCATCCTCATACTGGGATGAGGAAAGGTTAGAATCTGAGGATTATAGGCTAGGATTTGAAATTGCCATCATGCAGGTCAGAGAGCAGTACAAACTTAGAAGAAAAAAGGGCTTAGAAAATTCCAAACTCAAAAATTCTGAGATTACTATTAAGAAAAGGCCTGAGAAAACTTCTAAAGTGATTGATGAAAGTAACAAATCAACAGCTAAGAGTTCTGGGAGGAACAAAGAAAAAGACAACCAAAACACTGATAAACAAAGTCAACCAACTAGTAGCACTAGCACTGCAGTTAGTGCTCCTGATAAAACAGTTCCTAATCCTGTACATAGTGAGAATCAACCCGCTGATTCAGCCACTAAGGTGGTGGCTAACAAAATATAATCGAGTATTACAAAGAGTCAATCTCCCTTCAATTTGGAAAGTGAGATTGCAAAAATTAAAATCTCTGTTCCACTCTCTGAGCTGGTCACTTAGGATGGATATAAAGGCCAAATTTTGAAAGCATTAAATCTAGGGGAAAATAGTGACACTGTCAATTTGAGTGATGATCAACCAACCCTTCTGTTTGGTCCAAAGATAGAAGGGAAGTTTCAGGAAGGGGTAGTACCACCTTTTTATGTCAATCTCAATATCCATGACAAGATCCTTCACAATGCAATGCATGACTCTGGGGCATCACACAACTTAATGCCTAAGGTAGTTATGGAAAAGTTAGGCCTAGAGATAACCCATCCCTATAAAGATTTATATTCGTTTGACTCTAGTAGAGTAAAATGCCTGAGCCTAATCAAATACCCGTGTGTAAACCTTACGCAGATCCATGCAAAATGTATGGTTATGGATGTTGTGGTGGCAGATGTACCACCTAAGTATGGCATGTTACTATCTAGGTCATGGGGAGCCAAGCTGTAGGGAACAATGCAGATGGATGGGGCCTATGCCACAATCCTTGTCTTTAGCCAGCTGAGGAGACTGTATAGAAAGGCACAAATGAAATTCCTGGTCAGCAGCCCTGAAAAGCCTGAAAAAACTCCTCTATATTCTGTACACATAGATCTACACTCCTTTATCTTTTGCAATGATGAATCCTTGGGAGAGACAGAATCAGAAAACAGAGATACAAAAAAGGGGTTGAGACCATAGATTTTAACATAATGACCACTCTGGACTTAGAGGAAAATGAAGAAGAAAACTTTGGACAGTGCACTGAAACAGAATTTCAGAGCAAACAAGAAATAGAATGCAATCAGCTAACTAGTCACCTCTCTGAATTCCATACACATCAGGGAGAGAAAAACCATCAACAGACCAGTGAGACCCACATCAGGGGAGAAATTGATGATAAACCCAAGAATGAACCCTTGTGGGAAATGAATTTCGATGGGTCCTTTACTAGGAAGACTACAGGAGCAGGAATGTGGTTACGTAACACAGAGAGTGACTATGTAGAGAGTCATGCCTTCAACCTAAACTTCAAATGTACAAATAATATGGCTGAATATGAGGCTCTTATCCTAGGCTTGAATCTGTTGAAAAAATTAGGAGCTCATAGGATAACTATGCATGGAGACTCTGATTTGGTCATAAAACAAGTGAACGGTGAGTATACAGCTAAACACCCTAGGTTGAGAGCGTATAGGAATGATTCCATGGATTTATTGAAGACTTTCATGGAATATGAATTAGTGTTTGTCCCTAGGAGTCGGAACGTAATTGCAAACGGATTAGCTTGTATAGCTAGTTCATATCACAAGCCTCCTAGCGACCAACAAGTCATCATTCAGACCAAATTGAGGCGTGCAATACCTGATAATGAGAAATATTGGTAGGTATTTGAGGGGGATAAGCAGATTGAGGATTTCCTAATAGGCAGGAATGATTTTGAATGCTCAGACTCAGATTCGAAATTCGAAGATAACTGCCTAAGTGAAGAACCTTTAGACGAGGAAAAAACACCCTGTAACATAGAAATAAACACTTTAACTGAATAACTTGAAAAAACGACCGAAGAATATGAGAATGCAGATAAAGAGGAAGTAGAGGTGCTGCAGTCGAAAGATAAAAACATGCCCAGGGGACTGGCGCCTTTAGAGGACCTTTTTGACTTTGATGATGTAGTGAAAAATCCCACTATAGAACACTCAGACTCTGATGTCGAGGAGTGCAACATAGGCACTGAAGATAAGCCCAAGATGATCAAATTGGCTAAGTCCCTACCTACAAACATGAAAAAGAAATATATTGACTTGTTCAAAGAATTCATTGATGTGTTTGCTTGGAGCTATGAAGACTTAAAGGCCTATGACACAAACATCATACAGCACAAAATACCTTTGAAAGAGAACTAGAAACCTTTCAGACAGAAAATTCATAGAATAAACCCAAATAAATTGCCTATAGTGGAAAAGGAAATAAAGAAGATGTATGAGGCAGGCATAATAATTCCTGTGAGGTTTTCTGATTGGGTCTCAAACCTTGTAGCTGTGAGAAAGAAAACAGGTGAGATCAGATTGTGCATAGATTTCAGGAACCTTAACAGAGCCTCACTCAAAGACAATTACCCTTTGCCAAAAATGGAACACATTCTTCAGAGGGTAGTAGGCTCAAAACGAATCTCCCTTTTAGATGGTTTTTCAGGTTACAACCAAGTTTTAGTACTCCGAGAAGACCAACTCAAGACAACTTTTACCACTCCATGGGGCACTTTTATGTATGTAAAAATTCCCTTTAGACTGATGAACGTTGGTACCACCTTCCAATGAGAAATCGACATAGCCTTTTCAGATGAAATGGGGCACTTCATTTTCATCTATCTGGATGACATAACAGTCTATTCCAAGACTGATGAAGAACACCTAAAACATCTGAGGAGAGTGTTTGAAAAATGTAGAAGGTTTGGTCTGTCATTGAATCCTAAAAAGACTGTATTTGGGTTGCAAAAAGGTAAGCTTCTCGGCCACATTATATCTGAGAAGGGGATTAGGATAGACCCATAGAGAGTTGAGGGAATACTACAAATCACACACCTGAGAAACATCAAAGAGTTACAGTCCTTTATTGGGAAAATCAACTTCCTAAGGAGGTTTATTCCCAACTTAGCTAAACACCTCAGGAATACGACCAACATGCTGAAGAAAGGTGTAGGAATTAAGTGGACTGTTGAGGCTAAAAAATATTTTGAATTAGTTAAATTTTCTCTCACCCAAGCTCCTGTCCTAATCATCCCTGATTTCTTAAAATATTTCCTGATATTTTCATTCGCCTCCGAACATACAGTGGTTGCAGTTCTACTGCAGAAAAATCCAGAGGGAATTGAACAGCCTATTGCTTTCTTCAGAAAAGCTCTGAGGGATGCACCCTTGAAGTACAACATAATGAAAAAATAGGCCTATGCCTTGGTAAAGGCCTTGAAAGACTTTAGGGTGTAAATACTGCATTCCCACACCATAGCTTACGTGCCAAACATAGTGGTTAAAGACATCTTGTCCCAAGATCCGGATGGAAAGAGGGGAAAATGGATTGCTGCAATCTTAGAATATGACCTTGAGATAAAACCCACAAAACTGATCAAAGGTCAGGGCTTAGCTCAACTAATGGCTGAATCAAATTTACAAGCCCTTGACATAAACATGGTCAATGCCTTGGATGAGTAGGAAGGATTTCCTGATCCCACTGTTGAGGAGAAGTTTCAAAACTCTCCTTGGTATTCTGATATCCTGTATGTGCTCACAAACCTCAATGCCCCCCTGAAATATCAAAGACTAAGGCCAAATTCCTAAAGCTAAAAGCCAGAAACTATTGCATATTGAATGAATGCTTATACTGGAAAAATACAAATGGCCTATTGCTTAAATGTTTTCCTGAAACTGAAACAAAGAGGATTAAACAAGAGTTCCATGTAGGAGAGTGTGGAGGCCACCTGAACTAGAAAGCCACTACTAATAAAATAATCAGAGCTGGCTATTATTGGCCTACACTTTTTAATGAAATCCATAAGATGATAATCGCCTGCCATAAATGCCAGATTTTTGAAGGAAAAAGAAAGCTCCTCCCTCTAACTTTACAACCCATCACTGTTGAAGGTCCCTTTATGCAATGGGGCCTAGATTTCATAGGATAAATACACCCTTCTTCTTCTGCACAACACAAGTGGATCCTTACAACCACAGACTACTTCACTAAGTGGATAGAGGCCATACCTTCTAGGAATGCCACAGATTCTGTCATCATTAGGTTCCTAGAAGACCACATCCTTTCTCGGTTTGGTTGCCCAAGAAAAATAATCACTGACAATGCTGCTACTTTTGGATCCAAGAAAATGGTTGATTTTTGTCACAGGTATCAAATAGCACTTGGTCATTCAACTGCTTATTACCCACAAGGTAATGGGTTAGCTGAATCATCAAACAAGAGCTTGGTGACCATTATCAAAAAACTGCTTGAAGAGAATAAGAAGTCATGGCACAATAAGTTGGTGCATGATTTGTGGGCTGACAGGGTTACAGAAAAGAAATCCATTGGCATGTCACCATATCAGCTTGTCTATGGAATAGAAGCAGTGATTCCTACCAGCCTTGGGGTACCAGTGGTTAAACTTGTCCAAGAAATTCAGACAGAAGAAGACAGTATGGTGAGGAGGATAAACCAAACAATTCATCTCCAGCAAAAAAGGGAAGAGGTCTATAACAGAGCTATCAAAGTTTAGGAAAATATAAAGAAGTTGTTTGACAAAAGAAAAAAAGCATATGTCTTCAAGATTGGAGACAAAGTTCTGAAATGGGACTCCAGGAGAGAAGACAAAGGAAAGCATGGAAAATTTGACAGTTTGTGGCAGGGTCCATACATCATCCAGGCCACTGTTGGTCCAAATGCCTTTTTTCTGCAAGATCTAGATCGTATAGAGCTGTTTGGGGGTCATGTCAATGGCAGGATGCTCAAACACTACTACTGCTTATTTCCAATTGTTGAAAATGCAGAAAGATGATGGAGCTTAGTGAAATGAAGTCGCCTTCACTAAGTGGGCCCGCAGGCGAATTCTGGCGCAAAGTCTATTTTTAGACTATGTCTATTTTTAGACATATGGAGCATGGTTCGGGGATTCCAGTTTGAGATTCTTGGAGCATTGGTCATGTTGGTAAAAATAGATAGGACTCTATTTTTGTGACCTATAGGTCGATAGGTCGATGTCTATTTTTAGACTGCCTATCCTAAAAATAGGGAAGTCAAATATTATTTACCCTTAATAATATTTGGACTCTAAACAACAGTTTACTTTCTTGGAGCACTTCAGTTCGAGCCTTGGAAGTGGCTCATGCATCTGACAGAGGAATTACGCTATTCCCAAGGGTTTGATGGCATCATGCATGGTTGACTTCAGTTAGGACTTCAGTGGCAGAAGTTTGGTGGAGTTAATGAGACGGCTAGTGGAGTTGTGTTCTGTTTATTTTAGTTGAACTAGTTGAGATTAGTTTAACTAGCTAATCAATTAGTTATGAGTGGAGTGAATTAAATATTATTTAATTCATTAATTAGTAACTCATTATTCAACTCAAGAACACATCGGTTCACTACAGTGCATGATCAGTTCAGTGGAGACCAGTGAAAGAGGTAGATGAAAGGGTGGAGTTAGCTATCAGTGGCGACATCAGTTGTGCATGAGATTTGCACCACACTTGGAGGAATTTCCCATGCTGATTGCGCTGTCAAGCCAAGGAGATTCAAACCTTGGATCTCTATATAGATAGGCCTGGATTGCGCAATAGAGGCAAGGCAATTGGCGGTGAGTTTTGAACCAGTAACCTGTTCAAAACTGAGCTAGTTTGTGTGTAACTTTATGAGAAAGTATTGAGTACTTCTGAGGAGTATTTTACTGAGTTTGTTACATGATTTCTCCATTATAATATACACAATAGCTGTGGGGTTTTCAGCTATAAGCTTTCCCCATACATACTGTGTTAATGTGTATGATGATTTGATGTGTTATTGCTTGTTTTATTTCCGCATGTTTGATGATCTAAGTGGAAGAGATTATGTGTTGCATATAAATTCGAATTGTATGTGATCAGGATAGTCTCGGTGAATAATTGATCATTATTCAGCAAATTTCTACATGGTATCAGAGCTATTGAAGCAGAGATTGATCATCACAGTGATTACAAACTTATTTCGGTAGACAGAGTCTGCATGCGGGCCGGGTAGCCTCCGGATTCATCTTTCTTCGGAAAGTGAAAGGTCTGGTAAATGCCCCTTGCAGTCAATCTCTGTGCTAGAAATAATTTGTTCTCACAGATCTAGAGCGGTTGAGCTTTGAGGTGGAATTCGAAATTTTGCAGCAATTTTGTTTTCTTGGTGCCAGTGTTGAAAATGTCTTTCAACGGTTTGCGACTCGAATATGCTCTTGAAGGCAGTTCGAATTATGTTGCATGGAAGGATCGCATGGAAGAAGTATTAGAAGATAATGGTCTGAAGGAGTCCATAGATAAAGATGTCCAAAAGCCCACTGATCCTGCTGAAGTTGAAGCATGGCAAAAGAAGATGGCGAAGTGTCGAAGGATCCTGTTGGAGGGCGTCAAGGATCATATTGTATCCAGCCTGCATGGAAAGGCTACTCCATATTTAATGTGGAAAGCTTTGACGGATCTATTCCAGAGTAAGAGTGACCAAAGGAAGCTAGCGCTCAAAGATAAGCTCACGAACATCAAGATGGAGAAGGGCGACAGTATCGCCAAATACCTCACGAAGTTCACTCAATGCAAAGATGAGCTGGGAAGTGTGGGGGTGACTGTCGAAGATGAGGACATGGTCGACCTGGCTATCCTTGGTCTTCCGAAGGCTTGGCACTCATATCAAGATAGTGTCAATGGTCGAGAGAAGCTGCTGGGATGGGAGCGCCTTTGGGCGGATCTCATGTAGGAGGAGATAAGGAGGACTACTCGAGATGGATCTTCATCAAAGGGAGCTGATGAAGAAAATTGCGCTTTGGTTGCCAAAGAAAAGAAGGGGAAGGGTAAGAAACCTTCTCATTTCGGTGCAAAGGGCAAGAAGCAGGATATGGCGAAAGTGAAGTGTTTTCACTGCCATGATCACGGACATTATGCTACCAATTGTCCAAAGAAGAAGAAGAACAAGCAAGCGGGAAGATCTGCAGATGGAGAAGCTTTGGCTTCACAGTTCGAGCTTGACTTTTCACCGATCGCATGCTTGGTTTCAAGTGTGATGGAATCGGTGTGGTTCTTGGACAGCGGTGCGTCATTTCATATGACGGGAGATCGGGATTTGTTCTCAGATCTGGAGGACAAAGATTTGGGTGTGCACATCGAGATGGGCGATGATGGTAGATACAGTGCGACTGGTATTGGTACCATATCCTTTTAGAGGGAGTCTGGTAAACCCTTTGTATTGAGGGATGTCATGCATGTACCTGGATTGAAGAAGAACTTGATCTCTGTGGCGATGTTGGAGGATAAGGGGTATGATGTGGTCTTCAGCGAAGGAAAAGCCTTCCTGCGCAGTAAGACTACCGGAGAGACCCGGAAGATAGGGGTTCGAACCAAGAACCTTTATCAGTTGCAGGTAGATGGCTGCGCAGCTATGGCATGCAAAGCGGGAGAAGTGGTGAGCCGGGATGATGAGGGCGAACTGTGGCACAGGAGATTGGGCCACCTTCACCATGGAGCTTTAAAGATTCTGCAGCAGATTTCTACTGGGCTTCCTAAGGGCACTCTTGCGCAGTCAGATCAGTGCAAGGGGTGTACTTTAGGGAAGTATGTGAAAGCCACCTTTCACGAGAAGGATAGTCGCGCCACGACGATCCTTGAGAGAGTTCAAACAGACGTGTGTGGTCCTTTCTCAGTTGCTTCGACAGCAAAGCACAGGTATTATGTGATCTTTGTTGATGATTTCTCTCGAAAGTGCTGGATCTTCTTCATGCAGAAGAAGAGCGATACATTCGCGAAGTTCTGTGAGTTTAAAGCACTGGTCGAGAAGGAGTCGGGGAAGAAGGTGATTGCTCTAAGGGGTGATAACGGTGGTGAATTCATCTCGGCTGAATTCAAGGAGTTCTGCAGCGCAGAAGGGATTCGGAGAGAGCTCATCGCACCCCATAACCCACAGCAGAACGGGGTGGCTGAGCGGAAGAATAGAACGATCGTGGGTGCTGCACGGGCGATGTTGCATGATCAAGGCCTACCCCTTCACTTGTGGGCTGAGGCATGCAATACAGCAGTGTATGTGCAGAACCGTTGTCCTCACAAGGTTCTTGGCATGAGTACACCAGAGGAGGCTTATTCTGGCAAGAGGCCTGATATTTCCCATTTGCAGATTTTTGGTTCTCCTGTCTACATGCATGTGACAAAGGATGCGAGAAGGAAGCTGGATCCAACTGCTGAGGTTGGAATATTTTTGGGGTACACTGATACACCTCACAAACATCGGGTGTATTTGTCAGACAGTCGAAAGACTGTTGTGCGACGGGATATAAAATTTCAGGAGGAGAAAGCCATGTAGTGTTCGCTTGAGAGGGAGCTACACTTGCATGCAGATGAGGTGCTATTAGTTCCTAAGGAGGAGCTTCCGGATGTGGATCAGCCACAAGAGGAAGTCCAGGAGGTGGAAGAAACCACCCATGCAGCACCAACCATCAAAGAGCGCATGCGCACTACAGAAGCTAAGCGAACTCTCACCCGATTTTAATCGCCTTTGAGTGTTTTTTGATCGCCTTTGAGTGTTTTTTGATCTTTGGAACTCTCACCCGATTTTCTTGACTTCCACTTTATTGGTTCTTAGATTACATTAGAATCATCTTGTGTTTGAGAATTCTCTTGCATAGATCACATTTGCATAATTAGAATTCTCATTTTCAGAATATGAATGAAAAATGTGCATAGATTACATTTGCATACTTTTCAAGTGAATTGTGCATAGATTACAACTGCATAGTTTACATTCTGAAAAATCAATCGTAGATTTAGATTAGTTTTCTTTGATTTGAATTTAGATGTTTTTATGTTTGTTTTAAAAAAAAAAAAAAAAAAATATTGATTTGGGATTGATTTGCATTAGTTTTTCTTGATGAAATTAGTGCATTAGAGAATTTGTTATATTTTCTCTTATTTATCAATCTTTGCATTGTTGGAAGTGGATGGAAATTCTTTCCTTACTTTAGTTAGGATTCATCGAATTGAAAAGATTACATTATCATATTCGATTGCATTCAGTTTTGGTTCGGGTCATAATACCATTGGTTTCATATCCATTTACCTTTTGAGTAATAACAGCCTAAATAACACAACGCTTAATTAAAATTCATCTAGTAATTTTTACATTTTTAGGGCTCTTTCCACCAATCTAGCTTAGGCTAGTGTCTTGGAATAGGTTTTAGTTAACTCTCCAAGACAGTAAAACAAACAAGTAGTCAATCTTGCGGTAGGAAGAAATTCCAATTGTTGCATGTATGCTCTGGGAAGCTCCTCCTAAAGGAGTCAAGCACGAGATCATATCTGAACCAGTGAGGTAATCAATCCTTCCTCATTGGGAACGATAGAAGATATACACGTATTAACAACGGTAAACCTCGGATTGACCATTGTCGAGGAGCCTGGGGTCACTTGTCGGTAAACCTTGGATTATTTCAAGGAGCCTTCAAGGGGATTGAGCTTTGTTACTCTGCCCTTGCGTGTGTATCGGATCGTAGACTGTTCCCCCAGGTATATTTGTTTCAGTTGGTAACCTTAGTGACCATAATCTTTAGGATTCTTCCTTAAGGTGACGGTGGAGGGAAGATCCCACTGTACCTGGAGCAGACGTCGACTAGACTCACTTGGACTCTCTGGGGGGTTCTCTTCACACGAGATGGTTTTGTGAAGAAAATTGTGCCAGTCTGTTTCATTAAGCAGGTTGTCGGGGTAACTGTTCCAACCGCCCTTTCTGTATTAAATTCTACGATGTTGGATTTCATCACCAACTAGTGTTTTTAGTACGGGAAGTTACTGTGTGTGTGTGGTTTGACTCCTAGATTTGATAGCGCGTGTTAATTTGTTTGTTTTTACTTTTAGAGACCATAGGTGTGAATTGTGAATTTTAATTGTTAGGTGTAAATTGTGAGTTGTTAATTTTAGTTTTTAATTTGTTAATAAAATTCACTGAAGTTGAATATAATGGCAAATGTTCCGGAATTCACCAACCAAGGAACCCCTCTTAACGAGAATCCTAGTACTTTTCCTTGCTTTGGAAATGTTGGTCCTCCTTATATGGCTACATTGTCATTACCTGGATTTACAATAGGTTTACCAATATGGTTATTTTCAACTTCGTTGGCCCCGAATACTCCAATTGTTTCACCTCAACCGGATGCTTCACCTAAGCAGAGTTCCGAAAACCTCCAACAGGCTGTAGAATAGGTAGTTTATGAGGAGAGTTCCTTTTACTGAGTCAACCTCGTTAAAAAATGAATCAGTGAGGATGAGGAGAGTTCCTTTTACTGAGTCAACCTCGTTAAAAAATGAATCAGTGAGGATGAGGAGAGTTCCTTTTACTGAGTCAACCTCGTTAAAAAATGAATCAGTGAGGATGAGGAGAGTTCCTTTTACTGAGTCAACCTCGTTAAAAAATGAATCAGTGAGGATGAGGAGAGTTCCTTTTACTGAGTCAACCTCGTTAAAAAAATGAATCAGTGAGGATGAGGAGAGTTCCTTTTACTGAGTCAACCTCGTTAAAAAATGAATCAGTGAGGGTGAGGATAGTTCCTTGTACTGTGTCAACCTCGTTAAAAAATGAATCAATGTGAGTGAGGAGAGTTCCTTGTACTGTGTCAACCTCGTTAAAAAATGAATCAGTGGCGTGAGGAGAGTTCCTTGTACTGTGTCAACCTCGTTAAAAAATGAAACAAGTGTGTGAGGAGAGTTCCTTGTACTGTGTCAACCTCGTTAAAAAATGAAACAGGTGTGTGAGGAGAGTTCCTTATACTGTGTCAACCTCGTTAAAAAATGAATCAGTGAGTGTGAGGATAGTTCCTTGTACTGTGTCGACCTCGTTAAAAAATGAATCAGTGGTGTGAGGAGAGTTCCTTGTACTGTGTCAACCTCGTTAAAAAATGAATCAGTGTGTGAGGAAAGTTCCTTGTACTGTGTCAACCTCATTAAAAAATGAATCAGTGAGTGAGGAAAGTTCCTTTTACTGTGTCAACCTCGTTAAAAAATGAAACAGTGAGTCTGAGGAAAGTTCCTTATACTGTGTCAACCTCGTTAAAAAATGAATCATTGCGTGTGAGGAAAGTTCCTTGTACTGTGTCAACCTCGTTAAAAAATGAATCAGTGAGTGTGAGGACAGTTCCTTTTACTGTGTCAACCTCGTTAAAAAATGAAACAGTGAGTGGGTGAGGAGAGTTCCTTTTACTGTGTCAACCTCGTTAAAAAATGAATCAGTGAGTCTGAGGAGAGTTCCTGTTACTGTGTCAACCTCGTTAAAAAATGAATCAGTGTGTCTGAGGATGGTTCTTTTCCTATGTCAACCTCATTAAAAAATGAATCAGTTAGTCGAGAGCATAGTTCCTTTTCTTGTGTCAAGCTCGTTTAAAAAATGAAACAAGCTTCTGTGAGGATAGTTCCTTTTCCTATGCCAACCTCATTAAAAAATGAAACAGGTGTCTGGAGCAGAGTTCTTGTCTTGTGTCAAGCTCCTTAAAAAATGAAACATGTAGGTAGATTGTAGAGAGTAGATTGCTAGATTAGAAATAGGTAGTTTCTGAGGACAGTTCTTTTCCTGTGTCAACCTCGTTAAAAAATGAATCAGTTGATCCGAGGAGAGTTCCTTTTACTGTGTCAACCTCGTTAAAAAATGAATCAGTCGGTATGAGGATAGTTCTTTTCCTGTGTCAACCTCGTTAAAAAATGAATCAGTTGGTCTGAGGATAGTTCCTGTTACTGAGTCAACCTCATTAAAAAATGAATCAGGTATGAGGACAGTTCTTTTCCTGTGTCAACCTCATTAAAAAATGAATCAGTAGGTTATGTAGGTAGATTAGAAATAAGTAGTTAGTTGAGGATAGTTCTTTTACTGTGTCAACCTCGTTAAAAAATGAAACATGTTGCCATGAGCATAGTTCTTTTCCTGTGTCAAGCTCGTTAAAAAATGAAACAAATCCTCCCCTAATTGAGTCGAGTCTTTGAATAGACCTCGTAAATGTTAAGTCGTATATTTAGGTTAGTTTTTAGGTCGGGTATTTCATAGGATCTCGTAAATGAACCTTCATTCCATCCAACGATTAATTACCAGATGTGTACTTAGTTGAATGAAATGAAGCTAGGGGGGCATGCGCTCTAGCAGTTACGCTTGGGGGGCATCAAGCACAGTTTTCTCTCTGTTTCAAGCTTGTGAAAAAATGAAACCACTCCGAAGCATAGTTTTTCTCTGTTTCAAGCTTTTGAAAAAATGAAACCTATCTGGAGTCAATTTCGGTTATTTTCAAGACTCGTTAAACTCATGAAAATCTCGAGATTATTTTGCTATATTTCATTCTCGTAAAACACATGAAAATGCCGAGTTCTTTCCGTCTTTTCCTGCTCGTTAGTTAAATTGAAAGTCGGCCATATGAGTAGATTTTTATCCCTTTTTCGAACTCGTTAAAACTTACGAAAAAGTGAAAACCAGGAGTACATTTTTATCCCTTTTTCGAACTCATTAAAACTTACCGAAAAAGCGAAACATTGGAGTTCTCTTTTAAGCCCTTTTCAGACTCTCTAAATATGAAAAGATTGCCGAGCACTTGATTATTCGAACTCGTTAAAGTAAATGAATAATCGTCCCTTCAGTATAAGTTTACCCCTTTTACGGACTGAAATGGACTATTTACGAAAAAGGTATACGTTGACTAAATTCGGTCAATAGAGTTCTCTCCTGCATTATTTTATCCTTTTTCGGGCTCGAGAGACTAAATTTACGAAAAAGAACACCCATGGAGTTTTCTTAAGTTTTTCTTCTGACTCCCTAAAACTGAAAAACACCGAGTTTCTCCTATACTGGACTCGTTAAAACTTAACAGTAAAGGACCTGTTTAATTTTCAACGGGAACGAACCACTCCTTCTTAGGGTTCGAATTTTAAACTAAGTTGGACTCATCCGAAGGATGAGCTTATAATCAAGCAAATGTTATCCTCCTCAAGCTTGTCAAAAATAAAGAGGTACTTGCCAGAAATGGTGGGGGAAAAGAGAGAAAAACGAACCTGTTTGTTACATTTTGATTATTCGGAAAACCGTTGACCACTCTTGAACACGACATTTTTTGTTCACCTGGGTTGGGAAAATCCTTTGCCTAACAGTTAATCAAACCACATTGAAAGTCTTCAGCCGGTTTCTGGGTATTAGCTTTGGGTCAATTGTCACCAAGACATCTGCAGTGTCGTTATGTGTTCAAGAGGACAGTTCATGTAAACCATTCATCTGCAAAATATCTGTCATCCATTTTGACCATCCCTGAGTCAGTCCTTGCCGATATATTTCTTCAAAACTTGATCTATGATTTCGTGTTGTGGGCTTGCCTACGATGGATTACTTTCTATCGACGACAACTCATTATCTAGGAAGTTGATCTAGAAATCGTCAGTACCTTGAAATCTGCATGCCTCAATGGCAGGTTTCTCGCCTTCGACGACAGGTTGCATCATTGACCTTCGATTGAATGATTCCATGAGATGTTCGACTTCAGCTCATTGATTCACATTTCATGGATTGTACTGAGTACTTTGAGAGCCATTGACATTACTGGTGGTTTCTCTCACACTTGTTAACAGTTCACATCATTGACTGGTAATCAAGTGGTTTCTACCATGTTCGACTTCAACACATTTATTCACATGGATAGAATCGTACTAGTTCGAGATACGGAAATCAAGACCCTGGATCTAGTTTCCACCATCCAGGCTGCGAGGAATTTTGTTATTATACAGTGGACTATTTATAAACAGATGGCTGCGTCCATCTTTGCGATGTATTCAAAATCATTCCTGTATCAGAACAATTTAGAGTTAGTTTTAGTTAGTTTTGATCTGAGTATGGGAATGCCTACCTCAGCGATGATATGATTACATATATATATATTTTGCATTGAATTTTTTGACAGGTTCCGACTGGGGTGTCCACAGGATGATCCTTGAAATGATAAAGTACTTCACTCTTCATATATGACAGACTTCATCTTCATCTATTCCAGACTTCGCACTTTAGGGGGCAATTTGTTACACTAAAAAATGTCACCTTGACATTCTGCTGACTGTATGAGCTCATTAAACACTCATACATGCCTCCTTTGCAAGTCTTACAACCTTTGTTCCTCATTCCATGCCCTGAAACTGGAGAAAAAACCCTAAAAAGCTCAAAAAACCTTGGGTACGCAGTTAATATGAAGCCTGCCTGCGTTTTTAGCTAGGGTACGTAGGTAAGGTGAAGATAAACTACGTTCTAGAACGCATTTTTCCAGTGTTATAGGTGCGGTACCCCTGTAAAGTCAAAAATGCGCGAAATTAAACCAAAAAAGTTGATTTTTGGTCAATTCTGGAAGGTTCTGGATGAGATTTTTTGGGGATGAGTACGCTTTGGTAAGGTGCATGTATCCCACACCTTAAGGAACTAATCCCTTGATGTGAGGAGCCTATCCCTTTGAAGGAGGGTTCTATCCCTTTAAAGGTGGAATCCTAACCTCCTCATCTGCTCTATAAAAGGAGGCATTGGGAAGCCTTTTGGGTTAAGTTAAGTTTTTTGGAGAATATTTTTGAGTTGAAGTGCTGTTTGAGATTTAGACTTCTTTCTGCTGAGCCTTTGAGAGGAAAGATCACATACCTCTTTATGCTTCTGGAGGAAGAGTGTAAGACTTATCAGAGTAGAGGAGATTCCTGCTTCGGACCCCGGGAAGGCCTTTCGAACATCAAGGCTAAGGTTGTAAGGTTCTTCTGTATATTTTAAGATTAATACAATCAAGTTCTGTTTTTCTCAATAAATTGCCGTTCGATTGTTTATTTCAATAAGCTGTCGTTTGATCATTTATTTCATAGATTCCTTGATCACTATGATAGGTATGTTTTATAATTATTTGTTATACAGGTGCTATTGATATTTTCTTGTTTGTGATTGCAGATCAAACGAAAGATGATACCTTCTTGTGACAAAAGGGCCCTTGTTGCGACGAAGGATTATTGATGCAACGGAAGCAATGCGACCGCAAATAAGCATTTGGATCTAAGGTAGGATCGACACCTTCATAGCATTTAATTGTAAAACGAATATATCTAGAGAAAGACAAACTTAGTTGTTTGTTTGTTGCTAGATTGTCTTCTGACACTAGGGAGATCGGTCTTGTCCGCAAGAACGATTTATCCGGCCAACAGTTGTAGGACCACCTACAGCACAGCGCAGATAGAGGCAGTCACCAGATCGGTACACTGGATACATGGCTCTTGTGAGTCAATGTGTTGTGACGGAGCCATCCTATTTTGAGGAAGCTGTGGAGGAACCCGCATGGGTTGATGCCATGATTGAAGAATATGATTCGATCGTCAGGAACAGTGCATGGGAGATTGTCCCAAGACCGGTGGGGAAATCAGTGGTGGGTTCGCGATGGATCTACAAAGTGAAGCAGGCAGCTGACGGGAGTGTGGAGAAGTACAAGGCGAGATTTGTCGCCCGTGGATTTTCACAGATTGAGGGGATTGACTATGAGGAGACTTTTGCACCTGTCGCAAGGTACTCTTCCATACGGACGATCCTTGCTCTCTCAGCGCAGATGGGGTGGCACATTCATCAGATGGATGTGAAGACTGCGTTCCTCAATGGAGTTATTGAGGAAGAAGTGTACATAGAGCAGCCTGAAGGTTTTGAGATCTTCAGCAGTGAGTCGCATGTGTGCCGACTCAAGAGAGCACTGTATGGGCTGAAGCAAGCACCTCGTGCTTGGTACACTCGGATAGACAGCTACTTCACAGGGCTTGGATTCTCCAAGAGTGAGGCGGATCCAAACCTGTATTAGATTGTGGTAGAGGGGAAGCTGTTGATCATCGTACTGTATGTAGATGATCTGATTTTGACTGGCGATGAGCAGTTGATACTTTCATGCAAAGAGGATCTTGCACGAGAGTTTGAGATGAAGGACTTGGGCATCCTTCATTATGCAAGCACACACTCCTCTTCCTGGTGGTTGGAGGAAGGAGGATGCTACTTCAGCGGAGGTAGTGGATGCCACTGTCTATCGACAGTTGGTGGGGTCGCTTATGTATCTGGTCAATACACGACCCGATATATGCTATGCAGTTAACCAGCTTTCGCAAGTTATGGTTAAGCCTACCAAGCTCTTTTGGAAGGCAGGCAAGCATGTATTGCGCTATATCAGAGGCACATCGGGATATGGTCTATGGTACAGACAGGAGGATGGAGCGAAGCTTTCTGGCTTCACTGATGCAGATTGGACAGGGAGTCCAACGGATCGGAAGAGCACTTCTAGAGGAGTTTTCAGCATTGGGTCGACAGCAGTTTCCTGGTACAGCAGGAAGCAGAGATCCGTGGCACTCAGTTCAGCAGAGGCCGAGTACATGGCAGCTAGCTTGGCTGCATGCGAGGCTATTTGGATGAGGAAGATCCTCGTTGGATTGTTCGGGTTGCATTTGGAGCCTACAATGATTTATTGTGATAACCAGAGTTGCATTAAACTCTCGGCTAATCCAGTATTTCATGATAGATCCAAACACATCGACATCAGGTACCATCATATCAGAGATTGTGTTCAGCTGAGAATCATGTTACTTTCATATGTTCCCACGGAGGATCAGGATGCTGACATCTTGACGAAGGCGCTCACCAGGAGCAAGTTCGAATTCCACAGAGGCAGGATAGGGGTTGAAGATAATCCACATTCACTGTAGGGAAAAGGAAATGCAAAGAAGATGATGGAGCTTAGTGAAATGAAGTCGCCTTCACTAAGGGGGCCCGCAGGCAAATTTTGGCGCAAAGTCTATTTTTAGACTATGTCTATTTTTAGACATATGGAGCATGGTCCAGGGGTTGCAGTATGTTATTCTTGGAGTATTGGTCATGTTGGTAAAAATAGATGGACCTCTATTTTTGGACCTATAGGTCGAAGTCTACTTTTAGACTGCCTATCCTAAAAATAGGGAAGTCAAATATTATTTACCCTTAATAATATTTGGACTCTAAACTTCAGTTTACTCTCTTGGAGCACTTCAGTTGAAGCTCTTGAAGTGGCTCATGTTCTTCAAATGAGAATCATAATTTATTCCCAAGGGTTTCCATGGGCACTCATGGTTGACTTCGCTTAGGACTTCTGCAGGTTTGAGTAATGAGACAGATAGTGGAGTTGTGTTCTGTTTATTTTAGTTGAACTAGTTGAGATTAGTTTAACTAGCTAATCAATTAGTTATGAGGGAGTGAATTAAATATTATTTAATTAATTAATTAGTAACTCATTATTCAACTCAAGAACACATCAGTTCACTACAGTGCATGATCAGTTCAGTGGAGACCAGTGAAAGAGGTAGATGAAAGGGTGGAGTTAGCTATCAGTGGCGACATCAGTTGTGCATGAGATTTGCACCATACTTGGAGGAATTTCCCATGATGATTGTGCTATCAAGCCAAGGAGATTCGAACCTTGGATCTCTATATAGACAGGCCTGGATTGCGCAATAGAGGCAAGGCAATTGGCGGTGAGTTTTGAACCAGTAACCTGTTCAAAACTGAGCTAGATTGTGTGTAACTTCATGAGAAAGTACTGAGTACTTGTGAGGAGTATTGTACTGAGTTTGTTACATGATTTCTCCATTATAATATACACAATAGATGCGGGGTTTTCATCTATAAGCTTTCCCCATACATACTGTGTTAATGTGTATGATGATTTGATGTGTTATCGCTTGTTTTATTTCCGCATGTTTGATGATCTGAGTGGAAGAGATTATGTGTTGCATATAAATTCGAATTGTATGTGATCAGGATAGTCTCGGTGAATAATTTATCATTATTCAGCAAATTTCTACACCAATTTCCAGTTTCCATTTCCATTGTAAATACCATTGTTGTGTTATGTTTTCAAGAAAAGAGAAAATCTTTCAAAAAACAAAGAGAGAAAAAGAGGTTCAGCCATGCTCAAAACATGAACCTCTGAAGTGCAAAGAGTGGCTCTAACATGATCAAAACCTGAGCTAGCAAAGAAGAAAAGGATCAGCTCTAACGTGTCCAAAACCATAGTGGAAATGAAGAAGAGAAAGTGACTCTAACAAGCTCAAAACTTGAGTCACAAAGAAATAAGGATGCTTCAAAACTTCAGATTTCAAGCCTTCAAGATTTTGTTTTCAGTTTTCTGCAAGTTTCTGTCCATGTGTAACTATCTTTATGCCTTGGATCCACATTAGTCTATCTAATCCTAGTTTGACTGTTTTTTAAATTTATGTTGTAGAATGTAGAGAAGAAATCTGCTGGACAGTTTAATCCCAACATATATTAGATTAGGTAGAGAAACATGTGAGGCCAACAGTGTAATCTGGTCTCATGGAGTAATAAGGGTAGAAGTCGAATAGGTTTATTTTCCTGTTTATAAAAATAAATGATGTAAATGGTCTGCAAGTCCAAAAGCACCCTGGAAGAAAAATGTTAGGATTGTAGGATGGGTAGCTAGATTGTTGGGAAATGTTTTTTACTGATTAATGTATCCATCATGTTTTTGGCAGATGATCCAAGAAAATAAATAATGGGTCAAGTACCAGGCATCTGGCCTACTCCAAAGATAATTTTCTGAATTCTTGACTCCTAGAAGAAGCCATCCCCATGTGGAGCCACCGTTAGCCACCTATGAAATTTTTGTCAATCGAACAGGTGGCTAAATTGTTTGAGCCTTCAAGAGATACATTTTCTATGAAAATATCTCATCCTTGAAAGCCTCTGTGTGTCCTGTTAGCCCCCCTATGAAATTCTTGACAAGCAAGATGGGGGCTAGATTATTGTGGAGCCTTCAAGGAATGCCTCTCCCCCTGAAAATCCATCCTCCTTGAAGTCTCTTTGTGCTGTGCCTTATATAAGTCCCCTCTGCTGGTTATTTTCCCTAAGACCTGTAGTTGCCCCTTGTACCCCTGCAAAATTCCCCTTTTCCCCTTTTTTCCTCCTTCTAACAGAGTGCCTTCGTTCCCCTCTATTTCCCCTATTAGCCCTCTAAAACCCTCCAAAATCCCCTCTAAAATACCTACACCCTTTGTTGTCCCCAAATCCCTCTCCATCTCCCTACCGTTACCCCTTCTAGCCTTCAATTTCATTTAAAATGGCTTTAAACCCACTTTCCGACTATATGATAGGCCTAGCCCTTTCTCTGCTAGCCCCGCGCCCTTTTCTCCCCATGTAACCCAACGCCGTGACCTAAGCGCTGTCCCCAAAGGCGCTTCCCATAAACCATGAAACTTTATAATAAGACTTTATATTATAAAGTCCCCTTGCTTTCATCTCCACCGTCCGTCTAAAATATGATCCGACGGTGTGGAGTTTGCCCGATCAGTGGTCCCCACTCTCGTCCCCGCGCACTGTTCAAAACCGCCTGTTTATTCCGCACTGCCTTTGGGCCATGGGCGGTTTTTCTCCATCGCCTAGCGATTCCACCCATTGCTTGCCACCTGTCCTCCTGTACATTTTCAAAACCACTAACCCCGCCCATTAAAGTCATCCCCCGCGCGTTATTGTTCAGACACGGTTGCCCAGTGAAACTGCCGTGGACCGTCCGATCTGTAGCGGGCCACCCGACGGCTATCGCTCGCCAAAGGTGCCCAATGTTTAATGAAGTTGCGCAGGTGATAGTCCATGTCCTGGCCCACCGTCCGTCGTCCTCCGCTGTTGATCTCCACCACGATCAACGGTCCAGTTTCGTCTGCCTGCCGTTGACCATTCCACCGTCGCCCGGGTCTCCGCGTCATCCGTCCACTTGGCTTTCCGTACACCATGTCGTCTCCATGTGCACCCCCCGTACAGTCTTCTATTCCATTGCATGTATTGGTTCTTTTTTGCATTTTTTAGTGTTTTCCACGTCTATCTGATCTGCAGACCATCACCATTCACCATGAGCACGTTATCCATTCCTTCTGCGATTCGCTCCTCCACATCGTCATCCGCTCGACCTTTCACCGCCTCCACATCATCTGCCACCCCATTCATGTTTTCCTTAACTAGTTTGTGTATTTTGTAGGGTTGCTAGAGGTGAAAAACTGCCATGATTCAGCTGTACCATCTTAATGGCGTGTTGCGTAGACGGAATTAAATCTGGGAGTGGGTTCTATCGCGAATATTGTCAAAGAAAGTGGCTGACAGGACTTACACTGAAGAAGAGCAGGGCTCAAACTCTGTGGATCCTTCGGCGCCATTAAAGCCCAGTTTTTGTTGATCGAAGCATTTATGAGTAGCAAGGTGTGCCAGCGCAGGGCAAAGAGGTTAAGGCACACTAATGAAGATCTTGAGCCTCAAATCTGCAGTCTAAAGAGGCAAAGCACTAGTTAGAGGACCCCGAGGACCGATCAGAAGGTCTTGAGCATGAGTAAAAGGTAACATCAGGGTTTATTCATCAGCAGAATTTTTTTCTTCGTCAAGTACAGGGCACCCATACTTCTTTTATTATGCACGATGTCCCTGAAGGAATTGCCACCCTAACAGCAGTTCAAGACCATCAGAACATTTATGTAGCAGGCTTCTCAGCATTCCATTTTCTCTTTGTTTATTCACCGCCAGTACAGAAGAACGCCACAGCCGAAATATGTCAAAGTCATACCCAGAAAAGATCACTCCTACATAAATTGGTGACAGAGATTAAATACACAGCAATCAAACAGAATGGGCTTCGGCCCTGCATTCATTTCTGTGTTTAATATCACATTTAGTGTTCACCCACCACCTCAGTCGACCTTCTGTTCATCATCTGCTATAAAGCATAGAAGGAAATTATTGTAAAGGTGGTTGATTGGATATCAGTAGATTGCAAGCACTTTCCTCTTGAGACAAGTTCTCTGTGTAATATTGTAAGATAGGCTGAGATTAGATGTATTCATTTTGAATGTTCAAGCTGTGGGCAACGCTGTACCTGATTGGTGTTGTTTTCTAATATGACAAGCACATTTCTTTGGATACTGATCTAAAGCAGCTGGTGATGTTTTCCTTTCTCTATATTTGTGATTGACTTGATTTCATTTCATTATGTTTCTTCAGGCTCGCATCAGAAGTTTGGCATAAGATTTACCCTTGATAGGTACCTTATGTTGCTGCTCTCCCAGCCTTTATGTTATCTACTTATATGTGTATCTGAATATCGATTTCAATTGATTTAACCAGTGTAGTGGATGTTATTGCCTGCTCTCTGATGTATGAATTAATGAAATCTATGTTTAGATGTTATTGTTAGGATTTAGTTAGATGAGTTGAGAACACTGGGAGGTCTAGAACCCAGTCTCTGCCTCATTAGGATCTTTCCATCTCATTAAGCCTTTCTAAGATCCCTTGTCTTGCCTCTGGTTTTGTCCAAGCAGGTCTGGAGTTAAATGACCTTTGACTTGATCTATAGACAGAATTGGCTGGTTCCCCTTCACTCACTTTCAGTCCTTAACGTTCCATTCCCCCAACCATCTTTTAAGATCCAAATGCTCTAGATAACTAGCCCAACTGAAAGCTTGCACATTGAACACAAGTAAACCCTTTCTTGACTCCATTGCCCAATGGCCTAAATGTTCCCTGAATTATCTATCTTGGTCTAGTTTCCTCTTTGCTCATCCTTGCCTCATATTGGACCCTTCTTTTCTGATTCCCAACAACCAAACATAAACAATCAAACAAACAAACCCTATGCCTATAACTAGCCTAAAATCATAACTTAGAGCCTCAAATATATACTCCTTTGACAATCATAGAGAGATCCCTCTCTGGACCTAGGAGGGCTAGATCCTTAGGTCTAAAAGTGGTTCTATGTTGTCTCATCTTTTGGTCTTGTCAACCTGGCCAAAACATGGGAACCCCAACATAATGGCGACCATACTGCGGAGTCTGAGTGCATTTCACCTTAAAACTTTTTAAAGACTTAGAAACTTAGAACTCTGGTTAGGTTTATAGTAAGTCACTCCTTCTTGAATCGACCTCCATTGTTGAGTGTCCATCATACTCTTAGACAGAGCCTGGAAAGGGCCAGGAAGCCTCCGGATCTCACCCTCTTCAGAGGTGACATATCTGGTAAATGCCCCTCCAGTCAATCTCTGGTTGGAGTTTGCTGTTATTGAGGTTATTCTTGAGAGGTGAAAGTGCCTGAGCACTGTGGTGGACAGTGTAACCCCTTAGACATACCCAAAACCCTCCACCTGGCGACTCCATTATTCCTAAATGAAAAGACTCCACTGGTGATCAGTAGGCCTGCTGATTGTCTTGGTTTCACATTAGACTCCACTGGGAGACCAGCCTTTGAAACAACATTAACCACGACAGAAGTAACAAGTAGGGTTAAGCTGCTGGGCTAGGAAACAACATTCTGGATTTCAAAACCATTCACACAAGAGCTTATCCTAACCTTGACCCACCTGAAATAGTTGACAATCTGGAGAGTATCATCAAGGGAGCTCATACACCTAAAAGACCAACTATTTCCCGTCACATTCATAGAGCCAATTCTGCACCAGAAGACCTAACAGCTCTATCACATTTTCTCCCTGACCTAGACCCACTTAACAAATTACCAAGAACTAGGTCATTCAATCATCTAGACCAGCCAGACCTTGAGGTTCACAGTTCACCATCTCACAGTGGTCAACACATTAGGGACAGAGGAACCCCTCCATCTACACCACCTGATATCCACTTCATTCAAAACTTGGGGCTCTCCCACCCTAGATCTGCTCAACAGACCTCTGTTGGTCCTAATATCCCTGTCATCCATATAACAGCTGCTCAAATCAACCCTTTACCTCATCATAATATCATCATGGCAGCCTGATATGCCCCCCTAGTATTACCCCAGCCCTTGTTACCCTTACCAAATGATTATCAGTCAAAGATCCCACACTTCAATGCTAAAGAATCAATCATAGCTTAGCAACATGTAGACAAAATGGAGGATTCTTTCGATTACATGGAAATTGATGATGAAACAATCAAAATGAGAATCTTTTCTCAAAGCCTAGGGGCTGATGTGAAGAAGTGGTTTAAAAACATACCTGCTGGAAGTATCCAAGATCTCCCTGCATTATATCAGACCTTCATAAACAAATGGGAAACAAGGGCAAACCCTCGCCAACTCCTAGCTAAATACATGAGCCTTAAAAGAAACGTGGGAGAGAGTGTCCATGACTACACAACATGATTTAACAACATTTACAATGCTCTCCCTCCACATATGAAACCTCCACAAGGTATGGCCCTAGCAAAATACCCTGATGGGTTTGATGCTGACATGGCCTATGAGCTTAGGGATAAAGAGTACACCACATTGGAAGACATGCAGAAAGGAGTTGTAAACATAGAAGCCAATTTGATGGAGAAAAAAGCAAGACAGAGAGCCGAGAGGAGGGTAACCTATAGGGATGACAATGTAGCCTCCACCTCAGATCCAAATTATGACAAGTTGTCTAAAAACATGGAAGAGCTACAAAAAATGATGAAGAAAATGGTTGTCACGGTGAGAAATCAGAACAGAAACCAGAACCAAAATCAGAACCAAAAATTTAGAAGAAACAACAATGCTCCCAACAGACAGAGAGAGTCAAATCAACAAGTAATTCCTCCATTCCAAGAAAATTTTTTAGATGAAGACGAGGGAATCATAGAAGAGTATTAAGGGAATACAATAAACATGTTTGAAACATAAGACTTAGTCCTTAACTGTGATTCAGGGGAAGATCAGCCCTCACCT
Source organism: Pinus albicaulis (assembly GCA_034641835.2). NCBI lineage: Eukaryota > Viridiplantae > Streptophyta > Pinopsida > Pinales > Pinaceae > Pinus > Pinus albicaulis. The sequence goes on along the minus strand of CM076578.1, from coordinate 355,250,508 downwards.
TCATACTGGGAGGAGGAGTGGTTAGAAACTGAAGATTACAGATTAGGATTTGAAAATTCCATGATGCAGGTCAGAGAACAATATGAACTTAGGAGCAAAAATAACCAAGACACTTCCAAACCCAAAGCTCCTGAGGTTACCATCAAGAAAAGGCTTGACAAATATTCTAAAGTGACTGCTGAAAATAGCAAAACAACAGCTGAAAGTTCTGGGAAAAACAAAGAAAAAGACAACCAAAAAGTTGAAAAACAAAGCCAACCAGCTAGCAGCACTAGCACTGCAGTTAGTGCCCCTGTTAATACAGTGCCAAACCCTGTACATAGTGAGAAATCACAAACTGATTCAGGCACTAAGGCAATAGCAAATAAAACTGAGTCAAGCATTTCCAAGAGTCAGTCCACTTTCAATTTGGAAAGTGAGATCGCAAAAATCAAAATCTCTGTACCATTATCTGAGCTGGCCACTCAGGATGTATATAAGGGCCAAATTTTGAAATTATTAAACCTAGGGGAAAATAATGACACTGTGAATTTGAATGATGATCAACCTGCCCTCTTGTTTGGCCCAAAGATTGAGGGAAATTTTCAGGAAGGGGTGGTTCCACCTTTCTATGCCAGTCTCAACATTCATGACAAGATCATTCATAATGCCATGCATGACTCTAGAGCATCACACAATCTAATGCCTAAGGTAGTGATGGAAAAGTTAGGCCTAGAAATCAACAGACCCTACAAAGACTTATACTCATTTGACTCTAGCAGAGTGAAATGCCTAGGACTAATCAAAGACTTATGTGTGAGCTTGACCCAGATTCTAGCTAAATGTATGGTCATGGATGTGGTGGTGGAAGATGTGCCACCCAAGTATGGCATGTTGTTATCTAGATCATGGGGAGCCAAGCTGCAGGGAAAAATGCAGATGGATGGCTCATATGCCACTATCCCTATCTTTGGCCAACTTAGAAGACTGTATAGAGAAGCTCAAATGAAATTCCTAGTCAGTAGCCCTGAGAAACCTGAAAATTCACCATTGTACTCTATACACACGGACTTGGATTCTTTCATTCTTTATAATGACCAATCCTTAGGAGAGCCAGAATCTGGATCCAGAAATGCAAACAAGGATGCAGAGCCCATGGGATTTAGCATAATGGCCACCCTAGAAGAATACGATGAAGAAAACCATGGGCAGGATAATGAAAATGAAACTTAGAATGAACCAGAAACACAATGCAGTCAACCCATTAGCCACACCCCTCAGACCGATACATCACGTGAAGAACAAGACAACCCACAACCTAACATAGACCCCACAACGCAACATAATGGCGAACCCCTGTGGGAAATGAATTTCGATGGTTCTTGTACTAGGCAAACTGCTGGAGCAGGGGTGTGGCTACATAACACAGAAAATGACCATGCAGAGAGGCACGCTGTCAATCTGCACTTCAAATGCACAAATAACATTACAGAGTATGAGGCTCTTATCCTGGGCTTAAATATGTTGAAAAAATTAGGAGCCCGTAGGGTAACCGTGCTAGGATATTCTGAGTTAGTTGTCAAACAAGTGAATGGTGAGTACGCAACAAAACATCCTCGATTAAGAGCATATAGGAACGATGCCATGGATATATTTAAAACTTTCATGGAATATGAATTAGTGTTTATTCCTAGGAGTAGCTTGCCTATGGATTAGCTTGCCTAGCTAGTTCATATCCTAAGGCTCCAGCTGACCAACAAATCATCATTCAGACCAAATTCAAACCTGCAGTGCCAGACAACGAAAAATATTGGCCGGTATTTGAAGGAGACAAACAGATTGAAGATTTTCTGGTGGGCAGAAATGAGTTTGAATTTTCTGATTCCGACTCAAAATATGATGACAGCTTCCCAAGTGAGGATCCCCCAGATGAACAAGCAGCACCCTGTAACATAGAGATAAACACCCCGAATGAAGAAATTGGAAGTTCGACCATAAAATGTGAAAACGCAGACAGTGCAGAAATAGAGGTGTTGTAGGCCGAAAATAAGAACATACCCAGAGGCCTAGCACCCTTAGAAGACCTTTTCGACTTTGATGACGTAGCAAAAAATCCCACAATAGAACATGCAGATTCAGATGTTGAAGAATGCAACATAGGCACTGAAGATAAACCCAAAATGATCAAACTTGCTAAGTCTATACCTGCAAACATGAAGAAGAAATACATTGACCTATTTAAAGAATTCATTGATGTGTTTTCATGGAGCTATGAAGACTTAAAGGCTTATGAAACCAACATCATTCAACACAAGATACCCTTGAAGGAAAATCAGAAGCCTTTCAGACAGAAACTCCGTAGGATCAATCCGAAACAATTTCTTGCAGTTGAAAAGGAGATTAAAAAGATGTATGATGCATGCATAATAGTCCCTGTAAGGTTCTCTGATTGGGTATCAAACTTAGTGGCTGTAAGAAATAAAACAGGGGAAATTAGACTGTGCATAGACTTCAGAAACCTCAACAGAGCCTCCCTGAAAGACAACTACCCCTTGCCTAGAATGGAACACATCTTATAGAAGGTAGTGGGCTCTAAGAGAATCTCCCTGCTTGATGGTTTTTCAGGATACAACCAAATATTGGTACTCCCAGAAGATCAGCTCAAAACAACATTTACCACTCCATGGGGCACCTTCATGTATGTGAAAATTCCCTTTGGATTGATGAAAGCTGGCGCCACCTTCCAGAGAGCAATGGACATAGCGTTCTCAGATGAGATAGGACACTTCATAGTTATCTACTTGGATGACTTGACTGTCTTTTCCAAAACTGAAGAAGAACACCTCAAACATCTGAGGAAAGTTTTTGAAAAATTCAGAAGGTATGGTCCGTCCAAAAATCCTAAGAAAATTGTTTTTGGGCTGCAAGAAGGTAGACTTCTGGGCCACATCATTTCTAAGAAAGGAATTAGGATAGATCCCCAAAGAGTTGAGGGAATACTTCAAATCACACACCTGAGGAACATCAAGGAATTGCAGTCCTTCATTGGGAAAATCAACTTCCTTAGGAGATTTATTCCCAATCTAGCCGAACACCTCAGGAACATGACTAACATGCTGAAGAAGGGTGTGGGAGTGAAATGGACTGTAGGAGCCAAACAATATTTCGAATCTGTAAAACTTGCACTCACTCAGGCTCCTGTCCTGATCAGTCCGGATTTCTCAAAAGACTTTCTGATCTTTTCATTTGCTTCCCAGCATACCGTGGCTGCAGTCTTACTGCAGAAAAACTCAGAAGGTAATGAACAGCCTATAGCTTTCTTTAGTAAAGCCTTAAGGGATGCACCCTTGAAGTACAACATTATGGAAAAGCAGGCCTATGCCCTGATTAAGGCCTTAAAATACTTTAGGGTGTACATTCTAGATTCTCACACCATTGCTTATGTGCCGAATATAGTGGTCAAAGATATCTTGTCCCAAGACCCTGATGGGAAAAGGGGCAAATGGATTGCTACTATCTTAGAGTATGATCTTGAGATTAAGTCCACTAAGCTAATCAAAGGTCAAGGCCTGGCCCAGTTAATGGCTGAATCAAACTTGCAGGCCCTTGAAATTAATATGATAAATGCCTTAGATGAGCAGGAAGGATTGCCCCATCCAACTGTTGAGGAGTAGTTTCAAAACTCTCCTTGGTATACTGATATCCTTTACGTGCTCACCAACCTCAATGCCCCTCCAGAATTGTCCAAAACCAAGGCCAGATTCATAAAAATCAAAGCTAGAAATTACTGCATTTTGAATAAGAATCTATACTGGAAAAATCCAAATGGCCTATTACTGAAATGCTTGTCTGAACCTGAAGCTGAAAGAATTAAACAAGAATTTCATGCTGGGGAGTGTGGAGGCCACCTGAGTTGGGAAGCCACTGCAAATAAAATACTCAGGGCTAGTTATTATTGGCCTACACTGTTTAATGATGTCCATAAAATGATAACCACTTGCCACAAATGTCAGATCTTCGAAGGTAAAAGAAAACTCCTCTCCCTTCCTCTACAACCCATCACTGTGGAAGGTCCCTTCATGCAATGGGGCCTAGACTTTATCGGAGAGATTCACCCCTCTTCTTCTGGGAAACATAAGTGGATCCTGACTGCCACAGATTACTTCACTAAATGGATAGAAGCCATACCCACTAGGAATGCCACTGATTCTGTCATCATTAGGTTCCTAGAAGACTTCATCCTATCTTGGTTTGGTTGTCCAAGGAAAATAATCACTGACAATGCTGTTGCCTTCGGATCCAAGAAAATGGTTGAGTTCTATCACAGGTACCACATCATGCTTGGTCATTCAACTGCCTATTACCCCCAGGGTAATGGATTGGCTGAATCATCTAACAAAAGCCTGGTCACAATCATTAAGAAGCTTCTGGAGGAGAACGAAAAGTCATGGCATAAAAAGTTAATACATGTTTTGTTGGCTGAAAGGCTCATCACAAAGAAATCCATTGGCATGTCACCATTCCAGCTAGTTTATGGAATAGAAGCAGTCTTTCCTACTAGCCTTGGGGTTCCAGTGATTAAGCTCGTCCAGGAAATTCAGTCAGAAGAAGACAGTATGGTGAGAAGAATTAATGAAACTATTCATCTTCAGCAAACAAGGGAGCAGGTTTACAATAGAGCAGTTAAAGTTCAGGAAAACATTAAAAGGATATTTGACAAAAGAACCAAAGCTGCAGATTTTAAAGTTGGTGACAAGGTTCTGACGTGGGACTCAAGAAGAGAGGACAAAGGTAAACATGGCAAGTTTGACAGCTTGTGGCAAGGTCCATTTGTCATCCAGGCCACCGTGGGTCCTAATGCATTTTTCTTACAAGAACTTGATGGTACAGAGCTGTTTGGGGGTCCTGTCAATGGCAGGATGCTCAAACACTATTTCTACTGATTTTTCATTTCTAGTTCCATTTCCATTGTACATACCATTGCAGTTTTACTTTCAAGAAAATAGAGAAAATGTTTCCAAAAAATAGAGAAGGTAGAGGTTCAAACATGCTCAAAACATGGACCTCCGAAAGGTGAAAATATTGGCTCTAATATGATCAAAACCTGAGCCAAAGAAAGAAAGACAGCTGGTCCTAACACGCTCAAAATCTGGACCAGCAAAGGAAAAGGAAGAATCAACTCTAACATGCCTAAAACCAGAGCTGAAAACGAAGAAGAAAAGGTGACTCTAATATGCTCAAAATCTGAGTCAGAAACAGAGAAGGATACTTCAAAAGTGAAAATTTCAAACCTTCAAAGTTTTGTTTCGCTTCAGCAAGTCAGACAGTCTAACCCTGGCTTGGCTGTTTTTCAATTTCCCGTCTTAGAATGTAGGAGAAGAAATCTGTTGGACAGTTTAATCCCAACAGATGTTAGAATAGGTAGAGAAGCATATGAGGCCATCTGCTTAATCTGGTCTCATGGAGCAATAAGGGTAGACGTAGAATAGGTTTGTTTTGTTTTGAAAATAAAATGCAAAGGGTCTGCTAGCTCAAATTCACCCTAAAGAAGAAAAAATGCTAGGATTGTAGTGTGGGTAGGTAGTTTTGATGGGAAAAATGTCTCTGCTGATGTAACATATTCATATTGTGGCAGCTGATCAAAGAAAGGGATGTGCCAAGTAGCAGGCAACTAGCCTACTCCAAAGATCATTTCTGGTTTCTTGCCTCCTTCAAGAAGAAGCCATCCCCATGTGGAGCCACTATTAGCCCCCCTATGAAATTCTTGACAAGCAAGCTGGGGGCTAGATTATTGTGGAGCCTTCAAGGAATGCCTCTCCCCCTGAAAAGCCATCCTCCTTGAAGTCTCTTTGTGTTGTGCCTTATATAATACCCCTCTCCTAGTTCTTTTCCCCTAAGACCTGCAAGTGCCCCTTGTACCCCTGCAAAATGCCCCTTTTTCCCTTTGTTCCTCCTTCTAACAGAGTGCCTTCTTTCCCCTCTATTTCCCCTATTAGCCCTCTAAAACCCTCCAAAATCCCCTCTAAAATCCCTACACCCTTTTTTGTCCCCAAATCCCCCTCCATCTCCCTACCGTTACCCCTTCTAGCCTTCAATTTCATTTAAAATGGCTTTAAACCCACTTTCCGACTATATGATAGGCCTAGCCCTTTCTCCACTAGCCCCGCGCCCTTTTCTCCCCATGTAACCCAACACCGTGACCTAAGCGCTGTCCCCAAAGGCGCTTCCCATAAACCATGAAGCTTTATAATAAGAATTTATATTATAAAGTCCCCCCGCTTTCATCTCCACTGTCCATTTAAAATATGATCCGACGGTGCGGAGTTCGCCTGATCAGTGGTCCCCACTCTCGTCCCCGCGCACTGTTCAAAACCGCCTGTTTATTCTGCACTGCCTTTGGAGCATGGGTGGTTTTTCTCCATCGCCCAACGATTCCACCCATTGCTCGCCACCTGTCCTCCTGCACGTTTTCAAAACCACCAGCCCTACCCATTAAAGTCATCCCCCGCGCGTTATTGTTCGGACACGGTTGCCCAGTGAAACTACCGTGGACCGTCCGATCTAGAGTGGGCCATTCGACGGCTATCACTCGCCGAAGGTGCCCGATGTTTAATGAAGTTGCACGGGTGATAGTCCATGTCCTGGCCCGCCATCCGTCGTCCTCCGCCATTGATCTCCACCATGATCAACGGTCCAGTTTCGTCTGCCTGCCGTTGACCATTCCACTGTCGCCCGAGTCTCCACGTCATCCGTCCACTTGGCTTTCCGTACGCCACGTCGTCTCCACGTGCACCCCCCGTACAGTCTTCTATTCCATTGCATGTATTGGTTCTTTTTCGCGTTTTTTAACGTTTTCCACGTCTATCTGCTCTGCAGACCGTCACCATTGGCCATGACCACATTCTCCATTCCTTCTGCGATTCCCTCCTCCACATCGTCATCCGCTCGACCTTTCACCGCCTCCACATCATCCGCAACCCCATTCATGTTTTCCTTAACTCGTTTGTGTATTTTTCAGGGTTGATAGAGGTGAAAAATTGCCATGATTTAGCTGTACCATCGTAATGGCGTGTTGCGCAGATGGAATTAAATCTGGGAGCGGGTTCTATCGCGAAGATTGTCAAAGAAAGTGGCTGACAGGACTTACATTGAAGAAGAGCAGAGCTCAAACTCTGTGGATCCTCCGGTGCCATTAAAGCCCAGTTTTTGCTGATCGAAGCATTTATGAGCAGCAAGGTGTGCCAGCACACGGAAAAGAGGTTAAGGCACGCTAATGAAGATCTTGAGCCTCAAATCTGCAGTTTAAAGAGGCAAAGCACCAGTTAGAGGACCCCGAGGACCGATCAGAAGGTCCTGAGCATGAGTAAAAGGTAACATCAGGGTTTATTCATCAGCAGAATGTTTTTCTTCATCAAGTACAGGGCGCCCATACTTCTTTTATTATGCACCGTGTCCCTGAAGGAATTCCCACCCTAACAGTAGTTCGAGACCATCAGAACATTTATGTAGCAGACTTCTCAGCAGTCCAATCGCTCTTTGTTTATTCACCGCCAGTACAGCAGAACGCCACGGCCGAAATATGTCAAAGTCATACCCAGAGAAGATCACTCCTACATAAAGTGGAGACAGAGATTAAATACAAAGCAGTCAAACAGAATGGGCTTCGGCCTTGCATTCATTTCTGTGTTTAATATCACATTTAGTGTTCACCTACCTCTTTAGTCGATCTTCTGTTCATCCTCTGCTATAAAGCGCAGAAGGAAATTATTGTAAAGGTTGTTGATGAGATATCAAAGAAATGCAAGTATTTTCCTCTTGAGACAAGTTCTCTGTGTAATCTTGTATGATAGGCTAAGATTTGATGTATTCAGACTGAATGTTCAAGCTGTGGGCAATGATGTACCTGATTGATGTTGTTTTTAATATGACAAGCACATTTATTTGGATCCTTATATAAAGCAGCTGGTGATGTTTTCCTTTCTCTGTATTTGTGATTGACTTGCTTTCATTTCACAATGTTTCTTCAGGCTCGCATCAGAAGTTTGGCATAATATTTACCGTTGATAGGTACCTTATGTTGCTGCTCTCCCAACCTTTATGTTTTCTGCTTATATGTGTATCTGAATATTGATTTCAATTGATTTAACCAGTGTAGTGGATGTCATTGCCTGCTCTCTGATGTATGAATTAATGAGATCTATGTTTAGATGTTCTTGTTAGGATTTAGTTAGATGAGTTGAGAACACTGGGAGGTCTAGAACCCTGTCTCTACCTCACTAGGATCTTTCCATCTCATTAAGCCTTTCTAAGATCACTTGTCTTGCCTCTAGTTTTGTCCAAGCAGGTCTAGAGTTAAATGACCTCTGACCTGATCTATAGACAGAATTGGCTGGTTCCCCTTCACTCATTTTCAGTCCTTAATGTTCCATTCCATCAACCATATTTTAAGATCCAAATGCTCTAGATGACTAGCCCAACTGAAAGCTTGCACATTGAACATAGGTAAATCCTTTCTTGACTCCATTGCCCAATGGCCTTGATGTTCCCTGAGTTATCTATCTTTGCCTAGTTTCCTCTTTGCTCATCCTTGTCTTATATTGGACCCTTCTTTCCTAATTCCCAACAACCAAACATAAACAATCAAACAAACAAACCATGTGCCTATAACTAGCCTAAAACCTTAACATTTGAGCTTCAAAGACATAAAACCTTTGACTATCATAGAGAGATCCCTCTCTGGACCTAGGAGGGCTAGATCCTAAGGTCTGAAAGTGGTTCTATGTTGTCTCATCTTTTGGTATTGTCAACCTGGCCAAAACATGGGAACCCCAACATGTCCATTGACTTTCAAAGAGACCCTCGCTACTGTTTCCATCTAGAAAGCCTCATTGACTGAAAATAACTGTGCTCAAGGAGGCCTTCATTTGCCCCTTATATCCCTGCAAAATGTCCCATTTCAACCTTTTTTCACCTGTGTCAAATTCTCCTATTTTACCCCCCAACCCCCTCCTAAACCTTCTAAATCACCTTCATTCTCCTCTTAAACCATTCAAATAACCTTTGTTGGTTTGATAGCCCCCACTCTCTCTACCGTTACCCAGTTCTGGCCGCAAATTGCATTTAAAGGGCCGAAACCCCACATTTTAACATATATCGGGCCTAGCCCCTTTCAGCCAGCCCCTTAACCTTTTCCCCCACATAACCTGGGCGCTAGAACCAAGCGCTAGCCCGAAAGGTGCTTATCGCGATTGGATGAATAAGTCTCGGAGCGCTATCCACCGTTGATTTCCCGTAATCCAACGGTCATCGCAAGCCCCAATGTTCTCGTGTTCCCCGTTCACCACTCCGACCGCATATCCACCGTCGATCTGATCCGCAGATCAACGACTCATAGTCCATCCACTTCGGTGGTCCCCACGGACAATCACTGTTCAAAAACTGACGGTTTCTATCGCACCGCCTCTGGAGGAAGGGCAATATTTTTTATTTTGTAGCAATTAGTTCCACCGGTTGACACACATCCTCGAGTTGTTTTGGAATACCATTTTCATTGCGCGTTATAGTTTGACTATGGACCAGGTGCGATATGCGCGTACACCATCCGATCTGAAGCTGTCCATCCAAGGATGATCGTGCCACGAAGATGCTCAGGAGTTAGCCCAAGGAAAACGGGGACCTTGGCCCACCATCTGTTGTCCTCCGATGCGTTTTCCACCATCGATCTCCTCCTGAGATCGGACGGTTAGAATTAAATCCATGCCCCGCCATTGACCGAGTCCTGCCACGTCACCCATTCCATGTGTTTTCATCGCATTTTCATCCGTCCCCTTTATATATTTCGTTCAAAGGTTAAATGTCCAATGTTCACATTAAAATATGCTGCATCCCACCAACTTTCACCAGACGATTCTCCACTGTTTCGCTACATTTTTCACCATCACCCTATATTGTTCCACCATTTCATCGGGCTGCACTGCCATTCTCATTGTCCCCGCTGCGTCCACCCTCCCCATGCATGGTTTTCTTAACGTGTTTTCGTGTTTTGCATGGTTACAGGCGAGTGGAAAACCACCATGGTTGATATGCACTATTGTAGTGGCACAGTGCACAGAGAAGCTGGTTTCAGAGCTTGATATTACAGCAAGTTGCCTGGGAGAGTGTCAGAACATTTTTCTCTATTAAATGGATAGTGTATGACACGGTCAAGAGCTCCCCAACACCATTAAACACTCGAAATTTCACAGATAGAGAATAGTAAAGGAATGGCAGAGAGTATCAGTGAAAAAGCAGAGAGTTCAAGGCTTGTAATTGAAGATTTTGAGCCTTAACCTAACATTTTAAAGGTAGGGTACCAGATCGAAGAACCCGTGGACCACTCAAAAGGTCCAACGCACAGAAAACCATATCATCAGGGTTTTTACATCAGCAGAATGTCTCCTCCTGAGAAAGGACATAGTACTCATACGGTTTTAGTTTACGTTGTGTCCATGAGAAGTCTTCCCCCTGACAACAGTCCTAATGCTATCAGACGCATTTTTTACACAGTATGGCATACCTGAAATCGTTGATTTTCCTTTGTTCAATTCATCAGAATTCTGCAAAAGTATTATAGCAAGTACATCAAAGTCATACCTGGAGTAAATTGCAGCCTGACGAAGACCACTGTTTCATCCAAAGAGTACTGAAGAGAAATGCCCAGAATTTAAAACAGAATGGGGCCTCGGCCCTCTTCCTCTTCTGAGTTTTAGTTTTTCATCTACCTCCTCTGCCTCTTTTTCAACTATAAAATTCAAAAGAAAGTCATTGTAAAGGTTGTTGATCGGATATCTGTGAATTGCAAGCTGTTTCTCTTGAGACATGTTCTCTGTGTAAAGTTGTACGATAGGCTGAGGAATATGTTTGTAGAATGAATATCAAGCTATTGGTAATGCTGTACTTGACTGGTGTTGCTCTTTAATATGACAAGCACATTTCTTTGGATCCTGATTTAAAGCAGCGGTGATGTTTTTCTGTCTTTGTCTATGTTTTCCTTTTTTAGTTCATTACATTTAATTTCTTCTAGCACGCATCAGAAATATGGCATAGGATTTACCCTTGTTAGGTACCCTATGTTTCTGCTCTCCCGGCCTTCAATGTTTTCTGTTGTATGTGTTATCTTAGGATTGATTTCAAGCTAATTTAACCAATGTAGTGGTCAAACATATACTGCTAGCTGATGTATGAATTAATGGATCTGTTCTTAGATGTTATTGTTAGGCTTTAATTGAATGAATTGGGATACTGGGAGTCTAGAAATCTGTTTCTATCTCACTAGGATCCTTTTCAATTAATTGAAACTTTCTAAGTTCCCTCGAGCTGGAGGCTGAAGCATTGAGAGTTCAAAGTCTCTCTCTGATCTCAGGTTTTCACCTTTGTGTCTAAATCTTTAGTGTTTCCTTGTCTGAAGAGTTAGCCTTTTAGGTTTTGGATCACAGGTTATCCAATGGCATGTCATGTCCTTGAATCTGATTCCTGAAAGGTCACCTTGGAGGTTTCCTTGATTTCACCTTCTCTCTTACCATTTCATGCCACACTATCATCTTTAAGATCCAATGCTTTAGATGACTAGCCCAACTGAAAGCCTGCATTTTGAATAGCAAGTAAACCCTTTCCTGACTCCATTGCCCAATGGTATTGAATTTTCTCTGAATCATCCCTCCTTTGCCTAAAATCCTTTTTGTACATCCTTGTCTCATATTGAACCCTTCCTTCCTGATTCCCAACAACCAAACTAAAATTTAAACGAACAAACCCTGCGCCTATAACTAGCCTAATATCTTAACTTTGAGCTTCAAAGATATAAAACCTTTGCTTATATAGAGAGATCCCTCTCTGGACCCAAGAAGGCTAGATCCTGAGGTCTGAAAGTGGTTTGATGTTGTCTCATCTTTTGGTGTTTCCAATCTTGCCAAAACATGGGAACCCCAACATGACCATTGTGGTTAATAAATTCTCAAATACCAGACAATAGGGGACCTCCAGGAGGAAGTTGACGTGCCCAAGGAAGAGATGTTCCCTCTTGATGAAAATCAAGGATCGACTCTTTTAGCTTTCGAATTTTTCCACATAGAGGAAGTCCAATCCTTTGCAGAGGTTAATATGGATGAAAACGTCCATCCCAAACCTCTGTGAACCTACAACCTTAGGAGAAAGGCCCGGTAGCTGACTAGACCCTTGAAGAGAAAAGAAAGGCTTTCTTGAGGAAAATCCTGCCTCCTAACAAGTCGAACCAACCCACAATACCCACCTTGGAAAATACCAGCCTCACCACTACCGAGAGCACACCGAGAGCCTCATTGTATCCCACTTCACCTCAGGTGACTAAAAAAGGACCCACACACTCAGAGTCCATATACAACATTATCGAAGATATGAAGAAAAAATTTCACTTTATTATCTTGCCAGGGTAGCCAACCAATGTGATCTGATTCTTAAAGCTTTTGCTACCGCTTCCTTAGCAAGTAGGTAATCCCCTTCTTTGAGGGTAGGAGGTTTTGTTAGCCCCCTATAAATTCCTTGACAAGCAAGCAGGGGGTAAATTGTTTTTGAGCCTTCAAGGAATGCATTTTTCTTGAAAAACACATCATCCTTGAAGCCTCCTTGTGCCTTGTGTCCTTTGATAAAATCTCCTCCGCTGTTTCCATCCACAAAGCCTCACTGATTGTAAAAATTGTGCTCCAAAAGGCCTTTATTTTCCCCTTGTACCACTGCAGAAATCTCCATTTCATCCTTTTTTTCCCCTTTTTCAAAGCCTCCCTTCCACCCCAAAATCCCTCCCCTAGTCCTCCTAAACCATCCTAAAATCCCCTTTAAACCACGCATACGCCCTTGGTTTGGCCAAGCAACCCCTTTTTCCTCTATCGTTATCCCTATTTGGCTTTGATTTTCATTAAAAACGAGCCAAAAAACCCATTTTCTACCTTTGTAACGGGCCAGCCCCCTTCGGCTAGCTCCCTTTACCTTTTCCCCACGTGACCTGGGCACCGAAACTAGGCGCTTAGCATGTTTGGTTATCGGAGCGTTTCTAACCATTGATTTCCCGGCCATCCGACGGTCCATATTCATCCGCCTCGGTGGTCCCCACGCCAAAACACTGTGCAGAAACCAGTGGTATCTATCCCACCGCCTTTGGGAGGTGGGCTGTATTTTTCATTTCGGAGAGATTCCACACATCGCATGACGCATGGCTACGTGCACTATTCATAAACCACCCTCCATCGCGCATTAACATTTGTCCACATATCCGACACGATATTGTTGTACACCATCCAATCTGGGGTGGGCCATCCGACAGTAGTCGCACCACGAAGTTGCGTGGGAGTTAACCCAAGGAAAACGCAACCCCTGGCCCACTATCCATCGCCCCTGATGCATTTTCAACCATCGATCTCTTCCATGAGATCGGACAGTCCAGATTTAATGCATGCCCGCCATTGACCCAGTCCTGCCACGTCATTATTCCACGTGTGTTCATCGTTTATATTGCATTCAAAGGACCTAATATCATTGTTTTGCATTAGAACCCGTTGCATTTTGCCAACTTTCACCATGACCATTTTCCGTCGTCTCGTTACATTTTACACCATCATCCTCCACTGTTCTACCATGCTGCGCTGTCATTCTCACTATCCCCACTGCATCCGCCTTCCCATGCATTGTTTTCTTAACGTGTTTACATGTTTTACAGGGTTATAGACGGCGAAAAACTGTCATGATTCAGTCTCTGTTACAGTGACGTAGAATGCAGGGAAGCCCATGTTCAGAGATCGCATTTATGAAGAAAGCCTGGGAAGTAGCCATGACAGGATGTGCATTCAAAGAATGAAGCTAAACTCTGTCAAACCTTCCAGAACCATTTAAAGTGCAGACTTTGCAGACAGAGAGTATCAGTGGAAAGTAGAGAGTTTAAGGCATATAATTGAAGATTTTAAGCCTTAACTAAACAATTAGAGGCAAAATACCAGATCGAAGACCCCGTGGATCTCCCAGAAGGTCCAATGCACATAAAACATATCATCAGGGTGTTTAAATCAGAAGAATGTTTCTTCCTGAGAAAGGACATAGTACACATACGATTTTAACCTACATTGTGTCCATGAGAAGTTTCCTCCCTGACAACAGTCCTAGGTTATCAGAAGCATTGGTTACATAGTATGGCAGACCTGAAATCCTTGATCTGCATTTTTTTCCGCTCACCAAAGTATTGTGAAGGTATTACAGCAGGTACATCAAAGACATACCTGGAGTAAATTGCAGCCTGACGAAGACCACTCTTTCATCCAAAGAGTACTGAAGATAAATGCCCAGAATTTAAAATAGAATGGGGCCTCAGCCCTCTTCCTCTTCTGAGAGTTAATACTACATTTAGTTTTCCATCTACCTCTTCAGCCTCTTCTTCGGCTATAAAATTCATGAAAAAACCTAGTGTAAACGTTGTTGTTAGGTTGTTGCTGTTGCTATTAGAGGGATTCATTTTGACTGTTAGAACAGTCTTGGGAGAGAGTAACAGAGTAGTTTTTAATTTAGTAGGCTGGGAGGAGAAGTTTGGATTGTATTCAGCCATTGAGCTCAGTGTATGTGACTGGTTTTTCACATCAATTAATCAAGCAATTTCACAGGATCCTGCTCTATTACTACGGGTGATGTTTCTCTTATCATATTGTTTTATTACATTTTCATGTTGTTCATTGGTCTTCTGGGCATGCATCAGAAATTTGGCATAGGATTTACCCTGTTAGGTACCCTACGTTTTTGCTCTCCCTAAGAGTAAATACAACTAATTTAACCAGTGTAGCTTTTCCATATGCTGCTAGCTGATGTATGAATTCGGGGTTTGCTGCTTGGATGTTCTTGCTGGTGTCAAAGCAGGGAAGGTTAAAAGTCTTTCTCCGATCTATAGACCCTAGCTCTGTATTAAACCTTATCTCTATTTTTCCCTTGGAACATGCTAAAGCTAACCTGGAGTTAAATGACCTCTGGTCCGATCTATAAGCTTCCCCTTTGTCCTCTATCGAAAGTCGGCTTTCGAGTATGTCCGTTGTGGCCCGTTGTACAAATGATTCCCCGACTTCTTTCCCTAGTTGAATTCTAAGTGTCTTTCTCCTTCTTGCAATTTTCCTTAATGTTCCATTCCAAGACTCAAGACCATACATTCAAGAAGATCCTCAGTATGTATGACTTCCGCTCTTCTCATCTCAAGCCTCGCTAATTATTTTTGCAAAGTAATCCTCATGACTCCATAGCCCAATGGATGGCACATTCTTAACCTATCCTCTTTTGCTGAAACATCCTGCTGCTCTGCTCCTTTCCTTCCATTACTTTCTCAGTTTATGATCTCATGACCCAACCCAATAACCAACCAACCCAATCATTTAAACCCCCCTCTGTGCTTCATACCTAGCCTAATACCTTATTTTGAGCTTTCAAAGATATATAATTCTTTGCTCTATTTGGAGAGGTCCCTCTTTGGATCTAGGAGGGCTAGATCCTAGGATCCCAAAGTGGTTCTGATGTTGTCTCATCTTTTGGTCTTGCCAATCTGGCCAAAACATGGGAACTCCAACATAATGGCGACTCTGCTGGGGAATTGAGTGCATTTCACCTTAAAAATTCTTAGGTACTCAAAGACGTAGAATCTCTGGTTAGATTGGTATCTCATTGCTGATGGTGGACAGCAGCCTACCCCAAACAGTCAAATTCATCCACCTGGCGACTCCACACTCCATAACTCTCAAAGACTCCACTGGAGGAAGAACCTGAAATATGGCCAGACCTCATAGAAGGGTAGAACATTTGGGTTGGATTTGGTTTAAAGAATTCATTGTTTTTATCTATCACTATGTTCTATCATACCTCAAGCCTGATCAAGTGTACCAAGATGAGGCCCACATTGAGTATGGGAAAGATCTCAAACCTCAATCTTCAGACCATGAGCAGACCTGTACTCTTGTGAAAAACCTAGTGGAACAAGAGCCTCATGGCGTATCTCTCACTCCTAAAGAAACTGCAAGCAGTCATGGGCCTCTTGTTGCACCACCTACCCCTACAAAGGTCATAGAAAGATACAAGCCTCTGGTTTTGCCTCTTTTCTTCCAACCCCTTCCTGTAGAGCTTATAAACCAGCTGCCTCTTTTTGATGGAGAGAATAAAAGGGCCACTGCCGAGGAACATGTGCAAAATCTCAAGGATTTACTTGACTTGTATGAAATAGAGGAAGATGATGTGTGCATTAGAATGTTTGCCTTGTCATTACAAGGAAAGGTTAAGAGTTGGCTCAAAGGCCTTCCAGCGGCAAGCATTTTCAGATTTCATCAATTTTCTCAAGTTTTCCTTGATAAATGGGTAGCCTCGAAGAATGTTCTCCTCATCCTAGAAGAATATCATAATTTTAGAAGACAACCAGCAGAGACATTACAAGAGTTTTCAACCAGGTTCAATAAGGTGTACAATGCGATACCTTCTGATGTAAAACCACCTTTGGGATGGGCTCTATTTAACTATCCAAGTTCTTTTGACCCTGAGGTGGAATTCCATATAAGAGAAAGAGAACCTTCGAGTCTGGAGGAAATGAAAAATATAGCAATCACTGTCGAATACAACATCAAATGTAGGGAGGAAAGATTAAAAGTAGCCTGGAAGGACCGAACAGAGAAAATAGTGCAGATCTCTTTAGAGAACAAGCTGGAAAGACTAATAGAGACTGCCAACTCCTTGCTAAATGTAAAAGAGGAATAATATGAGGATGAAACCAGAGAGGATGATTGGAAAAGACCTACTCCTTGTCCTTAAGAAAGACAAACCAGATCACTACAAGACATGAGTTACGTGCAAAGCATGTATAATGAACAAGATTGTAAATCAGAAAATGAACTTGCAGACTATTTTGAAGAAAGACTTGCTGAGAGTCCTGAAGACTTGATGGGTGACAATGCTTATAATTATGATTTCTCTAATGTTGATCTGTCTCATGATACTTTTTTCCAAAGGGAAACTGAGCTTGCAGTGCCATCATCAGTAGATTCATGGGAGGAAGATCACGATCATCAACGTCAAGAAAATGATGAGCCAATGCAGGCCATCTATGATACTGATGAAGAAAGTGTTGAAAGCATGATGGCAGATGGAGATTCATCGAATCTTCTCTCTGCTTTATATCCGAACATCAGTTATTTTTTCCATGAAGATGGAGGTCAGCAGCTTTCTAGCTCCAAGGATAAGGAGGAAAGGAATGAGGAAAATCTTGAACAAGATGAACGTCCTGAGCCTTCTCTTGAAAGAGTTGAGGTAATCCAAGAAATCCTTGCTCAAGGATATGTTAATATTTTCACAGAGTTCAGTTCATTTTAGCAGAACGGCCTACATTATTGGAGGACAGCACTGTTGAATATAATGAGCCCTCTAGCTCAGGCTGCAGTGAAGATGAGGTACATCTCCTTTCCCACAGACATATTTGTCTTGATCCAGAGGAAGAAGAGATATTCCTGGTTGACACTCATCTGCCAAATACTCCCAACCAAGAAAATGAGGAGTGTGATTATAGAGGCCACATTTCAGATGCCATGATTGAAACTGCCTAGGATGCAGACAGCCTACCAGTCATGGGAGGCTTTGAAGGAAAATATTTACATCATGATTTTGTTGATCCTGTGGCAGAATATATGGAGGCCCTGATTGGCTCAATTCCTCAAGCATTGATATTTTGCAAGAGCCATGCACATCAGAAGTGGTCACCACTGGTGGTGGCCTCAGTTTTGAAGATCCACATGCAGAGCACCTTATGGTTGCCTCTGATAAGCAGTCAGTTCTTCTGCCTCTTTTTGTTTTTGCTTGACTGGCTGCATTGGCATTATGATATCACCTAGGGCATCAGTGATATCCAGTAGAGTAGGGTAGGTAGGAAAAGCTCAATAAAGCTCAGTATGTGAGCATCTAGTCAGTTGTTTTAAATTTCTACAAAGTTTTCAGTCCATGAGAAGTTTTGTTTTATGCCTTGGTCCACAGCGAGCCAGACAGACTAATCCCGGCTTGACTGTTTTTTCAATTTATGTCTTAGAATATAGAGAAGAAATTTGCTAGACAGTTTAATCTTAGCAGGCACTATTTTAGGTAGAGAAACTATGAGGCCAACAGTCTAATCTAATCTCATGGAGTAATAAGGGTAGAAGTAGAATAGGTTATTTTCCTGTTTGTAAAAAACTGATGATGTAAAGGGTTTGCAAGTCCAAATGCACCTAGAAGAAAAAATGTTAGGACTATAGTGTGGGTAGGTAGTTGTTTGAGAATTTTTGTGCTGATTTGATGTCATCACAATTTGTGGTAGTTGATCCAAGAGAGAAAATGGATGGGTCAAGCAGCAGGCATCAGGCCTACACCAAAGATCATTTCTGAATTCTTGACTCCTTCAAGAAGAAGCCATCCCCATGTGGAGCCACTGTTAGCCCCCTATAAATTCCTTGACAAGAGAGCAGGGGGCTAAATTGTTTTTGAGCCTTCAAGGAATGCATTTTTCTTGAAAAACACATCATCCTTGAAGCTTCCTTGTGCCTTGTGTCCTTTGATAAAATCTTCTCCGCTGTTTCCATCCACAAAGCCTCACTGATTGTAAAAATTGTGCTCCAAAAGGCCTTTATTTTCCCCTTGTACCACTGCAGAAATCTCCAGTTCATCCTTTTTTTCCCTTTTTTCAAAGCCTCCCTTACACCCCAAAATCCCTCCCCCAGTCCTCCTAAACCATCCTAAAATCCCCTTTAAACCACACATACACTCTTTTTTTGGCCAAGAAACCCCTTTTTCCTCTATCGTTATCCCTATTTGGCTTTGATTTTCATTAAAAACGAGCCAAAACACCCATTTTCTACCTTTGTAATGGGTCAACTCCCTTCGGCCAGCTCCCTTAACCTTTTCCCCACGTGACCCGGGCGTAGAAACTAGGCGCTAGCCTGAAAGGTGCTTAGTGCATTTGGTTATCGAGAGCGTTTCTAACCGTTGATTTCCCAGCCATCCGACGGTCCATATTCATCTACCTCAGTGGTCCCCGCGCCAAAACACTGTGCAGAAACCGGGGGTATCTATCGCATTGCCTTTGGGAGGTGGGTGGTATTTTTCATTTCGGAGCGATTCCACTCATTGCATGATGCGTGGCTCCGCGCACTATTCATAAACCACCCTCCATCGTGCATTAATGTTCGTCCACAGATCCGGCGTGATATTGTTGTACACCATCCGATCTGCGGTGGGCCATCCGACGGTAGTCGCACCACGAAGTTGCGCGGGAGTTAACCCAAGGAAAACGCGACCCCTGGCCCACTGTCCATTGCCCTCGACGAATTTTCAACCGTCGATCTCTTCCATGAGATCGGACAGTCCAGATTTAATGCATGCCCGCCATTGACCCAGTCCTACCACATCATTATTTCAAGTGTGTTCGTCATTTACATTGCATTCAAAGGACCCAATATCACTGTTTTGCATTAGAACCCACTGCATTTCGCCAACTTTCACCATGACCATTTTCCGTCGTCTCGTTACATTTTACACCATCATCCTCCACTTTTCTACCATGCTGCACTGTCATTCTCGCTATCCCCACTGCATCCGCCTTCCCATGCATTGTTTTCTTAACGTGTTTACGTGTTTTGCAGGGTTACAGACGGTGAAAAACTGCCATGATTCAATCTCTGTTACAGCGACGTAGAACGCAGGGAAGCCCATGTTCAGAGATCTTATTTATGAAGAAAGCCTGGGAAGGATCCATGACAGGATGTGCATTCAAAGAACAGAGCTAAACTCTGTCAAACCTTCCAGAACCATTTAAAGCGCAGACTTTGCAGACAGAGAGTATCAGTGGAAAGCAGAGAGTTTAAGGCATATAATTGAAGATTGTAAGACTTAACTAAACAATTAGAGGCAAAATAATAGATCGAAGACCCCGTGGATCTCCCAGAAGGTCCAATGCACAAAAAACCATATCATCAGGGTGTTTAAATCAACAGAATTTTTCCTCCTGAGAAAGGACATAGTACACATACGATTTTAACCTACATTGTGTCCATGAGAAGTTTCCTCCCTGACAACAGTCCTAGGTTATCAGAAGCATTGGTTACCCAGTATGGCAGACCTGAAATCCCTGATCTGCATTTTGTTCTACTCACCAGAGTATTGCAGAGGTATTACAGTAGGTACATAAAAGACATACCTGGAGTAAATTGCAGCCTGACGAAGACCACTCTTTCATCCAAAGAGTACTGAAGATAAATGCCCATTTTTTAAAACAGAATGGGGCCTCGGCCCTGTTCCTCTTCTGAGAGTTAATACCACATTTAGCTTTCCATCTACCTCTTCAGCCTCTTATTCGGCTATAAAATTCATGAAAAACCCAGTGTAAAGGTTGTTGTTAGGTTGTTTCTGTTGCTGTTAGAGGGATTCATTTTGACTGTTAGAACAGTCTTGGGAGAGAGTAACGGAGTACTTTGTAATTTATTAGGCTGGGAGGAGAAGTTTGGATTGTATTCAACCATTGAGCAAGCAATTTCACAGGATCCTGGTCTATTACTACGGGTGATGTTTCTCTTATCATATTGTTTTATTACATTTTCATGCTGTTCATTGGTCTTCTGGGCATGCATCAGAAATTTGGCATAGGATTTACCCTTGTTAGCTACCCTATGTTTTTGCTCTCCCTGCCTTCGATGTTTTCTGCCGATTGTGAATCTAAGAGTAAATTCAACTAATTTAACCAGTGTAGCGGTTCCCTATGCTACTAGATGATGTATAAATTCGGGGTTTGCTGCTTGGATGTTCTTGCTGGTGTCAAAGTAGGGAAGGTTAAAATTATTTCTCCGATCTATAGACCCTAGCTCTATATTAAACCTTATCTCTGTTTTTCCCTTGGAGCATGCTAAAGCTGACCTGGAGTTAAATGACCTCTGGTCCGATCTATAAGTTGCCCCTTTGTCCCTCCATTGAAAGCTTCCTTTGAGTATGTCAAAGTAGGTCTGGAGTTAAATGACCTCTGACCTGATCTATAGATAGAAATTGGGTGTCTTTCCTTCTTGCACCTTATTTCCTTAATGTTCCATTCCACCATCTATCTAAGAAGATCCCTTAGAATAGATGACTTGCCCTCTGGAAGCCTTGCTTAGTTATTTTCAAGTAATCCCCTTTCATGACTCCATAGCCCAATGGATGGCACATTATTAACCTATCCTCTTTTGCTGAAACATCCTGCTGCTCTGCTCCTTTCCTTCCATTACTTTCTTAGTTTATGATCTCATGACCCAACCCAAAAACCAACCAACCAAATCATTTAAACCCCCCTCTGTGCTTCATACCTAGCCTAATACCTTATTTCGAGCTTTCAAAGATATATCATTCTTTGCTCTATTTGGAGAGATCCGTCTCCGGATCTAAGAGGGCTAGATCCTAGGATCCCAAAGTGGTTCTGATGTTGTTTCATCTTTTGGTCTTGCCAATCTGGCCAAAACATGGGAACTCCAACATAATGGTGACTCCGCTGGGGAATTGAGTGCATTTCACCTTAAAACTTCTTAGGAACTCAAAGACCCAGAATCTCTGGTTAGATTGGTATCTCATTGCTGATGGTGGAAAGCAGCCTGCCCTAAACAGTCAAATTCATCCACGTGGCGACTCCACACTCCATAACTCTCAAAGACTCCACCGGAGGAAGAACCTGAAATATGGCCAGACCTCATAGGAGGGTAGAACATTTGGGTTGGATTTGGTTTAAAGAATTCATTGTTTTTATCTATCACTATGTTCTATCCTACCTCAAGCCTAATCAAGTGTACCAAGAGGCCCACATTGAGTATGGGAAAGATCTCAAACCTCAGTCTTCAGATCATGAGCAGACCTGTACTCTTGTGAAAGACCTAGTGGAACAAGAGCCTCATGGTGTATCTCTCACTTCTAAAGAAACTGCAAGTAGTCATGGGCCTCTTGTTGCACCACCTACCCCTACAAAGGTCATAGAAAGATACAAGCCTCTGGTTTTTCCTCTTTTCTTCCAACCCCTTCCCGCAGAGCTTATAAACCAACTGCCTCTTTTTGATGGAGAGAATAAAAGGGCCACTGCCGAGGAACATGTGCAAAATCTCGAGGATTTACTTGAATTGTATGAAATACAGGAAGATGATGTGCGCATTAGAATGTTTGCCTTGTAATTACAAGGAAAGGTTAAGAGTTGGCTCAAAGGCCTTCCAGCGGCAAGCATTTTCAGATTTCATCAATTTTCTGAAGTTTTCCTTGATAAATAGGCAACCCCGAAGATTGTTCTCCTCATCCTAGAAGAATATCATAATTTGAGAAGACAACTAGCAGAGACAGTACAAGAGTTTTCAGCTAGGTTCAATAAGGTGTACAATGTGATACCTTCTGATGTAAAACCACCTTTGGGATGGGCTCTATTGCACTATCCAAGTTCTTTTGACCCTGAGGTGGAATTCCATATAAGAGAAAGAGAACCTTCGAGTCTGGCAGAAATGAAAAATATAGAAATCACTGTCGAATAGAACATAAAATGTAGGGAGGAAAGATTAAAAGTAGCAAGGAAGGACCGAAGAGAGAAAATAGTGCAGATCTCTTTAGAGAACAAGCTGGAAAGACTAATAGAGACTGCCAACTCCTTGCCAAATGTAAAAGAGGAAGAAAATGAGGATGAAACCAGAGAAGATTATTGAAAAATACCTGCTCCTTGTCCTCAAGAAAGACAAACCAGATCAATGCAAGACATGCGTTACGTGCAAACCAATCAGAAAATGAACTTGCAGACTATTTTGAAGAAAGACTTGCTGAGAGTCCCGAAGACTTGATGGGTGACAATGCTTATAATTATGATTTCTCTGATGTTGATCTGTCTCATGATAATTTTTTCCAAAGGGAAACTGAGCTTGCAGGGCCATCATCAGTAGATTCATGGGAGGAAGATCACGATCATCAACATCAAGAAAATGATGAGCCAATGCAGGCCATCTATGATACTGATGAAGAAAGTGTTGAAAGCATGATGGCAGATGGAGATTCATCGAATCTTCTCTCTGCTTTATATCCGAACATCAATTAATTTTGCCATGAAGATGGAGGTTAGCAGCTTTTTAGCTCCGAGGATAAGGAGGAAAGGAATGAAGAAAATCTTGAGCAAGATGAAAGTCCTGAGCCTTCTCTTGAAAGAGTTGAGGTAATCCAAGAAACCCCTGCTCAAGGATATGTTAATATTTTCACAGAGTTCAGTCTGTTTCAGCAGAACCGGCCTGTGTTATTGGAGGACAACACTGTCAAATATAATGAGCCCTCTAGCTCAGCCTGTAGTGAAGATGAGGTAGATCTCCTTTCCCACAGACATCTTTGTCTTGATCCAGAGGAAGAAGAGATATTCCTGGTTGAGACTCATCTGCCAAATACTCCCAACTAGGAAATGGAGGAGTGTGATTACAGAGGCCACATTTCAGATGCCATGATTGAAACTGCCTAGAATGCAGGCAGCCTACCAGTCATGGGAGGCTTTGAAGGAAAAAGTTTACATCATGATTTTGTTGATCCTGTGGCAGAATATATGGAGGCCCTGATTGGCTCAATTCCTCAAGCATTGATCTTCTGCAAGAGCCATGCACATCAGAAGTGGTCACCGCTGGTGGTGGCCTCAGTTTTGAAGATCCACATGCAGAGCACCTTATGGTTGCCTCTGATAAGCAGTTAGTTATTTTGCCCCTTTTTTTTGTTTCTTGACTAGCTGTAGTGGCATTATGATATCACCTAGGGCATCAATGATGTCCAGTAGATTAGGGTAGGTAGGAAAAGCTCAATAAAGCTCAGTCTGTGAGCATCTAGTTAGTTGTTTTAAATTTCTGCAATGTTTTTAGTCCATGACAAGTTTTTTTTTTATGCCTTGGTCCACAGCGAGCCAGATAGTCTAATCCTGGCTTGACTATTTTTTCAATTTATGTCTTAGAATATAGAGAAGAAATATGCTAGACAGTTTAATCCTAGCAGGTACTAGTTTAGGTAGAGAAACTATGAGGCCAACAGTCTAACCTAGTCTCATGGAGTAATAAGGGTAGAAGTAGAATAGGTTATTTTCCTGTTTGTAAAAAAATGATGATGTAAAGGGTCTATAAGTCCAAATGCACCCAGAAGAAAAAATGTTAGGACTATAGTGTGGGTAGGTAGTTGTTTGAGAATTTTTCTGCTAATTTGATGTCTTCACAATTTGTGGCAATTGATCCAGGAGAGAAAATAGATGGGTCAAGCAGCAGGCATCTGGCCTACACCAAATATCATTTCTGAATTCTTGACTCCTTTAAGAAGAAGCCATCCCCATGTGGAGCCACTGTTATCCCCCTATAAATTCCTTGACAAGAAAGCAGGGGGCTAAATTTTTTTTGAGCCTTCAAGGAATGCATTTTTCTTGAAAAACACATCATCCTTGAAGCCTCCTTGTGCCTTGTGTACTTTGATAAAATATCCTCCGCTGTTTCCATCCACAAAGCCTCACTGATTGTAAAAATTGTGCTCCAAAAGGCCTTTATTTGCCCCTTGTACCTCTGCAGAAATCTCCATTTCATCCCTTTTTTCCCTTTTTTCAAAGCCTCCCTTCCGCCCCAAAATCCCTCCCCTAGTCCTCCTAAACAATCCTAAAATCCCCTTTAAACCACGCATAAACCCTTGGTTTGGCCAAGCAACCCCATTTTCCTCTATCGTTATCCCTATTTGGCTTTGATTTTCATTAAAAATGAGCCAAAAAACACATTTTCTACCTTTGTAACGGGTCAGCCCCCCTCGGCCAGCTCCCTTGACCTTTTCCCCATGTGACCTGGGCGCTGAAACTAGGCGCTAGCCTGAAAGGTGCTTAGTGCATTTGGTTATCGAGAGTGTTTCTAACCGTTGATTTCCCGGCCATCCGACGGTCCATATTCATCTGCCTCGGTGGTCCCTGCGCCAAAACACTGTGCAGAAATCGGCGGTATCTATCGCACCGCCTTTGTGAGGTGGGCAATATTTTTCATTTTTGAACGATTCCACTCATCGCATGACATGTGGCTCCACGCACTATTCATAAACCGCCCTCCATCGCACATTAACATTCGTCCATAGATTCGGTGCGATATTTTTGTACACCATTTGATCTGGGGCGGGCCATCCGACGATAGTTGCACCACGAAGTTGCGCGGGAGTTAACCCAAGGCAAACGCGACCCCTGGCCCACTGTCCATCGCCCTCGATGCATTTTCAATCATCGATCTCTTCCATGAGATTGGACGGTCCAGATTTAATGCATGCCCACCATTGACCCGGTCCCGCCACATCATTATTCCACGTGTGTTCATCGTTTATATTGCATTCGAAGGACCCAATATCACTGTTTTGCATTAGAACCCACTGCATTTCGCCAACTTTCACCATGACCATTTTCCGTCATCTCATTAAATTTTACACCATCGTCCTCCATTGTTCTACCATGCTGCGCTGTTATTCTCGCTATCCCCACTGCATCCGCCTTCCCATGCATTGTTTTCTTAACATGTTTACGTGTTTTGCAGGGTTACGGATGGCGAAAAACCACCATGATTCAGTCTCTGTTACAACGACGTAGAATGCAGGGAAGCCCATGTTCAGAGATCATATTTATGAAGAAAGCCTGGGAAGGATCTATGATAGGATGTGCATTCAAAGAACGAAGCTAAACTCTGTCAAACCTTCCAGAACCATTTAAAGCGCAGACTTTGTAGACAGAGAGTGTCAATGGAAAGCAGAGAGTTTAAGGCATATAATTGAAGATTTTAAGCCTTAACTAAACAATTAGAGGAAAAATACCAGATCGAAGACCCCGTGGATCTCCCAGAAGGTCCAATGCACAGAAAACCATATCATCAGGGTCTTTAAATCTGCAAAATGTTTCCTCATGAGAAAGGACATAGTACACATACGATTTTAACCTACATTGTGTCCATGAGAATTTTCCTCCCTGACAACAGTCCTAGGTTATCAAAAGCATTGGTTACATAGTATGGCAGACCTGAAATCCCTGATCTGCATTTTGTTCGGCTCACCAGAGTATTGCAAAGGTATTACAGCAGGTACATCAAAGACATACCTGGAGTAAATTGTAGCCTGACGAAGACCACTCTTTCATCCAAAGAGTACTGAAGATAAATGCTCAGAATTTAAAACAGAATGGGGCCTCGGCCCTCTTCCTCTTCTGAGAGTTAATACTGCATTTAGTTTTCCATCTACCTCTTCATCCTCTTCTTCGGCTATAAAATTCATGAAAAAACCCAGTGTAAAGGTTGTTGTTAGGTTGTTGCTATTGCTGTTAGAGGGATTCATTTTGACTGTTAGAACAGTCTTGGGAGAGAGTAACAGAGTAGTTTGTAATTTAGTAGGCTGGGAGGAGAATTTTGGATTGTATTCAGCCATTGAGCTCAGTGTATGTGACTGGTTTTGCACATCAATTAATCAAGCAATTTCACAGGATCCTGGTCTATTACTACGGGTGATGTTTCTCTTATCATATTGTTTCATTACATTTTCATGCTGTTCATTGGTCTTCTAGGCATGCATCAGAAATCTGGCATAGGATTTACCCTTGTTAGGTACCTTATGTTTCTGCTCTCCCTGCCTTCGATGTTTTCTGCGATTGTGAATCTAAGAGTAAATTCAGCTAATTTAACCAGTGTAGCGATTCCATATGCTGCTAGCTAATGTATGAATTCAGGGTTTTCTACTTGGATGTTCTTGTTGGTTTCAAAGTAGGGAAGGTTACAAGTCTTTCTCTGATCTATAGACCCTAGCTTTGTATTAAATCTTATTTTTGTTTTTCCCTTGGAGCATGCTAAAGCTGACCTGGAGTTAAATGACCTCTGGTCCGATCTATAAGCTTCCCCTTTGTCCCTCATTGAAAGCTGCCTTTGAGTATGTCCAAGCAGGTCTGGAGTTAAATGACCTCTGACCTGATCTATAGACAGAAATTGGGTGTCTTTCCTTCTTGCACCTTCTTTCCTTAATGTTCCATTCAACCATCTATCTAAGAAGATCCCTTAGTATAGATGACTTGCCCTCTGGAAGCCTTGCTTAGTTATTTTCAAGTAATCCCCTTTCATGACTCCATAGCCCAATGGATGGCACATTCTTAACCTATCCTCTTTTGCTGAAACATCCTGCTGCTCTGCTCCTTTCCTTTCATTACTTTCTCAGTTTATGATCTCATGACCAAACCCAACAACCAACCAACCAAATCATTTAAACCCCCCTCTATGCTTCATACCTAGCCTAATACCTTATTTCGAGCTTACAAAGATATATCATTCTTTGCTCTATTTGGAGAGATCCCTCTCCGGATCCAGGAGGGCTAGATCCTAGGATCCCAAAGTGGTTCTCATGTTGTCTCATCTTTTGGTCTTGCCAATCTGGCCAAAACATGGGAACTCCAACATA
This sequence comes from Pinus albicaulis, assembly GCA_034641835.2. Lineage (NCBI taxonomy): Eukaryota > Viridiplantae > Streptophyta > Pinopsida > Pinales > Pinaceae > Pinus > Pinus albicaulis. The sequence goes on along the minus strand of CM076578.1, from coordinate 355,223,046 downwards.
ATGGCGACTCCGCTGGGGAATTGAGTGCATTTCACCTCAAAAATTCTTAGGTACTCAAAGACCCAAAATCTCTGGTTAGATTGGTATCTCATTGCTGATGGTGGACAACAACCTACCCCAAACAGTCAAATTCATCCACCTGGCGACTCCACACTCCATAACTCTCAAAGACTCCACCGGAGGAAGAACCTGAAATATGGCCAGACCTCATAGAAGGGTAGAACATTTGGGTTGGATTTGGTTTAAATAATTCATTGTTTTTATCTATCACTATGTTCTATCCTACCTCAAGCTTGATCAAGTGTACCAAGATGAGGCCCACATTGAGTATGGGAAAGATCTCAAACCTCAGTCTTCAGATCATGAGCAGACCTGTACTCTTGTGAAAGACCTAGTGGAACAAGAGCCTCATGGCGTATCTCTCACTCCTAAAGAAACTGCAAGCAGTCATGGGCCTCTTGTTGCACCACCTACCCCTACAAAGGTCATAGAAAGATACAAACCTCTGGTTTTGCCTCTTTTCTTCCAACCCCTTCCTGTAGAGCTTATAAACCAGCTGCCTCTTTTTGATGGAGAGAATAAAAGGGCCACTGCCGAGGAACATGTGCAAAATCTCGAGGATTTAATTGAATTGTATGAAATAGAGGAAGATGATGTGCGCATTAGAATGTTTTCCTTGTCATTACAAGGAAAGGTTAAGAGTTGGCTCAAAGGCCTTCCAGCGGCAAGCATTTTCAGATTTCATCAATTTTCTCAAGTTTTCCTTGATAAATGGGCAGCCCCGAAGAATGTTCTCCTCATCCTAGAAGAATATCATAATTTGAGAAGACAGCCAGCAGAGACAGTACAAGAGTTATCAGTCAGGTTCAATAAGGTGTACAATGCGAAACCTTCTGATGTAAAACCACCTTTGGGATGGGCTCTATTGCACTATCCAAGTTCTTTTGACCCTGAGGTGGAATTCCATATAAGAGAAAGAGAACCTTCGAGTCTGGCGGAAATGAAAAATATAGCAGTCACTGTCGAATACAACATAAAATGCAGGGAGGAAAGATTAAAAGCAGCAAGGAAGGACCGAACAGAGCAAATAGTGCAGATCTCTTTAGAGAACAAGCTCGAAAGACTAATAGAGACTGCCAACTCCTTGATAAATGTAAAAGAGGAAGAATATGAGAATGAAACTAGAGAGGATGATTCAAAAATACCTTCTCCTTGTCGTCAAGAAAGAAAAACCAGATCACTACAAGACAGGAGTTACGTGCAAAGCATGTATAATGAACAAGATTGTAAATCAGAAAATGAACTTGCAGACTATTTTGAAGAAAGACTTGCTGAGAGTCCTGAAGACTTGATGGGTGATAATGCTTATAATTATGATTTCTCTAATGTTGATCTGTCTGATGATAATTTTTTCCAAAGGGAAACTGAGCTTGCAGGGCCATCATCAGTAGATTCATGGGAGGAAGATCACGATCATCAACATCAAGAAAATGATGAGCCAATGGAGGCCATCTATGATACTAATGAAGAAAGTGTTGAAAGCATGATGGCAGATGGAGATTCATCGAATCTTCTCTCTGCATTATATCCGAACATCAGTTATTTTTGCCATGAAGATGGAGGTCAGCAGCTTTCTAGCTCCGAGGATAAGGAGGAAAGGAATGAGGAAAATCTTGAGCAATATGAACGTCCTGAGCCTTCTCCTGAAAGAGTTGAGGTAATCCAAGAAACCCCTGCTCAAGGATATGTTAATATTTTCACAGAGTTCAGTCCGTTTCAGTAAAATCGGCCTGCGTTATTGGAGGACAACACTGTCGAATATAATGAGCCCTCTAGCTCAGGCTACAGTGAATATGAGGTAGATCTCCTTTCCCATAGACATATTTGTCTTGATCTAGAGGAGGAAGAGATATTCTTGGTTGACACTCATCTGCCAAATACTCCCAACCAGGAAAAGGAGGAGTGTGATTACAGAGGCCACATTTCAGATGCCATGATTGAAACTGCCCAGGATGCAGACAGCCTACCAGTCATGGGAGGCTTTGAAGGAAAAATTTTACATCATGATTTTTTTTATCATGTGGCAGAATATATGGAGGCCCTGATTGGCTCAGTTCCTCAAGCATTGATCTTCTGCAAGAGCCAAGCACATCAGAAGTGGTCACCGCTGGTGGTGGCCTCAGTTTTGAAGATCCACATGCAGAGCACCTTATGTTTGCCTCTGATAAGCAGTCGGTTCTTTTGTCCCTTTTTTTTGTTTCTTGACTGGCTGCACTGGAATTATGATATCACCTAGGGCATCAGTGATGTCCAGTAGAGTAGGGTAGGTAGGAAAAGCTCAATAAAGCTCAGTCTGTGAGCATCTAGTTAGTTGTTTTAAATTTCTGCAAACTTTTCAGTCCATGAGAAGTTTTGTTTTATGCCTTGGTCCACGGCGAGCCAGATAGTCTAATCCTGGCTTGACTGTTTTTTCAATTTATGTCTTAGAATATAGAGAAGAAATCTGCTAGACAGTTTAATCCTAGCAGGTACTAGTTTAGGTAGAGAAACTATGAGGCCAATAGTCTAATCTGGTCTCATGGAGTAATAAGGGTAGAAGTAGAATAGGTTATTTTCCTGTTTGTAAAAAAATGATGATGTAAAGGGTCTGCAAGTCCAAATGCACCCAGAAGAAAAAATGTTAGGACTATAGTGTGGGTAGGTAGTTGTTTGAGAATTTTTCTGCTGATTTGATGTCCTCACAATTTGTGGCAGTTGATCCAAGAGAGAAAATGGATGGGTCAAGTAGCAGGCATATAGCCTAAACCAAACATCATTTCTGAATTCTTGACTCCTTCAAGAGGAAGCCATCCCCATGTGGAGCCACTGTTAGCCCCCTATAAATTCCTTGACAAGCAAGCAGGGGGCTAAATTGTTTTTGAACCTTCAAGGAACTCATTTTTCTTGAAAAACACATCATCCTTGAAGCCTCCTTGTGCCTTGTGTCCTTTGATAAAATCTGCTCTGCTGTTTCCATCCACAAAGCCTCACTGATTGTAAAAATTGTGCTCCAAAAGGCCTTTATTTCCCCCTTGTACCACTACAGAAATCTCCATTTCATCCCTTTTTTCCATTTTTTCAAAGCCCCCCTTCCACCCCAAAATCCCTCCCCTAGTCCTCCTAAACCATCCTAAAATCCCCTTTAAACCACGCATACACCCTTGGTTTGGCCAAGAAACCCCTTTTTCCTCTATCGTTATCCCTATTTGGCTTTGATTTTCATTAAAAACGAGCCAAAAAACCCATTTTCTACCTTTATAACGGGTCAGCCCCCTTCAGCCAGCTCCCTTGACCTTTTCCCCACGTGACCCAGGCACCAAAACTAGGCGCTAGCCTGAAAGGCGCTTAGCGCATTTGGTTATCGGGAGAGTTTCTAACCGTTGATTTGCCGGCCATCCGACGGTCCATATTCATCCGCCTCTGTGGTCCCTGCGCCAAAACACTGTGCAGAAACCGGTGGTATCTATCGCACCGCCTTTGGGAGGTGGGCGGTATTTTTCATTTCGGAGAGATTCCACTCATCGCATGACGCGTGGCTTCGCGCACTATTCATAAAACACCCTCCATCGCGCATTAACGTTCATCCACAGATTCGAGGCAATATTGTTGTACACCGTTCGATCTAGGGCGGGCCATCCGACGGTAGTCGCACCACGAAGTTGCGCGGGAGTTAACCCAAGGCAAACGCGACCCCTGGCCCATTGTCCATCACCCCAATGCATTTTCAACCATCGATCTCTTCCATGAGATCAGACGGTCCAGATTTAATGCACGCCCGCCATTGACCCGGTCCCGCTACGTCATTATTCCACGTGTGTTCATCGTTTATATTGCATTCAAAGGACCCAATATCACTATTTTGCATTAGAACCCGATGCATTTTTCCAACTTTCACCATGACCGTTTTCCGTCGTCTCGTTAAATTTTACACCATCGTCCTCCACTGTTCTACCATGCTATGCTGTCATTCTCTCTATCCCCACTGCATCTGCCTTCCCATGCATTGTTTTCTTAACGTGTTTACGTGTTTTGCAGGGTTATGGACGGCGAAAAACCGCCATGATTCAATCTCTGTTACAGCGATGTAGAACGCAGGGAAGCCCATGTTCAGAGATCATATTTATGAAGAAAGCTATGGAAGGAGCCATGACAAGATGTGCATTCAAAGAACGGAGCTAAACTCTGTCAAACCTTCCAGAACCATTTAAAGCGTAGACTTTGCAGATAGAGAGTATCAATGGAAAACAGAGAGTTTAAGGCATACAATTGAATATTGTAAGCCTTAACTAAAAAATTAGAGGCAAAATACCAGATCAAATACCCCGTGGATCTCCCAAAAGGTCCAATGCACAGAAAACCATATCATCAGGGTGTTTAAATCAGCAGAATGTTTCCTCCTGAGAAAGGACATAGTACACATACGATTTTAACCTACATTGTGTCCATGGGAAGTTTCCTCCCTAAAAACAGTCATAGGTTATCAAAAGCATTGGTTACACAGTATGGCAGACCGGAAATCCCTGATCTGCATTTTGTTCGGCTCACCAGAGTATTGCAGAGGTATTACAGCAGGTACATCAAAGACATACCTGGAGTAAATTGTAGCCTGAAGAAGACCACTCTTTCATCCAAAGAGTACTGAAGATAAATGCCCTGAATTTAAAACAGAATGGGGCCTCGGCCCTCTTCCTCTTCTGAGAGTTAATACTACATTTAGTTTTCCATCTACCTCTTCAGCCTCTTCTTCGGCTATAAAATTCATGAAAAAACCCAGTGTAAAGGTTGTTGTTAGGTTGTTGCTGTTGCTGTTAAAGGGATTCATTTTGACTATTAGAAAAATCTTGGGAGAGAGTAACAAAGTAGTTTGTAATTTAGTAGACTGGGAGGAGAAGTTTGGATTGTATTCAACCATTGAGCTCAGTGTATGTGACTGGTTTTGCACATCAATTAATCAAGCAATTTCATAGGATCCTGGTCTATTACTACGGGTGATGTTTCTCTTATCATATTGTTTTATTACATTTTCATGCTGTTCATTGGTCTTCTGGGCATGCATCAGAAATCTGGCATAGGATTTACCCTTGTTAGGTACCTTATGTTTCTGCTCTCCCTGCCTTCGATGTTTTCTGCGATTGTGAATCTAAGAGTAAATTCAACTAATTTAACCAGTGTAGTGGTTCCATATGCTGCTAGCTGATGTATGAATTTGGGGTTTGCTTCTTGGATGTTCTTGCTAGTGTTAAAGCAGGGAAGGTTAAAAGTATTTCTCCGATCTATAGACCCTAGCTCTGTATTAAATCTTATCTCTATTTTTCCCTTGGAGCATGATAAAGCTGACCTGGAGTTAAATGACCTCTGGTCCGATCTATAAGCTGCCCCTTTTTCCCTCCATTGAAAGCTGCCTTTGAGTATGTCCAAGTAGGTTTGGAGTTAAATGACCTCTGACCTGATCTATAGATAGAAATTGGGTGTCTTTCCTTCTTTCACCTTCTTTCCTTAATGTTCCATTCCACCATCTATCTAAGAAGATCCCTTAGTATAGATGACTTTCCCTCTAGAAGCCTTGCTTAGTTATTTGCAAGTAATCCCCTTTCATTACTCCATAGCCCAATGGATGGCACATTCTTAACCTATCCTCTTTTGCTGAAACATCTTGCTGCTCTGCTCCTTTCCTTCCATTACTTTCTCAGTTTATGATCTCATGACCCAACCCAACAACCAACAAACCAAATCATTTAAACCCCACTATGTGCTTCATACCTAGCCTAATACCTTATTTCGAGCTTTCAAAGATATATCATTCTTTGCTCTATTTGGAGAGATCCATCTCCGGATCCAGGAGGGCTGGATCCTAGGATCCCAAAGTGGTTCTGATGTTGTCTCATCTTTTGGTCTTGCCAATCTGGCCAAAACATGGGAACTCCAACAGGTTCAACACCATCCCAAGCCATGGTCAACATCTAGTATATTTTCAATGTAGTAAATGCCAACTCATGGGGGTCCACACCCTCATTTCTCTTATCATTTTCAATTTCAATGTTCATAACTGCCTCGTTGACTCAGGAGCGTCAACCAACATCATGCCCCTATATGTGTGCAAGAAGTTGAATATCCAACCATATAAAAATGACGTTAGGATCATCCAATTAGACCGATCCCAGGTCCCCGCCATGGGAGAATTGAAAAATGTGTTAATCTGGTTGTCCTCAAATTATAGAGTACAATGGTGCATTGAACTTGAAATAAAGTTATCCTCTTCTGGCGTGACCACCTGTGACAACCGTTCTTCCATAATATCCTGCTCTGCCATATTAGTGAATGCTATGATGCACATACTTGGAATAATGTACTCCATCGTCATAACAACTTCTTGCCCATACATCATCTTGAATGATGTCTTTCCTGTCAATTTCTTGCATGAGGTTCTATATGCCCAAAGAACCATAGGTATGTGCACACCCCAATCATTTTGGTTAGCATTGAAAACCTTAGTGAGCGTAATATCCAAGATCTTATTGAAATCTTCTACCACACCATTCGCATGTGGGTGATATGGAGTGCTCTTCTGATGATGAATCCATAATTATTTTTTCACAGCTTCAATGGTTTCATTCAAAAAGTGCATACCTCGATCACTTATCAAAATCTTAGGGAATCCAAACCGAGTCATGATGTTCTGAAAGATGAAGTGCACAACTATGTCTGCACTACAATCCTTCACAAGCTTAGCTTCATCCCATTTGGTTACATATTCTGTCATAGTGATTATTATGTAACGTGCACCTGTCTTATTTCATGGAGGGTCAATAGGTCCAAAAAAATCAATGGCCCATTTTTCAAAAGATTGTAACTCTATCTGTGGGTGAAAGGGCATCTCATCTCTGCACGACGTTTTTCTTGTACTTTGGAATATATCGCAAGCATGAAAATGTGAATATGCATCATTATGCAGCGTGGGCCACCATGAACCAACTCGTAGGATCTTATGCATAATGGATTTCCCTTCATAGTGACCTCTAGAAACCCTCCATGAGCTTCAACTAGGATATTTCATCTTTCAAATTCAATTACATATCTGTGCAAGACTTCATCTGCACCAATCTTGTACAGCTGTCCAACAATTAGGGTAAAGTTAGTTGTGAGTGCAACCAAATATTTCTTCTGTTTCAATGTATACTCTGTGGGCGCATGTCCAGTAGTCAAGAAATGAATGACATCAGCAAAATGGTCATCAACCACCTTTATAGAAAATAAATATGCATCTGGTAACCCATCTTCCAAACTAGTCAACTCTTTCCCATTTTCAACATGCGACAGATGACCTGGCCCAACATTCAGTCTCCCAGGTTTCACAATGACCTTAAAATCATACTCCTCTAACAACAACAGCCATTTGCAGATATTCCCCCCTAACACAGGCTTATTGACTAGGCACTTCAGCATAGAGTGGTTAGTAAACATCTTAAAGTGGCCTCCTAATGGGTAATGGTGGAATTTCTGCAGGGCATAAAACATAGCCAATCCTTCCCTCTACGTGGTTGAGTAATTACACTCCGTGCTTGATAGCTTCTTACTTGAAAATGCAATAGGGTGATCGATCTGCCCAGCTCCTGGCTACGCTAAAATAACTCTAAGTGTGATGCAGGAGGCATTAACATGGGCATGGAATACCTTTGACCAATCTGGAAAGACCAATATGTGTGCAATGACCATATTCTCCTTCAACAATTCAAAACTCTTCTAACATTATTCATCCCAACAGAATGATACATCCTTCTTAAGGAATTTCTCCATCGGTGCAATGGTCAATGCATAACCTTGGATGAACTTTCGATAATATCCAGTATGCCCCAAAATTGAGTGCAGATGTTTGACATTTGTATGTACTTCCAAATTAAACATCACTGCAATCTTCATGGGATCCACCATCAATCCTTTCTGGCAGAAAATATGACCCAACAATATATTGAATGGCACGAAAAATATGCACTTCTTCAAATTAAGTGAGATCTGATACTTCCGACAAGTATCCAACATTAGGCCTAGACTTGATACATGCTTCTTCAACAACCCAAAGATAGTCCAATCATCAAATTAAACCTCCAAGTACTTATGGATATATTCCTCGAATGCAGCTACTACTATGCGTGAGGAGATAACAGGCGCATTCTTAAACCTAAACAACATTACTGTATACTGAAAGGATCCCCATTCTGTTGCAAAGGTTGTCTTACTTCTATCTTCTGGCACAATTCTGATCTGATGATATCCTAAGAACCCATTTGTGAATGAATAAGCCTCCTGTCCTCTTACATTGTCAAGGATCTCATCAGAAACTGGGGTCGGGAATGGATCTGTAATGTTCCAAAATTTTAGCCTCCAAGCTAAATGGAACATTAGAGTTAGCCTCCAAGCTAAATGGAACATTAGAGTTAGCAGCAGCTCTAGCCGATAAATAAATGGGTAGAAAAGCCCATAAGTATCCTAAGGAGGATAAAAAAACTCCAAGTGTGAAAGGAGAAACTCTTTCTAACTCAATAAAACACCTCCATGTGTGAATAGGGTTAAGATCAAGCTACTTTGACTAAGTCAACAACGCAGTTTTAGTGGAGGGGGAATCCAAGGATGAATAACGAAATTTTGGACGGATATGTAACTCAGTTTAGAAGTAACCTAATTGAGTGGGGCCAAGGGCAAGCAAACTCATGTCTTATATAAGGAAGAGGATGTCAACATTATTCTTCATGTTCTAGATTATTATTCTTGTCTGCCAAGTATTGTTGCTGCAGTGTTGTTTAGCACTGGGTGTTCCCGAGTGCGAATCCCACCTCTTTCCTTTGAGGAGCCTCATTGGGAGAGTTTTCATTCATCATTCCACATCAGGTTTTAGGGCAAGCTTCAGCCATATTCATCAGCACAGCTTTGCTGGAGATTATGCAGTGTTGTTGGGTGCAACAGTGGAAGGGATTGGAATCCCGGCTTCTGAGCTAGTTTCTCATTGGAGGAAGGTTTCCTTCACTTGAGAGATATATTTGGAGAGATCCAGAGATTATTTCAGATCTGTGGTATCAGACCACACATTTCCCATACATTCCCACCGTTGTTTCTACTAGGGAATGCATTATTCTGGAGGCAGTGTTCATTGCATGGTTTGGTGGCTCTGTTGTTGAGTTTCCTTGTGATTGAAAGGTCCATCCTTTCATGGGAGGAAGCCTTTGAGGGACATGAATCAGATCAGACATCATTCAGCCTTCTATGCTCTTATGCTTCAGTGTTGCAGTGATTATTCAGGAATTTTCTGAAGATCACATTTGTATGCAAAATATTTGACAAGAAACCCTTGCCGGGCTCTCTTGTATTTTGTATGAGGAGACTAGATCTCTGTACTTTAGCATTATTCATTAATATATGAGTAAATCTATTGTTCTCCCATGTTTTTATGTTAAAACCCTGTTTATATTGTGCAATACATTGATGCAGAAACTCCGTTAAAATGCAGTTTTTGGGTTTTTAGTCATTTTCAGCTACACTAGTGTGGGAGGTCTGTTTAACCCACCTAGTTCCATTTATTTCTGATCTCCTCTTGTATTTATATGCTACATAGATGTATCCATGGGATCCAAGTGATTATTTCACTTTTTTATTGCATATGTTGCTGGGAATGTGTTTTTAATGCATGATTCATGAGCAGTCCTAAAAAAGGAATATTATAGTGGTATCGGAGCTTCGAACTTGGCTCAGCCTGTGAAGTTTTAATCAAAAGATAGAAGAGGTCAAGATGATGTAGAATATTATATTTCTCTCATCAGTTTTTAGATCCAGCAAAGACCTCTCCAAGGAGGTTGAGAAGAGGAAGGACCATGCACTTCCTACTCTCACCAAGAAGGAAAAATGGAGCATGAGAAACACTTGGAATTTGAGATTCTAAGTGAGTATATTACTGAATACCGAGAAAACCCTAGAGCCTTCCAAGGGAGTCTATCTTTTCCACAATGTATTCAATAGAAAGAAGAGAGAAGACCCCACAACTATGGGATGATGAGAGGCAATAGATTTCTATTGTCCACATTCGATGGATCACTCACATGTGCAGCAGAGGTTTGGGTGAAGAAGCTAGAGGCTTTCTTCCTGCTACATCCTGTAGTAGACAAAGAGGCTGTAGAAGTTGCAGCGCTGCACCTTGAGGGTGAAGTAAAGACTTGGTGGTTCAACGATTGGAGTCATGCAAGGGTTTCTACTCTTGCTGTTTTTTCTCAAAGATTGATCAGAATATTTGGTCAAGAAAGGGAGGAGCCTTCACCACCAGTTGAAGAGGCACATACTAGCGCTGTCATAGTGATGGAGAAGCAACCTTCATCTCCAATAATTGAGGCAGCCAACACTATTGAGGAAGAAACTGTTGCAGCAACACAAGGTTCTTCCAAATCTCTCCAAGGTATGCCTAAATATTTATCTCTCATGCAGGATTGTACATCTTTACATGCTGATTGTCTAGAGCAGGAAACTTTCACTACGTTGTGCCATCATCTTCATACACCATTGATGTGTTGTGTGCCAATGTTGAGGATGGGGTTTGGAAACTTTTTCATGGAAGAGATTGCATTTCAATGTCCCATGGAATGCAAAGGCCAAAATCCGTTTTGGGAAGATGGTAGCCCTTGTTGGGGGGATACCAAGATGCAAGATGAAGGGAGAAATCCAAAAATATTTGAGTGGATGTGGAAGGGAGGAAAGAGGATGGTGAGCCTCTTGCAAATATATGACACAGGCAGCAAGAGGCAACGCTGCGTTGGCTACTCTTGAGAGAGTTTGGTCCTTTTTCACGGGATCTGAAGAAGGAGGAGGACTGGCATGATACTTACACCATGGGGCAGAAAAGAGCATGGGTGCATTATGATGAGATGGAATTATTCTTACCACTCATTATGTCACCATCACATATTTGTTATGGTGGGAGTATGGAGGAGAAGCAAACATTATTGTTGCTTAGATTGTATTTTGATGTTGCAGGAGCAGGAGGAGGCACTAGCATAGCGCAAAGGGGCTTCTTCTTGGCCTTAGATGCCCAAGAAGTAACTTATTCATGGGAGGGAATCTATATGTGCAGCAACATGATGAGTAAAGTATTTGACAAGATCTATTGTCAAAGATTTGAGCTTTGAGATGACAGTGGCCCCACTACACAGACCAGCAGCGTTATCACTTAAGAGCTGGGATTACTTGTTGAAGTGTTCCCAAGACCATTTCACAAGTGATGTACCTTGGAGGCATGTGGGAGATGAGGATGAGGGAGCAATAGATGGAAGCATCCCTTACTATATTTTGATCTTCTTGGCTTGGGTTCACAAGCATAAGGGGAGATACCTACATGCAGCATTTATGGATTCTCCTTTCATGCATTCTTGTGCATACTATTTATTGATGGAGGAGTCCACTTGGGAGGGCATATAATGGATGTATAATATCAGCATATGAACAGATGCACATCCTAAGAGATGATGAGATGGTTGGCACAACCAATTCCATACTCTGTTGCAGTAAGGGATAATTTTCACTTGAACCATTTCAGCTCAAAGACCGTAGTACATGATGAGGGAGGTAACTATTTGCTTTATGTTTTGCAATCTCTTATCTTTATGAGTAGCATATCATATCAAGGAGGATATTTCCTTCTTGCACATTATGTTTTGTTGTACTTATGGTCAATTTCAACAATTATGATGGCCATATTATTGGTGGATTGTGGGGGAAAGCCACGGGATTTTCAGTGTGCACCATTGGCAGCAAGTTATGTTTTCATGATCTCATCTTACGGGATGAATGCGGCAGCAAACAAGTGGCCGAAAGGACACTTGTTGCACTATATATTGAGGTAGGCCAATGATGCCCTGCATTGGTTCCATGTGTGGAGCTATGTTTCACCTCCTTGCTCTCACAAATTTATGCTTCCATATTCTGCTAGTAGAACGTTGGACATGGGAAGCACCATTGGAGGAGTGGCACGAGAGTTGAGGATGCCCATAGGGAGTATGGTTCTCCATGCTTCTCACGCTGCATATTTCAGAAAAACAAGTGGGCCAACCTTGATTTCCATGTTACACTTCTTTCTTTCAAATGGGAGGAGCCATTTGGAGATCTTGAGCTCTTTGGGGAGGCACCCCATGGGTGTTGGATTTGATGGGATGGCTTGGGTCTCTCTTGAGGACCAGTATGTTTCAGCCATGTATCAGCAGCGGCCCCGTATGTATCATAAGGAGGGTGAGACACATTGGGAGGATGTGCCCTTTGGGGAAGAAGACCTCCATACTCTTTGCAGCACATGCTCTAAGGGGGGTATGGAAGAGGATATGGTCACCATGACAAGATATTTGTTTCTCCATGAGGTGAACCATATGATTGATTGGATACCATATGATGATGACTTCCAACTCATCACATATGAGATGATTTGGGCCATATAGATTTACAACATTGGAGGAGAGATCCTTGGAGATATAGAATTCATCTTACCACTTGAGGGCAACACTATTGCAGCCCAAGTTCAGCTTTCACTCCACACTTATCATGAGTGGGGAAGAGGACAGTGTGGGGTGGGCTATGAAGCCTACCATGTTTAGATTTCCAGCCCACCTATTCTACATGAGCCCAATGTGGAGGATGATTTCCAGGATTTGCCTAGTTGGAAGGTGACTCATTTTTCATGGTTGATTGCTTGGGGATGGAGGGTCCACATGGGGAGAATTTATCCCAACACATTTCAGACTCCATGCCTTGGGAGGACCTCTAGACATCACCTTGCCACCCTCTTGAGCACGTCAATTTTTCATGATGATAGCTTGGTAGCTAATTTACATGCTGAGGAGAAGCAATGTGAGAGCTTTATTGATTAGATAGCATCCTATTTCTTGGAGGAGATCATCATACATGGATGTTACGTGAGAGGAGAAGGGGAATCAGTCTACCATTGCACTTGCTTGAGGACAAGCAATCTTTGGGAGGGGAGGACTGTAATGTTCCAAAATTTTCATTAAGTTAATTAGAACATTAATTTTTCTTTCCTTTTAATAAAAAGAATAAAATGGGTAAGGGGGCCCATGAAGAAGCATAATAAACACTCCTAATATGCAAAGGGGTCACCGAAGTGGCTTATTTGTCATCTCCTAGTGTGACAAGGGGAAAATACAAGAAGACTAGGTCAAGTTTGACCAAGTCAACAACGCTGCCTAAAGAGGTGTAGCTTGCATGAGAAGAAAACACAGTTCTGATAGGAGGGTTATCATTGGATGAGGGAAACCCTAATGGGTGGGGTCCATGGCAAGGAAGCATCCTCTTGGCATAAAAGGGGGAAGGGGAGCCACTGTTCATTATGTTTGAGATTTCGACTTTGGTATGCTCTCTCCAGTTGTTTAATTGAGATAGCTGTGTTGCTTAGCACAAGGGAGATTCTTGTATAGGAGTTTCCTCTCCTTCATTGGGAAGATTTGGAGGACCTGTTCTTCATTATTCTCACATCCAGGCTTGAGGCCAAGGTAATCATCTTCAGCTACAACATTTTCCAGTTGGGCAGAAACGCTGAGTTGCTGGGGGTTGCAGTGAGGATTCATTACCACCCACTTCCGGAGCTAGTTTTGTAGAGGAGGAGCTCATTCTTTCTCTGGGAGATCAATGAGGAAGATCCCGGAGCTTCATTGAAGATTTTGGCATTGGGCCATATGTTTCATCTCATTCCCAGTGCAGTCTCTTCCCCATATTGTGTTATTTTCAGAGGGCACTTGCAAGAGGGGTTCACACTATGGATTGGAGGGTGTAATATTCAGTGAAGGGAGCAACCTTTCACTTTGAAGATCATTGGAGGAGGTTTATTCATCATTTGAAGCATTTCCATCCTTCTCCATATTTGTATTGTTATTGAGTTGCAGCTGCTACACTACACTCCGACATTTTTCCAATTTGTACATTTTGGGCCAATCCCTTAGAGGAATGTTGTAGTCTTGTTTTCCAGGGTTGAGATCTTGCTCCCCCACTTTATTTGAGCTTGTTATTACTATATCATTGCATTTATATCAGTTTGCAGTCCTTTCCCACGATGGACTGTGCAATCATAGCTTGTTGTTGGGTTGTGTAGCAGTGTACTTTCACTTTTCATGTACATCTTTCTTGAGGCTGATCTGGCCTATCTTGAGAGGTCTTTTCCTCGAGTTCTTGTATATATATTTGCAGCTGCACATAATATATTGGCTATGCTCTCCTCTTGCACCATATGTGTTGATGTTTCACTACTGCTACTTGTTGGAGTTCATGTATTACTGCAGCTCTGACCTTTGAGCACTGTTTGAGATACCTAGGAGTGGGAGATCTGAATAACCCCCCTAGGGTTATTTCTTTGAGCTAATATTATATAAGTGTAATGTATGAAGGGTAAACAAAGGAATCCAAGTCCCCCTTCAGCTTATTTTTTCATTGGCTTCCTTATACACCGTCCCTCTGGACCCTATTGCAGCAATTCCTGATAAGGGAATATTACAGGATCATGCACACATGCATCATTTAATTTATGCAGAGCCACACGAATACTTATTTCTACTTTAGTATTCTTATCCTTCACCACCATGGGACTCACCCAATCAAACTCCTCCCCTAGTTCTATAATTCCTGAAACAACCATTTTATCCAATTCTTCCTTATTTTTTGTTTATATTTTGGATTCAATCTATACGAGTGCTGCTTCATAGGTCGCGCATATAGTTTCAAAGTGATCTACATGATCCCCATATCTCTTATTATCCCGTTTAGCTCAGAACAATTTTTAGGAAACATGTCCTGATACTTAGTCAACATCTCAACGACCCTTCCCACAGTGTCATCTATCCCAATAATCTCCAATCTTCACTAATTTTGAATGTTCTTCAAAGCCAATGTTCACTTGTCAAATCTTCAGAGGCTTAGTGACATATAACGATTCAATTGAAGGCCCAACAATTGCATGTTGTCCTTCAGATTCAGGGATTGTGATATTCCTTGGATTTTCTTCATTCTCTTCAATCTTTAAATTTTTGCAATTGACAATATCCATCATCTGCGGATCCCATGCTGACGAAGTGTGCTCTACCTTTGGCCTTGAGATATCAAATATGACCTCTTGAATGCCCTGCAGTGCTTTACCCATGCACTCGAACCCACTTTCAAAGCTGAAGGTTAAAATGAAACTTTCGGTCAGAGAAGTCCATTCATTGGTTCCTCGACGTAGTTCAGTTTTCAGGTACCAATCTGTGGGAACCTTCCTTAAATTATAGATGAACATGTGCACCCGTTCTGGTCTTGGCTCTGCACCCCATACTTCAGTCCATTTAGACAGATGTCTGCATGGATCACCTTTTGCAGAATAGGGCTCTTCAATTCTTGTTGTTGGACACTCAAATCAAAATCTCATCATTCGAGTGCATTTTCCCAGTTATCGAAGTTTCCTTTGTGAGTCTCCTGCCATCGTGATAAGGTAGAGCACAATGCTATATCCAGTGCTTGGAATCTCTATGCTTGTGGAATAGTCCTTTCAATTTCTCCTAAAAGGATTTTCACATTAGTTAACCTATCATAATACGAAAATTATCATACCTCTGATGATTTGCTGTGAAGAGCTCTGCTCACTCGATTATAGTGCAACATAGATACTTCATGTAGGCAGTTATGCCAATTTTCTAGCTCTTCATATGAATTTGAGAAGTAGGAAATATATTTTTCCCAAATAAGTCTTCCATCAGCTGTCAGGTTGATCTAATCATAATCTCGCATAGTCAGCTTATAGATATCATCAACATCATCATCTGCATGCACCGACTCTGTATATCTTGCACCTTCTACAGGATCTAGGGGAACTACAACTCTAGTTCCATTATCCTCAAATACCATACTTCTTCACTTAATATTAATGATTCCATCCATATCAATAGCCCAATTCAAACCCAATAGTGCAAGATAAGGATCAGTGTCATCCACAATCTATATGACTTTGAAATCTGCAAGAACCTTTACTCCAATATCTATTACAACATGTGAGAGTCTTCCTAGTGGAATGTTCTTATATTGATTTTCCATGCGCAACTGAATAGGAGAACACTCCAACTTAGGTTCTCCCATGCACTACCAAGTTTGCTTAGGTAAGATATTTTCATCAGATCCCAGATCCAGAATGACCTGATCCATCTCATAAGCATCAATCTGAGTAGTCAAGCACATCTCTCATTTAGTTCTTCTTTTGTTCTTATAGATCTTATTGACAACTTTTTGTTCCATCTGGGGTCATTATTTTCTTGCGCAGTTATCTATCAATGCTTGAATATTCTCAATTTCCTTCTTATTGCACAAAAGTTTGATACAATCTTGTAAAAAGGGCTTTATTTCTTCATCTACTATGACCACATCCATAGGTTTTCTTGATGTCGATGCACTTTCTTCTGCAAAACCATTCTTTACCTCTACAAAGGTGTCTTTTTCGCACAGTAAATTGAATCCATCCTTTTTCTCAGGTGCCTTTCGGATCCAGAGATCACCATTCAACTTATTTCCTTTTTCCTCTCCAGTGGGTGGACCACTCCTAGTGATAACATTCATGCTTGGCTCTTCTTCGCGCAGCTCCGCTCTTACCATATGAATGTTTTGTGTAGGAGTCTGCATCTTCTTTTCGTGCATATTGGAAATCAAAACAATACAATCTTCAATTACATGATCAAACTGTCTACATTACCTGAAATATTGGCGTGTCAAATTTGGACAGTCATGCGCATAATGACCAACAGCTCCACAATTTTAGCAGATGAGTTGTCCCCTTCCTCAAGCAGCTCCTCCTCCTCTTCCTCATCCTCTAGTCTAGAATCCACCATGCCTATACGGGGATGTTGGTGAGGTAGGTTCAACATGAATTCTATACAACTCAACTTTTTCCATCATTAATTCAAAACCGTGACAGTGTTGTTCATCATGTCCCAGTGACGAGCAAAACTTGCAAAAATTCTTCTTTAGCTTAGGCACATATTTTCAAATCCATTAGGGTAATTTTGAGGTCTAAAATGGGCCTCCTAAGAAAAATATAAAATAATAGTGGAGATAATAAAATAATATTTGATTACATCATCAAATTTTAGTGGTAAAAAAGGAAAACGTACTTTTTCAACTCATATTTTCGACTTATCTCCCAAAGTTTTTAATCAAATTTCGAGTGGGAGTACTCATTGGATGAAAAATTTAATTCCTCATCAAAGGAGTACCCATTTTTCATACTTTCGATGCACCCTACTACAAGAAAAATGAGAAATACATGAAAAACGTGA
Source organism: Pinus albicaulis (assembly GCA_034641835.2). NCBI lineage: Eukaryota > Viridiplantae > Streptophyta > Pinopsida > Pinales > Pinaceae > Pinus > Pinus albicaulis. Next base: position 355,205,683 of record CM076578.1, on the reverse strand, counting down.
TTGCAATCATGTTTTTTAATGTATTTCTAATTTTTCATGTAGCAGGGTCCATAGAAAGTATGCAACATGGGTCTCCTTGGATGAGGAATTAAATTTTTCATCCAACGAGTACTCCCGCTTGAAATTTGAGTAAACACTTTGGGAGATAAGTTGAAAAAATAGTTTTATTATTTTATTATTTTTTAATCTTTCTACCCTTTTACTTAAAAAATGGTGAATCATCCCCCATGGTTGAAATCATCATCTTGAATCCTATTGGTTCTTATAAGGTTTATTTTGGTTGTACATTTTTCTTAGGGGGCCCATTTTAGACCTCAAAATTCCCCTAATGTCGCAGACAGGTAATCAGTCGCATGCATACCCATAGCCTGACAAATTGCACATCATAATGTAGGTGTCTCACTCAGCACAACTGCACTCTTCAATGGGATAGGTCCTCTAGCTTGCAGATAATCATTGAAAAAGGGCATTGATCCTTATGATGCCTGACAACTTTGTATCATATGTACCATACATCTTCCCACAGCCCCTTTCCCTTATCTTTGCGCAAATTCTGAATTTCAAAATGCAATCTTCTAACCGAATTTGAATATGTTGGGTCCCAATCTACGCAACTGGTATTGGCGAAGATTCTAACTTCATTGAAATTTCTACAGCCTCAGCTTATGTGGAAATATTTTGCTGACTCAAGGGTTGGCATAGATGTGGGAGCAACATAGCAATAAACCATTCCTTGTGTTGGGCATCATTGATAGTGAATCCAACTTCTCTGATAGTGTGATTTAACCTTTGATCCTCATCCCATACAGATTCATTTGGTTCTTGAATAAACTCTTTTAACTCAGTGACACATTGTGAAAAGGGATTTAGCCTCTTAAATTGGTCTTTTAGCGCAACCTTCAAATCATCAATAGTGGCATTATGATTCACTCATTCATACCTAAATACCAGTACAACGCGTGATCTTGAAAGGCAGTGGCTAACTGCACTTTATTAACATCATCATTATTAACCTGTTGTGCTCTCCATACATCATCATTGACAAACCAAAATTGTTATGTATCTTCATTCCCAATACCACGGAAAGTAGGCAATTTCATGGATGCGGCCATATCTGTGCCTGGTGGTGGAAGTGGAGGTGGAGGTGGAGTGGATGACTTATGATATGAGTTTGGAAGTGGAGTGGATGAGGTATTAACTATGGTCAACGCTCCAAGATTATTATGATATTGCGAGACTTCTTCTTCTTCAGAGTGCTTAGATTCACCAAAGCTACTAGTCTTTGATTCTTCGTCATTATCAAATCTACCCTTGAGAGGACTGTAAATAAATCCTTCTTCTAGGTCTACGAGGTATGCTCTTCCACTGCATGTAGTCGGGCCTCTTCAAGACATTCACTCAATATGATTACACAAGAGTACCCTGTTCACACAATAGCATCTTAATTCACAACTTCAAAGAGTGTAAGAAATTACCTCTAGCACCCTTGAAAAATATTCTTTCGGCTTCATAATAAGATACAAAATGATCAATAGAAAATTTAGTCACAAATCCTCCTAGAAAACGGTCGATCCAATGATCTATTGCACGGGTAATCTTATTTCTATTCTTTTCTAATCGTTCTACCAATTCTAGAGTCCACTGAGTGACTGCGTCGTCCTTTGCGCATGTATTAAATTCATTCAATCGATACAACCACTCATGCAACTTAGTCGCAAAGGAAGAAAAGAAAATCTCATGGCTTTTTGTATAAATATACTTTTGTACCCAATATTCAGAAGATAACTTAGAACTTCTATTCTCTTGGATCGAAAATTCAAGGATCTTTTTATCAAGCCAATATTGTAATTCGTTTGGCGTAGGATGCCACAACATCAATTCTCCCTCAAAATGATCCTGGTCCTGGCAACGGAACCATTTGTTGGCTTGAGGGGTCTTAACCCAGGTTCGTAGTTATCATGCAACAAACAAACCGTCCAACTATTGTCCCTTTCGACAATGATCTGCTTGAGCAGACCAAAGTCTCACTAGAAGATATATGGCGAGGTGTTGGAACTAGGTTTCCGCACCCTGAGGAAGAATTTAATGTAGTGGCCCTAAACATACTTATAACATAACTATAACAGATAATATACAGATGCGTGCATCAACAGATCAAACCCTTCGCCAATTATCCCAGAATGTTTTAATATATTTTTTTGCACATTAAACAAATATACTTCAATCAAATAGATTCATCAAATAATATTCACGCATAATATACTTTATTCATTCACGTGTATGCACTTAACCATTAATAGAGGTAAATATGAAATAATGGAACATATTCATATCTTTAAGAAAATAAAAAATAAATAACACAAGAAATCGCATAACAATCCATATTTCATCAAAACATCCTTCTTTATTAAGAGATCTAGCAGTTACAATACATTTAGTCCTTCAATACATTCTACTCTTCCGCGCACACACCCAACAGAGTCCACACACAACCAGGAATTAGATCTCTGTGCACACAACCGATAGGAGCCTTTCTACCCAAAAACCTAGACTTTAGCTCAAAACCTTAAACAATAACCATAACAAGATAACATATATCCTTTCATGACTTGATCCTTACATATTTATACTAACTTAGACATGCATATACCATGGTCTCAAACCATGGTTTGAGACTCATGGTTTTCCCTTTAATCCCATTCCATTGATTAAGAGACTTTGACCCGCCCCAAAGCCCCTTTGACTCTTTTTCGCATAATGAAAAACAAAACATAAAAAAAATTAACCCAAAATTGTACCACAGGGTAACCCGCTCCAACTTTCGGTCAGCGTAGCCCATTCATTGGTTCCTTACCGTAGTTTATTTTCCATGTACCAATCTATGGGAACCTTACCCAAAGTATGGATGAACATGTGCAACCATTCCGGTCTCTACTCTACACCCTATACTTCAGTCCATTTATCCATATGTCTACATGGATCACCTTTTCCAGAATAGGGCTCTTCCATTCTGGTAGTTGGACACTCAAATCGAAATCTCATCATCCGGCTGCACTTTTACCAGTTACCTAACTTTCCTTTGTCAGTCTCCCATCATCATGCTAGGGTAGAACGCAGTGCATTGTAACCCAGGGGACCCCGCTCCAACAAATATGTGGCTTGACCAAGCGCTTCCAATACTTTTCCCAGTCCAACTTCTCCAAATTTTTTATCCTTTCTTCCTTTATCTTTGACATTTACCACCACTATATTATCAAATATTTTACAATAGGTAGAGAAACAGGAGGGAATTTATCAATCAGATTAGAAAAAATGAAATTTTGGCTAACTGTTTGAACAATGTTGTTAGCAACATCTTTGGCTCTGCAAATTTCCCTTTTAGCCTGTTTTAACTGTATGTCCTAACCAAAAACTAAGATTTCTTTTTTAGAATCTTCAATATTGGGAATATTGGCCTTTCGACCTTCAACGGTATCTTTCCAAGTGACATATTGGGATATTTTATCATCAATTTCATCAAATCCGATCCTCTGGTCAGCTACTCGATTCATCAGTGAATCACTCTTTTCACATAACTCAATAATGCTGGATAATTTTTGGTAGAAAACAAATTGTTTTTGGGCCGACATGGCATTTTGTTCCAAAGCTTCTGTCTTGAATTCATCTACTTTAGGATTATCTTTCAACTGTTCAACAGTGAATTGTAGTTGGTGTATCTGAGTATCTGTAGCATCAATTTCATATTGGTGTTGCGGCTTAATTGATTTAAGCTTTGTTGGAGTTGTGAAAGTTGTGCTTGTAATTGCTGATTAATACTTTGTTTCTTTGCTAGCAATTCATGTTCCAATTGAAGGATCCTTTCATCCTTTTCTTTGACTAATTGTTGAACTTCAATGGCTTTGTCAATGGTGGTAGATGCATATGCTCCTGCAAACTGAGTCAATCGTGTTAGATCCTAAGATGGATCTACTTGTGAGTCCTTCCAAACTAATTGCATAAAGACATCCCCAGGAACGAGAATTTGTGATTGTTATGTTTTTCTCCTTTTTATTTGCCTACTCATGATAGCTTTATGTCTGGGGCTGTAAAATATATCCAAAGGAGGTATTTATTCAATTTTCAGCACAATTTTTGATGTAGGGTAGCTCGAGATAAATTCTACTTCCTATGTGTTAATTGATTTGTCAGTTTACCCATCAGTAAACAGGTTCTGACTTTTACCATAAGGTATTTCTGTTTTTTGTTGATGATCAGTGATCACCACTTCTTGGTCTCCTTTCAGCTATTAATCAAAATCTTTCGAGACTTTATCTAAGTCACTTGGAAATAGAGGATATTTAGTTTGAGTTCCATAAGACTTATCTTCTTTTGTTTTAATAAGGACTTCAGTATCCTTAGGGGGTTGTTCCTTTCCCTCTTTTCTTTGTTGTTTTTCCTTCTGTGTCATAGGTTGGGATACCTCCAGTTTATTTAGAGGAATCCCTTCCAATCTTCTATTTCTGTAATGATTGATCTTTCAAATTTGCTAAGGATTGAGGTGTGATGCTGCTAATTTCTCCATTGCAGAATAAGTATCAACTGGCTCAAACAAGTCATGAAAATCATCATATTCTTGGGGAAATGGCCCAATTTTCAATTGAGTTGTGAAATTGAATGGAACTTGGTTTGGGTCATATTTCCTATTAGAAATTGTAAATAATTTCAAACATTGGATTTGATTGATTTATAACCCTACATGCTTGATATTTTCTAATGCGTAGACACCAAAGTGGATAGGAAAAGAGGGCCATGAAGCTTTCTTTTCTTCTTTCAAAACCTTAGTCAATCCATGACCCATAGTCTGATAGGAAATTTCTCTTGCAAGAAGTTTATCTGGAACATATAATGGTAGGACCTGTGGTCAGGTTAAGCTCTCGAAAACTCCGACATAAGTGAAAAGTTATTCCCCAAACCATTCTCCAATGGAGGTGAAGTATTCTTAAGCTTCTTTGGACAATCTGGGGGGCCTTTTCATCAAACACAAATTGAAACAGTGGGAGCATAACTCCATGGAAGATCTTGTAGAAATTAGTTTCATATTTTGATTCCCATAGAATACTATGATAAATATAAATGGGAGTAGGGTCTTGGGTGGTCCATTTCCATCCCATGGTCGAAAAATTTGACGTCATCCATAATGTAGGCACTCATATAAAATGGGGGAAGGATTTTAGATGAAAAGGAACAATTATTTCTGTATTCAAGAATCTGGATAGAAATATTATTTGACAAAATGGTTCCCCATTCCATGATATAAGAGTATGTAACAACATCGATAAGGGGATCCAATTCAATGAAGAATTTAGTGTTATTGGGTTACCTGAAAAGTCTATACATCATAGTATAAATATAATAGTAGGGATTAGAAAGAGAATCAGTGGAATACATACTCTTATCATCATGTTTATGCTTGTTAGGGTTGCTCCTCCATTGCTTTATGGGGTCTGATCGTAGCTCATCCTCATTGGAAAATTGTGCTAGGAAATATTTATCATACACCTTCTCGGGGTTTGGAATGTGGTTCATTTTATTCAAATATTCAGCTCTGAACGACCCTATCATTGTACCTCTTCTTGTTAGGAAAGTTCTATCTTCAATGTTGAGGTTGTCAAAAATCCATTTTACCATATCTGTATATGGTAAAATCTTGGGGCGTGTAGCAATTTGGTGCAGAAAAGAGTTGGTGACGTTCACTATAATACCTTTTCAAGAATCAGAAATGTCTGCAGTATATTTTCTGTAAACCCTGTGGGGTTTCTCATCTAGAAAGAATTTGTACATTTCTTCCCAAGAAGCAAAACCCCTCTCTAATGTGCATGTTGTATCTGTGAATAAGGGGGACATCTCTGTTACTTCACTAGCAGAAGCTGCAGGATTAGGGGGAGCCATGGGTTTTTTGGACTTCTTTGCAACCTTAGACATTTATGAGGAACTCTATTTGTTTGGACTTGCCTGCAAAATAATAAGAAAAATAAGTAAAAAAGGGGCAATCTTGTCACAATAGAGGAGTAGTGTACTAATAATGGAAATAATAGGAAAACAAAAATTGGCACGTGGATAATCTAAAATTTTAATTCTCTTGCTGTCAAATCATATTTGGAGGCTTGAGCAGTTAAAATCGTTAAGTTATGGCATTAATGGAAAGCATGGGTTTGCGTGCCCAATTAGACATTTAAGGATTTAAATAAGATATTTTTGCATCGCAAATCCATTTTTGTGTGAAATTATTTAAAATGTCGAATACCTACTTCTTGTCGATTGCAATCAATTCCTTTTTGTGCTTATAACTTTGTTTAAGTCAGAATATTTAAGGGTTTTTTTTTTTAAATCTTCAAACATTAGCGGGGGAAAGGAAAGAATGAAATTTTTGATGCGATATTACAATCGGGATTTCGGCGAAACTGGATAGTGGGAGGAAGTGATTATTAGCGAAAGTGTGGTGCGATGAAATGCATCGCATCAGGGAAATGAAAACGAGGGGTGGATTGAATGTTGGCATGCTGGAAATGCGACTTCCTATTTGTGATTGATTACGTGGAAGTGGCGGGTCCCACAATTTTCTTTTCATGAAATATTGTTTCGGTAGAAGCCTGTTTCCTTTATTAAATTTTTGTATTGATTTCGCATCGCAGATCATTTAGAGTGGCTTTAAATGCCATATGTTATCATGCGATTTTTGCGATTGCGATCTTCAAGCATGTTTCTTTTGAATTTTCCGCCTAAGTGCCCTTTAAATAAAAAGGTGCTGCTTAGCCCATTTAAATCTTATTTCTATTTGACTTGATCACTTAAGGGTTTTATTCATTCTAGTCTAAAAATTTTAAAAGGGCCCCTAGTATTTTTTCTAAGGAAAATATTCTAAAATAATGGGGGTTGTTGAATAGCACAACAATTGGCGATTCACTGGGAGAACCAGTTATTTATGAAAAATGAAGTTCTTGATATATTTAAATAAGTAAAAATAATTAAGCAAACAAAAATTGTCTTCAAAATGTTTGGATGAATAAAATTACTCTAAATGAAAAAGAACTCATATTATTGCTAATATTTCAAAACCTTTCATAGATAAAAATTTTCATTCCTCTATATCAATCATTAAATAGTTTAAGAGATAAAGTAGGTGGCTTTTTTCAACTTAGCCTTTTGATATACTCATTTTGTCACAGGTAGAGCCACTACTGCCAGCATGCATCTATAGCCTCAACAGGGTTACATTTTAAACATAAATGATCCAGTATCCCATCCATCTATTATTACAATATTTAGAGATAAATCCTTAATTATATCATTTGCTTTTTCTTTTTCTTAAAAATTCATTGTCCTAGCTTAGAGACTAGAAAGTGACAATTCCATTCACTGGTTGTAATTGTACTGAACAAGTTAGCTCGTGATGACACCCCTTATCTTATGGTTATTTTAATAATCATAAGCCATTACCCTGGTTTGATATGCATTAGTGGTAATGCCGGTCTATTATTTTCCTATGATCATGGTAAGAAGGCTCGTGATGAGACCCCTTATCCTTTTAAGTTTTTTATATTTTTGAATTACACTCTAGAAAAAGAATAATTAATGGATGGGGAGAATCATTGACTCTTTAAGAGTTTTGGATGACAATTTGGAGTTAAAGATGCTTAGTGACAATTAGTCTTTACTTTGTAAAAATGAACCTTTTCTGAGAGTAAAATACTTTATGAATTTTGAGGTTTACAAAAAATTACAATTTCAATGGAAAAAGTTTTCAGAGTTATATAATATTCATCCATTTTTCGAGTTTGTAATCATTTATTTAATAATTTTTATTCTTCAAAATAAAAAAATCATAAAGTGATTCAGAGGTTTTTTCTAAAGGCCAAAAGTATGTAATCAAACATTATTCTTTAATTAACCTAAAAATATAAGTATGAGTATGACACATTTAGAAGAAATGTTTTTCTAAGAAATTTTTTTTTTCAAAATCAGCCCATTGATAGGAAGAAAATCTTTTCTCCCTTGAAGATCTTGTAACATGAAGGTTGATGGACCAATTTGTTTTGTAATTTTAAATGGTCCAAACCACATTCTTTAGAATTTTGTATGCTTGCCTTTTTCTTCATGTGCCTTGTCCCACTTAAGGACGAGGTCTCCAACCTGAAAATATTTTGGAGAAACAAAATTTGCATCAAAAGACTTTTAACAATTTGTTGATCTCAGGTCAAGCCTTTTTCGGGACTGAGCTTTTCACCTTGGAGGACCGCCTTCACCTGCCCTGGACATTGTCGTGGGCTCTGCACCTACCTGGCCTCCCTGTGTAGGTCAGGCGCCAGTTCCGAACCGTCGGCTGGCCCTCTGCAGACTCCTTCTAACCTTGCTGACTTTATAGAGGAAGCCCCTTGCCATGCACTACGCATGAATTTTCCTGGGCGTTAACCCTCGATGGATCCATCCAACCCTAGTTGTCCTTATGATGCATCAATGGATTTCAAAGTGTTGAAGGATGCTGCAAAAACCTTCAAAAGACCTGACCCTCCCAGATTCGTTAAAAAGGCAGATGAGATTCTTGAAATCACCCTTGAAGCTCCACAAGTTTGGGCCCGAGCCCTTAAAATGGCAGATCAAGGTCTCATCATACAATTCATGGGCCTTTGGCCCTCTCCCCGCTCTGTCAAAACTTGGTTGGACAAAAACTGGAAGTCGTTAATCCAAGGCAATGTCATGGCATCGTTCTGTGGTAAGGGTTTCTACACATTTTACTTTGATCATAAAGAGGATCGTGATTTAATATTTAGGAATGGGCCTTACCTCATGGGTGCCCATGGACTGTACCTTGACCGTTGGAGCCCCAAATTCAACCCTAAATTTGAAATCCCCCGAGGTGTCCCTATGTGGGTAAAACTCCCATTCTTACCTCCCCATTGCTGGAACTACTCCACCTTCAAATCCATTGGCAACAAGATAGGAAAGTATATCGACTATGCCGAGCCAAAATATGGACTATTCACATGTACCCACATCTATGTTCAAGTAGATCTAGAGAAATACCTTCCTCAGGTAATTATATTGTGCAAGATAACTGGACCCATATTAAAGAAGTAGACTATGAACAGATATCATTCAAATGCAAATCCTGTCATGAATATGAACATTTTTCCCGTGAATGCCCGAAACAGGAGACAATAAAGGTTCAAGATGATCTAGAACAATGGCATGCAGCAAAGAAAACAAAAAAATCATCAAAATCTCAACAAAATTGTACATGATCCACCTCGAATCATGGGGGAAAAGAAACCACTGTTGCTCCGCAGCAAATAAACGCAGGCCCAACTGAGACACAACCATTAGAAAAAGAATACCATACTATTAGTGGCCCAACTAATTCATATAATTCGAATAGGTTTGAAGTCCTTGCTGATATGGAAAATGAAGAAGACATAGGAGAAGAGATGCCAGATAAAGCTCCGCTACATCACACAGCAGGAGGAAAAGGGAAAGCTAAAACTCATGACAAAACAAACATAGAGGAAGTAGGAATTTCAGAAGAATAAGAGGGAGAAATTGGAGAGGATGGCTACCATTCTATCAAAGAGGATGATGTAGCTTCACTACAAGGTGCAACAAAGTCTCCGAATATAGAAAATGGCACTCTCATTGAGCAACATGCTAGAATATCAGGAAGGAAATCAAATAGAGAAATCAGTCAGGCCAAAGAAAAAAAACACAAATAATTAGGACACCATACTACATTTATACGCCAATTAGCAGACCTAAGCAGGAAAGGAAATAAGAAGGGTAATTAAGCAGGCCCGTTAAAAGAGGTCTCCCTCTCAAAGAAGTAATAAATGAAAGTAGTTTCCTGGAACTGCAGAGGACTCAGTACCAAAAAGAGAAGAGCAGAAGCCATGACATTGATCAAGAAAGAGAAGCCGAGCATTATAATTCTGCAGGAAGAAAAGTTGAATGAGGTGGATATTATTGCTCATCACCCCGCGATATGGAACAAAAGTGAGCTGGAGGTAGTGAGCTTGTGTGGAGCCTCGGGTGGTGTATGCACTTTGTGGGACCCCGCAAATCTCCTCATGGTAAGCACCCTAAAATCAATACATTGGATAACAAATTTTTTTTTGTCAAAAATCTAAATTAGACCATTACAATCATAAATATATACATGAAAAATAATTATGCTGAAAAGAAAGATTGCTGGAATTCCCTACAAGACCTCAAGCACACAGAGTATGGAACGAATTTCATTCTAGGAGGAGATTTCAATACAGTATAGAATAGGATGAAAAGAGAGGAGGGAGAATGGTAATATAAATTCATCAGGAAGATTTCAAAGACCTGCTAATGTAGTTAAATCTCTTTGATGTGAAGTTGAGTAAATTTAAATACACATGGAATAATAAGAGGGCAGGACCAAGGCACATAGCAGCAAGGTTAGACAGATTTTTAGCTTCAAATATTCTGCTATCTTCTTCCTTCTCTATATCTTCAGAGATCCGACCATGGTGTGGATCAGACCACCAACGAATCATGCTCCTTGTTTCTCCTCCAGTTAACTATGTGCCAATCCCATTCAAATTCTCCCCATTATGGACATAAACAATTGGCTTCTCTGAAATGAACGCTGAAACCTGGGCTCAGTGGGTAAATGAAAGCCCTATAACCATATGGGAAAGGAAATTCAAAAGGTTAAAAGTAGACATCAAAGAATGGATCAAAAAATAAAATGAAAATTTGTCCCTAAATGTCAAAACAACAGAAGACAATCTTGCAAAAAAGTTGGCTCAAATAGAAAATAATGAAGTGGAGAAGGTGGAATTCCAAGAAGAAATAAAAATGTTCCAAACATACCATGCAAGTGTGAGACAAGAGGAAGATATGTGGTGGCTAAAATAATGTAATAACTGGCTCAGATCCGGAGACATGAACACAAAATATTTCCACAAGAAAGAAAAATTTTGACCGATAAAAAATGGCATTACTCAAATTTAGAATGGATCTCAAACTCTCGACACTTTTCATGAGATTAAGGCCATTGTAGTAGATCACTTGTCTGCCCTATGCCATGATGACTAACCCTCCGCCCCTATTAGTGAAGCCTTCTTCTTGGACTCGATGCCTTCTTTGGTGACTGTTGGTGTCCAGATGAGAACAAATATTCAAACCCTTTTTCCACATCAATTATCAATCTAGGTGCACTGGTTATTACAAGATTAATGTGCACAGTAAATGCAAGAGAAAAAACATAATCCACTACTGAATCACATGCTTAATAAATGAAAAAAAGAAAACTACTGTAACAACAATTAAAGATAAATTGCAGAATTATAAAAGAATTCACAGCAATTACAGAATCGTACAGGAACAACAGTTACAATAATAAACAGAAATGTGAAATCAACAAAAGGAAAATAGCGCAACACCTGATCAGAAGAGTGGGCCCAACTCTCTGATCAGGGCTGTGGTAACTCACAGCTCACAAATAGAACAACAAAACACTATGCATTCAATTGATTAAAAACACTTCTGTTACAATATCCATCTCTTTCTGCTTAACCCCGATTCACAAACCTGAGGTCCTTTTTATACAAATGTTTAGGAAAACCATATTTTCCCTCTAACAACTAAATATCTACAATTATACAATTGTTACAACAAAAAAATATTTACCAAAAGGAAACCACGAAATGTTTGAAATAGATCTGGGGTAATTTGGAATCTGTTGCACTATTGAAGCATGTTGAGATAGCACTGAGAATTCGGAGTTGATTCGTGGCTTGAAAATGTAATCCCTTTACTTTGCCGAATCTGTGGAAACATTGGAGTTAATACTTGCATAGGTAAAACATCCACGACTATTACTTGATTAATAAAATATTCCATATAAGACAGTGGGAAGGGATCTACCTCGTGTGTTTTAGAACAATTAATGATACAAAGAGATAGAAAGGTGGGTGAAAATGGGAGAGAATAGTATACAGATTTTGTACCCAACATCTCCCCCCAACTGGTCTATCTGCATGTCCTCATGCAGCTCATCGTCTTCTCAAATCTAGGTTGGAATGACTATGGTTGGCATGAAGCTCTGCGAGGTCGTATTCTCCCGCCTTCTCTGTCCCAAGGGGTTTATAACCTTCTATCAGAACAACATCCTTCCACCAATATTGTCTGAAATTGTATGCAGGGGTATATTGCTCTGCTGGAAACCAAATGAGGGGAAACTAAAACCTCAGCCCCATCCACTAGACCCCACAAGTCTAAATGCATGCTACAAAACGTGGCACTCTTTCTAGTGCTCGTGCAAATTTGGGTGCTCCAAAAGGTTCTCGACCTCTGACGATTGATGATGAGAACATCCACCTCCTTTGACAACTGTCCAATGCTTCATTTCAGAAAGCTAATATCTGTCTAACACGGAGGTCAGCGCACCATTTCCGGGTTGTCAACATATGTCCCCTATTCCCATCAATCTGTAAAAAGGTAAAATTCTTATTATAAATATTTTCTGCCTGGCCATGCTCCCTCTATTAGCCCCTTATGAATTTATTGACAAGAAAGCAAGGGGCTAGATTGTTTCATAAGCCTTCAAGGAATGCATTTCTCTTGAAAACACATCATCCTTGAAGTCTTGTTAATTTTCCTGCCTTTGACTGTTTCCATTTGCTGAGATGCTCTCAATGAACCTTGCTGAATGATTAAAATTTTGCTCAAAAAGGCCTTATTTCACCCCTTGTATCTCTGCAAATTCCCCCCCATCTTATTCTTTTCCCCTTTTCCCAAGGTCCCCTTTGTTCCCCCTAATTTCCCCCTTCACCCTTCAAAATTTTCCCAAAATCCCCATGAAGTATCACCCTTGCCCTTGTTTCCCCGAATCTCCCCTCTATCTCCCTATCGTTACCCTCCTTAGGCCTCGAAATGCATAAAAAGGGGTTAAAAACCCACTTTCGGACCATGTAATAGGCCTATCCCCTCCCCGCTAGCCCTTTGAACCATTTTTCTCCATGTAACCCAGTGCTGGGACCAAGCGCTTAAGTCCCAAGCACTAATCGCAATAGGAAGATCGGCAGAGGGTCAAATTCCTTTGTAAAACTCAAAAGTTCCGATGCGATTGGTCTATAGTGTAAAGTCTCCGATGTGTGTTCAACCGTTGATCTGCCGTATAAATCCAACGGCTCGCGCAATATCACAAGACTTTCAATCGCACCCCTTATGATTTCCCCTCCAATCGGTCCATCGCAAGTGATTGCGATGCGATTGATCGCAACTTCCCTCGATCGTTGTCTCCCCCGATCAATTGCAAGCCCTGTATTCTGATCCTCGATCCCGCCATCTTCCAATTACATCCCGACCGTCCAACCTCCCCGCCGATCCGACGGTCATCGCTCCTCCCACCTAATCGCAATTGGAAGTTGTAATGTGTGTCACCCATGTTTTCCCTCGATTGCGATTGCTCCAACCAAATCCTAGCCGTCCATTCCCCTGTTGATCCTACGGTCTGGCGCAGATCGCTCCATTACAATCGTAGCATTCCATCACATGCCCCCTTTCGATCACTCGATCACATCAGCCCCCGATCTGATCCTGACCATCCATCTGGCCCGCGATCCGACGACCATCGCACACCCCAATCGCAACCCTTTCCCAATTGCAATCGGAAGTATGTTAATGTGTCACCCTTTCCTTTCCTGATTGCGATGCTCTGAAGCAAATATGACCGTCCGTTGGGACTGAGGATCTGATGGCTCGGGTCTGATCGCATCTCCGCCTCCGCTGGGTCCCACCATGTACGATCTTTTCTGCGCATTTTCATAAAAATTTCACCCATTTCTTTGTATTTTAATTTTAAACCAAAGTCTCATGTCATCATTAAAGGTCTCATCTTCCATTATATTCCATATTGCCATCCCTCCGATCGATCTCCGCCGTTGATTTTCGTTCCCAGACCATGATCCGACAGTCTGCGCTGCATGTTACCACCAAAACCCTATTATTCATAAGTTTTCACCATTTCATTGCATTTTGTTACCATTATTCAGTGAAAAGCCACCATTCTGCCATCGCTACGCTACCATTTCATCCACCCCCCATTACATCGTGTTCTGAGTCCATTTGAGTGTTCCGCAAGGTGCAGAAGTAAAAACATCGCCAGGTTCACACAGTGTGGATACAGCAGTAAATTTTCCACTGACAGAGGCAAAGGAATTAATGAATGATAGGTCTCCACAATGTATTTCTCCAAAGAAGGATGGTTTGCCCATGCTATTTTGATTATATGCTGTGCTACAGAGGATTTTTCTGCCCAGGACACAATCTGAAGCAGTCGAAGAATTTGTTTCACCAGTATGGCAGGCCATTCCGCCATTTATCTACCATTTTGTTTATTCACCAAGAGTACCACAGAGTACAGCAAAACAGAAATGCATCAAAGCCCTAAATGGAGTAAATTAAGCCTAACTAAAACCATTTTTTCCTCCAAAGTGCTAGAGATTAATGCTCTGAGTTAAAATAGAATGGGTTTCGGCCCTGTTCATCTCCTGAGTGTTAATATTGCATTTAGTTCCTTACCTACCTCCTCTTCTTCTTTTTTACTATAAAACTAAGGAAGAAACTATTGTAAAGGTTGTTGATCAGTTATCAGAGAATTGCAAGTAGTTTCTTTTGAGACACAGTCTCTGTGTAAAGTTGTAAGATATGTTGAAGGAGATGTTTTTAGACTGAGTATTCAGCTATTGGCAATGTTGTACTTGATTGGTATTGCTATTTAATATGACAAGCACATTTATTTGGATCCTGATATGAAGCAGTGGTGATGTTTTCCTATCTTTGTGTTTACATTCATTTCATTTCATTTCTACTGGCTTGCATCAGAATATTGGCCTAGGATTTACCCTTGTTAGGTACCCTATGTTTATGCTCTCCTTGCCATTTATGTTTCTCTTCTAAATGTATTATCTAAGAAATGATTTCAGTTGGTTTAACCAGTGTAGTGGATGTTATTGCCTGCTCTCTGATGTATGAATTAAATGAATTCAGTTCTTAGATGTTTCTGGTTATAGGTTTAGTTGGAAGATTTGGGAACACTGGGGATTAGAGTCAGCCCTGTCCAATAGGATCCTTGTGCGACCAGCTAGTCTGTAACTTTGTGCTCTGAATTTGTGTTATCTCCTCCCCTCCTACTTTCCATGTCGCACAATCATCTTTAAGATCCAATGTTTTAGATGACTGGCCCAACTGAAAGCTTGTACATTGGATAGTAAGCAAATCCTTTCCTGAATCCATTTCCCAATGTTTATGAATATTTACTGGAATACTTCACCTCTGCTCCTTTCCCTCTTTGCTCATCCTGGTCTTACATTGAACCCTTCTTTCCTGATAACCAGCAACCGAATAAAAAAAATTCAAACAAACCCTGTGCCTATAACTAGCCTAACATCTTAACATTCGAGTTTCAAAGACATATACACCTTTGATATAACATAGAGAGATCCCTCTCTGGACCTAGGAGGGCTAGATCCTGAGGTCTGGAAGTGGTTTCGATGTTGTCTTATCTTTTGGTATTTCCAACCTTGCCAAAACATAGGAACCCCAACATAATGACGACTCCACTGGGGAAAATATGAGAGCTTATCACTGCTAAACATTAATCTGCCTCCCAGTATCGTCACCAACATAATGGCGACTCCGCTGGGGAAATTCTAAATTTTTCTCATATTACTCCATCATAAGCCTCAGAAAACCTACAATCTCTGGTTAGGTTGGTAATTAAACTCTCCTATCCACACATCAACCTCTATACCATTTGTTGTGTTCTCCCATGCTCTTGGACAGAGTCTAGAAAGGGCCAGGTAGCCTCCAGATCTCACACTCTTGAGTGAGGTGACATATCTAGTAAAAGCCCTCCCAGTCAATCTCTGGTTAGAGTTTGCTGAGTTTTGAAGATATCCTTGAAAAAGGACATCTCATAAGCACTGTGGTGGACAGTGTACCCTCCAAGAACATCCTAAACCTTTCCACCTGGCGACTCCATATTCCCTAAACGTTTTAATGACTCCACTGGTGATCAGTAGGTCTGCTGATTATCTTGGTTCACATTAGACTCCACTGGGAGACCAACCTCCATAACAGCATCAACCACAGTAGAAGTAACAAAAAGGGTTAAGCTGCTTGGTTAGAAAACAACATTCTGGCTTCTAGAACCATTCATACAAGAGCTTACCCTATCCTAGACCCACTTGAAATAGTTGACAACCCTGAGAGCATCCTCAAGGGAGCTCCTACACCTAAAAGACCAACTATTTCCAGTTACCTCCATAGAGCTAACTTTGCACCAGAAGATCTTACAGCTCTATCACACTTTCACCTTGACCCAGACCTACCCGATAGATTACCTAGAACTAGGTCATTCAGTATCTTAGACCAGCCAAACCCTAAGCTTCCTAATTCGCCATCTCATATTGGTCAACCCATTAGGGACGGAGGAACCCCTCCATCTACACCCCCTAATATTCACTTCATTCAAAACTTGGGGCTTTCCCACCCTAAATCTGCTCAGCAAACCTCTGCTGGCCATAATATCCCTATCATCCATATACCAGTTGCCTAGGTCCATCCTTTACCCCATCAAAACATCATAATGGCAACCTGGTATGCACCCCTGGTTTTACCTCAGCCTCTAGTACCCTTACCCAACAATTATCAGTCAAAGATCCCACACTTCACTGCAAAGGAGTCCATCACAGCCCAACAACATGTAGATAAGATGGAAGACTCTTTTGACTACATGGAAATAGATGACGGTACAATCAAAATGAGAATATTTTCCTAGAGCTTAGGGGGTGATGTGAAGAAATGGTTTAAAGGCCTACCTCCAGGTAGCATTAATGATCTTCCGGGTTTATATCAAACTTTCATAAACAAATGGGAAGCTAGGGAAAACCCTCGCTAACTCCTGGCAGAATACATGACCCTGAAAAGAAACGTAGGAGAGAGTGTCCACGATTACACAACAAGATTTAATAACATTTACAATGCCCTCCCTCCACATATGAAACCTCCACAAGGTATGGTTTTAGCAAAATACCCCGAAGGATTTGATGCTGACATGGCCTATGAGCTTAGGGATAAAGATTATAACACATTGGAGGACATGCAGAAAGAAGCAGTGAACATAGAGGCAAATCTGATTGAGAAAAGAGCAAGAGTAAGATCTGAGAGGAGGGTAACATATAAGGATGACAATGTAGCTTCCAAATTTGACCCAAATTATGACAAATTGTCCAAAAATGTGGAAAGGTTACAACAAATGATGGAAAAAATGGTTGTCACAGTCAGTAACCAGAATAGAAATCAAACCTATAACCAGAACCAAAACTTTAGAAGGAACAATAACACTCCCAATAGACAAAAAAAATCAGATCAACAAGTTATTCTCCCATTCCAAAACTTTCTTGACGAGGATGAGGGAATCATAGAGGAGTCTGAAGGGAATACAATAAACATGTTTGAGGTAGAAAACTCAATCCATAATTGTGATTTAAAGGAAGATCAACCCTCACCTTCATACTGGGATGAGGAATGGTTAGAAACCGAAGATTACAGATTAGGATTTGAAAATGCCATGATGCAGGTTAGAGAACAATATGAACTCAGAAGGAAGAAGAGTCAAGAAAATTCCAAAGCCAAGACTTCTGAGGTCACCATTAAGAAAAGGCCTGAGAAATCTTCTAAAGGGATTGCTGAAAGTACGAAATTGGCAACCGAGAGTTCTGGTAAGAACTAAGAAAAAGACAACCAAAACACTGGGAAACAAAGGAAACCCACTAGCAGTACGAGCACTTCAGTTAGTACTCCTGATAAAACAGTCCCAAAACCTGTACATAGTGAGAATCTGCACACTGATTCAGCCACCAAGGCAGTCGCTAGCAAAACAGAGTCAAACATTCCAAAGAGTCAATCCACTTTCAATTTGGAAAGTGAGATTGCAAAGATTAAGATCTCTGTACCACTCTCTGAGTTGGCCACTCAGGATGTATATAAAGGCCTGATTTTGAAATATTTGAACCTAAGTGAGAGTGGTGACACTGTAAATCTGAATGATGATCAGCCTGCTCTCCTGTTTGGACCTAAGATAGAGGGGAAGTTTCAGGAAGGGTTAGTTCCACCTTTCTATATTAGTCTCAACATTCATGACAAGATCCTGCATAATGCAATTCATGATTCTGGAGCATCTCACAACCTAATGCCTAAGGTAGTCATGGAGAGGTTAGGCCTAGAGATAACTCTTCCCTACAAAGATTTATAATCTTTCGACTCTAGCAAAGTAAAATGCCTAGGCCTGATCAAAGACCTATGTGTGAGCTTAATTCAAATCCCAGCTAAATGTATGGTCATGGATGTTGTGGTGGCAGATGTACCACCCAAGTATGGCATGTTATTATCGAGGTCTTGGGGAGCCAAGCTGCAGGGCACAATGCAGATGGATGGCTCATATGCCACAATTCCTATCTTTGGCCATCCTAGAAAACTGTATAGGGAGGCACAGATGAAATTCCTAGTCAGTAGCCCCGAAAAACCAAAAAATTCACCTGTTTATTCTGTACACACAGACCTTGACTCCTTCATCTTTTGTAATGATGAATCCTTAGAAGGATCAGAGTCCCAAAACAGAGATACAAACGAAGAGGCAGAAGCTATTTATTTTAACATAATGGCTACTCTGGATTAAGAGGAAAACGAAGAGGAAAACAACAATGAAATCTGTAGACAATGCAGCAGAGACCTGACTCTGAGTGAACAAGAAACAGAAGGAAAATAGCCAACCAGTCCTACCCCGCAAACTCCTTCACCACACGAAGAACTGAATAGCTCACAGCCTAATGCAGACTCTGTAACACAACACAATAGAGAACCCAACCATAGGGAGAGAAATGATAGCGAAACCAAGAATGAACGAAACCAAGAATGAAACCCTGTGGGTAATGAAATTTGATGGGTCTTGCACCAAGAGGGCCGCTGGAGCTGGGGTGTGGCTGCATAACACAGAGAATGACTACGCGGAAATCCATGCTTGTAATTTTCATTTCAAATGTACGAATAATGTTGCAGAATACGAGGCTCTAATCCTGGGTCTAAATCTATTGAAGAAGTTAGGGGCCCGGAAGATAGCTGTGCAGGGAGACTCAGAGTTGGTCATAAAACAAGTAAACGGTGAATACATAGCCAAACACCCTAGGTTGAGGGCATATAGGAACGATGCCGTGGACATATTGAGAACATTTGTTGAATACGAATTAGTGTTTGTTCCTAGGAGTCAAAACGTCATTGCAAGTGGATTGGCTTGCCTAGCCAACTCATACCCTAAAACTCCAAATGACCAACCGATCATCATACAGACCAAATTCAGACCTGTAGTGCCGGACAATGAAAAATATTGGCAGGTTTTTGAAGAAGATAAACAGATTGAGGATTTTCTGATAGGTAGAAATGAGTTTGAATTTTCTGATTCAGACTCCAAATCTGACAGCATCTGCCTAAGTGAAGAGTCCTCAGACGAGGAAGAACCACCCAGTGACATAGAAATAAACGCTTTGAATGAAGAAATTGGAAATTCGACCACAGAATGTAAAGACGCAGAGAATGAAGAGGTCGAGGTGCTACAGGCCAAAGATAAGAACTTACCTCGAGGTATGGCGCCGTTAGAAGACCTTTTTGACTTTGACAACGTAGCAAAGAAGCCCACCATAGAGCACGCGGACTCTGATGTGGAAGAATGCAATATAGGCACAAAAGACAAGCCAAAAATGATTAAATTGGCTAAGTCTCTCCCGGAAAACATGAAAAAGAAATACATTGACCTTTTCAAGGAATTTATTGATGTGTTTGCTTGGGGCTATGAGGATTTAAAAGCTTATGACACGAACATCATACAGCACAAAATACCTTTAAAAGAGAATCAGAAACCCTTTAGACAAAAACTTCGTAGGATAAATCCAAAACGGTTGCCTGCAGTGGAAAAAGAGATTAGAAAGATGTATGAGGCGGGCATAATTATTCCCGTAAGGTGCTCTGATTGGGTTTCAAATTTAGTGGCTGTAAGAAAGAAAACTGGGGAGATCAGACTGTGTATTGATTTCAGGAATCTTAATAGAGCCTCACTCAAAGATAACTACCCTCTGCAAAAAATGGAACATATTCTTCAGAAAGTAGTAGGCTCCAAAAGAATCTCCCTGCTAGATGGTTTCTTAGGCTACAACCAAGTCCTATTTCTCCCAGAAAATCAACTCAAAACAGCCTTTACCACTCCATGGGGCACTTTTATGTATTGAAAGATGCCTTTTGGGTTGATGAACGCTGGTGCAACCTTCCAAAGAGCGATGGATATAGCTTTTTCAGATGAGATAGGGCACTTTATTGTGATTTACTTGGATGACATAACAGTATTTTCCAAAACTGAAGAAGAACATCTGAAACATCTCAGGAAAGTGTTTGAAAAATGTAGAAGGTTTGGCCTGTCCCTGAATCCTAAAAATACTGTATATGGGTTGCAAGAATGAAAACTTCTCGGCCACATTATATCTGAAAAAGGGAATTAGGATAGACCCACAAAGAGTTGAGGGAATACTACAAATCACACATCTGAGAAACATCAAATAATTACAGTCCTTCATTGGGAAAATAAATTTCCTTAGGAGATTCATTCCCAACCTGGCTGAACACCTTAGGAACATGACTAACATGCTGAAGAAAGGTGAAGGAGTTAAATGGACTGTCGGAGCTAAACAATATTTTGAATCAGTGAAACTTGCACTCACCCAAGCTCCGATTCTGATTAGCCTTGATTTCTCAAAAGACTTCCTGATATTTTCATTTTCCTTT
Organism: Pinus albicaulis; assembly: GCA_034641835.2. NCBI lineage: Eukaryota > Viridiplantae > Streptophyta > Pinopsida > Pinales > Pinaceae > Pinus > Pinus albicaulis. The sequence goes on along the minus strand of CM076578.1, from coordinate 355,184,791 downwards.
GAGCACACAGTGGCCGCAATCTTGCTGCAGAAAAACACAGAGGGAATGGAACAGCAAATTTCCTTTTTTAGCAAAGCGCTCAGAGATGCACACTTGAAATACAGGCCTATGCTCTGATTAAGGCCTTGAAAGAGTTCATGGTGTACATATTGCATTCTCATACCATAGCTTATGTGCCCAACATCATAGTCAAAGATATACTGTCCCAAGACCCGGATGGGAAGAGGGGAAAATGGACTGCTGTGATTTTAGAGTATGATCTTGAGATAAAGCCCACCAAGTTGATCAAAGGCCAAGTCTTAGCTAAGTTAATGGCTGAAACAAATATGCAAGCCCTTGACATTAACATGATAAACACCTTGGATGAGCAACAAGAATTTCCTGATCCCACTGTTGAGGAAAATTTTCAGAGCTCTCCTTGGTATTCTGACATTTTGTATGTGCTTACACACCTCAATGCCCCACCCGAACTGTCAAAGACTAAGGCCAGATTCATAAAACTTAAAGCCAGGAACTACTTCATTTTGAATGAAAACTTATACTGGAAAAACCCAAATGGCCTATTACTTAAATGTTTGCCTGAAGCAGAGGCAGAAAGGATTAAAACAAAATGCCATGCTGGAGAGTGTGGAGGCCACCTGAACTGGAAGGCCACTGCAAACAAAATACTTAGGGCTGGTTATTACTGGCCCACACTCTTCAATGACATCCATAAGATGGTAATTACCTACCACAAATGTCAGATTTTCAAAGGCAAGAGGAAACTCCTTCCCCTCCCATTACAACCCATCATTGTTAAAGGTCCTTTCATGCAATGGGGCCTAGATTTTATTGGGGAAATCCACCTTGCTTCTTCTGCACAACACAAATGGATCTTAACAGCCACAGACTACTTCACTAAGTGGATAGAGGCCATACCCACTAGGAATGCCATCGATTCAGTCATCATTAGGTTCCTAGAAGGTCATATCCTCTCTCGGTTTGGTTTCCCAAGGAAAATAATCACCGATAATGTTGCTGCTTTTGGATCCAATAAAATGGTTGATTTTTGTCACAGGTATCAAATAACACTTGTTCATTCAACTGCCTATTACCCTCAAGGTAATGGCTTGGCTGAATCATCAAACAAGAGCCTAGTGGCCGTCATCAAAAAGCTGCTGGAAGAGAACAAAAAGTCATGGCATAACAAGTTAGTACATGCCTTGTGGGCTGATAGGCTTACAACAAAAAAATCCATTGGCATGTCACCATTCCAGCTTGTCTATGGAACAAAAGTAGTTTTCCCTACCAGCCTTGGAGTACCAGTAATCAAACTTGTCCAGGAGATCCAAACAGAAGAAGACAATATGGTGAGAGGGATAAACCAAACGATCCATCTTTATCAAACAAGGGAAGAGGTATACAACAGAGCAGTGAAAGTTCAGGAAAATATAAAGAAATTATTTGACAAAAGAACCAAAGCTGCTGATTTCAAAATTGGGGATAAAGTTCTGAAGTGGGACTCAAGAAGAGAGGATAAAGGAAAGCACAACAAGTTTGACAGTCTGTGGCAAGGTCCATACCTTATCCAGGCCACGGTGGGTCCAAATGCCTTCTTCCTATAGGAATTAGATGGTACAAAGTTGTTTGGGGATCCTGTCAATGGCAGGATGCTTAAGCACTACTTTTGTTGATTTAAAATTTCCAGTTTCCCTTCCCATTGTACATACCATTGCAGTTTTTTATTTTCAAGAAAAAGGAGAAAATGTTTCAAAAAAGAGAGGAAAGGAGAGGTTCAGACATGCTCTAAACATGAACCTCTGATGAGAAAAATATTGGCTCTAATATGATCAAAACCTGAGCCAAAGAAGGTAAATACAGTTGGTCCTAACATGCTCAAAATATGGACCAGCAAAGAAAGAGAAGAATCAACTCTAACATGCCAAAAACCAAAGCTGAAATGAAGAAAAGACGTGACTCTAACATGCTCAGAACTTGAGTCACAAGAAAAGAAGGACACATCAAGTTTCAGATTTCAAGCCTTCACAGTTTTTTTTTCAGTATTCTGCAATTTTCTGTCCATGTGCAACTGCCTTTATGCCTTGGGCTCACAGCAAGTCAGACAGTCTAATCCTGACTTTACTTTTTTTCAATTTCTGTCGTAGAATATAGAGAAGAAATCTGCTAGATAGTTTAACCCCAGCAGATTATAGTTTAGGTAGAGAAACATATGAGACCAACAGTCTAATCTGGTCTCATGGAGCAATAAGGGTAGAAATAGAATAGGTTTATTTTCTTGTTTGTAAAAAATAAAAAGATGTAAAGGGTATGATAGTTCAAATGCACCCTAGAAGAAAAAATTCTAGGATTGTAGGATGGGTAGGTAGATTTTTGGGATGTTTTGCTGATCTGACATATTTGTGGTAGCTGAAAATCAAAGAAGAAAGGTGGCTTAAGCAGCAGGCCTCTGGCCTACACCAAAGATCATTTTCTGAATTCTTGACTCCTTCAAGAAGAAGCCATCCCCATGTGGAGCCACTGCTAGCCCCTTATGAATTTCTTGACAAGCAAGCAAGGGGCTAGATTGTTTCATAAGCCTTCAAGGAATGCATTTCTCTTGAAAACACATCATCCTTGAAGTCTTGTTAGTTTTCCTGCCTTTGACTGTTTCCCTCTGCTGGTCTGCTCTCAATGAACCTTTCTAAATGACTAAAATTTTGCTCAAAAAGGCCTTATTTCACCCCTTGTATCTCTGCAAATTCCCCCCCATCTTATTATTTTCCCCTTTTCCCAAGGTCCCCTTTGTTCCCCCTAATTTCCCCCTTCACCCTCCAAAATTTTCCCAAAATCCCCTTGAAGTATCACCCTTGCCCTTGTTTCCCCGAATCTCCCCTATATCTCCCTATCGTTACCCTCCTTAGGCCTCGAAATGCATAAAAAGGGGTTAAAAACCCACTTTTGGACCATATAATAGGCCTAGCCCCTCCCCGCTAGCCCTTTGAACCATTTTTCTCCATGTAACCCAGCGCTGGGACCAAGCGCTTAAGTCCCAAGTGCTAATCGCAATCGAAAGATTGGCGGAGGGTCAAATTCCTTTGTAAAACTCAAAAGTTCCGATGCGATTGGGCTATAGTGTAAAGTCTCTGATGTGTGTTCAACCATTGATCCGCTGTATAAATCCAACAGCCCGCGCAATATCGCAAGATTTTCAATCACAGCCCTTATGATTTCCCCTCCGATTGGTCCATCGCAAGCGATTGCGATGCGATTGATCGCAACATCCCCCGATCGCTGTCTCCCTCGATCAATCGCAAGCCCTGTGTTCCGATCCCCGATCCTGCCATCTCCCAATTACATCCTGACCGTCCATCCTCCCTGCTGATCCGACGGTCATCGCTCCTCCCGCCTAATCGCAATCGAAAGTTGTAATGTGTGTCACCCCTGTTTTCCCCCGATTGCGATTGCTCCAACCAAATCCTAGCCATCCATTCCCCTGTTGATCCTACGGTCCGGCTCAGATCGCTCCATCGCAATCGCAGCATTCCATCGCATGCCCCCTTCCGATCGCCCGATCACATCAGCCCCCAATCTGATCTTGACCGTCCATCTGGCCCGCGATCCGACGGCCATTGCACACCCCAATCGCAACCCTTTCCCAATCGCAATTGGAAGTATGTTAATGTGTCACCCTTGCCTTTCCCGATTGCGATGCTCCGAAGCAAATCTGACCGTCCATTGGGACTGAGGATCTGATGGCTCGGATCTGATTGCATATCCGCCTCCATTGGGTCCCACCATGTACGATATTTTCCGCGCATTTTCATAACAATTTCACCCATTTCTTTGTATTTTAATTTAAAACCAAAGTCTCATGTCGTCATTAAAGGTCTCGTCTTCCATTATATTTCATATTGTCGTCCCTCCGATCAATCTCCGCTGTTGATTTTTGTTCCCGGACCATGATCTGACGGTCTGCGCTACATGTTACCACTGAAACCCTATTATTCATAAGTTTTCACCATTTCATTGCATTTTGTTACCATTATTCAGTGAAAAGCCACCATTCTGCCACCGCCGCGCTACCATTTCATCCACCCCCCATTGCATTTTTTTCTGAGTCCAGCTGAGTGTTCCGCAAGGTGCAGAAGTAAAAACACCGCCAGGTTCACACAGTGTGGATACAACAGTAAGTTTTCCACAGAAAGAGGCAAAGGAATTAATGAATGATAGGTCTCCACAATGTATTTCTCCAAAGTAGGACAGTTTTCCCATGTTGTTTTGATTATATGCTGTGCTACAGAGGAGTTTTCTGCCCATGACACAATCTAAAGCAGTCAAAGCATTTGTTTCACCAGTATGGCAAGCCATTCCGCCATTTATCTACCATTTTGTTTATTCACCAAGAGTACCACAGAGTACAACAAGACATAAATGCATCAAAGCCCTAAATAGAGTAAATGAAGCCTGATGAAAACCATTTTTTCCTCCAAAGTGCCAAAGATTAATGCTCCGAGTTAAAACAGAATGGGTTTCGACCCTCTTCATCTCCTGAGTGTTAATATTGCATTTAGTTCCTTACCTACCTCCTCTGCTTCTTTTTTACTATAAAAATAAGGAAGAAACTATTGTAAAGGTTGTTGATCAGTTATCAGAGAATTGCAAGTAGTTTCTTTTGAGACACAGTCTCTGTGTAAAGTTTTAAGATAGGTTGAAGGAGATGTTTTCAGACTGAGTATTCATCTATTGGCAATGTTGTACTTGATTGGTATTGCTATTTAATATGACAATCACATTTCTTTGGATCCTGATATGAAGCAGTGGTGATGTTTTCCTATCTTTGTGTTTACATTCATTTCATTTCGTTTCTACTGGCTTGCATCATAATATTGGCATAGGATTTACCCTTGTTAGGTACCCTATGTTTCTGCTCTCCTTGCCATTTATGTTTCTCTTCTGAATGTATTATCTAAGAAATGATTTTAGTTGGTTTAACCAGTGTAGTGGATGTTATTGCCTTCTCTTTGATGTATGAATTAAATGAATTCAGTTCTTAGATGTTTCTGGTTATAGATTTAGTTGGAAGATTTGGGAAAACTGTGGATTAGAGTCAGCCCTATCCACTAGGATCCTTGTGCGACCAACTGGTCTGTAACTTTTTTCTCTGAATTTGTGTTATCTCCTCCCCTCCTACTCTCCATGTCACACAATCATCTTTAAGATCCAATGTTTTAGATGACTAGCCCAACTGAAAGCTTGCACATTGGATAGTAAGCAAATCCTTTCCTGACTCCATTGCCCAATGGTTATGAATATTTACTGGAATACTTCACCTCTGCTCCTTTCCCTCTTTGCTCATCCTGGTCTTACATTGAACCCTTCTTTCTTGATAACCAGCAACCAAATCAAAACAAATCAAACAAACCCTGTGCCTATAACTAGCCTAACATCTTAACATTCGAGTTTCAAAGACATATACACCTTTGATATAACATAGAGAGATCCCTCTCTGGACCTAGGAGGGCTAGATCCTGAGGTCTGAAAGTGGTTCTGATGTTGTCTCATCTTTTGGTATTTCCAACCTTGCCAAAACATGGGAACCCCAACACCCACCTCATCATCAATGGCCTTGTAACTTGACTTTCTTCAAACATATCATAGGCCTTTCTCCATTTAATCTGATTGATAGTGTAGGAGGTGAAGGCTTTCAAATTAATATCCCCCATGAATGGAACGTGTGTGAAGGCCTGATCGTGCCTTAGGAAGTAACCATGCATGTAGAGTTTTCACATTAAGTGCTGACCTATGATGTCATGAATTTTCAAAATACGAAGCAACTGGATTGGATCGTCAATTTTGTGACAAATTTCCTTATATATACTCTCCAAACAAAAGAAAAGAAACTGTTCATGAAGGACTAAGGCATAACTATGAGTGAGAGGTCTACAGGCCATTACTTGTTGCGCCAAGGTAAATATCTTCTCCTTATTTGATTGCAGCATTTGCACTTGTTCTTCTATCTCCTTTATCTTGCCCTATTGTTTTTCTTGCCTCTGTCGCGCTCTATCAACTGGTCTATATACCCTGTAGCAATCCTAGCAACCTACTCTCAAACCCACATTGTCTCCTTCTTATGTCCATTTGCAGCAGATTTCCATCTCTGAATTTTAGTAGCTAGGAAGAATTCTCGGCCTTCAAATAGATGTTCAATCAGACCAGTCTGTATAGCCATAGAGGAGACCTCAATTTTAGGTTTTATTTCCTGCCACTTATATACTTTTACCTTCTTCTTCAACTGGGATACTTGCCTCTTCAACTCCCAAACATCCTTCTTCAACAGCATGGTTTCATTGAACTAACGCTGATACCTTTTCTTGAGAGGTAATATCGTGCTTTCACACTGTTCAATTCACTCTTGTTTGACAATGAATTCATCTCCCAGACCTGTAGCAGGTTCAGGACATCAATCTCCTCCATTAATCGTTGGGACGAGCAAAACCCCCTTGATCATCCTGGTATCATAGACTGAAAAGGAGAACAAGGAATACCTTCATCGCCCTCGTTTCTAACTTGGGCCGAACCTTTATGCATTACTTCTTCAGTGGGGGTCAACACTAGTTCTTCTGAAACAATGTCAACTTTGAGGATTGTTTCCTTTCTGTACTCCTGTCCTTCGTGGATTTCTTCCTCACCTGCATTTGATACAGGTTCTTGTGGAACAATGTCGAATTCGTGGGTTATTTTTCTCTGTATCCCAGTTCTTCATGCATTTCTTCCTCTCATGCGGTCAATATTGGTTCTTGTGGAGCAGTGTCAAATTTGTGGATTATTTCTTCTCTGTCTTCCTATTCTGACTGAATCATGGGTGGTTCTTGTGTGACACCCTTGCTTGTTTCAATATTCATATCTTCTTGGGCAGGTGATGTTATACCTTGCGTAACAAAATCATTTTGCATCCCTCTGTCTGATGTTCCACCTTCCTGTTCTTCATTAATTAAATTCGATGACTGTAGAACAATCTCAACTTCGTTCTCTATACCCATAATTCCTTCATCTGTAGGTTCCTTAGGAGAGGATGGTTCTTTTCTGGCAGCCTCGACTGTATCAAAAATTGTCTCCTCCATCCACATTTCTTCCGGTTCTTCCTGATCTATCTCCATGTCCATTTCTTCCAGTTCTTGGTCTATTTCCATTTCCTCTAACTATTCTTCTTCTGCTAAATTAGCTGGAGGTACTGGTTCTTCCTCTCTAGCAGCAATAACAACTGCTATCTCTTCTTCTGATGACTCGTAGAGTTCTTCCCAGGAAACTTTAAATCAAACTATTGCATGCATGACCAATAAATGAACCAGTCCATGATTGGAGAGGATTGCCAGCATCTGGCGCAAACGCCGAGCGGACTGTGCCATGTGATGAGGTTTTTTTAATAAAAGTAAAGGCATGTTTAAGGAATGAATCTGTGCCTACAAAAATTGAAGGTGAGCCAGAATTTTGAAATGGTATTTGAACAGAGTTGTGGCCCATCCTTCGCAGGTTATGTATTTCATCACAAAGCCTGCTACCTCGTTCCATGGATATGGTACAGATTTGCGCTCATACTCCCTCCCATATTGAAAGACGCTTTCTCCTGCCTGCAAAAACAGTTCAGGGAACTTCAGGAGGGGAATTCTCCGAGAAAACCACTGCTGCCTTGCTATCTTAGCCCGCTAACTTCCACGATTACTTCTTTGGTGACGAGAATTTCTAATCCTATGACCCGAGAGAATTTCTCATTAAAATTTAGCGCAAACTCCGTCGTGATTCCCTTGTTGAATCCCTGCAATATATTGAAGTATATATCCTATCCTACATTGAGAAAAACTTGCCACATATATGGATTGATGCGGACTAAGATTGTATTTTTAGGTTCATGGCACATATCCAGTCCACCCATTCTATAGAGACTATAATAGCGCTTTGGAACAATAGACTGTTGGAAAGAGTGGTGGGTACCAAATTTGGCAAAAAAAACATGGTGAAAAATGAGGGGTAATAACGGCAAATGCGGATGGTGATTCTCGGGAAACAAATAAAATCATCGAAAAGTATGGTAAGTGAGATGGATGAAATAGTAATTATTTCATATGAGGTGGAAAGGACTAATCGATTCATGTCATATACGTGTTTCTCATCCAAATACATCTTTAATGACTATATATAATATGGTAAGGATCGTAGGGTGTACCATCACATGAAATTGTAATAATGAATTTTTGAATAATCATTACGTCGTCGTTTAGTTATGGCGACAGCACCCCCCCCCCCCCTGCCAACTTAAAAGTAGCCGTCCACGACATCAATGTCTTATGCATGTAATATTTAATTAAATCCATAAGAGTCAAATGGAGACATACTTGGCAGCTTACCTGGAGGAAGTGACAGTTGGTAGGATAACGACACAGTAATGATGCTGATGGAGTAACAACATCGAGGAGTAGTAGCATCTGGAGTAACAACATTGCAAGTAACATCATCGAGTAGCAACATCACAAGTAGTAGCATCCAGAGTGACAACACCATGAGTGGCAGCATCTGGAGTAAAAACATTGCTTAGCAGCATCACGAGTAACAAAATCTGGAGTAACAACATCTAGATTAACAACATCATGAGTAGCAACATCCGAAGTAACAACATCGAGTAGCAGCGTCACGAGTAGCAGCATCCGGATTAATAACATCTAGAGTAACAACATCACAAGTAGCAGCATTCGAAGTAACAACATCTGGAGTAACAGCATCACAAGTAGGAACATCCAGAGTAACAACATCTAGAGTAATAACATCACGAGTAGCAACATCTGGAGTAACAACATTGAGTAGCAACATCACGAGTAGTAGCATCTGGAGTAACAACATCTAGAGTAACAACATCACGAGTAGCAGCATTCGGAGTAACAAAATCACGAGTAGCAACATCCGGAGTAACAACATCGAATAGCAGAAACCAAGGAGTAACAACATCATGAGTAGCAGCAAGCAAGGAGTAACATCATCGATACTTAGAAAATTTTCAAGCTCTGAAACATTACTCCTTAGTAGTAACTCCTGCAAAAAGACAAGAAATAAATTGTATATATATATATATATATATATTATTTTTTTTATTAATTTTTTAATTATTATTATTATTTTTTTAGAACAAGGATGCAGAGGAAGAGTTCTCTGCGTTGATAACCTTCAAACCATATTTCTCAGAGAGATGTTTGATGAAATCATCCTTAGAGGCTGGGCAGTGGTATAATATTAGGCGATATCTATTTTCTATGAAAGAAGCACATGTATCATCAATTGTAACTAGCCTGACTGGTCCATTATTGAATACAAAGCCCACCTCGTAAGGTCCCATCCAGTGAGTGCAAAGCTTTCCCTTAAAATATTTAAAACGGAAGTCATAAAGTAATGCCAAGTATCCCCTATGAAACACCTTGTTTTTGATAAACTTATCGTGCCATTTCATCCTCTCTTGTTGAATAGCAGTATTCCTCTGGACAACCATTGAACGGATTTCATCTAGTTCATTAAGCTGAGCCAATCGTTGTTTCTGGGCATCTGACAGATCCAAACCAATTTAAAGAGTTGTTCTGAGTGTACTGATTTCAAATTCTATTGGAAACAATAGGGATTTTCCATAAACCAACTCAAATGGTGAAAACCAGTTGTGTTTCACCATGTTGTTTTGTATGCCCAGAGAACTTTAGGTAGATTCTGAGCCCAATCCCGAAAATGGTATGCCACAGCTTTTGTCAAAATATTTTCCAATGTCTTGTTTGTTCTTTCCACTTGTCCATTCACATGGGGGTGGTATGCAGATGTCACCCTGTGCTTGACCCCATATTTATGCATAAGCTTTGCTATCATGTGTGATGTAAATTATGCTCCTCCATCTGAAACAATCTCCCTCGGAGTACCGTAACGAGCAAAAATTTCTTCAAATAGAAAATCTGAAACCACCTGTTTTGTTACTTTCGCAACAACTTTGGCTTCTACCCACTTAGTCATGTAATCAGTGAAGACCAAAATTTGAACCTTTTGCTGGGAGGGTGGGTTGAAGGGTCCAACGAAATCGATAGCCCATTTCTCAAAAGGTTCGAGGACTACCTGTGGCTGCAAAGACATTTCATCAGCTCGACCGAGCTGCCCCATGCGCTGGCAAATATCACACCTCCGGACATAATTTTGCACATCCCGAAAGCTAGAAGGCTAATAATATCCCATTTGTAGCACCTTATGTCCTGTTATTTTATTTTCAAAATGCCCCCCACAAGGGCCATCATGGGCATCCTTCAGCACTTCATAAATATCATCCTCAGATACATAGTGCTGAATCTTCTTATCGAGTCCTGTATGAAAGAGGTACCTTGCTATCTAGGAATATCGGGCACTGTGATGAATAAATTTTCATTGCTCCCTGTATGACAAATGATGAGGCACCTTCCCTATAGAAATATAGTTAGCAATATATGCATACCACAGAGGGTTAGTGGAAATTGAAAAAATATGCTCATCGAGAAAACTATCTTCTATAGGTGTGCATTCATCATTGTTATCCATTCTAGACATAAAATCAACAAATACATTATCTTTTCCTATTTTGTCTACTATTGTGATATCAAATTCTTGAAGCAGTAGCAACCATCTTGTAATGCGACCAGGAGTGATAGGTATATTCATAAAATACATTATTGATGCATGATCAATATGTAAAAAAGTAGGATACACGGTGATGTAGTGTCGAAAATTGTTGATAGCATAGATGACAACCAAGAATTCTTTTTTAGTCACAGTGTAATTCAATTCAGCAGGAATTAAATTCTTGCTGACATAGTAAACTTCATATGGTGTTTTGGTTACCTGCTGTCCTAAGACTCCTCCTACTACTATCTGAGAGGCATCAACATGTATGTGAAATGGAAATTCCCAATCAGGTCCTTGAAGGATCAGAGCTTTGAAAACTAGTCCCTTGATTTTCATGAAAGTCTCTTCACAGTCTTCTGTCCACAAAAATTCTGCATCTTTTGTTAGCAATGGAAAAAGTGGATGTGCTATTTTAGCAAGTTTTTCTATAAAATGTCTGTAATAACCAACACAACCAATAAAGCTACATACTTGTGTGGGTGTCTTGGGTACTGGGAAGTGTAGTATTACCTCTACTTTGGCCAGATCAACTATAATTCTAGCAGCTGAGAGAAAATGTCCCAATACTATCCCTTCTTCCCTCATCATATGCCATTTGACTGTACTCAAAGATACATGGGTATTCTTACATCTTTTGAGTACTTTTTCCAGATTTTCCAATCCTTCTTCAAATGAGTTTCCATATGGAGTAAAATCATCCATATATATTTCAACACTGTCATCGACTAAATCAGAAAAAATTCCCAGAATTTCCTTCTAAAAGGTAGCAGGTGCATTACACAGACCAAATGGGAGGACCCTGTATGAAAAGGTCCCCCATGGGCTTGTGAAGGTTTTTTTTTCTTGGTCTTTCGGGGCTATCTAGATCTGGTTATACCCGTTAAACCTATCTAGGATTGAGAATAAATTCTTCCTAGCCAGAGTATCCAGGACTTGGTTAATGAATGGCAAAGGGAAATGGCCTTTTTGAGTTTCCTTGTTTAGCGCCCTATAATCTACGTAGATCCTCCATTTACTATTATTTTTGGGAATGATACCCAGCGGAGACACCCATTGGCTATCCGAGATGGGGTAAATGAAAACTACATTCAATAATTTCTGTAATTCTTCCTTGAAAATGTTCTTTAGAGCAGGGTTCATTCTTCATTGGCGCTGTCTCACAGGGCGGAAATATTCCTTAATATAAATATGATGAGTACATAAAATAGTAAGGATCCCCTTCATGTTGGTATAATCCCAGGAAAAAGCTTCCTGATGGTCTTGAAGGACTTTCAAAAGATGCTTTGTCTAGGATTCTGAAAGATTGGGGTTGATATTGAGTGTCTTCCCTAGTTCAATTTCAATCGGAATACTATCATGGGATGAATTTACAAGAATGTATTCAATTTAATCTTTTGGTTTGATGTTTTCCTGCGTCTCACAACTCATAGCAGACTCTAAAATTTGACGAGTTGAATTGGAAACAGAACAGGGATCATTAATAAAAGTGTTAATGGTATCATCCTCAGTTTCTGTTTTGAATTGAAGGGCCTGCCCAATGGTGAGGGTTGGTCTAACTTATTCATTTTCAGGTTCAGAATCTTCTATTGGCAGATGTTTCTATCTGGATAATAGTTTTTCAGATGGGTTGGGTTCTGCATGAGGGTAGAGAGTAAGGTTCTTTGTAACCATCCCACTTGATATAATCATATGTCCAGATCGACACCCAATATAGGCATCTGCAGTTATGAGCCAAGGTCTTCCCAAGATCAATGGATGACCACCAACTGAGGATCATGTCTGTAATACAAGGAGGTCCACAGGATAATGCCATGATTCCACTGAAATAGTCACATCTTCCAACTTCCCTACCGGTTTAATTGTAAACCTATCTTCCAATTCCAAGATAGTAGGGGTTGGCTTAATTTTTTTGAGACCTAATGCATTCATTTCTTTGGAGGTAATGATATTGATGGCAGCACCCAAATCTATCAATACATTTGGGATTTAAACCCCATTTATTTGTACTGTTAGAATTGAAAGAATTCCCATTAAACACAGGCTTCAACTGTGTTTAATGGGCATTATTTCAATGGATGCTTCTTTCTGCACTGTGGGAAGAATATAGCCATAGGCTTCTCCAAATCTATTTGTTTCTGTCTCGCTTGCAAAGTGTCCATCTGGGTGGATAATGTGCTTAGGATATCAGTCCTTTGGTTATCTAGTAGGTTTTTGATTTCTGCCATTGTAACCCCTCCACCAGAAGTCTTTAATGACCGAATTCCTTGTCCACTTCTTGCAGACCCTCGTGAACATTGAATGCAAAACTCATAGATGGTGTCGAATTCTTCTTTCGAAATGTCCCCCTTTCCTAATATGTTCAAAATTTGCAAGGAATCTTCCTTAAGTGCCCACAAAAGGATGATATTTAGAATATATTTATCCAGGTCACTATGGCCCAAACTCTACAGTATATATTTGAATCGTTCCACACAATCTTCCATATTCTCATCCTCTTTCTGTACAAACTTAAAAATATCCTCCTTGATGTCACGAGATTTATAGTAATTCTGGTATTTCTCCAAAAATACTTCCTTCATCACATCCCATGAGGAAATAGTCTTTCCTCCTAAACCATGAACCATCGCAGGGTTGTCCCTTTTAAGGTAGAATGGAATATTTTTAGCTTATGAGCATCGGTGATATAATCACACCCTCAACAAACAATGTCAAATTCTAAGAGGAATGTATCAAGGTCTTCAGAGGAAAGCCCATGAAAATTATGCAGAGTTGTTAAAGGAATGGGCTTCAAGGGTACATCACCTATAATGTTTCCAATTGGAAAATTAATAGAAGAACTTGTAGGTACCATGAATATCCTCCAATACTCACCCAGGATTTCAACTGGTTCTATAACTGGTACTTGGGGTGATTCGACTGTAGGAGGTTTCACAACACTCCCTTGGTCTCGTGGTGATGTGAAATCCTTCAGGAGCTCTTCTTCCCAATTGGAATTTCTCAATTAAACTGTAGGAGGTTTCACAACACTCCCTTGGTCTTGTGGTGACACAAACCCCTTTGGGATTTCTTCTTCCTAATTAGAATTTCTCAATTCTTCTAACCCTTTGCATGCTATTTCTTCCCCCTCTGCTGGCAGCAGGGGTATTTCTTCCATTGATACCTTATTTATTCCTCCTTCTGCTATTGAAAGAATTTTGTCTGGTACTGTGGATGGCACTGGCTACTCAACCGAGTGCCCTTCAGACTTCCTTTAAACCATTACCCTGAGAGCGACACAAGAATATGCTTCAGATGATCTCCTAAATATACTTCTTCCTTCCCAGATCCCTTCCTTTCTTTGGGGGTATTCCTCTTCCTCTCTTATTCAGATCTTTGTTCATGCAAATGGTGGGAAGAATTCATTAAAATAACATAAGCGCTCAGGACTCGGAGTAGGACGGATAGTTTCCTCCCCAGGGCGAGAGAGTAGGTTTAAAAATAAAATCAAATAAACTAAAAGAAAATCAAAGTTCAGGACTTAAAGTAGGGTGATAAAATACCATCCCCAAGACCAAAGGTTGGCCCTTCAAAAAAATAATCAAAAAGCAGAAAATTAGAATACTACACTCAGGACCTAGAGCAGGGTAACAAATTCCCTCCCCAAGAAGAGAGATTGGTTCTAAGAGAAACAATGAAAAATAAAAATAAAATTAGAACACTATGATCAGGACTTAGACCAGGGTAATGAATTCCCTCCCCAAGACAAGAGATCAGTTCTAAAAAAAACAATGGAAAAACAAAGAAAATAGAACACTATTCTCATGACTTAGAGCAGGGTAAGAAATACCCTCCCCAAGACGAGAGATTAGTTCTAAAAAAATAATGAAAAAGAGAGAAAATAGAACACTATGCTCAGGATTTGGGGTAGGGTAATAAATTCCCTCCCCAAGACAAGAGATTGACCCTTATATCAATTGCAAATCATGTTCTTACACTTTGTTAGCCTCCCCGGCAGCGATGCCAAAATGTTGGTGTCCAGATGAGAACAAATATTCAAACCCTTTTTCCACATTAGTTATCAATCCAGGTGCGTTGGTTATTACAAGACTAACATGAATAATATATGCAAGAGAAACAACATAATCCAATATTGAATCACAAGCTTAATCAATGAAAACAAGAAAACTACTGTAACAGAAATTAAAGGTAAATTGCAGAATTATAAAAGCATTCACAAAAATTACAGAATCATATCGGAACAAAATTTACAATAATAAACAGAAATGCGAAATCAAAAAAATGAAAATAAAAAAACACCTGATCAGAAGAGTGGGTCCAACTCTCTGATTAGGGTTGCGGTAACTCACAACTCACAAATAGAACAACAAAACACTGTGCATTCAATTGATTAAAAACACTTCTGTTACAATATCCGTATCTTTCTTCTTAACCTTGATTCACAGCCCTAAGGCCCTTTTTTTACAAATTTTTAGGAAAACTTATTTTCCCTCTAACAAATAAATATATAAAATTATACATTTTTTACAACAACAAACTAGTTTCTGAAAGGAAACCATGAAAAGCCTGAAATAGATCTGGGGTAAGTTGGAATCTGTTGCGCTATTGCAGCATGTTGAGATAGCGCTGAGAATTTGAAGTTTATTTGTGGCTTGCAAATGTAATCCCTTTACTTTTCCGAATCTGTGGAAAAAATAGAGTTAATACTTTCATATGTAAAACCTTCACGACTATTACTTTATTAATCAAATATTCCATATAAGACAGTGGGAAGGGATCTACCTTGTGTGTTTTAGAAAAATTAATCATACAAAGAGATAGAAAGGTGGGTGAAAAAGGGAGAGAAAAGTATAAATATTTGGTACCCAACACTGACCACTGATGCCAATAAAATCCTTGATGCTTTGCCTAATCCTCAAGAAATTCAAAAATCAGTCTTTTCCTTTTCTCCAGATAAAGCCCCTAGACCTGATCGCTTCACTGATAGTTTTTATCAAACCTATTGGCATCTAATAAAACGAGATTTATGCCAAATGATCGGGTACTCCTTGAATATATCATACATCAACAGTGGAATAAATTCAGCCTTTTTAGCCTTGATACCAAAAGAACGAAATCCATCCTCTTTTTCGAGATTTAGGCCAATTTCCCTCTGCAACTTCTCTTATAAAATTATTGCCAAAATCCTAGCCCTTAGATCGAAAGTCCTCATGCCCCTCCTCATCTCTCCTAATCGAGGTGGCTTCGTCTTGAGAAGAAAAATATATGACAATATAATATTAATATAGGAAGCCATCGAATCAAGTTGGATACGTGAGGAGCAAGGAATGGTAATTAAACTAGATATGGCCAATGCATTTGCTAGGATTCGACAGAAATTTATCCTTGACATAATGAACAAGATGGGATTTAAACAGACCTTCATCGAATGGATAGAGAAATGCATTGCCAAGCCTTGGATCTCTCCTCTGATTAATGGTAGGGGGGTGGTTTTTTCCAAGCATCAAGAGGTCTCCGACAAGAGTGACCTCTCTCACCATTTCTATATATATTGGTTGGAGAGGCTCCTTGTCACATCCTTGAAGCAGCAAGGTCCAATGAAAACATCCCAGGAATTAGATTTAAAGAAGGAATCAAAAGCATAAATCATGGGAAATTTTCTGATGATACAACTCTTCTAGGTGGAGCCTCTCTGGTCATAGATAGAAGATTCAAGTCTTACCTGCACAGATTCCAAGAAGAATCTGGAGGGAAAACAAGCCATGAAAAATGTATAATATATGCATGGAATATCTCCCTTATAAAGGCCAAAAAAATAGAATAAATATTGGGGTTTAAGGTTGAAATAGGCTGGAAGGAATTTAAATACTTAGGAGTCCCAATTTTCTTGAAAAGGGCTAGTCCTAAGGCCTGGCAAGGCATGATTGACAAAATGAAATAGAAAAAAACCAATTTGGGAGGGATTTGGCTAAATCCAGTAGGTCGTCTCATTCTTATCAAATCAGTGTTGTCTTCTCTCCCTATATATCAGTTTTTGGTCCTCCAGGCTCCGAAGTATGTCTTACAACAACTTGGCAGTTTCATAAGGAATTTCATATGGGAATGAGGGAAAAAAAAAACAAGAAAATATCACATGGTAAACTAGAATACTGTTACAGCACCCACGAAACATGGAGGACTAGGAAGTCGTGACCTAAGATTAAGGAACCTAGCAATAGGGGCCAAATTATGGTGGGGGCTAGTCACAAAATCTGAAGAGTGGTGGGCTCAAGTAATAAGAGGAAAGTATTTCAAGCAACAAGAACAGGGAAATAGGTATATTCCAGCCAATCAAGGCAACCCAATATGGCGTCTTCTTCTATCCTCATCTTCTTTAATTACTCAAAACATCAGTAGAATTCCTGGAAATAGTTTGACAGTTAAAATTTGGGAGGAAAGAATACTAAATAACGCCCCTATAGAAGATTTGGAACAACTAAAACCCCTCTGTGATCACTTCAAATCGATTAAATCACAACCTTGTCACAAATCTCAGTGTGGGACGAAAAGACGAAATGGAAAGGCTGGCTTTTGTCGAATATCCTCGAAGAGCTAAATGAGCAAAAAAATGAACTATTAAATCTTCTCGAGTGATTTTCTCCAATTGCAAGAGATAAAATGGACAATGGTGCTAGAAGTACACACACTACTCAATCAAAGAAGGCTACATGCATCTCCTCTTTGAAGAACAGGTTCCTTATAAAAGTGGGATATGGAACCGTATTTGGAAGAAAAATGTTATTCCCAAAGTAAATTACTTCATATGGCAGCGAAATCACAAGAAAACATCAGAAAAAGAGGTATAAGCGGACCAACTAGATGCCCTCTTTGTGAACAAGAGGAAGAAACTATACACCATTTATTCATAAAATGCACTTACAACAAACAAGTCTGGAAGGAGGCTTCCAGGCAGATATTCTCTAGAATCGATTGGCCAGCAAAAATCTCTACGTTCTTTTCAACACCAAAAAAATGGTACAAAGGAAATCTTCAAACTAAATTGAATCTAAAATTCATCCTTCAATCTCTTCCAAAGTACATCTGCTGGAAGATTTGGATGGCAAGAAACAATTCGATCTTCAAAATGAAAAAACCTGTTGCCAGAGTATCAGCGTTATTAGCCTTATCTTTCTATTTAGAGTTAAAATCCCCACAAATTGACTCTTCGTTAGAAAAATTAGAATGGGAGTGGATGTCTCCATGGTCCTGGGGCAAGAAAACAAAAATAACAAAGTAGGATCCTCCTAGCTGGTGTCTCAGAAGCACTCAAACTGAGCTAATGGATGAGATAAAGAAGAAATGGAATTTGAATCTTATGTTCGATGGAGCCTCCAAAGGAAACCCAAGGGAGGCAGGGGGAGGAGGGGTCCTCATTGACCCTGATGGAAAAACAAGGCACAAATATGCTTGGGGGATAGGCAGAGCAAAAAACAACCTAGCGGAGCCAATTGGACATTAGCTCGGAATCACCTTAGCAAAAGAAAAAGGTGTGAGATATCTGTTGGTAGTGGGGGACTCCTATATCCTAATCAAAAACCTAGTTCAAGGGAAGGAAACAAAAATGCTAGAATCAATCAAATGTTAACTAGAATCAAGGTTGAAGCAAAGGAATTTGAAGGTATTCAGTACACTCATGTGCTTAGATCCCTAACATTGAAGCAGATGAGCAGGCTAATAAAGGGTGCATATTTTTTAAGGGAATATGCAACATCGATGGAAACGTGGAAATCAAATCTATCCCCTAACCCTTCCATGCTTATTGGCACAAATAATTGGACCTCGACCCCAGCTTTCATAGGAAAACCATGAATCAAGAAACAACATTTATTATAAATAGCATTGGAACAACATTTGGATGGAACAACGTTTGGAAAACAAAGGAAGAGCAATTCCTTCGAATAGAATTGGAACAACATTCATCTTGGACATCATATGGACAACACTCGTTATGGAAAGCATTGGAACAACACGTGCATGGAATTTGGACAACATATAGACATCATTCATTTGGGACAAATGGGACAAGAGTACCTATGGAAAAAACTGGGACAACATACCCTTTGGACAATATTTGGACAACAACTTGAACCTCTTCATGACTACATCCTCATCTAAGCACCAGGTCCCAACAGAAATGGATAAGGAAATACCAAACTAATTTTGAATGGACAAGCAAAAATTCACATACCTAGGAAACTCATTTTGTAAGCTCTATAGCACACATGTGAACGAAATGCATTATAGATATAGAAAAAATAGAAATAAGGCATCTACGAAGACAACCCTATATGTAGGTAGTGACACTTTTTTCGAATTTTGGCATGATAATGACATGATGTAATCATCTAGTTTAATTCCAAAATCTGGATGCGGATTAATGAAACTACTACTATTCACTATTAAAAAAAAAACAATCTATTGATCTCGAGCATGTGTTAATTTGGCATTTTCCCTTTCTTCTTCTAATTTAATGATTTGGGACATTCTTAACTGTAAGGAAGAAGAAGGTACTTCATCAATAAATTGAACTTGGGCTAATGAGGGAAGAGCTAAATTTGATGGAATTACAACTTCCTTCCCATAAACTAAATTGAATGGAGAAATTCCTATAAAGGCCTTTTGAGTATTCTAATGTTCCCATAGAGAAAATGTTAAAGACTTATGCCATTTTTTCTAGCTCTGATCAATAGTCCTTTTTATGATTCTTATGAGGTTTTTATTTTTTGATTCTTCCAAACCATTCCCTTGGGGATAGTAATTAGCATAATATTTAAGTTTAAAACCTCTTTTGAGAGAAAATTCAGTCATACTATTACCCAAAAAATAAGATACATTATCAAACATAAGTGTGTTAAGTAAGAAAAACATGTTAATAATGAATTCAATAATGGCTTCAGAATTAGCTACCTTTAATGGAACAAATTCCACCCACTTAGTAAAATATTTTGGTGTAGTGAGAATGTATTTATGTTGTTTAGACGAGTTAGGAACAATCTCACCTATGATATCCTGTCCCCATTGCTCAAAAGTTTGTTCAATCTTGACCGGCTGCAAGGGTAAGGTTTGTTTTCTTTATCTTCCAGCAGTAGTTTGACATGTTTTACATTTTCTCACATATGCATGAGCGTCTTTGTAAGTGTTGGCCACTAATATCTTTCATGAAGGATTTTTGTGTGTGGTGGTATCTCCTCTGAAATGTACACCTATGGGTGCATCATGGAGTTCTTGCAAAACCTTCTGCACTTCAAACTTTTCAAGACATATTAATAGTACAGAGTCATAGTTTTTTTCTGAACAATACATTATCAATGATATGATATTGATTATATTTTAATCTTAAATCTCTTTTTATTTTATAATTGAGTTATGCAGGAGTGTATCCATTTTTTAAATAAAAGATAAGATCGGTATATTGTGATTAATAGTCAATGAGGATTACCTCAACAATGTGTATTGTATACCTGAATCTTCATCATTTGATATGTTGGATGCTCTGGATAGCAATCTATATAGACCTTTCCCTCAGAAAATTTTGGATGGTTTCATGTCAATATCATATTCCTGCAGAGAAGTAACCCAATTTGGCCTTTTTTATTACAGTTGATTTTGGATAAGCAGTTTCCTTACTGCTGGGAATGGAATTATTACCTTGGTATGTGTCTTTAGGAGAAAAGGTCTAAAATTATTTAAAGATTTATAAACAAAAAAAATCTTGTTTCTCCACTTCTGAATAATTTAGTTCAGCACCATGAAGGTTTGAACTAAAGAAAGAAATGGGTGCTTCAATATTTTTATCATAAATTTGTGTTAGTACAACAACATAGGATGTTTCAGAAGCAAAGGTGTACAAAATGGAATGATTAGAAAATTTTTGGGTAGTTAGAGAAGGAGCAATCACGATGGCTTGCTTAATTAAATCAAAATATTCTCTTTCATTGTGTCCCCATTTATAGAGTGATTTTTTCTTAATCATAACTTGCAATGGTAAAACAGTTTGGGAAAAGTTAGGAACATATATCTTAACAAAATTTATCTTTCCTAAAAAGGACGGCATGGATTTCTTTTTATGGGGTAGAGATATTTCAGAAATTTCCTTTATCCTTTCTAGATCAATACAAATTCCTTCTTTTGACACAATAAATCCTAAAAGTTTACCTTCACTTAAGGAAAAATAATACTTTTTGGGATTTAATGAAATTCCATAATTTAAGCAGTGTTCAAGGATTTTCTTGTGATATTAGTAGTGGTCACTTATTTTCTTGGATTAAATGGTTATATCATGTAAGTAAACCAACACAATTTTGTTTATTAGTCCTTTGAAATCAATATCCATTTCTCTTTGAAAAGTTGCTCCTGCGTTGATTAAACCAAAAGGAATTTTTTGATAAGCATAAGTGACCCATTTAGTTCTAAATGTAGTCTTTAACCTATCTTTAGAATGAACCAGCAGTTGATTATAGCCTGCAAATCCATCAAGGAAAGACATTAATTTAGATCCAGCAATTGATTGCATAATTTGTTCCATAGGTGGTAATGGGAAAGTATCATTTACGAAAGCTTTTTTAATCTTCCTAAAATATATACAAATGCGGATGCCACCATTCTTTTTCCTAATAGGGACTAAGTTTGAAACCCACTTTGAATTCCTAACAGGAAATATCATCTTGGCTTTAAGTATTTTATTTAGTTCAGATTTGATTTGACTTTCAAGATCGAGGTGAATTTTCCTTAAATTTTGTTGTACAAGTTTCTTAGTGGATGTCATTGGGATAGTATGTTGGATAATGGAGGTATCATATGTCTTGATATCTTCATATTTCCATGCAAAAACATTCTTGTATTTATTCAATAAATTAATTAAGGCTAATCTCTCATCAGACGAGCCTACCGAGACCTAGATTGATATTCTAAGGATTGAGATGAGTGCCAAGATTTACTAGATCAAATCTTAAGGTTGAAATTTATGGCTTAGAATTAGTAATTTTCTTAAATCTTCCTTTGAGGTCTATAAATATCTTCAAGTTTTACCAAAATTTAGGTATGGCATTCTCATCAGTTTTTTGATTCAAATTTCTTTCACGTTCATCTTCATCAATCAGATGATCATCATATGCCGCTTTAGATGTGAGAAAGGTTAGAACATATTCATCATCATTAAATACTCTCCAGTCAATGACATTATCAAGAATATATGGGCGAAAAATAAATCATATATAAAACCTATCCGGACTATAATCCTCAAAAGGAATAAGTTTAGATGCTACATTAGCTAGAAGGTCAGCACTTGTGTTTTGGAGCCTTGGGGTAGGTGAGACATTGAATGCTAAGAAGTGTGAGGTAAGAGATTGTGCTAGTGACTAGTAATGTTTGAGATGACCAGAAATATAGTGAATAGTATTTCTTACTTGTTTGATAACTATTTCAGAATCAACATATACTTGAAAATACTTGACATCAAGGTCTATTACTTTATACAATCCTTGGACCAGTGCCTCATATTGTGAGGTATTGTTTGTGCATTCAAATTATAAACTACATGAAATCATTGTCTTTTCTCATTCTAGATTAATTAGTATGCAACCAGCTCCTGCACCATCACTGGATTTTGATCCATCAAAGTATAATGTCCACGATAAATTTTTAACACAAGGTTTTCCTACGATGTTTATACATTTGGAAGAGTCTGAGTGAGAAAAGTTTTCAATTTGAGAATTAAACGAATTGATAGCAAATGGAGATTTTTGTGCATTGAAATTGCCCAAAAAATATCCAAAAAAGTAATTTCCAAGGATGTTATTGGTAAAAGCCATTGGTTAATTTTCATCCTTGAAATTAGTTACTTAGTATTTCATGTGTTTTTCATAGTCAACTCGAATTTGATTTGCCTTACCATTGTAGGGAAGCCACATATGAGACCAATCAATGGAAAAATAATCGTGAAGCTTTTCTGACCAATCTCTACTAAGAATTAAATCGTAAAAGTCAGGAATATCAATAACTAATATATCAATTACTTTATGAACTTTTGAATTAGAAGCTAGTCTAATAAGGACAGAGTTTATTTCTCCTAAAACCTTGACTTTGGTGTTATCTAATTGAACAATGTGTACTGCAAAATTTTGAGGAGCAATGTTTAAATTCAAACAAATAGAATATGGCATAATATTTGAAGAAGCCCAAGAGTCTATCAGGCAATTGTGAACATTCTTGTTAAAAGCTTCAAAAGTCAAAAGGAAAGGAGGGGTGTGAGAATTGGATATGTCTCTGATTAGGATAACATCAATTGTGTTGATATTTTCAGATGAATTAGTGGGAGGTTTTCCTACTCCTTTTTAGGCTTTAGAAGTAACAGGCACAGGTTAGGGGGAAGTAGGGACTGCATTCAGTTCTTTGAGTAATATTTTCTGCTGATTTTTAATTTACTCACCTCATACATGGAGCTATTTTCTTTAACTTTCTTCATATATTCCACTATATTATACTCAATGGTATCTGATACCACTAAGGTATTTGATGTAGATGGAGAGGTAGAAGAAGTTGGGCTTGATTGAGGAGAAGGAGTTTTTTTGTTAACAACTTTGTCTTTAAAAACACGGGTTGAAGATTTCTGTCTTTTAGGAGACTGAGAGATATCAGTATAATTTTTACTTCTAGTGCTAATTGGTTGTGCCTCATGTTCATCTTCATTATCAGATGTAGGAAGAATAAAATCCCATAATCCATGAAATTCAACCAAATCTTCATCGTGTGATTTATCTGCGGATAATATCGTTTCATCCTCATCTTCATCTTGATATGATTCAACATTAGAGATTACATTTGGAGGTTGAGGATTTGGAGCCTAAGTTTTCTTAAAAGATCCGAAAGTTTTCCTCGAAGAAGATTCAACTACTTGTTTTTTATTTCTACCATGTCATTTGACATAATTTTGAGAACCTTTTGTAGTCCCTCAAGATCGTAAGGATCCTTAGATTTTTTCTTTTTGGGTTCATCCTTAAACGTGATTCTTTTATTTTTTCTATCTTCCTGCGTAGTTTTCTTCTCTAAAGCAAGAATTCTATTTTCTACAAAAAGGGATTCTTTTATGTTTTATACCAAAGTATCCTTATTGGCCCTATCTACAAAAATTGCTATATTAGAAGCAAGATACTATATATACCATTCAATATGTACATATACACTAGGTTTAGATGTAGATGGGATTTTATTGAGCAATTTATTAAATCTAGAATTGAAATCTTTAATATTTTAAACAAAATTTGCTTTAGTATTTGAAATATGATTGATGAGAGTAGCAGTAGTACGATCACCACCAAATTTGGTCAGAAACGTTTCCTCAAATATGTCCCAAATAGTAATAGTTCCCGATGGTAATGAAAAGTACCATGATCCAGCTAATCCTTGAAAAGTATAGGGAAACAATATTACTACACAATCTTCTTCAGAGACATCATTTAGATTCATAGATAGCATGAAATTATGGAGATGTTCTTCCCAGGGAGACCGTCATCAGTATTATACTTAGGTAGCCATCTTTTTGGATGCTTCGGTAAAGGATGAAGAGTATTTGGTAATTGAACAACTCCAGGATTCGTCCAATGTCTATTTTCCATTGTGTGAATCAGAGGGTTGATTTGTACTGAAGAAGGATTTGAAGAGAAAGAGGTAGTTCCATAGGTAGATGTAGTTGAAGAAGAAACAACCACAAAACTAGTACTACTTGAAGCAGCGCTTGTAGACTGAGATTAAGAGATATGATTTGACGAAGGAATTGACTGGGAAGATGTAACTGAAGGAGGAATAAATGATAGAGTTTGAGAGGAAGAAGATGAAAAAATATCACTAGTATATTTTTGAGCCTCAGATGTAGGAGATCTCCCATGATGGGAATGAAGAGGAAACTAAAATGGGATTATTCCAACTTTATCACTCTAATAACGAGTCAATACACTAGTGCCTTGTAAAATTGAAGTAACACTTCCTTCAGAGGCTTTAGAAAACACATAATTTTATGCTAAAATATAATTTTTTTCTAATTTCTTTATTAAGGTTTGTACTTCAGGAGATTCTAGGGTATAATCAGGGGAGAGTTCTTTGGGAATTAAATTAGGAGACTTGGGAGAAGATTGAACAAATTCTAATATATATATATATATATCATATTTTGAGCACGGACTTGAAGTTGCTGGAGATTTGGAGGGGGAAAAAATCTTTTGATGGTATTTGTTTTTTGGATTAATATTTGGTGTCATTCATAGTCTAGTGGCCCTCCTTCTAGCACCAAAAATGTTGCTACCTCGAAAATCGGTGCAACAACATCGGGGAAAACCACCCAGTCGAGGACTTAAAAACTGTCCCTTATCCATTTGAAATAGTGGCTTCGACTGAATTTATGGGACCAGTTTCCCAATGAAATATAATTTGTTGGATGGGTGGTAGTTTAACTAACTGTGACTTGTTTACTGGTAGTGACAACAAGTTTAAAGAAAATATATATACCTATCTCTATCCCAGGATGAATTGTCTTTCTGTTATATGCAATTTGAAAAGATGATATTTCAGTGAATGCAAATGAAGATTTAAAAATCACTTAGAGAAATGTAAAAAAATATAATATATTGATTTGATTAAATAGTTAATCAAATTAATTGATTAAGTGTATATTGTATCTATTTATTTCATGTATTGAATATGTATAAAAAATGGCAATCAAACATGTTCGGAAGTTAATTAATGTTGGATTGTGTTAAAAAGATACATATAAAAAAAAAATCATAAGGAAAATCAACATAAAGATTAAAGTACCATATATATGCTAACTTTGCTCATCTGGAAAAAAATCTCTGGTCTGTCCTTTTCTATTAAGAAAAGCTTTAAGAGTACAAAAGTGAAACTTCTATAAGGTCTTCTTTTCAAATTTCAGGAACATTTCTTAAAAAACATGAAAGGTTTTATATAATAAAATAAAAAGTACAAAAATAGTAATTACACAAAGAGCTTAGAAGGTTTAAATAACTCTCCTTAAATTAAGTGAAATAAAAAGAGAAACATATTTTGGTGGGATGACTCACTTCAGGATTGCATCATTGTGTCTTTTGACATTTGTACTTGTAGGTTAAGGATGTAAATCATAGGCTAAACCTCAAGAGGTTGGTCTAGGCCCATCCCGAATTTGTTCTGTATAGAGCGCATTTGATAGTGGAGACATCATGTAAGAGGAAGTGTCAGTTATACAACACAACATTAGCCATTGGCAATGTGGCTTGACCAAGTGCTTCCAATACTTTTCCCATTCCAGCTTCTCCAATTTTCTAATGTTTTCTTCCTTCATCTTTGATATTTCCTTCCACTGTCTTATCAAATCTCTTACAATAGGTAGAGAAACAGGAGGAAATTTATCAATCATATTAGCAACAATGAGATTTTGGCTAACTATTTCAACAATGTTGTTAGCAACATATCTGGCTCTGCAAATTTCCCTTTCAGCCTATTTTAAATGTATGTCCCAATTAGTAAATAAGGTTTATTTTTTAGAATATTAAATCTTGGGAAGATTAGCCTTTCGGCCTTCAACAATATGTTTCCAAGTGACATATTGGGATATATTGTCATCAATTTCATCAAATTTGATCCTATGGTCAACTACTCGATTCATCAGTGAATCACACTTTTCACATAGTTCAATAATGTTAGATAATTTTTGGCAACAAACAACTTGTTTTTTGGCCAATAGGGTATGTAGTTCCAAATCTTCCTTCTTGAATTCATCTAATTTAGGATTATCTTTCAACTGTTCAACAATGATTGTAGTTGGTGTATCTGAGTATCTTTAGCATCAATTTCATATTGGTGCTATAGCTTTAATTGATCCAAGCTCTATCATAGTTGTGACACTTGTGCTTGCAATCGTTGATTAATACATTGTTTCTCTGCTAGCAATTCCTGTTCCAATTGAAGGATCCTTTCATCCTTTTCCTTAAGTAATTGTTGAACTTTAGTGACTTTGTCAATGGTGGCAGATGCATATTCTCCTCCAAACTGATTCAATCGCATTAGATCCTGATATGGATCTACTTGTGAGTCCTTCCAAACTACTTCCATAGAAGCATCCCCATGAATAAGAATTTGTGATTGTTCTATTCTTCTCCTTTTTCTCTGCTTTCTCATGACACCTTTATGCCTGGGGCTGTTAAATATATCCAAAGGAGGTATTTCTTAAATTTTCAACACAATTTCTGATGTAGGGTAGACCATGATAAATTCTACTTCCTTCGTGTTCATTGATTTTTCAGTTGACCCAGCAGTGAATGGGTTTTGGCTTTTACCATGAGGTGTTTCTATTTTTTTTTATGATCAATGATTACCACTTCTTGGTATCCTTTCAGTTGTTGATAAAAATATTTCCAGACTTCATCTAAGTCACTTGGAAACAGAGGATCTTTGGTTTGAGTTCTAGAAGACTTATCTTCTTTGTTTTACCAAGGACTTCAGTATCCTTAGGGGGTTTTTCCTTTACCTAATTTCTCTATTGTTATTCCTTCTGTGAGATAGGTTGGGATACCTCTAGTATATTTAGAGGAATCCATTCTAATCTTATATTTCTGTAATGATTGAACTTTGAAATTTGTTGAGGATTGAGGCGTGATGCTGCTAATTTCTCCATTGTAGAATAAGTATCAATTGACTCAAGAAAGTCGTCAAAATCATCATCTTCATGGGAAAATGGCTTGATTTTCAATTGATTTGTGAAATTGAATGCAAATTGGTTTGGGTCATATTGCATGTTAGAAATTGCAAATAATTTCAAACAGTGGATTTGATTGATTTCTAACCCTGATGCTTCAAGTTGTATAATTCGTAGACAACACATTGAATAGAAAAAGAGGGCAATGATGCTTTCTTTTCTTCTTTTAAAACCTTAGTCAATCCATGACCCATAGTCTAATAGGCAATTTATCTTGCGAGAATTTTATCTTGAACATATAATGGTAGGACATGTGGTCGGGCTAAGCTCCCGAAACTCTAACATAAGTGAAAAATTCTTCCGCAAACCATTTTCCAATGGAGGTGAAGTCTGCTTGATCTTATTTGGACAATCTGGGGGCCTTTTTATCAAACACAGCTTGAAACAGTGGGAGCATAACTCCATGGCAGATCTTGCAAAAATTAGTTTCATATTTTGATTCCCATAGAATACTATGATACATATGAATGGGAGTAAGGTCTTGGGTACTCCATTTCCAACCCATGGTCAGAAAATCTGACGTAAAACACACTGCATCCTTAATGTAGGCACTCATATAAAATGGGGGAAGGATTTTAGATGAAAATGAATGATTCTTTATGTATTCAAGAATCTTGGAAGCAATATTATTTGACGAAATAGTTCCCCAGTCCATGATATACCCTTATCATCATGGAGGACTTACATTCAAACCCCAACTCACAAGCGGGCAAGCCCTAATTTTTCTTCTTCTTTTATTTCGATGGCCAATGTTGTAAGCACGATTTCGGCTACGTATACTAGCAGTGTGCATAATCCTCTTTGAATTGGAGGGGGTACAATTTCTATATCCACTATCACACCTAGTACCTTAGTCCTTGTCTATACCTCCATTCCAGCTTTGAGTGGGGGCACCCAACCTTTTTCTTCCTACGCTGGTTCTAATCCTTTTGGGATGCAATCCAGTGAAATTCCCTCGGTTCCTTTAAAATTTTCATCTGTTGCTTCCACAACAATGACTTCCATGCCAAGTGGATCAACAACTTTTTAGGGTTTTAATTTTGGAAGTGGTCATATGCCCAATGCTAACCATTCTTTGAACATAGGATCATTACCTTTCTTCGCTCAGGGTCAGAATTTTAATCCTTTTCAGGGAAGTAAAGGATGGCCCAACCCTACTTTCCTCTCCTTTCAATGCTTCGATGGGGGGGGATTTTCCTATGTTTAGTAACTCTTAATTGGTAGTGGGTGGACATCCTTAAAATACTTCTGGACCACAAGGATTTCCTTATGGTTCAACCTCTTCTACAAATTATCCTTAGAAACCTGGTGCCTTTGCAAATACAAGGTATTATTTTCTTAACATTGGAAACTATACTCATTGTGTGTGGCATTCTCTAGATCCTCCACGCTTACCGTTCCTGACAACCCTAAATTTTCCAAATATTTCAAAATTGACAAATGATCCGATCCAATATAATTCAACTTGGCCTTTGGTACCCACCAAACTTCCATATGATATTCCAAAATTCGAAGGGAATTCCAGCGAGGATCCGACTGACCATGTAACAACATTCCATTTATGGTGTTCATCCAACTCCTTGATTGACGATTCAACCATGTTGATATTATTCCAATGCACCTTAAATAGAAATGTTGCGAAGTGGTATATAGACCTTAGTGGGGGTACTTCTGCTATGTTTGGAGAATTGGCTACTATGTTTTTAAAACATTTTAAGTTGCATGTCCGATATGATGCTGGAACTGAGCTATTGAATATTTTCCAACAAGACAACTCAACTCACATTTCTGACCATATTCAAGAATGGCGAAGAAGAAGAGGCTCATTAAGGCCTATATCCCCAATCAATTCCTTCTCAAATGGTTTTTAAAATCCTTACAGCGAGAAGTTTCTAAGGATGTGTCACTCTATGAAGTGTTCACTAAAGAGAGAGCCATCTTTAGAGCCCAACAATTAGAACTCATATAGTCTCAATCTGGAATACTCTTCAAGATTTTTCCTGATGCTCCTTGATCCAAGATCGATTTAGCAAAAACCCAAGTTTGGTCCCCATGTTGACAGGCTAGTTAGATCGATCAATAATAGCATGGCTAACTTGCTAAGTCAATTGCAACAATTGTATTTACAAAATTCTTCTTCGGTTCAGGCATCCCCCTCAATGCCTATGCCTTCTCAACCTTTAAATATTACTATTTTCCATTCCTCAAACACCAAAGGAAATAAAACTTACAATGGGAAGAAAAAGGGACATGGTAAGAATAAAGATAAGGATGGGAATGGGAATGCAAATAAATCCAGTGATAATACTGGGGAGGGTAAAAGGGAGTCGAAAAATAAAGTAAGTTTCCATGCAAATTATGCAATGGAGATCATTTAACTCATCTTTTCCCTAAGATTCAGGATTCTCAACACCTGTTAGCACAAAAGGGTTCTTCTAACTCCTAGGATGTTCTGACTAACCCTTTTCCCCAAGGGAAGAAAATACTTGTTGGCGCGAATACTAAGTCTTGGACCCCCACGAGGGGAAACAAGGAAGGGGAAACTTCATCGAATGTATACATGGTGAGCTCTCAAGTTGATGTTGCTACAAGATCACATGATTATGGTGAGTCGGAACCCTCTAAGGCTAAGGTTACTCCTGATGTTCCAAATTCACTCCATATTGAGAGGCTCGTAGTTGAGCCTATACCTTGAATGTTGAAAGGCTCTACAAAATGTTAGACTATCAATCCTAATGCCAAGGTTGCCCAAAATTACTCTATTATTGAATATATGGACCAAAGCCCTTGTACGATGTCTGCATTAGAGGTACTCTAGCCGTTCCCAACATAAGGGAGTGCACTTCTCACTGCGATTAGAGTGATAGATCCGAAAAAATCTCTTATTGTAATTTTTTATATGTTGAATATTAAGAAGAGACTCCCCCATCACATGGATTTCTAGATCAAATCTACATATCGTAAAATGAATATATTTCGAACTGTGGTTGATGAGGGAGCTTCCATATGTGTCATGTCAATTGCATGTTGGAAGGCTATTGGATCTCCTCAATATGTTCCTTCACCTACTCTCCTTATTGCATTTGATGGTCATTCTCATAGGCTGCATGGAATTGTTCTAGCCTTTCTCGTTTGTGTTGAGGGTAAGGTGGTTAATATTGAGGTGGAAATAATTGATGCTAATTTTAATTATAATATTTTATTGGGAAAAAATTGGATTTATGAAATGGATGCCATTGTAGCATCATTATTTCGCATCCTATTCTTTCCCCATGAAGGGATAATTGTTACTGTTGATCAAATGGCTTATTCTCCTAAATAATCCAATGTATATTCTAGTTATCTTGTTCCCTTGGTGAAGAATGCCAAGATGCTTATGGAGAATTTAGGAGCCGAAATTTATTCCTCATTGATGGGTATTTTTGATCTTCCTTCTCCTATCGCTTGAATCAATGCCATTTCATCATCGAAGGCCCTTAATCGAAGAGAGTTCTTCAGAACACACTATTTTTCAGATCCTTGGCCCTTACCCTCCTCTACAACCACATTAGAGGATGGGAAAGTGGGTGGAATGGCATACCCCATGTCTGTAGCTAAAATCACTTATCAATTTATAGTTAACACTGCGGATTCCTATCCTACTCCTCTTTCATCGGAGGATTTGGATGGAGATGTAGCTCCAACCTAGAATATTGACTCTACTTCCTCTATGGATTGCATTGATACTATCTTACCATCTGAGGAAGAAATCCTAGAAGTAATGAATGGTGTAGAAATATCGTGGGAGGACTTGCTTCATTGGTCGTATTTTCTCCCAGATTTGAATTCAGTTGAATCAAGTTTGTCTAGTCCTTATTTAACTAGAAATGTACATACAATATTAAATCCTTTGGCCCCAACACATATTTTTTTTGAAGGTAATATGTCTATTATTTCGGAAACTATCTCAGTGAATATCTCCAAGGATCACAATTGTTAAACACACACATGGTGTATGAGAAGAATAAACATACACATAGAAAGATAAGCATGAGATTTTCATATTATTCACCATATATGTACATTTATAATACAATGGTGTGACTCTTGGATTCATCTTCCACGGTCACTTGGACTCCTTTGTGACTCTTCACCTTCCACACCTACCCATAGAGGATTAGGTGAAAATTCCCCCCTTAATCCGAAGGGGTATGTGTGAGTCCAGGAAGAGAGTTGTAATACAAATATGCAAGGTATGCATGGTAGCACTTAGGCTAAATCATCTCTCTAAAATGTTGGCATAAAGAGGTGGTTTAAGGATGACCACCGACACTAGAACGAAACACTTATTGCAGTTCTAGGAACTCTTCCAAAACTAGCAAGAAGCTAATGGCTTCTGCTAGAGGAAGTTTCCATCATATTTGAAGAGGGAGACCTTCAACCTAAAAGAGGGGAAGTCTACAACTTGTGATGGTTTAATGATTACCACCAACACTGGAATGCTTGATGCATTTCTTGTAACTCTTCCAAATCTAGCAAGAAGCTGAAGTCTTCTGCTAGAGGAAGTGTCCCTCATATTTTAAGAGGGATACCTGTGGAGTACTGAAAAGGTATGATTTTGATGATTACTTTAATGACTTTTTAATACAATTTGTGAACCTTTTGTATCATGGATTTAGAAAGTCATAGGGAACTATCACAAAACATGTGAAAATCGATGTGTATAACTTAGCCACTAATAATGGTTATTTTCTATATAGGGAAAGAAGAAAACGAAGAGTGGCTGCTCTAAAGATAAGAACGAAGTGGAGATAACTGCTGTCCCTCTGGATGAGAACCGAACGCAAACATAGGGAGACAAGATCAAGGTGAATCGGCTCGGGCAAGAGAGAGAGGACACCAGCTCAGCGCAATAGCAAAGACTGGATGAAAGTTAACTGTTTGGCGAATCCCTTAGGATCGAAGATCCTGAGGGATCGCTGCTTTACTTATCTAATTGCTTGGACATCTCCGCCATCGTTTTTATAAAAAGAGACAAGTACTGTTAGTTTAGAGACAGAGAATGGCGAGATAAGATACGTTTGATGTAATCTTTTGTAAGACATTCGATTTGGTTATTCAGCTTTGTTGAGAACTGGTTCGATGTATTTTTGATCAATGTATTAATGAAAGACTGGTGATTATTCCATCTTCGCATTTGCGTTAACCTAAAGCGGTGTATCCTTGGAGGCTAAGGGCCCGGCCCCGAAGGACACTTGCTTCTGTACCATTACAGCTTCGTTTATGTGTGGTTTGTTCATTACTGTTAGTTGATTATTTGATATGCTTATACGTTCAGATTACATGCTCTGTTTAAGTTGAATCATTGAAGTTTCTACAGCCAGATTTGTGTGTTAACTCTGCATTGCATTCTTATTCCTTTCTAGAGTTAATCGTATATCCTTACTGTCAAGCTACGTAGCCGTTCTATTGATTTGTGTTGTGTATGTTTTTAATGCATCAATATTATTCCATAATTCCAAAACTCGTTATCATTGCCCATTAATATGATTTGTGTCATTTTACCTTAGAATAACAAGAGTGACAGAGTGTTCCTCGATTGCAAGAGTGCATAGATTATTTGGAATATAACCCGTGGGACTTAGTATTCATTTGCTGTCCTATTTTAGAGTTGCTGTTCCATTTCAGAATTATAGTTTAATCCTTTATTTCCTTTGCTGTTCTATTTATCTGCATTTGATGGTTTGCTGTGAGAGATGATCTAAGACTGTAGTGAGCAGTATCAGTCACTGTTTAGCTCCTAGGCTTGTGATCTATGCTTGAGTTCTTTTTCTATCAGTTTCTGAAGGGATGGTTTATCATTACCGAACCCTTGACTGATGAGTTGTTGAGTTTCCTGAGTGTGTGATTTACTTCTTTAAAGCAATTTGATTTCAGTTAAGCATCCATTTACTCTTGTATTTCTTAAAGCGCTGTACTACTAGCATTACTCTGACGAATGAGCCTCGGATTGAGTCACTCTTTGTAATGACAAAACGCTCTCGGGTTGACATATTAATGTGAGGTGAATAGAGGTGAAAGAGACCCTTTTTATAGCTCTACATTTTGGCTCCGTTGCCGGGGAAAGAGTGAAGCCATTTGTCTTTTTCAGAGTAGTGTACAAGCCTGCTAGGGAGGAGTTGGATCCTAAAAACGGAAGGTAAGAACCTACGTGCAGAGCATGTAAAAGACCTGCTCATTATCCGCTTTCCTAACAGATTTGTTTTTTCTTGTTTGAATAGAAGTTCGTAGTTTATTTTTTGAGTGCATGACTAAGCAGAAAAAAACCAGAAAAAAATATCAAACCCCCATCCAAACCTGAAAAAGCTAAGGGGCCGGTGACCCTTGGCCGAACAACCTTCATAGACGAAATCTATAAGAAAACAGAGTCTCAGCCATCAGTAGGTTTCAAGAAAAACACTTCTAAACCACCTACTAGTTCCCTTCAGGCCACAGGATCACCATCTGTAGCCTGTGCCGAGGTGCATAGTCAAACTGAGGAGCAGGACTTTCAAGAAGTTGAAAATTCCACTCCAGAATTATTGCAGGAAGGGAACTCTAGCAACTTTTGTGAAGTAGAAGGAGAAACAGGGGAAACCGAGGAACCAAAATCTCCTCTTGAAACAAATCAGCCATTAGATAGCACAGATAAGGGGAGTGCCGCGAAAGTCATTGTTGAAGAGATTCAATCTCCTCAAACACCTGGTATTCCCATTATTCCGGATAAAGGAAGCGCTATTAAAAAGATCCCAGTCAAAACCGTTCCCAACCAACCTAGGAATACCCTCCTAGATATCCCAGAAGGTTACTGGCATATATTCGATCCCATGGCTCAAAACCAACCAAACGCTCAAAACCAACCAAACACTCAAACCTCTACATTACAATATCCTATAGTGGATTCTGCAGCAAATGCACCCATGAAAGCTATCCCTCTTCAGCATATCCCCACATTTCATGGACTCACATCAGAGGATCCGGATGCATTCCTATTCGAATTCGATGTGTTATGTCGCGGGTACGATTACACCACCGATCCCCAAAAATTGAAATTATTCCCCTCTACATTGAAAGGGGCTGCCTTAAGATGGTTTATGGGGCTAGGTGGTGGGGTTATCAACAATTGGGATCAAATGAAAGAATCCTTCTTAAAGAAATACCAAGATTATTGTAGGTCTAGAGAATTAAAAGACGAAATATTTCAAATGATAGCCAGACCAAATGAAACATTAGAGGAGTATGTGGAACGTTTTCAGTATAATTTACAAAGATCTCCTTATGCATCGCTACCTTTACCTGATAATGTGTTAAAAACTGCATTAATGAGGGGCATGAAGGAACAATGGATTGAAACATTAAACATTATGGGCAAAGGGGACATTTATCAAGAGAATTTTACTGACATCCTTGACTTATGTATCAGGAGTTCGAGAGGCAGCACAAGAATAAAACCGACAGAATACGATCGGTCTGCAAGAGATAACAAAGTATCAGCAGAAGGAGTAACACGTGCAGAAATTGGAAATTTATTAGAAAATTTTAAAACCGATATTATGGGGACACTAACTACACAACTTGATATTGTGCAGGCTAAACAAAAGCAGCTGGAGGCAGAACAGAACATGGCAATCTTCTGTCCTCGTTGCAGAAAAAAACACAGCCACAAGGAGTGCCCTCTGGATAAAGTCCAAACATGCGCCATCTGTACAAAAGACCACCTTACGGAGAGCTGCCCCTCACTTCCAGGATTGAAAGCAGTATATAAGGAAGCAGAAGAAGAACCAGAAGCGGTGAATTCAATCAACCAGCGCCGCCAGTGGCAGCCAAGACAACCTGGTATGTTTCCGGACCCAACCTCTTTCTTTCAAAACCCACAGTATAATGCTCAACAATATGGTATGTGGCAAAATCAATCTCAAACCCCATTTACAAACTGGTCACCACAATCATTTCCTTCTCCAAATCCATGGCCGAATCAAACAAGCCAAACTGGTTGGCCAAATTTCCCTTACACTCCACCATATTGGCAAAATGGCCCATATCCTTCACAATGGACTCCCTCTACTTCACAAAGTTCACCCTGGCAGACAAGCTGGCAAAGACCAATGTACCACCCAGCTGAAACTATTCCGCTCCCTCAACCTACTTTGCCAGCTTTACAACAAAATCCCCAGTCTAACCTGAGACCGCAACTCCCAGCCCAACCCGATCCCAATCCAAACAACAGGCAGGTCCAATCTATTCAAATCATAGAATCACCAGAACTAGGACCCGACCTGAGGGAGTGCAATGATCTTCAGTTAAGATCTGGGCGTATAATTGAAACTGAGGGAGATAAAACAGTTCATATTGAAGATCAGTTACCCAGAGAACATCAGTCACAACAAGAGGATGTAAATAAGCAACAAACTCATAATCAAGCAACCACATCCTCTCCTCCGTTCCCAGAACGATTAGCCATACCTCGATCCATACAATACCCTGACTTTGACATTCTGGGAGAATTAAAAAACTTGTACATAAAAATTCCATTCCTCCAAGCTATTCAAGACATTCCCATATACGCCAAAACCATAAAAGAGTTGTGCATAAAGAAACCAAGGAGGAATATAACAAACAATCCAAGAGTCCAAGTAGTCGGCACCTTATCTGACCTATTGTCGGGAAGAGAAACACCCCTTAAATATGAAGACCCCAGGAACCCAATTATAACTGTTCAAATTTATGGCCAGACCCTGCCTAATGCCTTAGTTGATTTAGGGGCTGCAATTAATATTTTAACAACCACAACTTGCCAAAAGCTCGGCATTACATCCGTAGAACCCACCTCTACTCTGTTAGAATTGGCTGACCGATCTGTGGTTAGACCAGAGGGCACTCTACATGATGTCATGGTCTCTGTAGAATCCTGGGAGTATCCAACAGATTTCCTGATAATTAATCCAAAAACCCGACTTGATGGACACCCGCTAATTTTAGGTAGACCTTGGCTCGCTACTGCCGATGCCTACATTGGCTGTCGGCAGTGAAATATGACCATAACCAGAGGACCAAATAGCAAAAATTTAGTTCTATATCCTCCAGCGCAGCCAAGTGTCACAATGATTAAAACGAATAAGCACCCTGTATCATATCTTACTGATAACATTAGATCTCCATTAACTATACAAGAGGCACTTGATTTCAAAGATCAAACAGAAGACGATGCCCTTAACAATTTCATTACTCAAACTGAACCTCGCACATAATGTCACATGATAAAAGCAGCATTTGATAATGAGTTAGAAGAAGATCCCCTGAAAGATATTCATGATCAAATAATACCTGTCACTTCTGTTGCAAATAGTAAAACTGTGGAAATTGCACCGGGGAAAACTTTAAACATCAATGCTAATCTCACACCAAAACAAGAAACAAAGCTCATCCATCTGTTAACAAAATATCAAGAAGCATTTGCATGGGACTACCCTGATATGAAAGGAATTGATCCCCAGTTATGTACCCATCACATTTACATAGAAAAAGATGCCAGACCTGTGCGTCAGCCGCAAAGGAGACTTAATCCCCATCTAAAAGATGTTGTAAAAACTGAACTTCAGAAACTTTTAGATGTGAATTTTATCTACCCTATCTCTGACAGTAAATGGGTCTCTCCACCTGTGGTGGTACCAAAAAAGAATGGGAAATGGAGAATTTGTGTGGATTATAGGGAACTTAACAAGGCAACACAAAAAGATCATTTTCCTCTTCCTTTCATAGATCAAGTATTGGACACTTTAGCAGGGAAGAAGTTCTTTTCTTTCCTGGATGGCTTCAGTGGATACAATCAGATTCAGATTGCCCCTGAAGACCAGGATAACACTACCTTTACTTGTCCTTGGGGAACATTTGCCTATCGAGTTTTACCTTTTGGCTTATGTAATGCTCCTGCCACATTTCAGAGGGCTATCCTTAGTATTTTTGCAGATTTAATCAATGATGGACTTGAAGTTTACATGGATGACTTTACACCATACGGAGATGACTTCGATCCAGCTCTAGACACCCTAGAGAAAGTCCTACAACGCCGCATTGTTACTAGGCTTTGCTTAAGCAATGAAAAATGTTTTTTGATGATGACTGAAGGACTTATCCTAGGACACTATGTCTCAGCAGCCGGCATTCAGGTAGACCCGGCCAAAATTCAAATACTTTTGCTTATTCCCACTCCTACTACTCAAACAGAGGTACGCAGTTTTCTTGGATTTTCAGGTTATTATAGACGATTTATAGAGCATTATTCGCACATTGCCGCTCCTTTATATGCACTGACTGGTAACGTTGATTTTCTTTGGACAGACAAATGTGACCATGCGTTCGAGGATCTAAAGAAGCTTGTATCCACAGCCCCAGTCCTTCGAGGACCAAACTGGGACCTACCGTTCCAGATATCATCTGATGCCTCAGATACAGCCATTGGTGCAGTCCTTGGGCAGGAAGAGGATAAAAAACCATATGCTATATATTACATCAGCAAAAATTTATCCCCCGCTGAATTGAATTACACTGTTACTGAAAAAGAATTTCTAGCTGTAATACATGCTGTCAATAAATTTAGACATTATATCACAGGCTACCCTGTCATCTTGTATACAGGTCATTCTGCTATAAAATATTTAGCAAATAAGCCTGTCACAAATGCCAGAGTAACTCGATGGTTAATCTTATTGCAGGAATTCGATATAACAATCAAGGACCGCCCTGGCAAAGAAAACCCTGTAGCCGATTTTCTTTCAAGGATACCAAAATCAAGCGATGCAGCAGCAGTGGAAGATCAATTTCCAGATGAACACCTGTTTTTTGTTGCTGTTCAAACACCCTGGTATGCTGATGTTGCCAATTACCTTGCAGTAGGTAAATTACCAAAACATTTAACTCCTAATGAGCGTAAGCAGATTATTCAGAAAAGTTCTCGATTTTCGTGGATTGGAGGTTATTTGTTTCACACGGGAGCAGACATGCATATCAGGCGATGTGTTAGAGAGGATGAAATATTTGACATCCTAAAAGCCTGTCACGATGGACCATGTGGGGGGCACTTCGCTGAGCGTAGGACTGGACATAAAGTATTGCAGACAGGATATTACTGGCCTACGATCTTCAAAGATGCAAAGAAGTTCGTCCAAGCCTGTGACAGTTGCCAGCGAGCAGGACAACCTGGTCAAGCTGATGAAATGCCGCTGAAACCACAGTTAGTCATTGAACCATTCGAACGGTGGGCTCTGGATTTCGTTGGACCCATCAACCCTTCATCAAATCAAAAAACATATATTCTGGTGGCAACAGAATATGTCACCAAATGGGTTGAGGCAGAAGCATTACCAAGAGCCACAGAGGACTCTGTTATACAGTTCCTGTTTCTTTTATTTGTCCGTTATGGCCTTCCTAGGGAAATAATTACAGATGGAGGACCACAATTTGTTGGGCATAAATTAGCTGCAACACTTAACAATTATCATGTCCAGCATAAGATCACTACTCCATATCACCCACAGGAGAATGGGCAGGTAGAAAGTAGCAATAAGATAATAGAATCAATCCTAACGAAAACTATTGCATCACATAGGCGTGACTGGGCTACCCGACTACCTGAAGCACTCTGGGCCTATCGAACCACATGGAGGAGCACCACTGCTTACTCACCTTATCAACTAGTGTTTGGAAAACAACCTATTTTTCCCATAGAATTCGAAATCCAAACACTGCGTACAGCACAGGAAGTTGGCCTAGACTTAACTGAGGCACAACTCAATCGACTACAACAGATCAATGAATTAGACGAAATTCGACTCTCTGCACTACAAAATACAGCATTAATTCAACAGCAGAGAGCCAAATGGCATGATGCGCTCATTAAGAATAAAGTCTTCCACGAGGGAGACTGGGCTTTGTTATACGATTCTCGGTTTCGGGACTTCCCTGGAAAACTTCAGACTCGATGGTTGGGACCATACGAAATCCAGAAGGTACATGACAATGGAACTCTTACTCTAATCACTATTGACGGTTCTGGATATGCATTTAAGGTAAATGGTCACCGAGTCCGTCTCTACCGTAAACCACTTACTCGGGAATCCTTCTGTCAGCAGATATGCCGAGATACTGATCTGGAGATCTTAGGAGAGGAAGAGAAATCTTCCTCACCTGCAATTCATTAAGGGTCTATTTCTTTTTGCAATTTGTACATAAAGTTTTTTGTTTCTGAGTGATTCTTGTACATAAGTTTGATTTGAATAATTCTTGTCATTTTGTTGTTCCTTTTTCTTCCACAAAGTTTGATTTTTGCTCTTCTAATAGCATATGTGTGTTTTTTATATTGGTTTTGCTTGTTCTGCTGTTCCTTTTCTAAAGGAACAGCATTCGGATCTCTGCTGTTCCTTTTTCATAAAAACGATATTGTTACGCTTATCGCTGTTACCACTGTTCCTTTTTCTTCAAAAAAAAAAAAAAAACAGCGTTCTTTTATTTCTGTGCTGACTTTTTCAACGGAATGGCATATGGAGTGTTTCGTATGATTGCCGTTCCTTTTCCCAAAAGGAACGGCATTTGCAGTTTTGTTCCTTTTTCTATTATCCATCGTTGTTGCTTTTTCAACGGAACACCATTTGCATACTTTTGATCTCTTTGATGATTTAAATTGAGGATGCTTTTTCCCGTCTTCTTTCTAGTCTTCAAGCCTCAGCTATGCATTTATGCGATGAATATAAAGACACAACATACCGAAATCTGCAAACCATAAATCGCTCTATCTATAAGGCTCCGCATTAATAAAAGGACAGATGGAAAGACATACTTATTTCTTACCTTTTGTGACATGGTTTTACTAATTTTGCCCTGATTGGTTATCTTTATCATGCTGATTCCCTTAAAATCTTTTTATTAATATTTGGGAATAAGGGCAAAGAGTTTAAATCTTCCTATTGAGATAATAAGACTTCTTCCACCATTCCTAATCTTAAGGAGTGCTGAACCACCCTTTGTGTATAAATAAGGAAAAAGAAAAAACATGTCAAATGTCAAATGCAGGATAGGGGGTCTCATTGAGAGCCAGCCTACCATGATCATGAGGAGGGAAGTGAAGTGGCATTCCCATTCTGGTCACCACACCAGGGATATGGTCCAAAAGGTGTATCAAAATAAACAAACCTTGGAACAGGAGGTCTCATTAAGAGCCGGCCTGCCCACGTTTCGCTCTTTCCTCGTGAATGGCATTATGGTTAACTGGTCACCAAGCCAGGATAATGGTCTACATTCTGACATAATAACAGTCCTAAGTATACACACAGGATCATGGTTCCGGGGGTGAAAAAACAACTCTGCCAAGGTTATGGACACCGGTTGGCAGCAGAGTAATGTTAATGGTATCGAAGTCACCTTGCTTACGCCAATAGGTAAGATATTAACACTCTTTTGTTTCTTTATCCTAGGCATTAATCACATGTTATTTCCCGATTTATACACCGCATGAATATTTATCATTACCAATCATGGCAACGGAGGTGACCATGACCGCTTAAGATTGACGAATACGATACATGCCTATCCATCAGCCTCAAATCATAACACAGCAGCCTCAAATCATATCACGCGATCCATCCTCCGCCTCGATTTCGGTAATCTGTTGTCCTTTTTCAACATGGCATAAATTCACATGCTGTTCCTTTCTGACTTGATTACAGACTGGGTGCCGCTCCATTATTTGCCGGCTGGGACAGCCTATCACACTGCGGGGGGGGGAGGTTAACCTCATCATTCCCTGTGTTACGTGTCAACTCATCATTCGGAAAATCTGGTTCACGACGGTTTGGCATGGTTTCACGGCATGGCATATTTTTATTTTTATTTTTTTCGCACAAGTTGTTTTTGCTACACTGTTGCATACTCGGTGTTTTCTTTTGCGAAACCCTGCTCTCTGTGTTTCAAACCGAAAACGTTTTTGCTGTTCCATTTAGAAATCGCAGCGAAATCATGGGGGGCAAGGCAATTCGTAGTGAGCCTCAACAGCTACCGATCTCTGCTGCTGCCCGAGAAATCCTGGAAAGGGCAGGATGGTTGAACTATTTCAATCGCTTACAGGAGGGTAATGAGACAGTAGCAATGGAGTTCTTACAGAATTTACAAGAAGACCACTCCATAGTAAGAGGGAAACGCATAGCGGTCACTGATGCCATAATTTCAGAAGTCTCAGGACTACCAGCTACCGGACCGGTATGGACATTCAAAAAGGAACGATTACAGAAGGTCATCGACATCTTCCAAGATGAAGGCCAGCATTTGACAATCAAAGGGAAAGGAATTTTGCCAGCGACCCTAGGCAAACCCTGGACAGAGCTAGCAAGAATAATACAGAGCTACATTACTTGCGAAGGAAGAAAAGACGTGGTAAGACCACGACACCTTAAACTTTTAGCTGTTCTAAAACAGAAATGCTCTGTGAATTTACCAGCACTCTTAAATTCGTCATTACATGATGCTGCACAAAGTATGAAAAGGGCAAAGCACGTAGAGGCAATTGTTAGTCACCACGGGTTAATTCGACTTGTTGTTAGTTATAGTCTTACCCAGCAGCAGAGCAGCTGGGAAAGACTCATTGCACTGATTGAAGGGAAATCGACAGAACCATCCCTGAGACGCAGACGTTCTATAAACACACCAGAACAACAGGCAGAACACAGAGAAAATGTTGCTAGTACATCGCAGCAACCAGAATTACAACAAGAATCCGCAAAGCGAAAGCATGTAGCTGATTCACCCGAGCAACCAGAGGAACCCAGGAAATC
Source organism: Pinus albicaulis (assembly GCA_034641835.2). Taxonomy (NCBI): domain Eukaryota; kingdom Viridiplantae; phylum Streptophyta; class Pinopsida; order Pinales; family Pinaceae; genus Pinus; species Pinus albicaulis. The sequence goes on along the minus strand of CM076578.1, from coordinate 355,142,524 downwards.
AGCTCGGTTAGCTCAGATGAGAGGAAGCATAAACAAACCCAGAAAGTCAGCCCGGTTGGCTCGAATAAGGGGAAGGCTGGAACAGCTTCAGGAAGGCACCAGCCAACCAATAATAATCGAAGATGAGCAACCCGAAGAAGAAGTACCCGAGCCTGCGGGAACAGAAAAAGAAGCAGAAACTGAACAGGAAGAAGAAATGGGACAGCAGGAGAATAGTCCATTACAGGACTTACTAAGAGAAGATGACCTGGCCGCCATCCTAGCCAATATGAGTAAATACGGTCAACCTTCTAGCTCAAAGAATCCCCACGACCAATTTCAAGAAGAGAACATGCCCATGCATGATGAAGAAGAAGAAAATACCGAACGGGAACAATCTGTTCCCATGTCACAAGAGGAGAATCTAGAGGAAGAACCCCAGGAGGAAGAATCAGAACCAGTTGAGGTACATACACCAGAACCGCCGGAGCAGAGCAGTGAGGAAGAACCTTAGGAGGAAGAGGTAGCAACTGGTCATGATCCAGTTCATCATCAACAGACTGCCGTTCCTTCAAAGGAATCAATGGAAATCAAGAAGTTGAGGAAGGAACGGACTAAACTATTAAACACGATAACACAGCTCAGGCAACAAATCAGGATTTTGAAAAAGAACCAGAAAGTAAAGAGGAAAAAGAGGCCCCGCAAGCAGCCTGTTTTCCAAGACTCGGAGGTTCCAACTGCCGTTCCGATTAAGACAGAAAAAGATGATAAGGAAATTCAGACGGAGGCACCACCCTCAGGGGTAATCAGGGTCCTGAACTCTAAACAGCGTAACAAGAAGGTTCAGGTAAAACTCCCCGCCTCTACTGATGCATGCACAAGATGGTGAAACAAGCACGGCAAGAAATGGAGCAACTTAAAGAGCAAACGGTTCCGCTAGAGAAATATGAAGAGTTGCAGCAGCAACTAAGGGATGTCAGTCAATCTAAAAGACAGGTTTTTGAAGGATGGATGAAGGAACAAGAGGAAGTCACACATGTAACTTATAAACTAGATACTACTATCAAACAGATGAATGACTTGTGTTCTTTATATAATAATGTTTTAGCATGTAGGGCTCCTGCTAAAAACTATGCTCTGTTTCTATTAGAACGATATTTACAATTACAAATAAAAGCTTTTAAGGCAGGCACCCCTATACAGATCAACAATGTCAATGATTTTATCGACTGTTGTAGACATTATGGAGTAAAAGTCCAGAGGTTGTTGTGTGAACTCTATTTACATGACCTTGTGCTAAGTCAGGAGACTGAATCGAACCCCGGTCCCTCCATTGGTGATATTCAATTCCAAGCATTCATTTCATTCGGAGCTAACCAGATTAAGTGGCTGAAAGCCTATGATACCTTTCAGAGTCAAGAAAATGGTCTAGATTTAAGAGTTAGGGCTGAGCCTAGGAACCCAGTACGGTTATGGACAGCTCATATAAACCACATAAGGACTCCAGGTGTCATTGTAACATTAGGGCCTATGCATGAGGCACTCATTCAAGAGGGTTTAGAGTATTTTTTTTCCATTAAGGACTTGGCCACTAATGCAGCCAAATTTCGATATCGAATCTCTGATCCACACATCCAGCTCAGAGAGCCATTTAAGTATGAGAACTTTGAGTTCGCTGCTGACCGTTTGAATCTCTATGGCCAGAGCCTTCTAAAAGCAGGGTCATCCTGGTTAGGGTGTAGATTTCGCGCTCCAATTATTTGGCATCCAGCACATGGATACCAGGCCCTGTATGATATGCCTGAAGGGCAAGCAGGTCAATTCTTTGATTATTTAATCACTCAACATGGTTGTAGGCCTCCGTATGAAACTCCTTCTCCAGCATACTCTCTCACCGCATTACATGTCAACTACAATGTTTTCATGAGGACATGAAACAAGGTAAGCAGGGGGGTGTGTGGAGTACTGAAAAGGTATGATTTTGATGATTACTTTAATGACTTTTTAATACAATTTGTGAACCTTTTGTATCATGGATTTAGAAAGTCATAGGGAACTATCACAAAACATGTGAAAATCGATATGTATAACTTAGCCACCGATAATGGTTACTTTCTATACAGGGAAAGAGGAAAACGAAGGGTTGTTGCTCTAAAGATAAGAACGAAGTGGAGATAACCGCTGTTCCTCTGGATGAGAACCAAACGTAAACATAGGGAGACAAGATCAAGGAGAATCGGCTCGGGCAAGAGAGAGAGGACACCAGCTCAGCGCAATAGCAAAGACTGGATGAAAGTTAACTGTTTGGCGAATCTCTCAGGATCGAAGATCCTGAGGGATCGCTGCTTTACTTATCTAATTGCTTGGACATCTCCGCCATCGTTTTTATAAAAAGAGACAAGTACTGTTAGTTTAGACACAGAGAATGGCGAGATAAGATACGTTTGATGTAATCTTTTGTAAAACATTCAATTTGGTTATTCAGCTTTGTTGAGAACTGGTTCGATGTATTTTTGATCAATGTATTAATGAAAGACTGGTGATTATTCCATCTTCGCATCTGCGTTAACCCAAAGCGGTGTATCCTTGGAGGCTAAGGGCCCGGCCCCGAAGGACACTTGCTTCTGTACCATTACAGCTTCGTTTATGTGTGGTTTGTTCATTACCGTTAGTTGATTATTTGATATGCTTATACGTTCAGATTACATGCTCTGTTTAAGTTGAATCATTGAAGTTTCTACAGCCAGATTTGTGTGTTAACTCTGCATTGCGTTCTTATTCCTTTCTAGAGTTAATCGCATATCCTTACTGTCAAGCTACAGAGCTGTTCTATTGACATTTGTGTTGTGTGCGTTTCTAATGCATCAGTATTATTCCATAATTCCCACACTGTTATTGCTGTTCCATTAATATGATTTGTGTCATTTGCCTTTAGAATAACAGAGTGTTCCTTGATTGCAAAGAGTGCATAGATTAAGTTTGAATATAACCCGCGGGACTTAGTATTCATTTGCTGTCCTATTTTAGAGTTGCTGTTCCATTTCAGAATTATAGTTTAATCCATTATTTCCTTTGCTGTTCTATTTATCTGCATTTGATGGTTTGCTGTGAGAGATGATCTAAGACTGTAGTGAGCAGTATCAGTCACTGTTTAGCTCCCAGGCTTGTGATCTATGCTTTAGTTCTTTTCCATCAGTTTCTGAAGGGATGGTTTATCATTACCGAACCCTTGACTGATGAGTTATTGAGTTTCCTGAGTGTGTGATTTATTTCTTTAAAGTAATTTGATTTCAGTTAAGCATCCGTTTACTCTTGTATTTCTTAAGCACTGTACTACTAGCATTACTCTGACGAATGAGCCTCGGATTGAGTCACTCTTTGTAATGACAAAACGCTCTCGGGTTGACATATTAATGTGAGGTGAATAGAGGTGAAAGAGACCCTTTTTATAGCTCTACAATACCTTCAACCTAAAATAAGGGAAGTATACAACCTATGATGGTTTAAGGATGACCACCAACACTGGAATGCTTGATGCATTTCCCGGAACTCTACCAAGGCTGGCAAGAAGCTAAAGTCTTCTGCTAGAAGAAGTGCTCTGAATTATTTAAAGAGGAAGAATATGAACCTCACATAGATGGTTTAAGGTTGTCCATCAACCAAAGGAACGCTCATGGGCATCCGTGGCTTTGGCTCCAACTCTGAATCTGGAATGACGAATTGTGGCTCAGGCTCTCTTGAATCGCTATGTCTCTGGCTACAACTCTGAATATGGAATGAGAGATTGTGGCTCAAGCTTTCTTGATGTGGCGTTGAAGCTTGTAGATGACCACCATTTCCCCCCCTATTAGGTACAAGGTGAGATGATGGCGAAAACTCAATTGAAAGTTTTTTCAATATTCTAGAACATGTTCTGACATGAGACTTAAACATCTTCTTGGCTGTTGATGGCCATTGCCAAGAAGCAATCCATCCAAGATGAATCTTTGTTCTTACAGGAGGCTTGTTTCTGAAGCATCTGTGTGAATAATGGGTGTGTCAACCACAGTGCTTGCATGGGTGAAGATCAAAACAATGATCTTTCATATGGCCAACTCGATCACAGTGTTGGCATTTTAAAATCTATTGTTGTTGTTGTGGAAGTGGAGCAAGATCTGGAACAACTACATGTGAACTGTCATAAAGAAATCCGACACTCTAAAATTTGATAGGCTTGGAGTAGTTCGGAATATGAAAGGACACATCCTTGTCATATCCAAGACCAGTTCTGTGCTTGTTGTGGAAAATTTGTTCCCAAGGTCTGATGATGGGCTTGTGAGGTGCAGGCTGAGATGTTGCATTTGCATGTAAATATGATCTTGTACAAAGAACTGAATGTGAATCGACTGCAACTTTATATTCTTTCTATTGTTGGGAGTCCTTCTCAATTTTCTGAACAGAATCAAGTTTAGAATGATGACTCTTTTGCTGAAGTTCATCTTGATGAAGCTGAGACTCCAACTGCAAAAACTCAATCTTGTCTTGTGCATCTTACAAGCAAGTTTGAATATTAAAAAGAGCGTTCTTGCTCATTTTTACCATATCATGAACAATGGAATGAATGAGATTATGAAACAACTCTAATGCATCATTGATTTTAGCCATTTTTCTCAACAACTCAGGCTCAAGAAATAAAGGGTGTTGGCTTCAACCGATAATGCATCCATTTACAATGTGATTCAACTCACTTTTAAAAAATACAAATGACTTCAAAGACCCTTTTTTTTTGAACTTCCAATTATGGAATTCCCAAAGAACAAAATCTGCTACTCAAATTATGGAGGGCCTCAAGGTGTAGACTTGGTCGTCTAACTAGCAAGCAACAATGACTCACATCATAGAAGTATTCAACAATTTCTCAACAACTCAAATTTATACTTCAAACAATGACTGCAACTATAAATGAAGAAGAAATGCAATTTCATTGCAAATATTTTGTAAATGTGCAGCAAAAACCACCGTGCAATAACCCTTTAAGGTAGATGATTTCTCTCTTCTTCACAGAACTGTTTTACACCAACAACTCTAATTCAAAAAAAAGATATTCACAAGCTTGGATGCTTCAGTATCAATGAGAATATGGTCTTGAGCTTGCTATATTACCTCACAATAAAGATGAAGGAAAAACTATGAGAAAATTTATGATGCCACTGCTATTTTGAAAATGATGACCAATTTTCAACATTTGCCTTCACACTGTTAATATCTTCAGAGAATCATCCTTCTATCCATGCCACAAATCTTGGTCATGTTTTCATAATATAGAAAACATACAACACAAACTTCACTTTTTGCTATATATAAAATCCATATATCCATTTACTCATATACCATCTCCTCTCTCTCTTCTTCTTATTGAGTTTTTTTTTTTTTTGGGAAAAAACAGAAGTATTATCTGGGGGAGGTGTTTACTAGGGGAGGTGAAATCCGGGGAGGTGTTTACTGGGGGAGGTGACTACTGGGAAGGTGAAATCTGGGGAAGGTGACTACTAGGGGAGGTGAAATCTAAGGGAGGCCAAACTGTAAACAAAATTTAAAAATAAAAGGCTGAAAATAATAAAAACGCACAGAATCTACGTGGGAGGGGACGAGATGGGAGGGCGAGGGGTCTTGAGCGGGGTTGGGAGAGGGGAGAGGGGAGGAGTGAGTTGTGAGGAGAGCCTATAGGCATAGAAGGGTTTGGGTTGGTGAGAGGGGAGGGGGGTGAGGGGGCCGAGCAGGGTTGGGAGGGCACGACCATGAGGGGGAGGGTGGGGATGAGTGCAGGTGAGGGGGTAGCGTGCTACTGTGAGGGGGACGAGTGTAGGTGAGGAGAGTCAAGGGCGAGTGAGGGGTTGAGTGAAGGGGAGGACAGGTGCCGTGAGAAGGCCGAGCGAGGGGGAGGGGCTATGAGGGCCGAGGAGTGCAGGTGAGCGCGTGAGGTGAGGGGACCAACGTAGCGTGGGATGGCAGAGCAGGTGAGGGGTAGGGTTTGGGAGTTGGGTGAGCGAGGTGAGGGAGCCGTGAGGTGGGCAGGTGTGGGGGAAGGGTGGGTTGTGGAGAGGAGAGGGTGGGTGGGTTGGGGAGAGGGCAACTGTGAGTCGAAGGTGGGAGCAGGTGGGATCGTGTGCAGAGAGGGAGGCCAAGGGAATGGGTGAGGGGGTATGGGTGTTGTGTGAGAAGGGAAGTGAGGGGGGCCGAGGGCCGAGGGTGAGGGGGATGGATGAACTGTGAGCTGTGTGAGAATAGTTTCTAGGGGCCATAGCAGCAGTAGAATCAAAATTTTTACTGCAGGGAATAAACAGTGAAATTTTGTAAATATTTTACAGGAAAAAAATGCAAAAATTGCAGGAAAAATTGTAGAATTCATAGTAAATAAAAACTCAAAATTTTCCAGAATGTTGAATGGTAGGAGTAGTAATCAAAGTGCTAGGAGAAGTAAAAACTGAATGCAACAGTGAGCAATGAGAAAACCTGTAGAGTTTAAAATGCACAACGTTTCTCTTCACAAAAATAATTTCTGAATGTAGAAAAAATGCACAGTGTTTTTGCTGAATGCAACAAAATAATTTCTGAATGCTGCAAAAATAATTTCTGAATGTTGCAAAAATGCATAGGATTTTTTGCAGGTTTACACAGGCCACAAAAACAAGTGGCTCACTCAATATTGAGCTGGTTATGAATGTATCAGCTTTGATACCATGTTAAACACACACATGGTGTATGAGAAGAATAAGCATACACATAGAAAGATAAGCATGAGATGTTCATATTATTCACCATAGATGTACATTTATAATACTAGGGTGTGACTCTTGGATTCATCTTTCAAGGTCACTTGGACTCCTTTGTGACTCTTTGCCTTCCACGCCTACCCATAGAGGATTAGGTGTTCAAAAACAATATAATTGAGAATGTTTTCATTGGAGCTGAGTGCTCCCCTGAAGAAATTCAGATTTATACCAATATTTTGAAAGAGTTCCATAATGTGTTTGCTTGGTATTATGAGGAAACTTCTAGAATTGATCCATCAATAGTCTAGCATGAGATCACGACTTATGAGAATTCTAAGCTTGTACGTAAAAAGATTCGGTTGGTAAACCGTAGCAAAGAAACAACTATGAAAGCTGAGGATGAAAACCTGCTAAAGGAGGGTTTCATATACCCAGTTTCGTTAACTGAGTGGGTCTCAAATCCAGTGATAAAAAATAAGGAACAATCTGCACATACATTGACTTTAGGGATTTAAATAAGAATTGTCTGAAAGGTAATTTCCCCACACCTTTTATTGATCAAATTATTGATGAATGTGCGAGAAATGATATTTTATCCTTCATGGATGGTTTATTAGGATAGAATCAAATTACTATCCATCCTAAATATTAGCATAAGACAAATTTTATCCACCCCTAGTGTACCTTTGCATATAAAAATATTCCTTTTGGCCTTAAAAATGTTGGAGCGACTTTTCAGCCGGCCATGTCCTACGCTTTCCATGACATCAAGCATCTCATCAAAGCTTATTTGGATGACCTAGCTTCTCGTTCTCAAAATAGAATTGATCATCCTCACCACATTCCATTGAAATTTGAACGATGTTGTTATTACAATATCCAGTTGAAACCAAATAAATGTGTTTTCGCTATCACATCTGATTGGTTATTGGGATTCATTGTATCTACTGAAGGGATACATGTTGATACCTTCAAGGTTAAGGTAATACTTCAATTGCCTCCCCCGTCCACTATCCGTCAGCTTCAGAGTCTCCAAGTAAAATCCAATTTTTTGAGGATATTTATCGTCAATTATGCCGACATTACAGAAGGATTAATGAGATTACTGAAGAAAGGAGTTCCATTTGTATGGGACGATTTCACTCAGATCTAATTTGATGCTTTGAAAAAATCATTGACCTCTACTCCTTTATTAAGTGCACTTGATTATAGTAGGGATTTCCTCTTATATCTAGTTGCCACAGAATCAACCATAAGTATAGTTTTGGTTTAGGAGGATGATGCTCTCTATGAGCACGTGATTTATTATCTAAGTCGAGGCTTGGTTGGTCTTGAACTACAATATTCTCCTATAGAGAAATTAGATTTGGCAGTTGTTCATGTTGTACAGTGACTTGAACACTATATTCTGGTTAGAAAAACTTCCGTCTTGGCTGATGTCAACCCATTTCAGTTGTTTCTCAGTAGAAGAGTATTTGGGGGAAAATATAACACATGGATTGTTATCTTACAAGAATTTGATCTTGAGTTCATGTCAGCCAAATATAAAAAATATTTAGTATTGCGGAATTAATCTCGGAGTTGCCTTGTGGAGAAGAATTTGTTTATGAAGAAAAATTTCCTGATGAGCATCTCTTCCTTATTTATTCACAAGATCCTTGGTATGGAGATATCATAATATATATTCAGACTTCGAATTTTCCTATCACTTTTTTGAAGGATGAATGCAAAATATTGCATCACCTAGCTAGAAGTTATATCATTATCGGTGACACTTTATATCTACGCAAGATTGAATCAATCCCTAGACACCGTTTAACCCTAGAAGAAGCTAAGTCAATGTTGAATGACTGCCATAATGGAGCTTGTGGTGTTCATCTATCTTTTCTTGCTACAACCCAAAAAAATCTTACGTGCAAGCTATTTTTGGCCTTCGACTTTCAAAAATTGTATTGAAGCAATCAAACAATTCCATCTTTGTTAGGTTTATACTCAAAAAACATGCGCTCATCCATCTATGTTTTTTACTATTATCACCGTCGGTCCGTTCACAAAGTAGAGGATTGATTTTACAACTTGTAATGTGCCTTCGGCAAGGGGTCATAAGTATATTATTGTAGCAGTGAACTACTTTACTAAGTGCGTCGAAACTATTTCTACTTTTGCGAATGATGGTGAGACAATAATTTTTTTCCTATTTAACCAAGTCATTTCTCATTTTGGTATCCCAAGGGAGATTGTCATTGACCATGGTAGTTACTTCCAAAATAAGATGATGTTTGAATTGGCTCTTAAATTGGGTTTTTGGTAGGAGAATTCATATCCTTACTATCCTCAAGCCAATGGTCAGGTTGAAGCCGTGAATAAATCCATAAAAGCTATCCTACAAAGAAAAATTAATAAATCTCGATCCAATTAGCATGCCATGTTATATCTTGCACTTTGGGCATACCAGATGTCGGTTAAGACCACTACAGGTTTCACTCCTTTTCAACTAGTTTACGTTTGTGGAATGTGAGATTCCTTATCTTAATTTAGTAGTTGAACTTCTACCAGATACATCTAGTCTTGAAGGTCTCCTTTTTCATTTGGACCATGTTGACGAGCAGGGTTGAGATGCAGCCACAATCAATGAGGCACATAAAAATAGAGTGAAAATCCAATATGATAAGGATGTGCATCCTAGGGTTTTCTCTGAAGGTGATCTTGTCCTTGTATATGACCAAGAAAAAGACACCTTGGGTGTAGGCAAGTTAAAACCTATGTGGTACAGTCCATTCATAATTAAAAAGGTCTTGAAGAAAGGATCTTATGAGTTTGTTGATTTCAATGGAAACGCATTGTCAGAGCCCAGAAATGGGCTCTACCTTAGGAAGTATTATGCCTAGGATTTTTGCCTAGCATTTCCTTTGACTTGTAGATATTGTATATTATTGTGAATATATGTCTATAGGTTTCATAGTGATATTGATATTTTTTATTTTCTCTGGAAGGTATCTGCTTTGGCGAGTATCTTCTTTCTCAAGTTTCATAGTCGACGCACCCATAATTTGGCTTCCGCGGGATGGGTAATTTACTATCCATCCGATCAGTTGTTACTTTCAAGAGGCATATGTATTGGCCCTGCTTCAAACAATGTGGCCAAATATACTGTTGTTGTTAACTTAATATATAAAGAAATATATCTTGGTGTTTAATCGTTAGTATTATAGTAGGACTCGCAATTGGTGGTGTCTCAATTGAACAACATCTATCATATGAGAGATCCTTTTTATATTTCCAATTTCTGAGAGTGTGTTTATTACAAAGATCATTTAATTTTATTACTTTTATTCATATTCCATGATTAGAAAATTCATTTTTTGATTCCATAGCTAATCAAGCATTGGATTGGCATATTAATAATTCATCACATTAAAATAAAAAAATAATAAAAAATCATCTGTATATATGATCATCACATCATGAAACGACTTGTATGTAGATAGAGATTATATGTGCAAAAAGTTATACAAAATTGGGAAAAAATGTCCTACAAAATTAGTGCTTAATCCCAATCATGTCCATAAAACATTAGTCATCTATAATCTATATATGTGGGCCCTGCCCTATATGATCATCATGGAAGAAGACGATGGCATTAGCCACCCGTCGGAAGAGTGACACCCAATCTCATAGTACTCCTACCACACATCTTTGAATCGCCTCCAGAAGTTCCTCTACTGCTGTCATTGGAGAATGGCGATTCAGACTCTCCAAGTTCCTATCTACAACATGGAGAAATATCTCGGTCTCAGCTACAATTCTGTGTGTGTCTCTCTCACAACGCATGTGCCTAGGTAGACCTTAAAGTCTCACTCGTCCAACATCTGTATCATGATTAAATAATCTTGTAAGATTTTTGTCTCATCAAAATAAATTTTTAATTCATATTTTTGAAAGCCAAAAAAATCAAATAGCATAAGATATTTTTTTTTTTTACTGATGGCACCCAATGCAGTGCCCGCGGAAAGCACTAGATCTGGATTTGCTCATAAATCCATGCCTGCATAAGGGTAGTCCTCGATAGTTATGACTTGTTGTTCCCACAAAAGGAATAACTCGTCATCAAATTTCGTTCTAGGGACCTCACCACCCCCTATTATCTTCATTAGATCATCCCATTGAGCTATCCTAGAATCTATAGGGATGTTGATGGTGGAATATAATTTGGGTCGAAGTCCTAGTATTATCTCAAATAAGAACGTGCAAATAATGGTACTATACCCAATTTTTCTTTTCCTTTCTTGATTGAGGTGAGTTACTTTTTCGTATTGGTCAGCAGTGTTGTACACCAATAAAAAATGTTGAGGGGAAATCCACTGCTAAATACATGGTAGGATGAGAATCCTCGTGTAATGATGCTGACCCTGCTACCCTCACCATGGTAAAAAGGAGAATTTTTTTGGGCAGTCTCACCACTTCTTTGATAGGAATCTACGATCCAACCTTCTATGTCTCTGGTGTGCAGTAAATGCCAATATAATCATCCACATTAAGACTCCCTCGGGCCTTCCCTTGAAAATTTACTGGCTCTCCTCTACAGGGAAGTCCAGTGATGAAATATATATCTTATATTTCAATTCACAAGGGCATTTGATCAATCATAAATGCATCTTCCTCCGAATCCTAGTAATTGATGAGCATCTCCAACAACATTGTGTGGGTTTTCATGTTTGGTATTTTGAAAGTTTTTAACAAACCACATCATCTCAGTGCATCCAATGATAATGGATCATTCATAAATTCATTATCCACTTCACTGTGTTCTCTTTCCCTCCAACTAATTTTCATCCTACAATTTCAAGCACTTTTATCCATTATAAAACATGATTTTAGATCTCTCTCTGCACGTACGCGGGTTCCTTTCATACACAGTCACGTATAGGGCTTCTTAATACGTGAATTCATTGTATCCAACCCATGTACATGCAGCGTTAAATCCTAAAAATAAATATCTACGGTGAAAATTCATTGAAAAATACTTGAAATGTGTTTAATTCATTGAGAATTCAAATTGAGGATTACCTGGAAATTTGGTTGATGTTATGGTTGAGAGATTAGGTGGATTTTAGTTTGCAAGTGTTTTTTCCAAGCTCTCTCGCACTCAGTTGTTTCAAAAGAAAATGAGGCTTGGTAAGTCAAAAGCCGCTATTTATATTTGAAATTTTAAAATTTTAAAAACCCACATTTATAAAGTATATGTTTTTATTTTGCAAATTTTATAAACTTTTTTACCTTTTGGCTTTGAGTGCTAGGGTAGGTTGTCTTTTAGGGTAAAATGAATACTTTGAGATATTTTTCACTCTTTTTATTCCATGATCGTTGACCCATCATGGAAGGTATCATTTTCGTCACTGGAATATAGGTTAGGGAAGATCACTTTTTCTGTTGCTTTATGCATTCTAGCCTCATACTGTGATATGTTTCCATAGGGTCGACCCCATTATGTTATGACTCTTAAACAACTTTCACTTGTCGATTTAAATAAAATCATGACATAATGGTATAGCCATCCTTTACATGGGCTTCCTAGTTAGATCCTCGCTAGCATGTGTTTCCCATGCTGTAAAAATTGAGTAGGATCAGGAGTCCTATTTAGTCCCGCCAAGACTTTTTTATGAAGCTTCATTCTCCTTCTTCTTTGCTATTTTTCTGGCTATATACCCTATAGGCTCCCATCTGTTAATTTTTACTGCTACATTTCATGTTGACTATTTGTACCCTTTGGCCTTAAACCAGCTTCATTAGGGCTCATTTATAAGCCACTTTTTGACCATGTCTTTCTGCAAAATCAACCATTAAATCACTTAGCCTCTGCGGCTTGACAACTTTTACCCATGGAAAGAACATTCCTTTGAATGTCATTGACCAATTTCATCTCCTTGCATTGAGAATAGGAACGTTACAATCCTAGGAACTAGGGAATCTGTATTTGGACACCCATTCTTTCCACTGCACTATAGGCATTCTTTTATTCCTTTTCAGGCTTTAAAACATGAAAAAGACAAAAAAAATTATATATTTCAAAAAGAGCGATAATAGCATATTAATTCCGTAATTGATGGTAGCAAGATTCAGTTGTGTCTCCCTTGAATAAAGCACTCAAAATAAGTCTTTCCTCCATAGGGATTGGATTTAGTTTGACGTATGAGAGCCATAACCTTGTCATTAATTTAGCACTCCTCCGGTTGGTTATCTCTTCCAATCACATGCAGAGTTTTTTTATGCCTTCTACATGAAAAAATTATACAAAGTTATTGTATGTTGGCATATAGTCACATTTGATTCCTGCTTTTGTTTAAGGGAAGTAAACCTGAGTCAAGACTTGACCTTTCTGCGGTGTCTCTTAGCTCATTTTCAGTCGGCCATACCCAGTCTGTCAGAGTTATGTTTAGTATCACATCAACTATTTAGTCCTTTTCTCGTGCTAGTCAAGAAGGTCCTATTGACTTCTTGTTGGCGGGTCTACTCTTATTGACCTCGAAAAATTTCTATAAGAGTGATCCTAGAGCCACACCTTAGCCCTATTTAGATCATTGATCTGTGAGCTTGTGATTAGCATCGATCAGTATCATGGGTATTTAAGTGAGCGATTTCCCTTGTGTTCAATGTCATCTTACATTATAACACATTGGGATTTATGCAATACCTTGGTATCCATTTGAACCTATTGGTGGATTCTTTGCCTCTATGTCAACTCTCATTATTGGTTGGTTCATAGGGTTTCTATCATGCGGTAACTACATCTTGTGTACACCAAGAATGTGCTTCTAGATGGTTACTTCATCTCTCTTCATCTAAGTCCTTCCAAATTATTGGCCTGCGGGTTACACTCATGCTAGATTGATGTGGGATGCCTTAATGCCTTCCTTCCAGTGGATATTTTCCTATCGACTACAATTCATTGCTCTGAGAACAATATCTAGAGTCTTTTTTCAGTACCTTAGGGTTTTCAGTCATTAGTGGCAAGTCCTTTGTTATCGATAGTGAGAATACATTAATGTCTCCTGATTGGTAGATTCTATCAAGTGTTTGACTTCAACTCATTTATTCGCACTTGTTATATTGTATTGGGGTACCTTAACTCTCATCATCATAATCGTTGATTTGTCTTGCGTTTGTTAATGGTATACATTAATGACCAGTAATAAAATGATTTCTCACGTGGTCGACTTCAGCTCATTTATTTCCATAGTGTATAAGTGCACCATTTGCAGTCGGTGAAGACCTCGGGTTGTGTCGACATTTTTGGTTCACTTCTCAGCTTCTTCAGTTTCCTAGTAGTGACACCATCCACCTTATATGTTGCAATTCATCACAACAACATTCTATATGTTGGCACCCAAGTTGTGTGCAGTATGATTATTCCACCTTTATGACTTGGTACTTTCAGGATCAGTTATGTGGCATCAGTGATCAGACATCTCCTTGAACATCATTGATCAGATTTTCTATATGTGATATTGAGGCATGGCCTTGATATGTTATTATGAGGCTATGCTTAGATGATCCACTATGTACTTCTTAGTTTTATTTGTACTTATACATATTATATCCTCTCTACACTTGATCTGTGGACATGCTTTACCATTTCTGAGCATGAGTATACCTGCCTCAGACATGAGCTTTAACTAAAATCTTGATAAGTATATGGCTCACTATCATATTCAATGTCTAGGAAATTGAAACCATGAGGAATATCTGCAATAACTACGACATATTCCCTTTTAGGTATGAGTTTTGCAATGTCTTAAAAATCACCTGGTATTATTTGATATTGGATACTATCAATCCAATTCGAAATTAAATGATTAAGAGTAGGATCAAGTTCAACATTCATAAGATGTTGTTTTCTCATCTTTCCAACTTAATTTTTTCAATAAAACTTTTGAAAGTATTTGGTACTCCATTTCCATCATTCTTCGACATCTTTAATGACATATATATATATATATATATATATATATATATATATATATTACATATGAATAAAATGAATGTATAAATCAACATACCTTATTGAATGCAATATAAAAACCTTTAAGTGTTGTTGTAGAACTTGATTCTGGGTAGTGGTGCACAAAATCATCCCAACTATCTTCATTCAACATTTTAACCATATGTTCTTGTATTTTCATATAAATATTTTGACTGAATAAGTAAAGTTAAAATTGTTAATATAGTGATCTATGTAACAAATTCTACCAACAAAATTATGTTTTATTTAAAAGAAAATCACAATGAAAGGAAAAGTATAAATAATTCAACAAACTTACTTTTTAAATTATGCACACATTTCATCCATTGATAATTCATGCAACTTCACACGAGATAGTATTGATTCAACAAGTTTCTCATCCTTCACTCCTTGCATTGTTCTCCAAGGTGTGATAGTCATATCCTCTAGAAGTTGCTTCATTTCAAGACCTGTCTTACTATTGGTACATATTATGGGTTTACACTTTTTAACCTTTTGATTTTTTATGGAAATATTCTCCCACCACTCAAAAATATCATCAATCAAATCCCATATCTCCCCGGTTCTAAATGCGAACTGAAAATTTTTATCCATGCTTCTGAATATATTTGAATGCATTTTTCCATCTTTTGATTTGATTTTGTCATCAATTTGATAAACTATTTCCATTAAACATTCCTTCCGAAAGGTTAGATTGAATTTTTCCTTATCCCCACCACATTTTTCCATGAATTCATTATGAATAAATCTTACCCTTTGGATGAAATTCATTTTCATTTTGTACTCATTATCTACATTATGATCCCATGCCAATAAATTTTATTATATTTCTGTCAAACCAGCGTAAATGATGCATTTCACTGTTTGAAAAAGATATTTATTTCGATATTCCTCAATCAATTATCTTTTAGCCTCTACCGAATGTGTTGTGAAACCAGCTCCAAAAATAGAAGAAAAGAGAGATCAATGCCTTATAAATAGCCACTTCAAGGGGGCAACCTCCAATACATTACATGAATGAAGAATTCTTGGATGATGAAAATGACAAAGCCTCCTTTCTATATATAGGAGTCCATGGGGCCACAATGTAATCCTAGTTGACCTAAAAATAATAATGTAATGGCACAATAATAATAATATGGGGGTTACAGGGGTACAATAATAATAATAAGGGGGTTACACTAACAACAATAAGGGACTATACTAGTAATATAGCGACCTAACATGCTCCTCTCCTTCAAAAAAGTGTTGTCCTCAATGCTTGAGTAGCTCCAGGTGATTTTGTATAAAATTCTCATCTTCCCATGTAGAATCTTCAGTGGGTAAGTTCTTCCATTTGATGAGATATTCTGAAATTGATCGATTTCATAGTTGTCGAGTTCTTGTTTTTGTGGCTGCTTCAGGTTCCAATATGGTTTTTCCTTCCTCATCAAGTTCTGGAAATATTGTTTGAATTGGAATTTTGTCCCCTATAACCTTTTTTAAGCATGAAAAATGTAAAACTAAATGCACTCACGAAGAAGCATGAAGCTCTAATTTGTATGTCGTAGTACCAATATTTTGTAACACCTTGTAAGGACCACAATACTTTGGCGATAATTTAGTATCCTTCTTAGCTTGCTTGAGGGACATTTGTTTGTATGGTTGTAGCCATAAAAATACCCAGTCTCCCACATCACAAATTCTCTCACTGCGATGTTGATCTGCCTATTGTTTCATTCGATTTTGTGCCAAATTTAGGTTATCCTTTAATAGTTGGAGAACTTCTTGTTAATTCTCGATGTGATCCTCCACTGCTTGAACCCTAGAATTTTCCCTTAAAGAAGATGTGGTGGACGATGGATGATATCCATAAAGTGCCATAAATGGGGTCATTTTTGCTACAGTATGGAAGGAAGTGTTATACCACCATTCAGCGAGAGGTAACCACTTGACCCATTGTTCTTTCTTATTAGATAAAAAACAATGAATATATCCTTCCAAACATTTATTCGCTATCTTTATTTGACCATAGGATTGAGGATGATAAGATGAGCTATGAGCTATTTGAGTACGCAAACAATAAAATAATTTCATCCAAAAATTTCCTATAAAAATGGGATCTCTGTCGCTTACAATAATCTTCGGGTTTCCATGTAGCTTTTGAATTCTTTCCATAAATGCAGTAGCAACTGTACTTGCTTTAAATGGATGAGATAATGCACAAAAGTGTGCATACTTGGTAAGTCTATCAACTACCACCATGATGACACTCCTTCCTTCGGACTTAGGTAAACCTGTGATAAAATCCGTTGAAATCCCCTCCCAACGTTGACTTGGAATGGATAAAGGTTGTAGAAGACTCGGGGTCTTAATTGTTTCATCTTTATTTTGCTGGAAAACCAAACATTCCGCCACAAAATTTTGAATATCATATTTAAGGCCATCTCAAAAAAATTATTTCTTCACCCTATGGTAAGTTTTTAAAAATCCCGAGTGTCCTCCTAAAGGAGAAGTGTGCAATTCCAAAATAATCTTTTATTTTAGTTGGGAATTCTTGCAAATATATAAGTGATCTTTGTACCATAAGAAATCATTTTTCCAACTAAATGTATCAAATGTACTAGGATCTTTCTGTAACTTTTGAATGAGTGTCCACACTTCTTCATCCTTCTTCCATTCATCCCTTGCTTCAGTTATCTGATATGGTTGGATAATAGAAATGGCACAAAGCAGTGCTTCCACCTCTTCATCCTCTCTTGAGAGTGCATCCGCAACAACATTTAGCTTCCCTTTTTTTTAGATGATTTCAAAGTCATAACCCAACATCTTTGTGACCCATTTTTGTTGCTCTTATGAAGATATTCTTTGTTCCAAAAAGTATTGAAGACTATCGTGATCAATTTTTACCTTCAAGTGTCTTCCCATTAGGTAAGGTCTCCATTTCTTTAGTGCATGTAGTATTGCCAACATTTCCTTCTCATCAATAGCCTTTTGTAAATACTTTCCTTTGATTTAACGACTTTCAAAAGCAATGGGTCTTCCTTCTTGCATTAAAACAACACCAATTCCATTTCTTGAGGAATCACATTCCACAATAAAGGTTTTTGTGAAGTCTAGCATAGCTAAGATTGGTGCTAGGCACATTGCCTCTTTAAGATGTTCAAAGGCCTTAGTTGCTTTAGGAGTCCATGAAATGCATCTTTCTTCAATAATGTTGTTAGAGGTGCTACTGTTCTCCCATAATTCTTAACAAACTTGCAATAATACCCTGTTAACCCAAGAAATCCGCGAAACTGCTTTATGGTTGTGGGAACTTTCCATTCCTTAATGGATTTAATTGTGTTAGGGTCTACCTTAACACCCTCGTGAGATATAATATGACCCAGATATTCCACATCTTGTACTCCAAAGAAACATTCGGATGTTTTTTCATATAATTGTTTCTCCTCTAATAGTTTGAGCACCTTGTCAACATGTTGAACATGATCCTTCCAAGACCTATTGTAGATTATTATATCATCAAAAAATACTAGCACAATTTTTCTAAGGAAGGGTTTGAAAATGGAATTCATCAGCCCTTGTAATGTAGAAGGTGCATTGGTAAGGAAAAAAGTCATGACCAAAAATTCATAATGACCCTCATGAGTTCGAAATGCTATTTTTGGAATATCTTCAGTCTTCATTCTAATTTGATGATATCCTGAACGAAGATCCAACTTGGTAAAATAAATTGTTCCATGTAATTCATCTAATAATACATCAATCACAGGAATGGGAAATTTATCTTTAATAGTGAGCTTATTTAGCTCCCTATAATCCGAAGATATGCACCATGATCCATATTTCTTGTGCACTAATACTACTGGGGCAGAGAAAGAACTTTGACTAGGTTGAATTATACCATCCTCTAACATTTGTGCAATCATACGTTAATTTTAGCTCTTTTGGACATAAGGATATCTGTAAGGCCTGATGTTTGGAGGAACACTTCCTGGAATCAAATGAATAGCATGATCATGATCACAAATAGGTGGGAGTCCATTGGGAGTATCAAACAACTTGGAATGATTGTCCAAGAATTTTTAGAGATCTGGAGAAATAGATGATTTTGATGTTGGAACTTCTAGTGAGCATAATTGTGCAATTACGCCTCATTGTTCTTTCTTCATAATCTTTCTCATGACATTGGAGCTTATTATCTTTCCTGGCTTCCCTGTGATACCCCGTAATTCGATTTCCTTTCCTTCTAAAAAAAAATTCAAGAAAAGTTCTTGAAAATTGAAAGCTATCATCCCTAAAGATTGTAACCATTGTACTCCTAGTACAACATCAACACCGGATGGAAAGCATTGGAATATTAAAGACATATTCCCCCATGGCTAGCTTGATATTATGGCATTTTCCCGAGAAATTTATAGTTCCTCCATTTGCAACCATCACTTGACATTCTGGTGCTGGGTATAGGAAATAATTCAACTCCTTGGCTACCTTACAATGAATAAAATTATGGGTACTACTCGAATCAATCAGCACTATTACCTTTTTCCTCTTGATATGTCCTTCTATCTTGAGAGTTTGAGGAGTGGTAATTCCTACCAATGCATTACATGATATGGTCGAACTCATTTCTTCTTCTTCTAGGGTTTCTTCCTAGTTTATATCCTATTCTTTTGAAGTTTCTTGTTCATTTTCTTCCTCCTCTTCACAATCTATGTAAAATAATTTCTTCTCAGCACACTTATTACCTTTAGTGTATTTTCTATCACAACTGTAGCAAAACCCTTTTGCTCTTTTTTCTTCCAATTGTTGTGGTGTCAACCTTGTAGGTTGTGGAAGTCTAGGAGTAGAAACACTTCCATTTTTATAGATGTCAGTGGTAGGCTTCCTTGTCGCCATAATTTTACATTCAATTTTTCTTGCCAACATGAATGCCTTCTCCAATGAATCAGGTTCCCAAATGTGAACTTCATGTTCGATGTTATCCTTTAAAGTCCCTATGAAGACATCAATCATGTGTTCCTCTGGAATATCAGTTACCCTTATATTCAATTTTTGGAAGTCCTCAATGTGATCCACCACTAAACCCTTTTGATTGAGATTTATCAATTGGATAAAGAAGGTGTTTCTCTTTGTATCCTCATAATGTGCTATCATTTCCTCTGTAAAAATTGACCAAATGACAATTTTTTTATGGGAGAAAAGCTATCGATACCATACAAATGTATTTTGTTCTAAATGTAAAGTTGCAATGCGTACCTTTGTGTGTTTTTCACATTATTGAGATCAAAATATTGCTCCATCTATAGTATCCATGTTACGGGATCCTTCCCATCAAACTTCCTCATATCCATATTTGGAATATGGTGGTTCTTCCATTCAAAATTAGAGTTTATGAAATCACGATTAACATCTATTTTTTTCTCATCGTGAGTTTCTTCTACTATATTTTCACCATTAGGAATAATTATTTGTATCAACTTTGTCAAACCTTCCATGTCTTCTTTTAGATCATTATTCATGTTTTCCATGTTGTCTTTCATTTTTTCTTCCATGTCCTCCATCTTAGCTTCCACGCATTTCTTCAAACCATCCATATTATTCCTCAAACCATCCATCTTCACTTCGATGCCTTTCTTCAAAACTTCCATTTCATTTTTTGTTGCTCTTTGCGAGAGCGACATTTGGTGCACTTTCTCTTGTAATTTTGATAGATCATGTTGCAATTCTTCATCTTCATGATTCATATTAGAGTATTATGAGGGCATAATGGGTGTTGAATTATTTTTAGGAGGTATTTTAGAACCCAATACTGAAATATATGCTCAATAGGCCCTTGGAAACACTTCAAACTGATTTTTTACACAAGACTTAGGCAATTCGGAAAGAAAAAAATACACACCTTTTGCTTGCTTTTGAGGAGCTCGATATTCAAACTGAATTGTCTATATGATTTTGGATCTTCAATATCTGAAATTTGGCCCTGAGGTAGCCCTCTAAATCCTCTTTCAAATGCCATAGGCCTGACCAAATTTAGATTCTTCAAGACAACATTATGTCCAATCTCCCACAATGACCTAATTAACAATGTTACCGATGAAATAGGTAACCTCATTGTTACCTACTTTTTGAAGTATCAAGAAAAACACCTGATTTTGAAAAAGTGGCGATGCAGAATCAAGAAAAAAAAATTGAGCATGTTTTTGGAACTTTAAGTTTTTTTCATTTTGTTTTTTTTTTTCTAAATTAATTAATTTTTTTTAAGTGATGTCTTTTACGTCGATTTTGAATAGTGGTGGTGTATCATCACCAACATTTTTTTATAGGATTGATTTTGACACTATAGATTTTCTAATGTCTTCTTCTTCTATGAGATGTTTATTTTTAAGTGCATTTATGTACTTGTGTTTTAAAAATTAAAAAAAAAAAAAAAATTAAAATAAAAACTTGTAATGATATCTTCACTTTTTCACATACATAAAAGATAGAAAAAGGGTCAATATTCTAAAGTTTATATTTTCTACATGTTTATGTATTGTTAAATAATTTTTCAATGCACATCAAAAAATTGTCGCTAAAAAACCAATATTTTGAACCATATGACAAAAAAATACAATTTTTCAATATAAATACAATGCAAAAAATACACTTTTACAGAGTTTTTGTTGAAAAAAACATGTTAAATAAACTAATTTTTTGAGAGAATCTTAACAAAAAAACTTAAGAAAACAACATTTTTATTGAATTTTATGTCAAAAAATAATAGCAATCACATGTTTTTTGCAAAAAAAAAGGGTTGTTCTCATAAAATATCAAAGTCTAAACATTACACGTAAAACTGATTAATAGTTCTAAAAAATAAGCTTTGTTTGCAAGCATAACTTAAACATCATCAACAATATCAACTAATACATCTTCAACATCATCTAGAACAACATTGATGGCTTCTTCCACATGATTTTCTTCTTCATTTTGATCATTGTCGTCTTCTAATGGATCTTTCATGTCAGCAAATCTTCCAAAGTGTCCCTTTCCAATCATTCCATATGATGGTGGTTGAGGTTCCTTTGATTTTTTTGCCACACATGATTCATTAAAATCTCCTTTCCTCAAACAACTTATTGCTTCGCATCTGGAAGGAATTTAAGAGCGTTAATTCTTTGTTGAATAAATTTGCATTGAACTGGGTCTTTCTCAATGGCAATGCAATTTCTTCCTTTTAGTAGGCAACATGCTAGTGTTGTACCTAATCATCAAGCACAAAAAAAATAAGTAAGAAAATTAATATGGAGACATAAAAAGTTAAAAAGACAATATTTAACTTTAAATTTGTATATTAAAACTTACCCGAACTTGAGAATAAATCCAAAACCCATTCTCCTTCATTTGAACATAGATCTATAAGATAGTTAATCAATGCTTGTGGTTTTTGATAAATGTTAACTATATCTCCTTTTGCATCTTTATCCTCATATGTTAGTTTTCTTACAACTGCATCATAAACCAATACTTGACTATGACTCTTCCCATCTACTCAATTCATAATAATATGCTTATAGCTATCATATTTTGTCCAAAATTCAACATGGATGAACTCATAATCGTTTATAATAGCCTGATCTTCGAAAGAAACAATATTTGAATTTTGCCTGTAACATAACATAGTAAAAGATCAATTAAATTTTACATGAATAAATTTTTTTAGGAGGAATCAAACATACAATTTCAAAGTCTTACCATATAAGTTGCATCCTTGAGTTTGCTTTACCCTTGAAGCTTGTTAATAACATTGGAAACTGTGTGTTTGAATGAAATGTCACAAATCACCAAAGTGGTGATGTTGTCGCTTCTTGAAAACCCGTAACCACTTTACTAAAAGCTTGATAAGTATATGGTTCTCTATCATATTCAATGTCTATAAAATTGAAACCATGAGGAATATTTGCAATAACTAGGCCATATTCCCTTTTAGGTATTAGCGATGCAATGTTTTCACAGTGACCTTGTATTATTTGATATTGGACACTGTCGAGCCCATTCCAAATGTAATGATTAAGAGTAGGATCTAGTTCAACATTCATAAGACGCTTCCTTCTCATGTTCTCCATCTTAATTTTTTCAATAAAGCTTTTGAAAGTATCTGGTACTCCATTTCCATCCTTCTTCGACATCTTTAATGACATCATATATATATATATATATAATAAAATAAAAATAGTATAAATATGAATAAAATGAATTTATAAATCAACATACCTTATTAAATGCAATATAAAACTCTTTTAGTGTTGATGTAGAACTTGCTTCTGGGTAGTTGCATACAACATCATCCCAACTATCTTCATTCAACATTTTAACCATGTGTTCTTGTATTTTCATAAAAAAATTCTGACTGAATAAATCAAGTTAAAAGCGTTAATATATTGACATGTATACCAAATTATACTAACATCATTATATTTTATTTAAAAGAAAATTATAATGAAAGAAAAATAAGAAATAATTCAAGAAACTTACTTTTGAAATTCTGCACACATTTCTTCCATTGATAATTCACCCGACTTCACACGGGCTAATACTGATTTGACTAATTTATCATCCTTCACACCTCGCATTGTTCTCCAAGGTGTTATAGTCATATCCTCTGGAAGCTGCTTCATTTCAGGACCCCCCTTACTGTTGGTACATATTATGGGTTTACTCTTTTTAACTTTCTGATTTTTTATGGAAATATTCTCCCATCGATCAAAAATGTCATCAATCAAATCCCATACCTCCCTAGTTCTAAATGCCAACTGAAAAATGTTATCTGTGCCTCTGAAGAGATTTGTATTCAATTTTCCATCTTTTGCTTTTTTTTCATCAATTTGATAACTTGTTTCCATTAAACATTCCTTTCGAAATGCTACACTAACTTGTGTCTTATCCCCACCACATTTTTCTATGAATTCATTATGAATAAATCTGACCCTTTGGATGAAAGTCATTTTCATTCTGTACTCATTATCCGCATTATGATCCCATGCCAATAAATTTGATTCCATTTCTGTTAAGCCAACGTAAATGATGCATTTCATTGTTTGAAAAAGATAGTTATTGGGATATTCTACAATCAATTGTCTCTTAGCCTCTATCGAATGGTTCCCTCCAATTACATAATATTTATAATCAAAACATTTTGTCTTGTCAAATGCTTGTTTGTTGGGAACCTGACATGGATCGACAAGAACCACATAATCCACCACATGTGCATATGGATTGAACCTGAACAATGTTTTCAGATTATGTACATGTAGGTGATGGGCCTTTCTAATTTGATATTGAGATTGTCCTTCATCTGTGCCATAAAATTGGTTAACATTAAGCTCAAATGTTTTGCCACCAAGAATTAATTTATTCTTCCTCAACTCTTGTCAAATAGCATTTTGTTTTGTTTTAATAATGCCATCCTCTAACTCAGCACTTGGTGTTATGATTTCTCTGCTTCTGTGAGAGCTTTCAATTTTTTCTTCACTGCTACTCACGACCTTTACAGGTTCACCAATATTTGATTTCCTAGTCTTATTGGATAACATATCATTTTTTTTATAAACAAGCTCTCCTTCATGAGGTAAAAGAGAGACATCTTTGGCAATTTTTCTTTTTGGTGTATAATCTGTTTTCTCCTTTTGCACAATAGTTCTCATCTCCTCCTCACTAATTCTATCATAATTTTCTGTTTCATGTTCGACACCTTAAAAAAAAACATGTTTAAGTTTACTAGATTGACCCGCCTTAGTGACACTTGGTTGATCCTCTCTTTGTACTATTGCAGTGTCACGAGCTATTTCTCTTTGCTTCAATCTCCTTTCCTCTGCTTTTTCTTTGTGGAAAGTTTTGATCACATCCATAACATTTGGCACCAACATATAAATACCTTCAAACATGTTTGAAAGACCCAGAAAAAAATCCTATGAAACAAAATAAAACATGTCAATGATCAATAATTTATAAAAAATTGAATCATCCTTACAATAATGCATAGAGGAAATAAAAATAAGCATACTTACAATGTTATTTGCAATGTTGCTTGATATTTCTTCAGAAAATTTTGAAGATATTTCATCTATGTCATACTTGACGATTGATAGACGATATCTAACCTTCTCATGTTTCTGAGCCTTCCTTGCAAGAACATAAATAGTGTTTGTATTCGGGACCATACATATGTCTCGTACTCTGCCCATCACATCATATGGCTCATTTAAGTCAATCATACCACAAATCAGATAGATGTGTATATCAACCTCCATTTCATTGTCTTCAAGATACCATGAGAAATCAGTTTTATCTATTTCATTGGCATTCTTCCAATCAGAAATAAGCTTTAATGAACCTGGTGCCCCACTTGCTTGACTTTTATTAGTGTGTGCAACAATGTCCTTATTGCGTCCAATAGTGTCCATAGTGCGTCCAGCTGCAACTTTAGATTTGGGAGTTGTATCCATAGTGCGTCGAGTTGCAGCTGTAGATTTGGGAGCTGCTGCCCTAGGTGCAGAAACATTCACAGAAATATTTTTTGATGCCATTTTCTTGATATATATATATATATATATATATATATATATTAGTTAATGAAAAAATATTACGAATAAAATAAATTTAATAAACAAAATTTATTTCTAAAACTAAATAGCTTGAAATTAAAGCAGTAATTTAATTTTAATTTAATTTTACATTACATAGCAATTGAATAAAAATAAACAAAATAAAAGAAAAGAAAAAATTATTTTACTTTACATAGCAATTAAATAAAAAATTATAAACTTAAAATTATAAAAAATTAATATAAAAGTTTATAAATTTATATAATCTTTTAATATATTTGAAAATTACAAATTTCTATTTCACATTACATAGTAATTAAATAAAAATAAATAAAATAAAATAAAAGCAATTAAACAAATTAAATTTTTTATAATGTTGTTTTAATACTTAAATTTAAAAAAAAAAATTAAAAAAGAAATTTAAATATTTAAATGTTAAAAACAAATATTATAATATTATATTTTTTTTTTTTTTTTAATTGTATTGTTATATAGTTTTTTTTTATTATTAATTTATTATATTGTTATATTAAAACAAATGTTTTTTTTTTTTTAATTTATTATATTGTATTGGTTTTTTTTTTAATTATATAATGTTTAAAAACAAAACATAATTGTTGTTTGGTAATTTTTTTTTTAATATATTTATTATATTTTGTGATTTTTAACAAGTATTATTTAACAATGTTTTAATTATATTATATAACCATTTTTTTATTATTTTTATATATAACAATGTTTCTATTAATTTTTAATTGTTTTACTAAAACAAATTATTAAAAAAAAAAAAATTAAAAATATTTAAAAAAAAATTAAAAACAAAATAAAAATAAATAAATAAACCAAAATTTTAAAAAAAAAATTAAGAAAAGAAAAATTTTAAAAATTTAAAAAAATTTAAAAAACAAACGTAGTCGTTTCACTGTGCCCGCGGGTGCCGGAGGGCAGCTGGGCGGTGCCACGGGGGCGGCCCAGCCAGTCTCACAGCCCTCGCTGGGTGGGGGGGCGATTCCGAGCAGACCCCGCCCGCTGGGCGCTGGGGGCCGGTTGGGCTGCCCCTTTGGCGCCGCCCGGCCGGCCTCCGGCGCCCGCGAGCAGAGTGAACAGCTACATTTGTTTTTTTTTTTTACTCTTTTTTTTTTTAATTTCGATTTTTAAATTTTTTTTTATATATATAATATAATTATTAAAACATTATTTAATAATAAAAAAAAAGTTAAAAATATCAAAAAAAAAAAAAAACAATTTATTAAATCACAATTATGTCTTGTTTGTAAACATTATATAAATAAAATAAAATAAAATAAACAATATAATAAATTAAAAAAAAAACATTTGTTTTAATATAACAATATAATAAATTTAAAAAAACATAACCATATCACAATACAATTAAAATATACATATATATATATGTATAACAAAACACTAAAGAAAAAATAATTTAAATATTTAAAATTAAAAAGAATAAAACTAAGATTTAAAATTAAAAAAATAAAATAAAATAGAATATAAAATAAAAAAATTCTCAAATTCTCAAATAAAAAAATAAATAAATAAATAAATAATGAAATCATTAATATGTTTATGATAAAAAAAAAGCAACTAAAAATTGCTATAATATTACTTTTTTTTTATGTGCATGGTCGTTTTATGGATTTTTCTGTCTAGATGAACCTATAAGTCTTAAAAAAGAAAAAAAATCTAAATTTTTGTTCTTAAAACCCTAAAAAATTTAGTTTTTTTTGCATTTTCTTCACTAAAAAAATATAAAAAAATCAAGGTTTTTGAACCTAAAAACCTTAAAAAAGTAGTTTTTGGACACAAAAAAAACTATAGAAAAACAGATTTTCCCCAAAATCATCTTTAAATTGATAGAATAGAAGGAAAACTAACCTTTGAAATGCGAAAAGCTGCTGTCACCAATGCCAACACAACGCCTCCACAAAATTATGAATAGCAACACAATGCCTCCAATGCCAATGCAATGCCTTCACGAAGTTACCAATGCCAATGCAACACCTCCACAAAATTACCAATAGCGACACAACGCCTCCAATGCCAATGCAATGCCTCCACGAAGTTACCAATGCCAACGCAACACCTCCAGAAATTTGCTCTAACAAATACCAGAAAACTTGATGTGATGTAATGAATAGAAACAATCATTCTTATTATATAGCGAATATTGTCTGATTGGTTTACTGTTTAACGAATGTGGGATTAAAATTTCAAATTTAAAATATTTACATTTAGTTTATTATAATTCATACTATAGTTAAAATACTTAATATTTGCATGTAGTTATCATAGTTAATATTTTATTTAATATTTACATGTACTAAATGTTGAATAATTCAAATATAATCTCAGATTAAAAATTAAAATATGAAATACTTACATGTAGTTAATTATAGTTAATATTATAGATAAAATAGTTAATATTTGCCTTTAGTTATCATAGTTAATATTTACATGTAATCAATGTTTAAAATCATGGGATTAAATTTTAAAATCTAAAATATTTACATGTAGTTAATTGTAGTTAATATTATAGTTTAAATAGTTAATATTTACATGTTGTTATTTTTGTAAATATTTACATGTAGTCAATTTTAAAGGTCATTCAAATAAGAAAATTATTTTAGTTTCGAAGACATGCATGAAAGGAATATTTTGTGGATATTTTGAATAGAAAGTATGGTGAAATATTTGAAGACCAACAATATATTAATAAATTTTGAAATATATTTTAGATGAATATAACGTAAGTTTAAAATTTAAAATTTAAAATATTTACATGTAGTCATTATAGTTAAAATAGTTAATATTTGCATGTAGGTATTATAGTAATATTATAGTTAATACTTACATCTAGTCAATGTTAAATCATTGAAATAAAAACATTATTTTAGTTTGGAAGGCATCCATGATAGAAATATTTTGTGGATATTTTGAATATAAATATCGGTAAAATATTTCAACATAAACAATTTATTAAAAAAAAATTAAATACATTTTTTGACTATTATTTGTACCAAATATTTGAAATGAAAATTTTGGAGGGAAAGTTTTTCGCGAAATTTTTTGGGGGGAAATTTTGGAGGGAAATTTTTTCGCGAATTTTTTTGGAGGGAAATTTTCAGTCTTTAAGCTGTATATTGTAAGTGGGAGAGGAATTTGTATCATTCAACCTATTCTTGTTGAAAGCCATGGTTTCTTATGATAGCGAAGTTTTTCTTTCTACAACATCAACATCTTCGTCATGCAACAACTCTATTCAGAGTGATGAATATAACGGGAGTTCGTTCACCATGAATAGAGAGTCAAAAAATCGACTTGGTCATTATCCTAAAGATGATGAGAACAAAATTGATGAGGTGCAGCAAAATGAAATTTCTGTAAATCGAGCACCAGTTATACCACTTACTCTTAATCCTAAGGATTATGAAAGCAACAGTGATGAAGGGCATGATGAAGAATTTCCAGAGTCAAAAGTTTCACTTCGTCCTAATCCCAAGGATTATGAGGACACCATTGTTGAAGAGGGAGATGAAGAATATCCACTTCAGCTTAATCCTAAGGATTATGCGAGAACAACAAATGAAGAGGGGAATGAAGAATCTGTAGAGTCAAAATATCCACTCTGTCCTAATCCTGAGGAGTATGCCAACACCACTGATGAAAAGGGGGATGTAAAATTTCCAGAGTCAAAATATCAAATTCTTCCTAATCGTAAGGATTATACGAGCACCATTGATGAAGAGGAGAATGATAATGTTTCAGAGTCAAAACATCCACTTCGTCCCGATCCTAAGGATTATGCCAGCACCACTAATGAAGAGGGAAATGAAAAATTTACAGCGTCAAATTATCCACTCCATCCTAATCCTAAGGATTATGCAAGCACCACTTATGAAGAGGGGGAAGAAAAAATTCCAGAGTCAAAATTTCCACTTCGACTTAATCCTAAGGATTATGTCAGCACAACAGATGAAGAGGGGAATCAAGAATTTGCAGAGTCAAAATATGCACTTCGTCCTAATCCTAAGGATTATGTCAGCACCACTGAGGAAGAGGAGAATGAAGAATTTGCAGCGTCAAAATATCCACTTCGTCCTAATCCTAAGGATTATGCCAACACCACTGATGAAGACGGGGGTGAATTTCCAAAGCTAAAATTTTCACTTCATCCTAATCATAACGATTATAATTTAACCACTGATGAAGGGGGGGATGAAGAATTTCCAATAAATATAGATTCAAGGCATTCACTTATTCCTAATCCTAAGGATTATGAGAGCTTCGGTGAGGAAGGGGAGGGGCAGGATGAAGAAATTCTAGTGAATACAAATTCAAAGCTTCCACTTATGCCTAATCCCAAGGATTATGAGAGCACCACTGAGGAAGGGGAGGATGAAGAGTTTCTTACAAATGATAATTTTAGAGGCACAGATCTGAATATTGCATTTTCTCCAAGTGACCATTTCAAAGACACTCATGGTGATGAAGAATTGAATCCTCCCAGGGAATAATTTGAAAGCATGGGTCAAGATGGTGAAGAATTTCTTTTGAGTTAGGGTTACAAAAGTGTCGATGATTCTTGTGAAATGTTTTCTTCAACTGATGATGGCAAAGAAAATTTTCCACGCAATGATGTTGATGAATTTCTTAACTATGTTGAGGATGATAATAGTGGGGATAATATTCCTCCTAATGGTGATGAAACTACTTTTACAAAGGATGATGGAATTATGAAGCCGTTGCAAGAAAATATTGCAACTAGGAGTAGGAGTAGACCTTTTCATATCAATCCAAAGCATTCCAGTTATACAAGGGCGAGGACAAAATATCTCACGACAATAAGTTCTGTCGTTCATTTGATTTCAAGTGAATGTTGTTGAAGGGATTGCTTGAAAAATATGGATTTCAACTTTTCTTTGGAGAAAAGGAAAACATATATGTCAATGAATAAAAGCATGCAAAATTCATATTTAGTGGGTTGCATGCAATCTACACTAGTAGGTTATGATTATCATATTGGGAATGTATTGCTTTGCAGAAAGGCATTCAAAATGTTGTATTCAATTGGTAATTGTCGTTTGTCAAGAATCCAGGATAGATTGGAAAGGGATCCCACATATTATTTAGAAGCACGTTATAAACGAGAGGTGGGGCTGTTTGCAAATACTGCTAAGACATGGATGAAAAACTTCTTTTCAAATCATGGAGAGTGTATGCCAAATAAAGACATAATACATATTCCAGAAAAATTCTTGAGACGAGAAATATTCATGTTATACAAAGATTATGCATAAGTTGTTGAAGGAATTGGTAATTTTATTACATATTCTTATTTTACAAGGATATGGAAAACTGAATTCAACAATGTTCGCATTCCTAAGAAGATAAGGATGGGGATTTGCAGCACATGTGCTTCTCTTAAAGCAAAAAGAGATAAATGTCAAGGGGCGGAAAGAGGTATGTGTTCAAAACATTGTTTTTTAAAATTTGATACTTATCAACTATGAAAATATATGTATTCATATGTTTCTTTTATTTTATGTACATATTCCGTTGTCAAAGAACTTCAAGACCATCGCAATCAGCAAACAAGTGAAAGGAAAAAGTTGTATAAACATCGAAATAAGTGTTATGATCATCCAAATAAATATCTGGGATTGATAATTGATGGTATGGACCAAAAGAAAACACTTCTTCCACATTTTTTCCGCACGCCAAAAAAATTATAGGAGGAAAATTTCATTCAGTTTCACTTGGTTGGTTGTATGGTATTTAATGAGAAGATGTTTCCAAGAGTTTTCTTCATAGCTCCAAATATTCACAATGATGCAAATCTGACCATAACTATAATCCATGATGTGGTTACTCATTGGTCTGGGATTCTTCCTGAAGTTTTGTATTTACAATTAGACAACACAAGTCGTGAGAACAAAAATCAAGTTCTTTTTGGGTATCTAAACATGCTCGTTGAATTGGGGATTTTTAAAAAGATAAACGTTGGTTTCCTTCTTGTTGGGCATACTCATGATCATATTGATCAAATGTTCAGTCGTTTTTCAGTAACATTGAGGAGGAAATGTGTTGGGAGCCTGCCATCATTAATTGAATGTATTAAGAAATCGTACATTCGAGAGCCTGTTTTTCATGTTTTGGAAGAAACTATTGACATGTGAAGGTTTATTTTTGGATCGCATGGTGAGGAGAAATGCATTGAACAACTTAACGACATTAGCTTTGAGCATCAATTTCATATCAAAAAAATTAAATGGATAACACTTATATGGGGCAAGAAGTATTCAACTATTGAAGAATGGGGACCATCATCAGGTTTAGCATTTTTGAAGTTCATTCCAGAGCGTCCAATGTTTTCATCAAAGGTATTGTTATTACAGTCAGTTTCTGAACTCCATAATGCACGAAGGCTGAAGAGAGACATAAATTATTATGAATGTCTAGAGGAAATTAAAAGATGTATTAGAGATACATATGAGTACTTCGATGTTGCTGATTCAGTTTGGTGGGAGTCTTTTTTCAGTAATCAAAGTGATATGATTTCAAGATCAATAAATGGGGATACACTTTTGAAGACTCCTTTTTTTGGCCACAAAATATGCCAAATGAACATGAACATCAGGAAACACACAATGTTGAACAACAACAGCCTCAAGCTATTATTAATTCCCCACAGGTAGAGGAAAGAGAAATCTATATTTGTTCTAGAAGATCACTTGCACAACGTGAAGCCATGGAATACCTTTACAGGGGTTATGTGCGGGATCTTAAGGAGGGTTGCATGATAGCAGTGTTAGCAGATGAAAATCCACTTGGCTATCCATTCTGGATTGCCAAGGTTATAAAGGTCATTAATGAAAATGAAGAAATTACAGTTGTTGATGTACATTGGTATGCCACAAGTACCCACCATTTCAATGGTGTGTACAAGCCAGAGATGGTAGTGGAAAAAAGAATTGGCAGAAAGAGAAAAAGAAAGGACACAAATATAAATCGTCGCCACACAAATGTCTTAAAATTGGAGGATGTTGACATACTTGCGTATGACTTCAATTTGACAAAGAGAGGAACTCTTCGGTTGCAGACCATAAATATTTTGAAGAAATTGCTACCAGAACAATTACTATTGAGATGGGACTCTGTAGAATGTAGACGTAGATCTATAAGACTTTTGAACTCTGAAATGGTGGGCATGCATGTTGACTCAGATGGAGCACTAATTGATGAAAGAGAAGAATATGGATCATCTTCATCTGCATCGAGCCATTCATCTGAAGATGTAGATTATGATGGTGTGCCAGAACCTATGGTTGATTTTGAATAACTATCTAAGACACTTCTATGTAATTGATGTTTGCATGGTAACTTGAAATAAATTTTTTTACTTCCATCTCATTTTTCATGAAGTTATGAGACATTTCTATGTTTGTTGGATTATATGTTTTAATTATGAAGAATTCATCTCTTTAGAATATCGACAATGCAATAATGAATTACAAAAATAGTTTATGTTAAATTCAATGTACCAATGTTGATATTTTAATTATAAGTAAAATAGAATATAGAAAATAATGTTGAATTTTTAGATTATGCAGTGATATTACCATGATATTATGTATTGTTACCATTTGGTATAAGATACTTTTAAAACTTTTAATAATTATATGCGTCATTGAAACGGAACACTTTGTTTTGATGCTTGATTTTTAGGTTTTGGTTGAAAATATATTTAAATTTGTCTTATGCTAAGATTTGAAAAAAGATAAGTTTTTATCCTTTAAAATTAAAATTACTCTTACTTATTTCTGTTCAATGATAATTTTTTCATTTACTTGTTCATTTTTTAAAATTGTTAAGTCTTATAATTTCTCCATAATTTCATTGTTCAAGTATGTTGTACACTTAAGATTGAAAAACTTTAGATTTACAACTTGTCATTAAGGTTTTTATGCACTACCAAATTTTATCTTTAAGGTTATGGTTGACAATAATTACAATTTTGGGGTTGTTTAAAGTCAAGATATTTTATGTTTAACAACATGGATGAAAATTGTTCGAAATAATAAGCCCTTCAGACATGTATTTGTTTATCTTTAACATCATCTATCAAAAATGCTAGAAATTTACGAGTTTAAAAAATGTCCTAATATGTTGTCTTTAATTCCATTGTTACAAGTGTCAAAATTATGACACAAATTATTTTTTTGCTATTCCAGCATCAACTGCTTTTGTTTTGAGGGTGTTTTTTCAATCCTTTTTTCAACAAACAATTTTGTTTTTAGCATAATTTTATAAAATGTTGAAATTTGACCTTAAAAAAAAACCAAGTGCGTTCTGGAAGACACACTTTTTGTTTTTGGAGTGTTTTTTCATGTTTTTTGAGACTTTTTGGGCTATAGTTCTCGTTTTGAGGTCAGGTTACCTATTTCATCGGTAACAGTGTTAATTATGGACTATTTCAGTAGAGCGAACTTGTACGACTTGCCACGTGTCACTGTTTTCTCCTTCGGATCTGAAATTGATAGACAAGAAACTAAAGTCTGTGTGCTTGCAGCCACTCTTTACATAATTCCAATCTGATGCTCAGAGAGAGAGTTATGAATATTTTTCCATGATCACCTCTTTGAGATGAAATTGGGGAGCCTGAAAAAGCCCTAACTTCCACAGATCCTACCTCCCAAAATAATGCGAATAAATCTCTGAAATTTTTTCAAGACGTTCCTTGGGATTTTGGCTTCGCTTTGTGAAAATTTATGCTTCTGAACCCTCGCAGAAAAATAGTTATAGTGAAAATTTTGAGATGACCTGTTTAGGTTAAATTCAGGAGCCGGAAAAAAGCCCTAACTTCCATAGATCATATCTCTGAAAATATTGTGAACCGAGCTTTGAAATTGTGTGATGATGTTCCTCAAGATTTTGGCTTCGCTCTCTAAAAATTTCATCTTCTGAACCTTCATAGAAAAAAAATTATAGCAAAAAATCCACGATGACCTGTTTGGAGCAGCAAAACCCTAGAATCCAAAGCTCCGATACCAAAATTTGTGAAACAAGCTCCAAAAATAGAAGTAAAGAGAGATCAACACCTTAGAAATAGCCACTTCGAGGGGGAAACCTCCAATAAATTACATAAATGAAGAATTATTGGATGATAAAAATGAAAAAACCTCCTTTCTATATATAGGAGTCCATGGGGCCACAATGTAATCCTAGCCAACCTAACAATAATAATGTAAGGGCACAATAATAACAGTATGGGGGTTGCAGGGGTACAACAATAACAATAAGGGGGTTACACTAAAAACAATAAGGGACTATACTAGTAATATAGGGACCTAACAGAATGGTTCCTTCCAATTACATAATAGTTATAATCAAAACATTTTGTCTTGTCAAATGTCTCTTTGTTGGGAACCTGAAGTGGATCAACAAGAACCACATAATCCACCACATGCGCATATGGATTGAACCTGAACAATGTTGTCAGATTATGTACATGTAGGTGATGTGTCTCTCTAATTTGATATTGAGATCATCCTTCATCTGGCCTATAGAATTGGCTAACATTAAGCTCAAATGTTTGGCCACCATAAATTAATTTATTCTTCCTCAACTCAGATCGAATGACATCTTGTTTTGTTTTAATAATTCCATCCTCTAACTCAGTACTTGGTGTTATTATTCCATGCTTCCTTTAGAGCTTTCAGTTTGTTCTTCATTTTTGCTCATGACTTTTACAAGTTGACCCAAATTTGATTTCTTCTTCTTATTGGTTAACATATCATTTTTTTGATAAACAAGATCTTCATCATCAGCTAGAAGAGAGACATATTTGGCCATTTTTCTTTTTGGTGTTTGATTTGTTTTCTCCTTTTGCACAACAGTTCTAATCTCCTCCTCACTAATTCTAACATAATTTTCATCTTCATCTTCTACATCTTCAAAAGAAACATGTTTAGGTTTACTAGATTGACCCACCTTAGTGAGTCTTGGTTGATCCCCTCTTTGTACTATTGCAGTGTCACAAGCTATTGATATTTGCTTCATTCTCCTTTCTTCTTTTGTCTCTGTGTGGAAAGTCTTGATCATAGTCATAACATTTGGCTCCATATAATAAATACCCTCAAACATGTTTGAAAGAGGCTCAAAAAATTCATATGAAACAAAATAAAATATGTCAATGATCAATAATTTATAAAAAATGAATGATCCTTACAATAATACATAACAAAAATATCAATAAGCATACTTATAATGTTATTTGCAATGTTGCTTACAATTTCTGCACACAACTTTGTAGATGTTTCATCTGTGTCATACTTGACCTTTGATAGACGATATCTAACCTTTTCATGTTTATTAGACGTTCTTGCAAGAATATAAATAGTGTTTGTATTCGGCACCAAACATATGTCTCTTACTCTGCCCATCACCTCATATGATTCATCTAAGTGAATCATACCACAAAACAGATGGATATGTATATCATCGTCTGTTTCATTGTCTTCAAGATACCATGAAAAAACTGTTTTATTTATTTCCTCTTCGTTCTTCCATTTAGAAAAAAGCTTAAATTTACTTGATGGGCCACTTGCTTGACTTTTATTACGTTTTTCAATTTTTATGTGTTCAACAATATTCATAGTGTGTCCATCAATATCATTAGTGCGTCCAACTCCAAATTTAGATTTGGCAATTGCTGCTCTTGGTCTAGAAACATTAACAAAATCTTTTTGATGCCATCTTCCTGATAAAAAGAAATATATATATTAGTTAATGAAAAAACATAAATTTTAATTAATCGAATTTTTTTTTCCTATATAATTTTAAATTTAATAAAAAATTAATGTCTATAAAATAAATAAAATTTATTTGTAAAACTATATAAATTTAAATTTTAAAAAAATTAACTATATAACTTTTCGAGATATAACTATATATGTTTAAAATTATAAAAACACACATTTTTTTTCATTTGAAAAAAAACAATTTTAAAGAATATATACATATATATAACAAATTTTGTAATACCTTTATTTTTCAATATTAAGTTTTTTTTTTAAACAATTAAAAAAATAATAATAATAATTTAAACATTTTTTAATACAGAGTTTTGTTAAAAAAAACAATTTAAATTTAAACAAATTTTAATATTAAGTTTTTATTTTTTATTTTTAATTTAAAAATAAAATAAAATAAAAAAATTTAATATTAAAAAAAAATTATTATTAATTTGTTATTGTTTTTGTATTTTTTTTTAATTCTTTTTTTTTAAATTAAAAAATAAATAAAATTCTCACGCCTGCTGGGGACCGAATGCCGACCGAGCGACGCTGTGGAGCATTGCTCGGCCGGCATCTAGCCCCTGCTGGGCGAAGGTTGATTCTGGGAATCGACCACCACCCAGCCAGGGGACGGAGACCAGTCAGGCCGCAGTATGGAGCACTTCTAGTTCGGCTTCTGGCCACCGACGGGGAAATACAAAATTGAACTTAAATTAAATTTAAAAAAAAATAATAATAATTAAAAAAAAAAATATATTTATAATTAAAAAAAATTCTTTTAATAAAAACTAATTAAAAAAAAATCTTCCCAACCGGCCTCCTGGGAAAAAAAAATATTTAAATTACATAAAATTTTAAAAAATAATATTAATAAAAAAAAACTATATTCATAATAAAAATCATTTTTTTCCAATAAATAAATAAATAAATAAATATATATATCATTGTTTTTTCTTTTAAGAAAAATAAAATATAACTGTTTGTTTATGTGCATGGTTGTTTTTTGGTTTTTTGTTTCGTTGAGGAACCCAAAAACCCTAAAAAATAAAAAAATTCTAAATTTTTGTCTCAAAAACCTACATATTTAAGTTTTTTTTCCATTTTCTTCACTATCAAAATATTTAAAAAAATAGGGCTTTCGAACATAAAAACCATAAAAAAAAAAACATATTCTCCCTAAATTCATCTTTAAATAGTAAAAGCAGAAGGAAAACTAACCTTTCAATTGTGAAAAACTCTCGTTCAATGTGTTATCAATGCCAATGCAACGGCTCTACAAAATTGCTAAAACAAAATCTAGAAGACTTGATGTGATGTGAGGAAAATAAACAATGATTGTTATTATATAGCGAATATTGTGTGATTGCTTTAACATTTCGCGAATGTGGGATTAAAATTAAAATGAAGAAAATTAATATGTAGTTAATATTATAGGTTTATATTAACTTTTATTCAATGTCGGCAAAAAAGTAAAACATAAAATTTAAAAATTAATTTCAATACGAAGTCATTGTTAAATCATTTAAATAAAAAAATTATTTTAGTTTGGAAGGA
Source organism: Pinus albicaulis (assembly GCA_034641835.2). Taxonomy (NCBI): domain Eukaryota; kingdom Viridiplantae; phylum Streptophyta; class Pinopsida; order Pinales; family Pinaceae; genus Pinus; species Pinus albicaulis. Next base: position 355,104,837 of record CM076578.1, on the reverse strand, counting down.
ATACATGAAAGGAATATTTTTGTGGATATTTGGAAGAGAAAGTAGGGTGAAATATTTCAAGACTAGGAGTTTAGTAAAATGTTTTGAAATACATTTTAGACGAATATTTTGGAGGGAAATATTTCAAACGAAAATTTTGGAGGAAATTGTTTTAGCAAAAAATTTTGGGGGGAAACTTTGGATGGAAATTTTTTTGCGATAATTTTTGGGGGGCAATTTTAGAGGGAAATTTTCAGTCTTTAAGATGTATATTCTAATTGAGAGAGAGTGCATTTGTATCATTCAACATCTTCTTGTTGAAAGTCATGGGTTCTTCTCATAGTGAAGTTTTTCTTTCTGTAGTGTCAACATCTTCATCACGCGACAACTATATTCAGATTAATGAATATAACATGAGTTTGTTCACCATGAGTAGAGAGTCAAATTTTCGACTTGATCATAATCGTAAGGATGATGAGAGTAGAATTGATGAAGGGCAGCAAAAGAAATTTATGTAAATCGAGAGTCAATTATTCCACTTAGTCTTAATCCTAAGGATTTTGAGAGCACCAGTGATGAAGGGCCACGATGAGGAATTTCCAGAGTCAAAATTTTCACTTTATCCTAATCCTAAGGATTATGAGGACACCATTGATGAAGGGGGGACGAATAATTTCTAGAATCAAAATATCCACTTCATCCTATTCCTAAGGATTATGTGAGAACCACTGATAAAGGGGGGAATGGAGAATTTCGAGAGTTGAAATATCCACTTCATCCTAATCCTAAGGATTATGTGAGCACCAATGATGAAGAGGGGAATAAAGAATTTCCATAGTCAAAATATCCACTTCGTCCTAATCCTAAGGATTATGTGAGCACCACTGATGAAGGGGGGAATGAAGAATTTCCATAGTCACAATATCCACTTTGTCCTAATCCTAAGGCTTATGCAAGCACCACTGATGAAGAGGGAAATGAAGAATTTCCATAGTCAAAATATCCACTTCGTCCTAATCCTAAGGATTATGAGAATACCATTAATGAAGAGGGGAATGAAGAATTTCCAGAGTCAAAATATGCACTTCGTCCTAATCCTAAGGATTATGTGAGCACCACTGATGAAGGGGAGGGGTGGGGATGAATTTCCAGAGTCAAAATTTCCACTTCATCCTAATTCTAAGGATTATAATAGCACCATTGATGAATGGGGGGTGAAGAATTTCCAATAAATAGGGATTCAAGGCATCCACTTATTCCTAATCCTAAGGATTATGAGAGCACCAGTAAGGAAGGGGAGGGGCAGACTGAACAATTTCTAGTGAATAGAGATTCAAAGCTTCCACTTAGGCATAATCCCAATGATTATGAGATCACATTGAGGAAGGGGAGGATGAAGATTTTCTTGAAAATGATAATTTTAGAGGCATGGATCTAAATAATGAATTTCCTCCAAGTGATTGTTTCAAAGGCACTCATGGTGATGAATAATTGAATCCTCCAAGGGAAGATTTCGAAAGCATGGATGAAGATGGTGAAGAATTTTGTCTGAGTCAGGTTTTCAAAAGCGCAAATGATTCTTGTGATTTTTTTTCTTCAAGTGAGGATGGTAATGAATATTTTCCAAGCAATGATGCTGATGAATTTCTTAAATATGTTCAGAATGATGATAGTGGGGTTAATATTCCTCCTAATGGTGACGAAACTGCTTCTATAAATGATAATGGAATGATGAATCCGTTTCAAGAAAATATTGTCACTAGGAGTATGAGTAGACCTTTTCATATCAATCCAAAATATTCCAGTTATACAAGGTTTAGGACAACATATGTCACAAACATAAGTTATGTCGTTCATCTGATTTGAAGTGAATGTTTTCGAAATAATTTCTTGAAACATATGGATTTGAATTTTTCTTTAGAGAAAAGGAAGAGATATTTTTCAATGAATAAAAGCATGAAAAATTCATATTTAGTGCGCTGATGCAATCTACATTAGCAGGTTATGATTATCATATTGGGAATGTATTGCTCTGTATAAAGGCTTTCAAAATGTTGCATTCAATTGGTAATTTTCACTTGTCAAGAATCCAAGAAAAACTGGAAAAGGATCCCACATATTATTGAGAAGTACGTTATAAACAAGAGGTTGGGCCGTTAGAAAATAATGTTATGTCATGGATGAAAGACTTATTTTCAAATCATGGAGAGTGTATGCCAAACAAATACACAATACATATTCCAGATAATTTCTCGAGACGAGAAATTTGCAGCTTATACAAATATTATGCAGAAGGTGCTGAAGGAGTTGGTAATTTATTACATATTCATATTTTACAAGGGTATGGAAGAATGAATTCAACAATGTTTGTATTCCTAATAAGACATGGATGGGGGTTTGCAGTACATCTGCTTCTCTTAAAGAAAAAAGAGATAAATGTCAAGCGGTAGAAAGAGGTATGCGTTCATAACATCATTTTTAAAAATTGGATAGGTATCAACTATGAAAATATATTTATTCATATGTTTATTTTATTTATGTATAGATTTTATTGTCAAAGAACTTCAAGAGCATCGAAAATCAACAAACAAGTGAAAGACAAAAATTGTACAAACATTGAAATAAGTGTTATGATAATCCAAATAAATATTTGGGTTTGATAATTTATGGTATGGACCAAAAGAAAACACTTCTACCACATTTTGTCCACACACCCAAAAATTTATAGGAGGAAAATTTCATCCAGTTTCACTTGGTTGGTTGTATGGTCTTTAATGAGAAGATGTTTCCAAGGGTTTACTTCACACCTCCAAATGTTCATAATGATGCAAATATGACCATAACTATAATCCATGGTGTGGTTACTCATTGGTATGGTATTCTTCTTGAAGTTCTGTATGTACAATTATACAACACAAGCCATGAAAAAAAAAATCAAGTTATTTTTGGGTATCTAAACATGCTCGTTGAATTTGAAATTTTTAAAAAGATAAAGGTTGGTTTCATTCTTGTTGGGCATACTCACGACCATATTGATAAAATGTTCAATCGTTTTTCAGTAACATTGAGGAGGAAAGGTGTTGGGAGTCTGCCATCATTAATTGAATGTATTAAGTAATCATACATTTCAGAGCCTGTTTTTCATGTGTTGGAAGAAAATATTGACTTGCGAAGGTTTATTCTCGAATCGCATGGTGAGGAGAAATTCATTTAACAACTTAATAAAATTAGCTTCCAAAATCAATTTAGTATCAAAAAATTTGATCAGATAACACTTATATGGGGCAAGAAGTATTCAACTGCTGCAGAATGGGGGCCATAATCATGTTTAGCATTTTTTAAGTTCATTCCAGAGCATCCAATATTTTCATCAAAGGTTTTATTATTACAGTCAGTTGTTGAATTCAATAATGCACAAAGGCATAAGAGAGATATAAATTATTTTGAATGCCTGGAGGAAATTAAAAGATGTATTAGAGATACATATGAGTACTTTGATGTTGTTGATTCATTTTGGTGGGAGTATTTTTTCAATAATCAAAGTGATATGATTTCAAGATCAATAAATGAGGATACTCTTTTGAAGACTCCATTTTTTTGGCCACAAAATATGCCAAATGAACATGAGGAAACACACATTGTTGAACCCCCGGATGTGGGTGCCTGCCAGTGATTCTGTGCACCACTGGGCATCCATGTGGAGGGACACTTGGCTGCTCCACGTGACCACATATGGAGAAAGGAACCATGTTAAGTGATGGCATGAGGGAGTCATTAACTCGACCTCTGCCACCTTCATCTCGACGTACCAGCTCTGCAACCCATTAAGGTCGCATGCCATGGCCATTAAGCCCATCACCTCAGTTCATTCATCCTCACTTAAGCCCTCCCTCCAGCTCTCGGTGAATTTGTCTATTAATTTCCCTCTGCCTCTGGTGTAGGGTCCTCATTCGTCCAGCCTCAGCCTTCCCTTTGGAATCTTTTCTCCTGTGTTCTTCACGGCTCCCTCCTAGTCTTGCGACTCTGCTCCTAAGACAATTATGCCTCGGTGCCATAGAATGAGGTGCAAAAGGGCAAGGGGCATGGCCATCCTTCCCGACCTCCGCTATCGCTCTCCCAGGGCCGTGACCTGAACTTTTCTATTGGTTGGTATGAGCAAGATAGGACTCCTCCTGTCAACTTGATTGCCCAACTCACTCTGCAACTCCCTGCTCCTACTATGATGCCTTCCAGCTCCTGCAGCAAGAAGAGGCTGCGTAAATATACCATTACTCCTAAACCTACTTTCACCCCTCGCAAGATGAAGGCTCTTCCGATGCAAAGCACCTCCAGTGGCAGCAAGGATTCCAGCAACAACACAGGAGACAATGAAGGTAACAGCTCAGACCATGAGGCTGAAAACAAGGCGGAACACTCTGGTCTGCAAGCTTCCTCCTCAGAAAAGCTTGACTCTCCAGCATCACCACGTCCCCAATAATCATGCCACACACTGAGCAAGGATACTGATGATGGGTTCTACGTTTGCAGAATTGAGGAAGAAGTTCCTCCCTCTGGAAAAAATAATGCAGGTTCACCTTAGCTCTAGTTTTTTTATTCTCTCTAGTATGCTCATGTTTTGGAATTTTCTACTCTTTGACTCATGTTCTATTTTGATAACTAAATATGTTGGTTTCCTGCTTTGGGCAACAGTTCCTCTCTAGTTTTTAAGGACTTGTTTCCCCACTCGGGGCAGTCCAACTTCTGGTGGCAAACTGTTGAAAATTCCCTTTGGTTTGGACTCATCAAATCCACAAGAAGAGACCTATAATTGTCTGTTCTATATGATATAATAGAATTAGTTTAACTTAGAAAAAAAAAAACACACACACATTGTTGAACAACAATAACCTCAAGGTATTATTAATTCTCCATAGGTAGAAGAAATATAAATCTATATTGGTTCTAGAAGATCACATGCACAACGTGAAGCCATGGAGACCTTTATAGGGGTTATGTGCAGGATGTTAAAAAGGGTTGCATGATACCAGTGTTAGCAAATGAAGATCCCCTTGGCTATCCATTATGGGCTTCCAAGGTTATAAAGGCCATTAAAGAAAATGAATATATTATAGTTGTTGAAGTACATTGGTATGCCACAAGTACCCACCCATTCAATGGTGTGTACAAGCCAGAGATGGTAGTTGAAAAACAAATTGGCAGAAAGAGAAAAAGAAAGGGCACAAATATAAATCATCCTCGCATGGATGTCTTAAAATTGGAGGATGTTGACATAATTTTGTATGAATTCAATTTGACAAAGATAGGAACTCTTTGCTTGAAGACCATAAATATTTTGAAGAAATTGCTACCAGAACAAATAGTGTTGAGATGGGACTCTGTTGAATGTAGTTGTAGATCTAGAAGAATTTTGAAATCTGAAAAGGTAGGCATGCATGTTGACTCATATGGAGCACTAGTTGATGAAAGAGAAGAATATGGATCATCTTCATCTACATAAAGTCATTCACCTGAAGATGTAGGTTCTGATGGTGTGCCATAACCTATAACTGATTTTGAATAAATGTTTAAGACATTTTTATGTAATTGATGTTTGCATGGTAACTTGAAGTAAATATTTTGACTTCCATATGATATTACATGAATTTATGAGGCATTTCTATGTTTGTTGGATTATATGTTTTAATTATGAAGAATTCATCTCTTTAGAATATCCACAATGCAACAATGAATTACAAAAATAATTTATGTTATATTCAATATACCAAAGTTGATATTTTGATTAAAAGTAAAAAAAATATTAGAAATTAATGTTGGATTTTTAGATTATGCAGTGATATTTCCATGATATTATTTATTATTAGCATTTGTCTTAAGATACTTTAAAAAATTTAAAAATTGTATGCCTCATTGAAAAGGGACACTTTGTTTTGATGGTTGATTTTTAGGTTTTGGTTGCAATCAGATAAGTTGTCTTAGGCTAAGATTTGAAAAGAGATATATTTTTATCCTTTAAAATAAAAATTACTCTTGGAATAATAAGTATTTCATTTACTTTTACATTTTAAAAAAAAATTAAGTCATATAATTTATCCATAATTTCATGGTTCAAATATGTTAAAAAATTAAGATTTAAAATTTGTCAAAATATTAAGGTTTTTATGTGCTACGATATTTTATCTTTAATGTTATGATTGAAAACAATTAAAATTTTAGGGTTTTTTACAGTCAAGATATTTTATCTTTAATAAGATGGATGAAAATTGTTGGAAATTATAAGGTCTTCAGACATGATATTTTTATCTTTAACATCATGTAACAAAATTTTTAGAATTTTAGAAATTTTCAATGTCTTAATATTTTATCTTTAATTCCATTGTTAAAAAGTGTCAAAATTGTGACATGATTTCTTTTCTGGGTTAGTCCACCATCAACACTTTTTCTTTCAAATGTGTTTTTTCAATCCTTTTTTCAAGAAAAACAACCATTTTTAGCATAATTTAAAAAATGTTGAAATTTGACCCTAGAAAAAAAATAATGCGTTCTAGAATACACACTTTTTGTTTTTGGGGTGTTTTGTCATGTTTCTTGAGTTTTTTTGGGCTAGAGTTCTCATTTTGAGGTAATAGCTCCCATTTGATCGGTAAATATGTTTCATATCATATACATGCTTTAAACTACTTGTTATATATATGTTTCTTTGAACTTTATTTCAGGTTTTAAAACCTTCGAGGAAGTAGAGGGTTTGGACCCTACAGGAATCACACCAAATGTAGGACCTACAGGTAATCTCTCTTAACCCAATTTTAGTAGTTTATGTATTAGGAATGTGTGACTTCTTACTTCTTGGTGATAGATTCCCTTCGATGTGTTGGGATTCTCAACCCTGACCCTACGGATTTTTCTCCCACAACACACCTCTTCCAGTAGTGCCTTTGTTGTTGGTCCAGTTGTCTTTTGAAGCACTTCCTTCTACCTTTATCATAGCTCCTTGAGCCTATCCTCAACTTTATACGAAATATGGAGTGCCTTGTCCTACCACGACTGAGTCCTTTTTTTCAAAATCTTCTCTTTTACCGGAAGGCCTTCAATCTGATTTTGAAGAGTCTTCCCTTCAGTGATTCGGGCGATTATCTGTGAGAATGGTAAGGTCTTCGTAGTTGCCCAGATTTCTTCCAACTGCTTATGCTTCATCTGGAGTTCCTCCTCAATCCTTTGAACATTCAGATCCTCCTGCAGTGAGGTCCAAATCTGCATGGTTTCATCTAGGATTTTGTCACACTCTTCCACTATTTCGTAGATTCCTTTTACTACAGCTTTTAGGACCATCTCCCTCTGCTCACGTACTTCTGGTGGCGTGATTGGATGCAGCCTCATTCCAGCTCATAAGTATTCACATCATACTCAAAATTCATATCGACGATCTTATTCTTTGAGTCCTTAATTGCAAGACCGAGCTTCGTGACCTTCTCTATTGGTGACTCTTCCGCACAGACCTTGATATCTAGAATTTCACTACAAGTTTTTTTGATGGAAACCTCTGGCTACTTCTGTTTCTTGTGTGCTTCATCCCTTTCTTTGATCAATTGGTCATGCTCCTTCTTCAACGAGGCTCTTTCCTTCTCCACCTTAATTTTTATCAACAAAGTGTGTTGTTCTCGCTCCTTCAACTCTGTTGTTATACCTTCATGGAAATCGTGCAATATCTTAATTGGTAGTGCAGCGACATTCATACTGACATGATCCCACCCTTTTTCTTTCTCGATGTCTTCATGGGATTCAAAATGAAATTCTCCAGCTGGTATCTGCATATTCCTCACTCCAATTACTGTTTCTATCTATCGTTTTGGTTGTACTAGCTAACCCATTTGTTCTGGTTGTATGGTTTTCTACACCAATACCTTTAATTATGCCATTGTTTCCTTGACACCGGTTAGGATCATCTTGTAGTGATCCTCTATCCTGTTCTGCGACTCCACTGTCACTTCGTTAACTTTTTTCCCTATTTCATTGATGTCCCCCTCAGTGACGACAAGTGGTGTTGCAACCCTAGCCTTCTGATTCTTCCGTGCGCTCGCCGTAGTCGCTGCAGGTGTCCTATTTTTTATGATGAATGGTGAGTCAACTATTGTCTCTATGTCGCTAAGAGGGTCTTGGGTACCTTGATCATGCTCTGGTTATGTCTCTTCTGCGTCTTTGTCCTTTCCACTTGTACCCTCATGTTCTGCGGTGTATTCCTTTTCTTCCCTGTCTCTTATGGTTGGAGTCGTCCACTCCGCTAAACAACATTGTATTATTCTAAGGAGGTCATATTCAGTGACCAAATATGACAGAGGGTGCCATGTATCCATCAAATCCTTCTGAGCCTTTATGTATATCCTGTGAAAATCTTCCTTAAATTCTGTGATATTGTGATACTGCTCAAACAAACTTGGTGACATCCTGGGATGTTGATTCACCACCATGCATAAGTCCATTTGCATAAATATCCAAAAAATATTGTTTTCATCTGCGCTTGTCAACTCCTTGGTATGCCAGAGTGAGGCATATTGCGTTGCTTCGCATACATCTAGTTTGATTGTGGGAAATCAGGAGTCTGTTGGTTCCTTCCATGCTAATAGTCGGATGATCAAGATCATCCACACGTAGTGAGATGTATTTAATTCTTCTTTTGCTTCTCGGAAGTCTTCCAAAAACTCCCTACATAAATATCCAACCAAATTTAACTGAAACCATTTACTGCAATATGCGGCTAAGGAAACCACGACCACAAGGACTTCATTTGCTCTGCAATTTTGTATAATCTTTCCAGGCAAGATATGCGCAGAGAAGTGCACTACTTGGTCACTAATGAATTTAATGTCATAACCTTGCGGCTTCTTGAATATCTCGTACATGTCCTTCATATTTTTTTTTTTACTACATTGTCTTTTGTTTTTCCAACGAACTCTTTGGCCGGGTCCTTTCCTTGGTAAGGCAGCCCATAAATCCTTCTTATCAACATCTCATCAATCAGGATCCTCTCTCCCAACCAGGGGTACCCATCATACACTAATACAAGCAATTTTCGAACACATACCGCGTTGATGGTACTTCTATTGGAGTGTGGCACATTTAACATATTTAGCATGCCTCCTCTCTACAATCCTTTAGCCCATTGGTGTGGCTCCAACCTGGTGACTTCACTCTCCGGATACTATACCTGATGTAGGTACCTGCTTGGCTCGAATTGTGGGTACTTACTTCGTTCGTTGAAGTCCTAGTCCTTCATCTTCAATTGCGAGATTTTTCCAAGTGGTTCTCCATCAAATAACACTTTTCATGGTAGCAGCAGTGTCAAAATACCTAATTTTTCACTTTAAGGATATTTAACTGGCTTGGCACTCATCTTCCTTGGTGGAAAATATGGTGGGAGCATAAAGGGAATTTTTGTGCCCTCTGTCTCCATCTGCTCCATCGCAGCTTCCTCCTCACTGTCATGAATTTTTTCTGGTTCCTTCTGCTGCATTGGTTTCTTCACCTTCTCCGTGGGTTTCTTATCCTGTTTGGTATTTGTTTGATGTTATTTATCTACCTTCTTTATCGGGGATGTCCTTACTCCATAGGCTTCAACTGTTCTCTTTCCTAGTCTTTTATCTGATTGTTCTTATGTGGTTTTTTGTTTTCGTGGCAACCTCACATGCCTTGGGGACATAAGTACACTCGGTGCTGCAACTTCCATGATTCTTGCTAGAAATTTCTTCACAAACACTCTGGAAAGCTCTTTGAAACTTCTCTCAGAGATACAACGACATGCTTGTCTCACACTTGGTCGCAGATTCTCCACTGAATTATCTAGAGCACAAAGTGTAAAATATGGAGTAGGACATAGATTTTATAACAAATTTTAATTTCAAACCTCATGACATCTTAGTTATTGTTCATTTAATGCAGATATGGCACTAGATCCGACTAGTTTTTCTTCATAAATTTGTTTTTCCCATGCCTCTTAACGAAAACTTTCTTTTAATGGCAACTTTTTCCTTCAAACGGTTATATTTCCAAAGAACTTCGAGACGTCCCTTTTTGTGTCGCAGCAATACTTCCTTCTTCACAGTTCTTTTGAAATTTGAAATACTCCTGAATATCGTGCAGTAATCTTCCTTTAGCATGGTTCTTCTAGACTTTGACATACTCCTAAATATAATGCAGTAATATTCCCTTGGTGAAGTCCCCTTCTACGGAGTAGTTTATAGTCCAGTGCCCACTTTCAACTACAGGTGGCACTAAGATTGTTCTTCTTTTTCTTTTCAGTGTGAAGCTCTAAGGATAGAATCGTCCCTATATACCTTCTGTTAGCGCTCGAATCTGCCTCAGGCTGAAGAAGGCGAGGTTCGAGGCAACATCAAACCAACCTTAGCCTCGTAGCTAGCCCTACGAGGACAGGAGAGGGCTCTCTCCGGGTCTATCTCAGCAAAAGGTTTTCAGAAGGGCTGAGATGACCAAAAGCATAACTGATCTTAATTTTAGGCTAGTAAATTGATATGGATGAGGTTTTTAATAAATGATGGGGTTTTCTGGGCTGTGTGGGGCAAAGACAGCAAGAGAAGAGATCAAATGAAAAACACAGATTATCTCCTGAGGCAAGGTAAGCATGAAGTTTAACATCAAATTGAGATTAAATGGAATGGCTGGACTGCTGAGGAGTTGACAAGGGCATAGAAGATGAATCCTTGTCAAACAGAAGAAAACACTAAATTTGAACAAACTTAAAGGCAGAGCATATAAATTATGAATTCTACCTTAACACTTCATTTGTTCAAATGGAAACGATCATGAAATGACATAAACACATAACAGGCTACATATGAAACAAAAGAAGACACAAATGTTAAATCTCATACCACAGGAATCTCAGGGGTCAGAGCTGCGTTTTTAATTAAAATCTCTGTCAAAATCTATACAATGAAGCTCTGTTCTCTCTCCTACCCTAGCTCTCAGAACTCTCTCTTCCCACTCCCAAAAAACTCACAAATGATTATTTTAATACATTAAATAAACTATTCTAGAAAAAAAAACAACAGATCGACCCCCAAAACAGGGGCGTTGTTTCAACTAAAGCCATGAAGATAGAACGAATCCTCCATTTTCTCTTAAAGATAGAAAGCCTTCCATTATTCCAGCGTGAAGACAGAAATAGGCAAACGAACCTATGAATGCCACTTTGCAGCTGCTCTCAAATTTATGGCAATACGCTTTGCCACTCTACGAAAATTGCTAAAATATGGGTCAAACTGCCACATATGCTCAACGAGAGTTTCTCCAAATTCTGAAAGAGTTTATCCTGCTCTTGAAGTGGGGGCACATTCAACCTCTCCAAGCGAATAGTCTTAAGTTGTGGGAGAGAAGATGGCCATGGTAGACCGTTTACTGTGGCTCTCTTTGATCCATAATTGAGTACTACGAGGACTTTAAGTTTTGTCATGGAACTAAAAACGAAGGAAGAAAGTAGCTGCTCGCAGAAAAATTTAAAACCAAGGCTTCTGCTTGTCAAAAATTCATCTCACACCACTGATCCTTTTCTATTGCACCTGTGTGAATGGAAACAACTTGCGCATCAAACGCATGGTCTTTGAGTAGCTCCCATTTTCCTGGCAAACCATAATCTGAACGTTTATGTTGGCAATTAGGATCCAATACATCTCGATTTTTCTGCTTATAATCATAAACAAAATAACAATGTGGCATATGAACAATCTTTTCCGAATATATATGTGCAAACCGCATTATAGAGACAAACCTATCCGTCAGTAATGAAAAAATGTACGCACCGCGTTCCTCGCTGGCAACCAGATCTCGAGCACAGTTTAGAACCCGTTTGTAGACAAGTTGGAGAAATTTAAATCGAAACCGGGCGCTCAACGACGATTTTTCTGGAACTCGCCGGCAAGTGGCCGCTCTTCCGCGGGTCAGCTCCTCGCCTGTGTGGGTCGCCACGTTGTAATTTTTCACCCATGGGAAATCACCTGGCGTCGCCTCTCGCCTGTGTCAGCTTCTGACCTCGTCTCCGGCCACAAGATGCACAAGCTCACTCCCCTGATGCCTGAAATTGAACATCACACACCAACAAATTTGTTCCTATTTTTAAAGGGAGGCATACAACACATTTGTTTCAACTTTGTGTGCTCAGCCTTAAATCGTTCAAGCAGTGATGGTTTAAATCAGAAGATGCAGATAGCCTCGTAGTCGGAGCCAGTGATCGTGATGTTTCAGTACAAGGTCTCATATTCAAAGACCGAATATGTTCTATATGCAAACCTTTGCTTGAACCAGATTCTCCTCTATCTGCAGGATTGTAAGGCAAAGAACAAGCAGAAATTGCCCTGTTGAGACTTTGGTTTTCTTGCAGACATGAAGTCGAAGCTTGCTTCTCCAAGAGACAATTTAAAATGCTATCAAAAACAGATTGTGACTCTTTGGTTCCAAACATCTCAGAGACCTTTTCAGAAACCATGTGAATTTCATTTTCATCGAATCCCATACCTTTCAGACATCTTGACTAATTTCCTTTAACAGATCAGATACTCAATCTGCTTGGCTTTGCTAGAGTCCTTGGTCTTTATCAACAACTCCATCTGGTATGGAAGGTCTGTTCTTGATCTCATTTGAAACGGGGGCTTCCTCTTTGTCTGGCATATATTCTTTGTCGACTTCCCTGTTGTATCCTTTTTATTCTTTCTTGCTCGGTTGATGGTATCTTTAAAACAAATCGCTTCACTTCAAATTACCGTTATCTCACACTTACCAAAGGGCTCTCCTGTGTATTCTCGACCTTGGGAGGCATTCCTTTCCTACCACTTTTCCTTCCAATGTTAGCATATACTTTGTCAACAGCTTGATTTCACAACCAGTCCTTTTTGATATGGAGCTCCACCTAATACCAATCTTGGAATAATGACACTTTGTTGTCTTTTGCAGGGATGCTTGAAGCTGGTGCCACTGAAGAACTATAAAATTTGAAATATTTTGACCACTTACCTATTTATTACCAAAACATATTTGATGATTTCTTCTTCAAAACAGGGTTTTGAAGAAGAATCAATTTCTAATTGATGGCATTCCTGATATAAACAGCTACTGGTCCTTCTCCTAGCCTGCAAGTGTTATTGAAACATTCTGAAAACAAGCTTTGCAAACATCTAAGTAGCAGTGGGTGACAGCTGTTTGGCATTGGCCTGTATATTGAACTAAGACTTTGACAGCTACCTATCTGAATTGGACTCTGACAGAGGACTTGAAAAGACGGAGTCTAACATTGGCTCCAATGGGGATGGCAGCTGCCGCTTCTTGGAGGTGCCAAGAACCGCAGAGCTTTGGGAGAGCAGACAGTGACTCCATCCATTGGGCGATGGAATCATTATTCTGACAAACAAACTAAAGACTGATAACTCAGTTTATTAACTAGAAATTCGACTCACACTAACTTAATGCAAACTGAAATGACTGAATTAAACAAAAACTTTCTGAAAAGGGCAGCATTCCATCAAAATTTCAAAACCCTGATGGCAACCCCCAGCATACTGATGTGATATGTACAATCATGTATAATTTTCCTTCCAATGCAACCAATCCAGCAAATGGCTGCATCCCAAATTTCTTCTCTTATTCTCCTTGAGCAGGCAGAATGATGATCCTGTAGGCAACTCAACACAATCACTGAAACCAAATCTCATGATAATAAACCAGGCAATATTTATCCTTTCTAATGTTTGCAGAAGAATGCTGAAGGGGTCTTGAAAATCCTGAAGCACTGGCTTATCTAGAGATCCAGCTGCAAAAATACTAGTAATCACCTCACTCTGATCTGAAAGGACAATTGATTTCTGAGGGATAGAAATGCACAGATCTGCCATCTGAGTGTTAGCTGTAGGTTCCTTGACCATGAGAAATTCTGACATATATCCCTCAACTTCATGATCTAGGTCATTGTTAAACAAAAAAGAATCTTCAAGATTATCAAACATGACAGCCTTATCATCTTTGTGAAGGAAAAAATTATCTGTTTGCTGATCTACACAACTGATTACAAGACAATCATCTTTTTCAACAGAGGAAGAAATTTCACCAACACTTTCCTGATTATGTATGCACTGCAAATCTGTTGTAGTTTTGGCTGAAACATGACCTTTCAAAAGTATATCTATCTCATCTTCAGACAAAGGAGACAATGCCTTTTGTTTTCTTCTGCTTAAACAGTAATTATCTTCATATGACAGGGCATTCAAACTACCATTCATTACTGAGTTATGGAATGGAGATTTATCACTTACTTGCACAAAGATCTCATTCTGGTTTTCATGAACTGACTGAATCACCTCTTCATGAAGGCTGTGTTCTAATGATGAGCTGACAGTATGACTGAGAACATTTGGATCCATTACTGTGTCTTCTGCATCCCAGATGATTTCAACAGCAGAGTTCTCCTTGATGTGCTTTAGCACAAGATATGCTTGGTCATCCTGGTCTGAATCTGAATCTGAAGTAGCTGTCTGGACATTATCACAATCTGCAATTGGAACTGGACTTACTTGCATGCTGCTGTCTTCCGTGGGCAGATCTGAAATGACATTCTGCCTTTCATCATTTTCAGCCATATGGCCATCAACCTGCTGCAAAGTCTCCTGAGCACCTTGATAGGTATCCTTTAGGTTCTCTTCATATTGCTGAAATGGATTCTCATACAAGGCCTCCATGATTTCATCATTCATGAAATTATCATCTTCATAATATTTCTCCAGGCTTTCAATAAAAGAATAAGCATGTTTGCAACAATCATGAACTAAATTTAACGATGGATAAGATGTTTGATATTTTTCAATGAACAGGGCATGAAAATCCTCTAAACAATAAATACAGGCCAGCGGAAAATTTTCATACCATGACTGAGCTTCACCTTCCAGAGTGGCTAAGAATATCTTCATCAAACAATCTTCAGGAAAATCCACCTTCAACTTGCGAATATGCATGTGAAATCTAATCAGATGTAAAGCAACATATTTCTTACCATCATCGTTAAACGTAGGCAGATTCCTCGACCAATCCACCTTGGGCATCTTATTCGGAAAACCTGGAATGTGATTCTCCCCAGTATGGTCGCCACTATGTTAGCGCTCGAATCTGCCTCAGGCTGAAGAAGGCGAGGTTCGAGGCAACATCAAACCAACCTTAGCCTCGTAGCTAGCCCTACGAGGACAGGAGAGGGCTCTCTCCGGGTCTATCTCAGCAAAAGGATCTTCAAGGGGCTGAGATGACCGATAGTAAATGCTGATCTTAGGCTAGTAAAGTGATATGAAAGGGGTTTTTGATAAATGATGGGGTTTTCTGAGCTGTGTGAGGCAAAGACAGCAAGAGCAGAGATCAAATGAAAAACACAGATTATCTCCTGAGGCCAGGTAAGCATGAAGTTTAGCAATTAAATTGAGATAAACGGAATGACAAGACTGCTGAGAAGTCGACAAGGGCATAGAAGATGGATCCTTGTCGAACAGAAGAAAACACTAAATTTGAACAAACTTAAAGGCAGAGCATATAAATTATGAATTCTACCTTAAAACTTCATTTGTTCAAATGGAAACGATCATGAAATGACATAAACACATTACAAGCTACATATGAAACAAAAGGAAAAACATTTGCTAAATTTCATGCCACAGGAATCTCAGAAAACAGAGCTATACTTCTCCATTAAAATCTCTGTCTAAAACTGTACAATAAAACTCTATTTTTCTCCTACACTAGCTCTCAGAACTCTCTCTCTTCTGACTCCGCCTCTCATCTCACAAATGATTATTTTAATACATAAAATATTCTAGAAAAAACAACAGATCGACCCCCAAAACAGGGGCACTGTTTCAACTAAAGCCATGAAGATAGAACGAATCCTCCATTTGCTCTTAAAGATAGAAAGCCTTCCATTATTCCAGCGTGAAGACAGAAATAGGCAAACGAACCTATGAATGCCACTTTGCAACCGCTCTCAAATTTCTGGAGATACGCTTTGCCACTCTACGAAAATTGCTAAAATATGGGTCAAACTGCCACATATGCTCAACGAGAGTTTCTCCAAATTCTGAAAGAGTTTATCCTGCTCTTGAAGTGGGGGCACATTCAACCTCTCCAAGCGAATAGTCTTAAGCTGTGGGAGAGAAGATGGCCATGGTAGACCGTTTACTGTGGCTCTCTTTGATCCATAATTGAGTACTACGAGGACTTTAAGTTTTTTCATGGAACTAAAAACGAAGGAAGAAAGTAGCTGCTCGCAGAAAAATTTAAAACCAAGGCTTCTGCTTGTCAAAAATTCATCTCACACCACTGATCCTTTTCTATTGCACCTGTGTGAATGGAAACAACTTGCGCATCAAACGCATGGTCTTTGAGTAGCTCCCATTTTCCTGGCAAACCATAATCTGAACGTTTATGTTGGCAATTAGGATCCAAGACATCTCGATTTTTCTGCTTATAATCATTAACAAAATAACAATGTGGCATATGAACAATCTTTTCCGAATATATATGTGCAAACCGCATTGGAGAGACAAACTCATCTGTCACCAAATAATGAATGTACTCAGCACCAGTGGTTCCTTGGCTAAGTAACCAGATCTGAGCAATAGTTTAGAACCTGTTTGTAGACAGTTGGAGAAGATTTAAATCGAAACTGGGCGCTCAGCACGATTTTTCTGAACTCTGCTGGCAAGTGGGTCGCTCTCCTCCAAGTGGGTCGCTCTGCCCAGGTGGGTCGCTCACGTTGTAATTTTTCACTGCGGAAATCACCCAAGTGGGTCGCTCTGCCCAGGTGGGTCGCTCGACCTTCAACTCGGCCACAAGATGCACAAGCTCAAATTTCTGATGCCTTGAACTTGAACATCATACAATTCAGCAAATTTGTTCCCATTTTTAAGGGGAGGCATTGCTAACACATTTGTTTCAACTTTGTGTGTGCTCGGTTCTAAATCGTTCAAGCAGTGATGGTTTAAATCAGAAGATGCAGATAGCCTCGTAGTCGGAGCTAGTGATCGTGATGTTTCAGTACAAGGTCTCATATTCAAAGACCGAGTATGTTCTATGTGCAAACCTTTGCTTGAACCAGATTCTCCTCTATCTGCAGGGTTGTAAGGAAAAGAACAAGCAGAAATTGCCCTGTTGAGACTTTGGTTTTCTTGCAGACATGAAGTCGAAGCTTGCTTCTCCGAGAGATAATTTAAAATGCTATCAAAAACAGATTGTGACTCTTTGGTTCCAAACATCTCAGAGACCTTTTCAGAAGCCATGTAAATTTCATTTTCATCGAATCCCATACCTTTCAGACATCTTGACTAATTTCCTTTAACAGATCAGATACTCAATTTGCTTGGCTTTGCTAGAGTCCTTGGTCTTTATCAACAACTCCATCTGATATGGAAGGTCTATTCTTGATCTCATTTGAAACGGGGGGCTTCCTCTTTGTCTGGCATATATTCTTTGTCGACTTCCCTGTTGTATCCTTTTTATTCTTTCTCTTTTTTGGCTCGAAGTTGATGGTATCTTGTTGCAACAAATCTGCTCACTTGAAGATACTGTCGTTATCTGTTGACTTTGTATCAAAGGGCCTCCTCCTTCAGGTATTCCTGACCTTTGGAGGCATTCCTTTCCTGCCACTTTT
This sequence comes from Pinus albicaulis, assembly GCA_034641835.2. Lineage (NCBI taxonomy): Eukaryota > Viridiplantae > Streptophyta > Pinopsida > Pinales > Pinaceae > Pinus > Pinus albicaulis. The sequence goes on along the minus strand of CM076578.1, from coordinate 355,087,181 downwards.
CCTTCCGCTGTTAGCATATACTTTGCTGGGTAGCTTGATTTCACAACTAGTCCTTTTGATATGGAGCTCCACCCAGAATACCAATCTTGGAATAATGACACTTTGTTGTCTTTTGCAGGGATGCTTGAAGCTGGTGCCACTGAAGAACTATAAAATTTGAAATATTTTGACCACTTACCTATTTATTACCAAAACATATTTGATGATTTCTTCTTCAAAACAGGGTTTTGAAGAAGAATCAATTTCTAATTGATGGCATTCCTGATATAAACAGCTACTGGTCCTTCTCCTAGCTTGCAAGTGTTATTGAAACATTCTGAAAACAAGCTTTGCAAACATCTAAGTAGCAGTGGGTGACAGCTGTTTGGCATTGGCCTGTATATTGAACTGAGACTTTGACAGCTACCTATCTGAATTGGACTCTGACAGAGGACTTGAAAAGACGGAGTCTAACACCTTCAATATTCTACCATTCACTCATCCTAGAATCAACTGTATATCTAACTTTGCGAGTTGAACTGCGCCACCATCATAAATGTGCTTAATGATATACGGTCCTAACCAATGATTTTTTAATTTTCCTAGGAACTTCGTGAATTTTCTAACATATAAAACTAAAATCTCTCCTTCCCGGAATATCTTATGCTTGATGTGTTTGTCATGCTAGACTTTCTCCCTTTACTGTTTCACTCGCTGATGAAAACCTGCGATAAACATGTCTTCTTCCAGAGCAAGCAATTGTGCCATCCTTTCCTCCATTATATTAGATTCTACTATATTTTTTAAAGTTGCAATTCTCAAACTTGGCACAATTTACTCCATAGGCATGATTTCTTCTTGTCCATATACCAACCTAAAATGTGTCTGCCCTATTGGTTTCTTACATGTTGTCCTATATTCCCACAACACTGCTGGAATCCTTAGATCCCAATCATTTTTTTTCACATTGCATAGTTGTGTGAGTGCATTCTCTAGAATCTTATTGAAGGCTTCGATTGTCCCATTCACTTGAGGATGATATGGGGTAATTTTATCATGGTTTAATTGGAATCCTTCAGTCAACGCCTCAATAGTTTTATGCAATAAATATGAACCTAGGTCACTCATCAATTTCTTTGGACACCCAGATCTGGAAAAAATATATTCAAAGATGAACTTCGCAGCAGTATCTGCACTGTAATCCTTCACTAGTTGTGCCTCATCCCACCTCGTTAAATAATCAGTTGCATTTGTTAGACTCCTGTATTCCACAGTATCACAAGGTGACTAATCACTAATTAGATTTTTTATATGCTGAAAATAATATTCTATGGCTATCATTTATTTTCAGAGAAGAAAGGGAGACCCTGGCTGTCAAAGAGCATCAAACGAATCAATTTTCCTTATATTTTAGTGGAAAGGAGAAAAATTGTTGCTGATAAGGTAATGGTGATCAAACCTCATTTATTCCCTAATTTCATTTCATTCACCCTCCTTGTCCCATATTTTCAGAAATTCTTAACTTCAATGCTCTAAATCTCGTTTAAAACCCAATATCTTTTTTTGGACTCACTACCTTATAAAACCCACTTATATCACAAGTCCTAAACTCTATCGTTATAGCTCTGCCTGCTTTTCGCACCTCGCAAGCTGATGCCCTTTGGTGGGACCTATCCAGACCCATATATATTATCAAATCCACATGCAAAGCCTTTGTTTTTTGCATTTCCCTTACCTTCCGCCTTTTTGCACTTTCCTGTGTTTAACGTATCACATTTCGCACTGCACTCTTTTCATAAATTACCTTTTAAAAGTGCCCGCAAGTTATTTAAATTGTGATGCAATTGCAAAATCGCATATTGCAAATCTCAGGAGATAAGCGCTCGCAAGTTAAAAAAATTTACTTGCGATATGAATCGATCGCAATCTCACATCGCATGTTTCAAAGGATTACCACGAGAGTTAAATGTTAAAAGTGTCGACCTGCGATATGTGATGTTGTGGGACCCGAGCATAGATCTCAAATCGCAAATTTTACAAGACAAGGGAAAAATAAAAATGTTAAGTTCACCGAATCTGCAACATGAGATGACGTGGTGGGTGACGTGGCAAGTGATGTGACAGATGATGTGGCAAGTGACGTGGCTTTGACCCCACAAATTGTGGATGACCTATGATGATGTGGCAAATGATGTGGCATGTGACGTGGCAGATGGCGTAGCTAGTGACATGGTAGATGACGTAGCTGGTGACGTGGCCCTAACTCGCATAGTGTGCATCGCAAGTTTTAAAGATGAAACAAAAAGGGACAATGTTAAAGTTACTGAGTTGCAATGGCAATGGGTGGGACCCAATCGCAGATTGCAAATCGCAAAATTTGCAAGATATGGCACGGGAGGTAAGTCTTATAATCATCGGCGTGTGATATGCGATGTGGTGGGGCCCGATCGCATAAGGCACATCGCAAGTCTTAAAAGCTAGTGCGAAGGAAAAGTTAAGAAACAATGAAAGAGAAGTGTGATATCGGCGTGGATGCGATGTCTTCTTGAACCAAAATCGAAATATTTTAAAATATAGGTAGACCCACCTGCTCCTCTCCATGCCAAGTCTATTAAACCCCCCCCCCCAATAATTCCCCGCTATCTCTGCCCACCTCCGCACATCATATGGCCTACAATGTTTTTCGCCCCCCCCCCCCCTGCATCCGCCGAAGGTTAACAAAGGGGGGTGGGGGGGGTCCGGAATGGGTGGTATCGCATACTGCCCATCTGGCTACGTTTCGCACCCAGGGCTCTTCCACACTCCCCTCTCCTAACACTGCTTACACTCTCACCCCCCTGCAGAAAGCTCTTTGCGCCATTTCAAAAAATCGTTGTGCCCTTTTGACCGTTGAATGTATTTTCTGCACCACATTTCCACTCTCACTGTCCATTTGCAATCAAATCCCTTCCCGTGCAAAAAACCATTGCACCATAAATGTTCTGGCTGTTACCCAACGGACCTGCACCACCCCCACAGCTCCGAATTAATGTTTAAATAGCCAAATGTCGGCATAACTATAGATTTTACTCTGTAGTTATTGTCGAACTGATATAGGATTTAAATTTGCAGGTATTACTGAAGAAAGTGTTAATTTCAAATAAAATCTATCAGCACTGTGCGAAACCAAATTATAGGGCTATTTTATACTATCAATCCCAGTGACTATTCCCTGTTGTTATATCCCTTCCTAGTGTTGACCCATTATCATTTCCCTTCTCAAGTTCCCCTCGTTGTTATACCTTTCTCCATTGCAGGCTTCTGAAAGAAAAATCATTGAGGAAAATGCCTCCAAATCTAGATCAACGGCCTTTTAATCCGATGGTCTACCCACAAGTGGACTTGGATCACTTGGCTCTAGCAGACAGATATTACCAGATTCATGAGACAGAGTCTAGTTCTGATTTTTTGGATGTTTACTTCTGGTTTGAGGACCAATTCCTCGAAGGAACCGATGACCTTAGTCTATGGGAAACCCATTTTCCCTTTTACATATTCCCAAAGACCCATAGTTTCCCAAAATTCATCAGGAAGTGCCAGAGTTGTTATGATATTAACCAGAGGACCATAGTCACCCCAACAGGAGATATCATGTTTGCCATCAACGCCCAATCCATCCACCAAATAATGCAGGCCCAAAATCTTAAAAAAGAAGTCGCTTTCTCATATGAAATTCTCAGAGAATGTTATCAGAAGCTTGACCCTACTAGCAGAGCCAAAACCTTGCAGTTTTCCATGACCCGTGATACCCCAATTCTTGCAAATAACCCTTCTTATCCCTCATCTACTTTGTCTGAGAGAACCAAGCACATTATGTTTGTTTTATCTTATTTTTTAGGTTATCACACTGATTAGTGGGTAGAGGAAGATGTGATATGTTTCTTTTCCACTCTTTCCCCAGGTGTTAAACCCACAATCATGTTCAATTATGCTCAATTTCTTGCAGAGGCCATTCATGAGCAGTTTTTTAATTTTGACACAGAGGCGGTTTTCAAATATTCCTTTGTGTTGGTATATATGTTTTTGTATTTCCAGTCTAGAATGTTTTAGTTTAGATGACCAAGGTAAATGAGGATAATGAGCCCCAATATGTCATATTCTAGACTACCCTGCTAATAAAATATCAGAAGGATTTTACATACAAGGATTTTGTAGATCTATCTGTGCATCTAGCCATCAACACAGTCAACGATGCAGCAGAGCCTAGGATAAATGAGGAAATCAGAAAAACTAGGCAACTAACAAAATGAGTGAAGATAATAGATTGGTATTTATATCAAAACTACAGAGATATTCAAGTCTATGGAAGTGAGATAGCTCCCTACAAATTTCCAAAGTTCCTCTCCATGAGGGTCTTTGCACTGGAATACATAAGGCAAATGATACATGCAAATGAGCTTCACTTTGTCTCTGCAAAGAAGAAGACTTAGTTCAAGATCAAAACACAAATTGAGCCTTTCATCTGTAACATTATAGCAGCAAGAGAGGAAGAAGAAAATTTACTGAAGGAGATGGGCTTCATCCACAGTTTTACTTGGTCTTATGGCCCTGCAGGGATCATATCCAGAAAGAGGGTGGAAATCAATTCCACACCATATGTTCACACACACAGGCCTTCAATTGAAAAATATGCCAATCAAATAGAATGGGTGAAAAATACCCTCTAAGAAGAGGAAGAACGAGTGTTCTCCACTCCAGGTGTCCATACCCTAACACCACAAGGAAGAAAGAATGAAGAAGGAAGAGAAGACAAGGGGAAAGAGCAAGAAAAGAGATAGGGAGCAAAAGGCCAAGAGAGGACTAGTCACCTTCGGTGACTAATACTTCTAGCAGAGAATTCAAAATAAGATATAGGAAGAGGGCCCGGGTGCATATGGATATTGATCAAGGAGGTGAATCAGGGCATCAAACAATGGTTCATATTGCAGACACCCCTAGACCATCTCCAGTGGGTGTTCAAACAATGGTATCCCCTACATCTACTACCACAACATCTCTGCAGCAAAATACCTTGTCGAAATCTACTTTCAGACTTTCCATAGAAGGTCAAGAAAGATCAATTTATGATACATTTAAGGAAATAAACTTGAGAAATAAGGTACTGAAGACCAAAAATTACAACCAATTCTGGAAGCAGACCACAAGTTCACAAAGTAGGCTACTATATGCTTTTGACACTAAGAAGAAAAGAATGCAGATGTCATTTCTAGAAGCTTTGGTCCCACAACCACAAGGAGCAGGAGATTACAAGAAGGTATAATTTGAATTTAATGCCAGGGACATCCATCCCATTGATCAGATGGAATTACACAAGCAGACTAGAGAGATGGTGGCCTCCGCCCTAACAAGTACTACTATAAGATTTTCAAAGCTTCAGATATCCTTATCCAATGCTCAATCACAACTCAGGATAGAAAAGATATATGCCATGGCTGAAGACTCAAGGATTAAGTCTTTAGAATATTTAATAGTGAAGAGTGGTCCTGACCCAACCAATGTTCAAGCCGTGGAGGAGGTTTTGAAGAAGAATAATGGTGATATATCAGCCCTGAGGAAGCAACTCAAGATTCCAGTAATAGAAGATCCCCTGGCCAAAGGAATTGAGGAAGAGGAATCACATAAGGAAGAGCTATTGAAGATATTTGTAGAACATTCTACCCAATCAAACATATGGAGAATGATTTGGAGAAACTACTGAAGGAGAAAGAAGAGGAAGCTCAAGGTACACTCATCCCAGTGGAAGCTACCCCCATCTCAACAATTCCATCAGTTGTTTCCACAACTGCTGCAACACCTACTATGAAAGACCAATTGTCAAAGGCCATGGAAATCATGACCCTACAATCACAAGAGATCCAGAAATTGGAAGCACATATTGGAATCCTAAAGATCAAAAGGCTAGGTCTAAAACTTCCCATGAGATAGCCAAGAAGTAGATCGAGAGATTAGAGAAGGCAGAGAATTTTTTTTCAGATAGCAGCATTTTGGGCCAAATGAAGTTGATAATATGGGGTAGTATCATTAATTCAGCACCCCATCATCATCATTTTTGAACAAAAAGAGCTGGTAGAAAATTGCGCAGTGGCCATTGACAAAGCAAATCAGGAATTAGGAAGCATGCTAAACACAACCCCTAATATTATAGAATTCCTGAACTCAAAAACCATCTATGAGCTTGAAGTGCTATATGTACCACACAGAACAACAACCATATTAGAAGTGAAAATAATCCTCACTAAGATAAATTTAGTAAGGCAATTGGAGGAGAAGTGTCATGAGTTTGACATGGCCATCAGTAGATTCCTAAACAAGATTCAACCCTTGATAGCAAAAGGGTTTCCCTCATTATTTGTGAATGATAACAAGTTGCTCTAAAGGGAATATTATATGATCAAACTCAGAGAAGCAGCTAAGGACACCACCAAATTCACTAGCATCCAAGGAAGGGTGACTGAGAAAGTTATATGGGATCTCTTAAGTAATGACATCTTTATTCAACATGAACTGAAGCATGTTTTCCCCACCAGGCCCACTTTCAGCAAATACACAGAGGTGGATGAATTATATCGACAAGTTGTAAGCACGAAGATCCCCAGCAAAAAAGAGTGGAATAGGTTGTGTACATTTCAATATTGAAAAGGCATGATAGACACCTCAACACAACCACCGGCTGATTAGCAGTGCCAGCAGCGCATCCTCCTTTATGATCTATGTAGTGGCAGCCCAAAGAAAGAGCCATATGTCAAAACCACCCAGCGTTGCCTCCTCACAACCATCTCAGTCGTCGCTAAGTCATTTTTTGGATTCACAAAGAGCTGCCCAAGTTTTTGCATTATTGAAGAGTTACCGAAATTAATTCTATAGGCGGTGTTGTGAGAGATTTCTTTATTCGGGCCTTGCATGGCCACACTTGTCTAATTTCGGTTTGTTTGTAATAAATGAAGTTTTCCAAAATAGATTAGGGAAAATCAACTTAGTTGTTAGTTAAATACTTCTATAATTATCATTATCAAGGGTTGGATATTTTAGAACCTATATTATAAGAAATACTATATTGGAGCACTGTAATTTTGGAGTTGGACATTAATAAATCAAAGATTTTTTACAGGATTCTTGAGCTGTTTTAAAATGGTGATGTGTTACTTCTCTGTTTAAATGGTTCCGTTTTCTTTTTCTTTTTGGCTATGTATCTGCTCATCTTATTATAATTCAGAAATTTTAGATTAAGATTTATTGTCAAAGCACCTCAATTCTATCTACAATTATAATCTGGATGATTTCTGCGGAACTTTGATTAAATAATTCTTAATTTCTCTTTAGTCACTCTTGAACCTTACTATTTCTTTCACCTCATAATTCATACATCTCTTAGGATCCAATTAGCACAGTTAGCTTGCCCTGTTATTTGCTCTTTATTTTGATGTGCCATTCTAGCCTTTTGAATCCATCTCCCAATGGAATAGTCCCTACAACCCTATATGTCCAACCACAAAATCAATCAAACAAACAACCCCCCATCATTGTAACTAGCCTATCATAAAACAAAGAGAACCCTCTCTAAGTCTAGGAAGGCTAGGTCCTAGACTCCAAGTGGTTTGATTTTGTCCTCTATTGCTTGTTCTTGCCAATCTTACAAATTACAGAGGGCTAACATAATGGTGACCATACTGGGGAGTTATTGAAAAGATTAGTATTTCATCATAACTCAGAAACCCCAGTCGTCACACTGTGGGATTTCATTATTGTCCAAAAATTGGTTTTTTTTGTAAAAATATTCAACCTGTTTGTGCTTTGGGTCTAAATTATAGCTTCCAGAAGAATCTTTACCAGATCTCATCCTCACCCAAATACCCCCGAAATAGTTGAAAACCCAAAGAAAATCCTAAGAAAAACTCCCAAATTTGAGGATCCAACTATTAGCAAGCCTATTCACAAGGCAAGTTCCCTCCATGGAGACCTTGCAACCTTGTAGGATATCTAGTTTGACTTACACTTTGAACAAAGATTTTTCAGTACCAAATCTCAGAATTGGATAGCCCATATATTTTTTGATCCATCCATCTTACAGAAAAGTCCTATTGGGAAAGCCTATACATCTAATCAAACTGACTCCCAACTTCTCCAACACTTTGACTGCCTTCAAGGTTTGGTAACAGAGCTCACCTTAGATATCAACGATGCTTACCTTCAATAGGCTGTATAATTATCCGCTCTAACTGCATCATCTCCTTCTGTTATCTCCAAATCTACTCATCCTTAGTTAAATTTCTCAAGTGTATATATAGCTTCTACCATTTCCTTGAACCTTCCCCACCAGAGTGCCCAAACCTCCACTCATACACCCATCATCCACCCTCCTCTATTTAATCCTCCATTTAACCCACCACCCACCTTAGCAAAACCCTCCTCTTATCAATACCCCTTGGTTTCCCCCACCACCAATCATGGTAGCCTGGTATGCTCTGTTAGCACTACCACAACCTATGGTGCCTATGCCACGGTATTATCAATCCAAAATCCCACATTTTGATGGAACTGGTCCTGAAACTGCTCAACAACATGTGGATAAAATGAATGATGCTTTTGACTACCAAGAGATAGAGGATGAGACTATCCAATTGAGAATTTTTACCCAAAGTTTAGGAGGAGAAGCGAAAAAATGGTTCAAAGGCTTGCCCCGAATAACATCCATGACCTCCCTGCACTTCACTAGTTGTTCATTAATAAATGGTAAGTTAAGAAAAATCATTTCCAAATATTATATGAATATGAAAACATCAAGAGAAATGCTGGTGAGAGTGTCCAAGATTACTGTACCAGGTTCAACAGTATATGCAGTGCCCTCCCTCCTCACATGAAACCCCGACAAGGTTTAACCCTAATGAAATTTTCAGATGGTTTCAACCCCGAGATGGCTTATCAGCTAAGAGAAAAAGATCCAACCACATTGGAAGACATGCAGAGGGGTGCAGTAGGTGTGGAAGCAAACCTATTGCAAAAAGGGCTAGAATGAGAAGTGAGAAGAGAGTCGCTATTAGGAAAGAGCCTACAGCCTCCACTTTCGATGCCAATATTGATAGCCTCATGAGAACCATGGAGAGAATTATGGAGAGAATTAACGTGAATGAGAGAGTTTTCCCTAGGGAAAATCAGCCAGCTTCTCAAAATAGAAACCAAAACTTTAGAAGAAACCCTCCTCAAATAAGACAAAGAGAACAGAGAGGACCTGAACAGAAAATTAGGCCTCCATTCCAAGAAAACTATGCTGATGAATATGAGGGGGTGGTTGAGGAACTAGAAGAAAGTCAAATTAATTTGATGGGAATTAATGATGAAGATACTGTTTTCCTCACCAAAGAAAAACAAGATGTATTTTTTTTTTACTCAAACTGCAGTATAATTTGAAGAGTTTGAAGATTATAAAAAAGGATTCGAGAACTCCATCATGGAGGTGCATAGATAATATAACCTTTGAAGTAAGAAAAATTCAGACATCTCGAGGAAAAGAATTCTGAAAACTTTACTACCAAGGCCCCTGAAGCTGATCCTAAGAAAATAGCAGAGAGTTCCAAGAAAAATACTAAAACAACTGGAAACAATGATTTAGAAAGTAGCATTAGTAGCCCAGAAGTAAACCTTAGCAAAACAGTTCCAGCTAATATCCCTAAGACAAGTCAACAATCTGAAGTTGCTGGTAAAATAGTGCTTGAGAAGAATGATTCAAATATGCCAAAAACACAAACATCATTCAACATTGATAGTGCATTTGCCAAAATAAAAATCTTTGTCCCTCTCACTCAACTGGTGAATCAAGATGTATATAGGTCCCAAGTCCTAAAATCTATGAACATAGGAGAAATCAGTGAGACGGTCAATCTAAATGACGAAAAACTCGAAGTTTTGTTTGGCCCAGAAGTAGAAGGTAAATTCTTGGAGGGAGGTGTTCCCCCACTCTATCTCAGTTTGAATGTTCATGATAAAGTCCTCCATAATGCCATGATAGACTCTGGTGCATCTCATAATCTCATGCCTAAGAAAATTATGGAGAGGCTTGGCCTAGAGATAACTAGACCCTATAAAGAGATGTACTCATTTGACTCCAACAAAGTTAAATTTCTAAGCCTCATTAAAGATCTCTGTGTTACTTTAGCCCAGATACCAGCCAAGTGCCTAGTGATGGATACAGTGGTGGATGACATCCCACCAAAATATGGTATGCTTTTATCATGCTCATGGGGAGCCAAGCTTTCAGGCACCCTCCAAATGGATATGAATTATGCTACCATACTGGTTTTTGGCCAACAAAGGAGATTGTACAGGGAGGTTAGTGGTCCAGAAAAGCCTCATAATTACCCCTTGTACTCTGTCCACTCTGACCTTGATTTATTTATTCTTTATAATGATGTAAATATTGATGAAAAAGTAACTGAAGAAGAAGATAACCGTAAGAGAGAACAACCATACCAGATGTAAATTGTGCAACACAAGTCTGAAAATGAACCTTTTTGGAATACGATTTTTTATGGTTCTTGTGGAAAAACGGGCTTAGGAGCAAGAGTATGGATATGCAATACTGAAAATAACTACGTAGAAGGGCATTCTTACAAGTTAAAATTTCAATGTACCAGCAATATAGCTGAGTATGAGGCACTCCTGTTGGGTTTACAACTACTGAAGAAAATAGGAGCCAAAAGAATCTTTGTGCATGGGTATTCTAAGCTGTTCGTTAAACAAATCACGGGAGAGTATTCAGCCAAACATCCCAGATTAAGAGCATACATAAATGTTGCTCTTGACATCTTGAAAACATTTTAAGAATATGATCTTGCTGCAGTTCCAAGGAACCAGAATATTTTGGATAATGGGTTAGCATTTTCAGCTAGCACTTGTCAGCTACCTCACCCCAACAAACAATATACATTGCATGTGAAACATCGTCCAACAGTTTCCGACAAAATGAGATATTGGAAAGTATTTGGAGATGATAAACAGATTGAAACTTTCCTCCAATCCAAGGGTGAGTTTGAAGATTCTAATTTGGACTTAGAATGTGAAGAATATTGTTCCACTAGAGAGAAAACATGTAGGGAGGAACCCCTTCATAATTTTGATGTTAATTTCTCAGCAAATGAAGATAAGAATAGGAAAGAGATGCATGAAGATACAGAAAAAGAAGAATTTGAAGTACTACAATTCAGAGACAACACCTTGCCTAGAGGAATTGTCCCTCTAGAAGAACTTTTTGATTTCAATGATGTGGCTAGGAAGCCAAAAAGGGAATCCATAGAAGAAATATAGAAGAGTGCAATATAGGTAGTGAGAAGGAGCCCAAGATGGTAAAGTTATCAAATGCACTACCAACATACATAAAGCAGAAATACATTTCTTTGTTTAAAGAATTTATTGAAGTGTTTTCCTGGAGTTATGAAGACTTGAAATCCTATGATACTGATATCATCTAGCACAAAATTCCATTCAAGGAGAACCAGAATCCCTTTAAACAGAAACTGCGCAGTATAAATCCTGTCCAAATGCCACTGGTTCAGAAAGAGATCAAGAAAATGTACGATACTAAGGTAATAGTCCCAATCAGGTACTCCGAATGGGTTTCCAATATTGTACTTGTGAGAAAGAAGACAGGAGAGATTAGACTCTACATTGACTTTAGAAATCTAAACAAGGCATATCTTAAGGACAACTACTCCTTACCAAAGATGGATCACATATTGCAAAAGGTAGTGGGCTCCAAAATAATCTCTCTGCTAGATGGTTTTTCAGGGTACAATCAAGTGTTGGTACACCCAGATGATCAACACAAAATTGCTTTTACCACTCCTTGGGGGACCTTCATGTATGTAAAAATTCCCTTTGGATTAATAAATGTCGGTGCCACTTTTCAAAGAGCAATGGAGATTTATTTTTCAGAAGAAATTGGTCTTTTCATCGTGATATATCTTGATGATATTATAGTATATTCGAATACTGATGAAGAGAAGAGTGTTTGAGAAATGCAGAAAGTTCAGTCTATCTCTGAATCCTTAGAAATAATTATTTGGTCTTGAAGAAGGAAAGATTCACGACCACATCGCATCTGAAGAAGGGATCAAGATTGACCCCAGCAGGATTGAGGGTATACTGCAAATCAGTCATCCCAGAAATATCAAAGAGCTACAATATTTCATTGGAAAGATAAACTCCTTAAGAAGGTTTATACCAAACCTCGCAGAACTCCTGGGGAAAATCACTAACATGCTCAAAAGTGATTCAGGAATCAAATGAACTAGAGAGGCTAAAGAATCTTTTGACTTGGTAAAATAAGCACTCACACAGGCGTCGGTTTTGATCAGCTCTGATTTCACCAAGGAATTTATTATTTTCTCCTTTGCATCAGTGCACACAATTGTTGTTGTATTACTGCAGAACAATAAGGATGGGCAAGAGCAGCCCATAGCAATTTTTAGCCAAACTTTAAGAGATGCACCTTTGAATAAAATAATATGGAAAAGTAGGCTTTTTCCTTGATCAAGGCACTGAAGGATTTCAAAGTCTACATTCTGCATTCACACATCATTGAATTTGTCTCCAATATAGTTGTCAAAGACATCCTAACACAAGATCCTGATGGAAAAAGAAGCAAGTGGATTGATGTCATCTTGGAGTATGATTTAGATATCAAGCCCACCAAACTAATCAAGGGACAAGGACTAGCCAAATTTATGGCTGAAACAAATTTTCAGGCACTAGATATTAACATTATCCATTCACTGAATGAACAAGAGGATCTGGTGACTCCACCTATTGAGGAAGAATTCTCGACTTCTCCTTGGTACACAGATATATTGTATGTTATATTTTATTTAAATTCTCCTCCTGGTTTGTCCAAAACAAAGGCTAGATTCTTGAAATTAAAGGCTGTAAAATTTTGCATATTAGAAAATGTTTTGTATTGGAAAGATTCTGGGGGAATATTGCTTAAATGTTTTCTTCAAGAAGATGAAAAGAGAGTGATGCATGAATTTCATGAAGGGGATTTTGGAGGCCATCTCTACTGGAAAACCACTGCTAACAAGATCCTTAGGGCTGGTTTATATTGGCACGCCCTCTTTCCAGACATCCACGAAATGGTAACTGCCTATCATAGATGCCAAATCTTCGAGGGAAAAAGAAAGTTACTACCTCTACCTTTACAGCCTATCTCTGTTGAAGCTCCTTTCCAACAATGGGGTTTAGAATTCATTGGAGAAATCCACTCTTCCACCTCTACCCAGCATAGATGGATCCCCACTGATACAGACTATTTTACCAAATGGATAGAGGCCATCCCTTCCAAAACTGCTACTGATTCAGTGATTATCAAATTCCTTGAATCCAACATCCTGTCTAGATTTGGTTTTCCTAGGAAAATTATCACAAAAAACGTTGTTTTGTTTAAATCCAAGAAGATGGTGCAATTTTGCCATAAATATCACATTTCTTTGGGACATTCAATAGCTTATTACCCTCAAGGTAATGGACCGGTTGAATCTTACAACAAGATCCTGGTCAACATCATCAAGAATTTTTTGGAATACAATAATAAATCTTGGCATAACAAGCTGGTACATGCCTTGTGCACTGATAGATTGACAACAAAGAAATAAATTGGCATGTCACCATACCAATTGGTCTATGGAATGGATGTGGTTTTCCCAACATCCTTGGGAGTGCCAGCCATGAAGCTCATTCAAGAAGTGCAGGTTGAAAAAATGATATACAAAGGAGAATAAGCCAGACCATCTGGCTACAACAGTCCAAAGAGCAGGTGTTCAACAGAACTCAGGTTGTGCAAGAAAATATGAAGAAGATCTTTGACAAGAGGAAAAAAGCCAATGATTTCAATATCGGAGATAAACTGATGAAATGGGACTCCAGGTGAGAAGATAAAGGTAAGCATATGAAATTTGACAACTTGTGGAAAGGAACATACATTCATTCCTTCATAGGAGATAAAGCATTTTTCTTGCAAGAAATGGATGGAACAGAGCTGTTTGGAGGTTCTGTCAATGGAAGGATGCTAAAACGCTATCTCTGCTAAAAAACTTAGATAATACTTTCATCATTGTAAATACCATAGCATTAAAATTTTCAATAATCCATTCGACAAGGTTGAAGCTTCGAGCTAAGGCCATAAGCCCAGTCTAATAATATTAAAAAAAATGTATATAATTTTTTCTGAAAGTGTTGCAAATCAAAGTTCCACTACTATTGAAAAGAGTTTTTGTGCAGTCATACATTTTAAACATGATTCTACAATTTTGAATTTTCTGCTGATAGGTTAGAAAATGAAGATTTTCCAAACCATTTAATATTGGCTTATCAGTAGGTAGGTAGAAAATGACATTGGTTCAACAGCCTAATCTGAACCAATAAGAGAAATAAGGGATAGGTGATAGGTTAGAGATTCAAAAGAAACATAGTGTCAGGGTCTGCAAGTCTAAATGCACCCAAAAAAGGAAGAAAATGATTAGAATCATAGATTGGGTAGGTAGGTGTGCAAGAGAGCTCTCAGTACTTTAAGCATGTTTCCAGTCTTTAGGTTCAGGTTACTTTTCAGTCTCGGGATAAAGTGTGTTGTAGACTTCAGTTTTGCAGAGAGTGTTGATTTCTTCTTGAAGGTTGCAACCACAGGAGTTGCAGCAGATCAGGTGGTAGGGTTGGGGTCAGCCCAATGGATCAAGTCACTAGTCTATGGTGTTCTTAACAGCTTCTGAAGGAGTTTCCATCCCTAGTTAGAGTCGTTGTTAGACTCTTGTGTTTCACATTATCACAAGGTGAATGATCATAGATTAGATTTTTTATATGCTGAAAATAATATTATGTGGCTATCATTTATAGTCAGAGAAGAAAGGGGGACCCTGACTTTCAAAGAGCATCAAATGAATCAATTTTCCTTATAGTTCAATGGAAAGGAGAAAAATTGTTGCTAATAAGGTAATGGTGATCAAACCTCATTTCTGCCCTCATTTCATTTCATTCACCCTCCTTGTCCCCTATTCCCCTAAATTCTAAACTTCAATTCTCTTAATATCATTTAAAACCCAAGGCCTTTTTTTGGACTCACTACCTTATAAAACCCACTTATATCACAAGTTCGAAACTCTATCGTTATAACTCTGCCCGCTTTTCGCACCCTGCAAGCCTTAACCTTTACTGAATTCATCACCGAACATAAAAACTTCGTCAATGCGCTTTGGTGGGACCTATCCAAACCCCTATATATTACCAAATCCGCACGCAAAGCCTTTGTTTTTTGCATTTCCCTTACCTTCCGCCTTTTCGTACTTGTCTGCATTTAATGCGTCATATTTCGCATTGTACTCGTTTCATATCTTACCTTTTAAAAGCGTCCGCAAGTTATTTAAAGTGTGATGTGATCGCAAAATCGCATATTGCAAAGCTCAAGATGTAAGTGCCCACAAGTTAAAAAAATTTACTTGCGAACTGAACCGATCGCAATCGCACATCGCATGTTTCAAAGGATTACTGCGAGAGGTAAATGTTAAAAGTGTCGACGTGAGATATGTTAGCTTGACATGCAAACAGGGGGCTAAAATGTTTTTGAGCCTTCAAGGAATGCATCTCCTCCGAAAACACATCATCCTTGAAGCCTCCTGTGCCTTTGCCCTTTGATAAATCCTCACTGTTGTTCCCAGTTTAAAAGCCTCTCTGTTGTGAAGGAAATGCCCAAAGGCCTCCATTTTTTTTTCATCTTAGCCCTATTAAACCTCTGTTTTCATCACCTTTTCCCCCCTTCTAAATTACCCTTAAACCCTTCAAATATCCTTTGTTTGGTTTGATATCCCCTTATTCTGTCTACCGATTCCCTCTTTAGCCTTAAAATCCCCTTTTTTGGCTAGAGACCCATATCTTTCCATATGATAAGCTTGGCCCCTTTCAGCTAGCCCCTCAATCACTTCCCCTCCCTAAGACCAGCGCTAGTCCAAAGCGCCAATCGCATTAGATAATTGGAGCGGGATATGCTTTCCATTGTAAAGCCCGAAGCTCCGATGTGATGGTGTTATATTATGTCAGCTTTGAGTTGTTTTCTGCCGTCGATCGAAATAGATCCGACAGTCGTCGCAAGTCCCATCACTCCTGCATCTCCGTTTCATCATCCATCCGATTACACATCCACCGTCGATTCACTTTTAATCCAACGACCCTTGCATCCTCGCTCTGATCACAATCGCAAGTCTTAAACTATGTCATCCTCCATCCCTCCCGATTGCAATTCTCTGACGTGATCCTGGCCGTTGAATCCACAAGAACCAACGGCCAGGATCCGCCCTCATTCCGCCATGTGTCCCCCGATTGGGCTCCTCCGATTCAATCGCAGCCGACGATCTCTCACGGATTTGACGGTCCAAATCCAATTGCTCCATCACCCATCGGATTTAGGTCCCCTCCATCACTCCCATCCTATTAGATCTCGGCCGTCCATCTCAGTCAGAATGACGGTCCACGTGTTTCCTTCCACCAAACCTTCATTTCACCACATTTTCACCTGTTTTCCTTACAACCACTGTCATTGATTGCACCACTATTCTTCCAGGCCTCACAGCATCTCTTCTGCCACCCCTGGGTTTTATAATTGGTTTATTTTACTGTGCAGGGTATACAGAGTGGTGAATTCACTCTATCGCATTCACTGTGAATCGGAACACAGAGAGGCCATTACAGCAATGGCTTAGTGAAACAGCAGAGATGGATTAGGCAGCTTAAAGCCATTTAATTGAATATTTAGCACCTAATCCCTTGATCAAAGTATTAATGCACAGTTCAAAGATTAGAAAGAGCACATGAAATGAACCATATCTTCTCTCAGCATCAGCAGTACATTTTCTCATAATAGTATTCCCTCTGATAGAAGTCTCCATGCCTCCCCGAGCTCCCAAAGGCCATCTCACTGACAGAAAGCTTCCAACAACTATCAAGGAAACAATAATGGAGGTATGGAAGCCCAGAAGACCTTCAGTCACCTTACTTGCTTCAGAAGACAAAACAGAGAGCTTTACAGCCAGAAGGAAACTTAAAAGAAACATCAGAGGTCAAATCCGACCTGACAAAGACTCCAGACCAGACCATCGAGTACAGCGCAGAGCTATTAATAGGATTGGTGTGAAACACTTCCTCCACTATGTCTTAATAAATTGATTTAATGTGTATCACCTACTCTTGCCATCCATTTTTCCTATAAAGAATCCCAGAGAACACACTGTAAAGGGTTGGGTTGTGTTATCGTTGTTGTAGTTGTAGGGATTCATTTTTTACTGTTAGAAATAGTTTTGGGAAAGCGTAGCAGAGTAGTCTGTAATGTAGTAGGTTGGGAGGAGAAAGTTGAGTCTGTAATCAGCTATTGAGCTCAGTTTATGTGACTGGTTTTGCGTCAATTAATCAAGCAAATTTCATAGGATCCTGGTCTATTACTATGGGTGATGTTTTCCCTTTACATTGTTTTATTACATTTTTTCATGCTGTTCATTTCTTCTGGTACGCATCAGAAATTTGGCATAGGATTTACCCTCGCATGGTACCCTATGTTTCTGCTCTTCCTACCTTTAATGTTTTCTGTTGATAGTGGAACTAAGAGAAAATTCATGTAATTTAACCAGTGTAGCAGCTATTATTCACTGCTAGCTAATGTGTGAATTCGAGGTTTGATGCTTAGTTGTTCTTGTTGAGGTTCAATCTAGAGGATTTGGGATACCGGGGATTTAGTGTAAGCCCTGTCCACTGGGGTCCTTGTTCGATAGATTGACCTTCCCAAGATCCCGTGAGCTGGTGCTGAAGCATTGAAGGTTAAAATCCCTTCTCTGATCTCAAGCCTGATTCTATGTTTAAATCTTATTGTTTCTCCTTCGAGAGCATGTCAAAGCAGATCTAGAGTTAGATAACCTCTGGTCTAATCTCAAGCTTTTCTTTGTGTTTCACCTTTCTCTCCTTATTGTTCCATTCCATCATATGTCTCAAAGATCCTTTAGTATATATGACGTGCCCTATGAAAGCCTTAGCTAGTTTTTGGCAAGTAAATCTCCTTTCATGACTCCATAGCCCAATGGATGGCATAGCTTTGACTCATTCTCTTTTGCAAAAACTTCCTACTACTCTGCTCCTCTATTCCCATTACCTTCTCATTCTATTATCGTATGACCCAACCGATAACCGACCCAATCATTTTAAACCCCCCTTCCGCTTCATACCAAGCCTAACATTCTCTTTTTGAGCTTCAATGATATATCATTCTTTGTCTTATTGGAGAGATCCCTCTCTAGGTCTAAGAGGGCTAGATCCTAGGGCCCCAAAGTGGTTCTGATGTTGTCTCATCTTTGGTCTTGCCAATCTGGCCAAACATGGGAGCTCCAACATAATGGTGACTCCATTGGGGAAAAATATGAGAGTCCTTAACCGCTAACATTGGTCTGTGTCCCATTTCAGTCCCCAACATAATGGCAACTCCACTAGGGAACAACGCAGAACAATGCCTTTAGATTGGTTTCAATGCTGATGGTGGACAAAAGTTTGTTTCTAATGTCCAAATTCATCCACCTGGCGACTCCACACACCCTGTAATCCAAAAAATACCCAATGAATCCACTGGTGGAGAACTCTGAACTGGTTGATAAGCTACAGTGACCTTCTTTGCAGTAAACATGGATCCAGACATGGACAGAGATACAAATCTTGATGCTTTGGCAGATCAATTAAATGGAATAGTGATCATGTTTGGTAAAGTGCTGGAAATGTATATGGCTAACCTGAATTCAAATGATGATTATTCAGAGCAGCGCATGCATTTTCCCACGCAAGAGCCAACTCCAGACCCAGACAATGAGCAAGACATCTATGATGATCTTGGTCTGGAGTTTTCTCTTTCTTGGGAAAATTCTCAAGATGAGGCTCATGAGATATCCCGCCTCAGGATCAGTTTGTATGAGAAGCAGAGGACTGTGGCTCTTCTATCTGTGTTAAAAAAGAAATTCCTGTGTTGACAGAATAAGAGATGGGCCGAACATCAAACACATAGTCCACCCCTGCAGCCTTCTATAGAACTGATACAAATCTAGAAAACTCCTTTGAGGATCAAGACGAAGAAAGACCTGCTGAGAATCTGATAGGTTTGACTGGTGATATTTCTTACGATTATGACTTTCCTAGTTATGATCTATTTGATGATGATTTTTTTCAGAGAGAAGCTGAGCTTGCAGAACCATCATCAGTAGACCCATGGGAGGAAAGTGGGCCAGCAACTCCAGAGAAGAAATGAACCCAGTCAGCCTATCTATGACACTGACGGTGAAAGTTACGAAAGCATCAGTGACGAGTGTCATGAGATCAAGGGTTAGCAGTCTTTCCTTTCAAGAAATGAGGAGGAAAGAAAAGAAGAGATTCGTGAGCAGGATGAAAGTAAAGAACCTTCCCTTTAAAAAGAGGAGGTAATGGAAAATATCCCTGCTCATGAATATACATATCTTTTCATGGAGCTCGGCCCAGCAGAGCAGAACATATCAGAGCTCCAAGAGGACTCGGCAGCAATGTATGATGAGTCCTCCAGTTTAGAAGATGAAGGAGACACTCTACCCCAAGAGAGTCTTTTTCTCAATCTGGTGGAAGAAGAAGGGACCCTGGTTGAAGCCTGCCTACTAGATATTCATAACCAAGTATCATTTCATGATCCTTACATTCATTTCCTACAAAAATTTGAAGAAGGATCAAAGGTCTTTTTGAGCAGCATGTTGCAAACAGAAGAAGATTTTTTGAGGCTGTTGTTGAGGAACAGGAAGAGTGGGAGCAGCCCTACCTATCTAACCTGCTCAAGGAGCTGAGGAGAACAGACCAATCATGGGATCACTTGAGGGACTGGTTGCATTGTAAGACAATGTTTGTAAGCTAGACTTGCAAACATTCAATTAGAGTAGGGTAGGTAGGAAAAATCTCAATAAAGCTCAGTCCATGAGCATTTAGTCAGTTATTTTAATTTTTGCAAGGTTTACATACCATGAGCAGTTTTTTCTATTATGCCATGGTCCGTAGCAAGTCAGACAGTCTAAACCTGGCTTGAATGTTTTTCAATTTCTGTCTTAGAATGTAGAGAAGAAACCTGCTAGACAGTTTAATCCTAGCAGATGTAGTCTAGGTAGAGAAAATATGAGACCAACAGTTTAATCTGGTCTCATGGAGTAATAAGGGTAGAAGTAGAATAGGTTTATTTTTCCTGTTTGTAAGAGATTGATGATGTAAGGCTCTGCAAGTCCAAATGCACCCAGAAGAAAAAATGTTATGATTTAGTCTGGTTAGGTAGCTTTTTGAGTCATGTTGCTGCTAATTTGTGTCTTCATGGTTTGTGGCAGCTGAAATCAAATAAAAAAGGTGGTTCAAGCATCAGGCATCTGGCCTACACCAAATATCATTCTCTGAATTCTTGACTACTTCAAGAAGAAGCCATCCCCATGTGGAGCCACTGTTAGCCCCCTATGAATTTTTTGACATGCAAACAAGGGGCTAAAATGTTTTTGAGCCTTCAAGGAATGCATCTCCTCTGAAAACACATCATCCTTGAAGCCTCCTGTGCCTTTTCCCTTTGATAAATCCTCACTGTTGTTCCCAGTTTAAAAGCCTCTCTGTTGTGAAGGAAATGCCCAAAGGCCTCCATTTTTCCTTTCATCTCAGCCCTATTAAACCTCTGTTTTCATCACCTTTTCCCCCCTTCTAAATTCCCCTTAAACCCTTCAAATATCCTTTGTTTGGTTTGATATCCCCTTATTCTGTCTACCGATTCCCTCTTTAGCCTTAAAATCCCCTTTTTTGGCTAGAGACCCATATCTTTCCATATGATAAGCTTGGCCCCTTTCGGCTAGCCCCTCAATCACTTCCCCTCCATAAGACAATGTGTTAGTCCAAAGTGCCAATCGCATCGGAGAATCGGAGCAGGACATGCTTTCCATTGTAAAGCTCGAAGCTTCGATGCGATGGTGTTATATTCTGTTGGCTTTGATTTGTTTTCCGTCGTCGATTGAAATAGATCCGACAGTCGTCGCAAGTCCCATCACTCCCGCATCTCCCCTTCGTCATCCATCCAATTGCGCATCCACCGTCGATTCAATTTTAATCCAACGGCCCTCACATCCTCGCTCTGATTGAAATTGCAAGTCTTAAACTGTGTCATCCTCCATCCCTCTCGATTGCGATTCTCCGACGCGATCCTGGCCATTGAATCCACAAGAACCAATGGCCAGGATCCTCCCTCATTTCGCCATGTGTCCCCCGATTGGGCTCCTCCAATTCAATCGCAACCGTCGATCTCTCATGGATCCGACAGTCCAAAGCCAATCGCTCCATCACCCATCGGATTTAGGTCCCCTCCATCGCTCCCCTCCTATTAGATCTTAGCCGTCCATCTTAGTCAGAACAACGGTCCACGTGTTTCCTTCCACCAAACCTCCATTTCACCACATTTTCACCTATTTTCCTTACAGCCACTGTCTCCACCGATTGCGCCACTATTCTTCTAGGCCTCACAACATCTCTTCTACCACCCCTGGGTTTTATAAATGGTTTTTTTTACTTTGCAGGGTATATAGAGTGGTGAATTCACTCTATCGCAGTCACTATGTATCAGAACACAGAGAAGCCATTACAGCAATGGCTTAGTGAAATAGCAGATATGGATTAGGCAGATTAAAGCCAGTTAATTGAATATTCAACACCTAATCCTGTGATCAAAGGATTAATGCACAGTTAAAAGATTAGAAAGAGCACACGAAACGAACCATATCTTCTCTCAGCATCAGCAATACATTTTCTCATAATAGTACGCCCTCCGACAGAAGTCTCCATGCCTCCTCGAGCTCCCAAAGGCCATCTCACTGACAGAAAGCTTCCAACAACTGTTAGGACAACAATAATGGAGGTATGGAAGCCCAGAAGACCTTCAGTCACCTTACTTGCTTCAGAAGACAAAACAGAGAGCTCTACAGCCAGAAGGAAACTTCAAAGAAACAATCAGAGGTCAAATCCAACCTGACAAAGACTCCAGACCATACCATCGAGTATAGCGCAGAGCTATTAAGCAGAGTGGCGTGAAACACTTCCTCCAATCTGTCTTAATAAATAAATTTAATGTGTATCACCTACTCTTGCTATCCATTTTAGCTATAAAGAATCCCAGAGAACATGTTGTAAAGGGTTGGGTTGCATTATCACTGTTGTACTTGTAGGGATTCATTTTTTACTGTTAGAAACAGTTTTGGGAAAGAGTAGTAGAGTAGTCTGTAATGTAGTAGGCTGGGAGGAGAAAGTTGAGTTTGTAATCAACTATTGAGCTCAGTGTATGTGACTAGTTTTGTGTCAATTAATCAAGAAAATTTCACAGGATCTTGGTCTATTACTATGGGTGATGTTTTCCCTTTACATTGTTTTATTACATTTTTTCATGCTGTTCATTTCTTCTAGTACGCATCAGAAATCTGGCATAGGATTTACCCTCGCATGGTACCCTATGTTTCTGCTCTCCCTACCTTTAATTTTTTCTGCTGATAGTGGAACTAAGGGAAAATTCATGTAATTTAACCAGTGTAGCAGCTATTATTCACTGCTAGCTGATGTGTGAATTCGAGTTTTGATGCTTAGTTGTTCTTGTTGAGGTTCAATCTAGAGGATTTGGGATACCAGGGATTTAGTGTAAGCCCTATCCACTAGGGTCTTTTTTCAACAAATTGACCTTCCCAAGATCCCGTGAGCTGGTGCTGAAGCATTGAAGGTTAAAATCCCTTCTCTGATCTCAGTCCCAGTTCTGTGTTTAAATCTTATTGTTTCTCCTTCGAGAGCATGTCAAAGCAGAACTGGAGTTAGATGACCTCTGGTCTAATCTCAAGCTTCTCTTTGTGTTTCACCTTTCTCTCCTTATTGTTCCATTCCATCATCTGTCTCAAAGATCCTTTAGTATAGATGACATGCCCTATGAGAGCCTTAGCTAGTTGTTTGCAAGTAAATCTCATTTCATGACTCCATAGCCCAATGGATGGCACAACTTTGACTCATTCTCTTTTGCCAAAACGTCCTACTACTCTGCTCCTCTCTTCCCATTACCTTCTCATTTTATGATCGTATGACCCAACCGATAACCGACCCAATCATTTTAAACCCCCCTTGCGCTTCATACCTAGCCTAACATTATCTTTTTGAGCTTCAAAGATATATCATTCTTTTTCTTATTGGAGAGATCCCTCTCCAGGTCCAGGAGGGCTAGATCCTAGGGCCCCAAAGTGGTTCTGATGTTGTCTCATCTTTGGTCTTGCCAATCTGGCCAAACATGGGAGCTCCAACAAGATATACGATGTGGTGGAACCTGAGCGCAGATCACAAATCGCAAATTTTAGAAGACAAGCGCAAAAGAAAAATGTTAAGTTCATCAAATATGTGACATGAGATGACGTGGCAGGTGACATGGTAGATGAGATGGTGGGTGATGTGGCTTTGACCCCATAGATTACAGATGACCTATGATAACATGGCATATGATGTGGCAGGTGACGTGGAAAATAACGTAGTTGGTGATGTGGAAGATGACGTAGCTAGTGACGTGGTCGTGGCCCGCATAGTGCGCATCACAAGTTTTAAACAAGAAACACAAAGGGAAAATGTTAAAGTTACCGAGTTACGATGCACGATTTGTGGGACCCGATCGCATATCGCAAATCGTAAAAGTTGTAGGATATGGCATGGGAGGTAAGTCCTATAATCGCCTATGTGTGATATGCGATGCGGTGGTGCCCGATCACATAACGCACATCGCAAGTCTTAAACGATAGCGTGAAGGAAAATTTAAGAAACATCGAAAGAGAAGTACGATATCGGTGCCGATGCGATGTCTTCTTGAACCAAAATCTAAATATTTTCAAATCCGGGCGGACCCACCTATTCCTCTCCATGTCGAGTCTATTAAAACCCCCATAGTTCCTTGCTATCTTTGCCCGCCTCTTCACATCATACAACCTACAATGATTTGCGTTTTCCCCTGCATATGCCGAAGGTTAACAAAAGCGGGGGGGTCAAAAATGGGCGGTATCCCATACCACCCATCTAGCTAAGTGTCACACCCAGGGCTCTTTCGCACCCCCCTCTCCTAACACTGATTACCACTCTCACCCCCCTCCGGAACGCTCTTTGCGCCATTTCAGAAAACCATTGCGCTGTTTTGACCGTTCCATGTATTTTCCACGCCATTTTTCCACTCCCGCTGTCCGTTTGCAGTCACATCCCTTCCCCTGCAGAAAAACATTGCGCCATAAATGGTCAGGCCATTACCCAACGGACCCATGCGACCTCCAAACCTCCACATTATAGTTTAAATAGCCAAATGTCAGCATAACTATAGATTTTACTCTGTAGTTATTGCCAAACTGATATATGATTTGAATTTGGGGGTATTACAGAAGAAAGCATTAATTTCAAAGAAAATTTGTCAGCACTGTGTGAAACCGAATTACAAGGCTTATTTAGACTGCTAATCCCGGTGACTATTCCCTAATGTTATATCCCTTCCTAGTTCTGACCCATTATCATTTCCATTCTCAAGTTCCCCTCTTTGTTATCCCTTTCTCCATTCCAAGTTTGTGAAAGAAAAATCATTGAGTAAAATCCATCCAAAGCTAGATCAACAACCTTTTAATCTGATGGTCTACCCACAAGTGAATCTGGATCACTTGGCTTTAGCAAACAGAGATTACAAGATTCATGAGACAAAGTCTAGTTCTAATTTGTTTGATGTTTACTTCTGGTTTGAGGACCAATTCCTCGAAGGAACCGATTACCTTAGCCTATGGGAAACCCAGTTGCCCCTTTACATCTTCCTAAAGACCCATAGTTTCCCGTAATTCATCAGGAAGTGCCAGAGCTCTTATGATTTTAACCAGAGGATCATATTAACCCCAACGGGAGAAATCTTGTTTTCCATCAACGCCCAATCCATCCAGCAGATGAGGCAGGCCCCCACTCCTGAATAAGAAATCCCTTTCTCATATGAAGTCTTTAGAGAATGTTCTCAGAAGCTTGACCCTGCCAGTAGAGCCAAAACCTTGCAGTTTTCCATGACCCCTAATACCCTAATGCTTGTATAGAACCCTCCTTATCCCTCATATACCTTTTCTAAGAGAACCAAGCACATTATGTTTATTTTGTCTTATTTGTTAGTTTATCACACTGATCAGTGGGTAGAGGAAGTTGTGATAGGTTTCTTGTCCACTCTTTCCCCAGGTGTTAAACCCACATTCATATTCAATTATGCTAAATTTCTTGTAGAGGCCATTCATGAGTATTTTTTGAAGTTTGACATAGTGGAGGTTTTCAAATATTCCTCTGTGTTGGTATATATATTTGTCCATTTCCAATCTAGAAGGTTTTAGTTTCAGATGACCAAGGTAAATGAGGATAATGAGCCCTAATCTGTCATATTTTGGACCACCCTGCTACTAAAAGATCAGAAGGATTTTACATACAAGGAATTTGTAGATCTATTTGTGCATCCAGCCATCAGCACACTCAACAATGCAGCAGAGCCCAGGATAAATGAGGAAATAAGAAAAACCATGCAACTAACAGAACGAATGAAGACAACATATTGGTATTTGTATCAAAATTACACAGATATTTGTTGAGTCTCAAATCTGCATCTTTCTTATACATCTTCCTAGACCTTTTTCATTCACCTGAACCTTCCAAGTTGTCAATATCATTGTATATTAATTGCAAAAGAGCATCTAAAATGGTTTTTAACTATATTTTGTGTCTGCTGTTTGATTTATATTTTTGCTCATTTAGCTGCGGAATCTTGCCACTTTCCGCAGCTGCTGCAACTTTCCGCAACCATTTTGTGAAAGCCTATGTTACAGGTGTCTTCAGGAAAAATGAGCCACATGGGCAAGTCAGAAATGATGTGGACATGGATTGTGTCCTATTGGCTCGAGCAAATTCACTTAAGGAGGCTGTGGTCAAAGGTGGCCAAGTGGAAGTCAACCGTAGAGTCCCACGGTGACAGGACTCTATTTCTCATCACGTGAGGATTTGCATGACCGTTTCTAACTTACGGGAGACACATCAACACCTGTACACGGCTCCATAAGCCGAATCCAACATCCACTCTTCATAGATTTACTCCTCAACGCGGCCATGATCCTAGATCTCTGGACGTAATGGTTTACGTGTTCTCGATCAGCACAAACTTTAGGGAATTAGTTATATTTCCTTTGTTATAAATAATGCATTTTCATACGCATATTAGATTAGTTTCCATTAGCCTCCAGATAGCTCTGTAATGTAATTACGTTGCCACTGTGTCGTAATATCACCTCTCTGTTATGACTGCATTTTAATATATAAGAAGACTCTGTTTCCAAGCGTAATTCGTATTTGAAGGCTATTGCCAAGGCTGGTGCAGAGGGCCCCTGCATACGCTGAGGTTTTGTGCATTATTGTATAGTTCTTGTTTTATTTCTTTAAGCTCATTGTGCCATAAGTCATTCATGTGTTTATACATTACATCTTTCATAGTATTTATGCTTCATCTCTGTTTATAATCTTTCATGCTTTACATCTTACTTCTGTCCATAATATTTCATGTTTTATGTTAACTGATCAATGTTCTTGTTTCAGATTTCAAATAGGAAGCCCGGGCATTTGCATATCTTTTGACTAATGACATGGAATCAATATTGTTCTGCTGCTAATTTATTTTTCTTAGTTTTTGTTTAATTCCAGTACTGCTTTGTTTATTTCAGTCTTGCACATTTGTTTCCATAGTTAGATTTAGATATATTAAATTGCTCATGTCATTTTTAGTTACCTCTGAAAGCCACAGCTGGACTGATGGTGAGGGATTGAAGTATGAGTGTGTAGTTCGATATTAGTTTACTTTCTGCAAGTTAGATATATTAAATTGCTCATGTCATTTTCAGTTACCTCCGAAAGCCACAGCTGGACTGATGGTGAGGGATTGAAGTATGAGTGTGTAGTTTGATATTAGTTTCTTTTTCAGCAAATTAGATATCAGATTGCTCAAGTTTTTTATGGTTACCTCCGAAAGCCATAGCTGGACTAATGGCGAGGGATCATAATATAAGTTGATGTAATTTGATTTAGATTTACTTTGTTGCAATTCTTGGATTTCTTTAAGCACAGTTTCTTTTGTGTTTAGACAGCAGCAAGGATAGTTTGGTTTTCATGCTCAATAGTTCACCGTTTGATTTATTAGGCTAGCAGCACACTTTCATTTCCTTTCAAGTTTTGTCATTGTATGTTTCAAATTACTTTTGAAGTTTGAAGTTGGTAAATCATTATAAAGGATATCATTGCCTTGAACAATCATAACCATACTTGTTTTTATTTTAGAATTTCCATCTCACATTAGAAAACCAAAAATGACAAAAAGGTAAGAAATAGGTTATCTTGCACATATAGTGCGCCACACTTCATCAACTTACGAATCCTGGATTGATAAATTAATGTAGCAATTTAGGACACACTAAATTGACCAAACATTTTGGCGCCGTTGCCGGGGAAGTGTAACTAGGTAGCCAATTTCTTTAAAAAAAACACACAAAAACAAAATAATAAAAGAAGGGAAAACTTGATAACTTCTTGAAGTATGCTCTCCTCTTGCAACTAGTGTGATCTGGAGGATCAGAAAAGAGAGTTATTGGTTTAGTAATTTCTTAAGTATGCTCTCTTCTTGCACCTAGTGTGACCTGGAAGATCAGAAAGAGAATTATTAGCCCAACTTTTAAAAATAAAAGAAATAAAAAAAATGACATGCATAGAGCAAGAGATTCTAGGGGAAGGTTTATAGCTAAAGCCAAGAGTTCGATTTTTACAACTCCATCTTCTTCAAGGCATAGACAAGAATCACCACCATCTACCCCTAGCCTTAAGATTTTTGGAATTCAAGGAGTAGCTGAATTAGAGGATTCTCCTATACCACCTACTAAATCTCATTTAGAAAAGGAAGAGAATCCCTCTCATCCTCCCTTGATAGAAGAACTAGAGGACTTTAAGGAATCTAAAGAAACTATCATGGCAGAGGAAATAATAGATGGATTTAGAGGTAGAGGTAGAGGAGGAGGAAACAATGGAGACAACAATGGTGAAGAAAATAATGGAAGAAATAGGGAAGGAGACAACTTGTTTGGATTCCCTATAGTTGATGAGGAAACTCATACAACGATGAAAAATATCTCACCATCTGTCCTCCCTAACTTTTATGGATTGCGAAGTGAGGATCCCGAAACATTTCTGTTTGAGTTTGAAGTCGTGTGCCGAACCTATGACTATATGGAAGACTCTCAAAAACTCAAACTGTTTCCTTCAACATTGAAGGGAGATGCTTTGAAATGGTTCATGGGATTAGCCACTCAATCTATTAGGACTTGGAATGATATGAAACAAACATTTTTGGATAGATACTTGGACTATTGTATGCCCACCAACCACAAGGATGAGGTATTCAAAATGATGCAAAAAGAAGATGAAAATTTGGAAGACTTACTTGAAAGATTTCAATACAACTTGAAAAGAGCAAAGATGAGCAACTTAGATGATGAAACCTTGAAATCCATCATATTAAAAGCCATTAGAGATGAATGGATAGATATTTTAAACATGATGGGGAAAGGAGACATTTCTCAACTTCCACTTCGTGACATAACAGAACTATGTGTCCATCTCTCAAGAGGAAAATCTAAAACAGGAAAAGGGCCTAGGGATCCTTCTCTTATTAGGGTTAACAAATCTTCAACTAGATCAGTAAGTAGGGAAGAGATTGGTAATATGCTTGATGAATTCAAAACTGATATCTTAGGGAGCCTTAGTGAACAACTAGACACCCTTAAAATCCAAAACAAGCAGAAAGCAGAAACAGATGCTTTAGCCATCTTTTGTCCGAAATGTAGGAATAAACATGCTTTAAGGGAATGTTCCTTGGATGCAAAAGTTGTAGAAACATGTATAATTTGCTCAGAGAAACATAAGATCAAGGATTGTCCTTCAATTCCTGGACTCAAAGCTGTTTTTCAAGAAGACCCAAATTCAGTAGAATCTCTCTTTTTTGTTGCAAGAAGACCTTGGCAGGGACAACAAATTCAAGGGTTTAACAACCCTATGAATCTTCAAAACCCACCAAATTGGAATCCTTGGCAACAACCTTGGCCCCAACATCAAAATCCATATTAGCCATGGGTACAAGGGATGCAAAATCCTTATGGGATATTTGCTCAATTTTATCAATATCCTCCATCTTTTCAAAATCAACAAGCTCCACAACTTCCAAACCCAAATCCACAACTTTCATTGCCATTTCCACAACAACAACCTTCTCAACAAAATCCAAATTCTCAACTCATGCTCCCATACCAACAAAAGACAAATCAACTTCCAGCTCAGCCATTGCCAAATCCTAACAATAAAAATCCTCAGAATACTTACATGGTAGAAGGACAACAATTTCATACCTATATGATTGTTCCTCTCAATGATGTACAACTCAGATCTGGTAGAGTTTTAGAAAAACCTTCTATAGATATTCAAGAGCAAGATACCTCTGAGGAGGACTCTCTTAAAGTCAATGAGGGTTCTGAGGAAGCATCTCTTCAAAATTCAAACATTCAAAAAGAAAAAGAAAAGTTAACACCCACAACTCCTATAGTTGAGCAACCCGCATCTTCATCTACACCTCCTTTTCCTGAAAGACTACAAATTGACAAGGGGGTGGAAAAACAAATCTTGTTGCCTAACTATGATTTTCTAGATGAATTGAAGAATGTTTGTATCAAGATTCCCTTGCTACAAGCCATTCGAGAGATTCCTATTCTAGCAAAAACAATAAAGAAGTTGAGTTTCAAAAGACCAGGAAGGAAACTAAAAGACACAAGAAGAATCCACATGGTAGGAAAAATTGCAGATATTATGATGGGAAAAATTACCATGCAGAAGTATGTAGATCCAGGAAGTCAAATTGTCAAGACACATATAAATGGGATAGAAATTCCAAACACATTGATTGACTTAGGGGCTGCTATTAACATTATGAGTAGACAGACTATGGACCAGCTAAAACTCCCTAACCTTCTTTTTACACCTACTTTACTGCAACTTGCAGATCGATCAATTATTAAACCAGATGGTGTATTAGAAGATATTTCAGTCTCCTTAGATTCTTGGGAATATCCGATAGATTTTATGATTTTGACTCCCAAGAGTAATCTAGGAGGGCACCCACTTATCTTAGGAAGACCTTGGCTAGCCACAGCTGATGCTTTTATTATTTGTAGATCTGGGGATATGTACATTTCTAATGGTAATTCGACAAAGAAATTCAATTTGTATCCTCCAGCAAAAGAAATTACAAAAGTAGGAGACAATGAATGGGTCGATGATGAGGACATTATACAACCTGTCTTTACCATTTCTAAAGTCAGTGAGGATAGTCAAATTCTGAACACATTAGAAATTTTTAAGACATCTTCAGAATATGACCCCACACAATTTCAGTTGGAATCTGACATAGAATATTTATCATCAAGACAAATGTCTCTTTACTCTATGGAAGAGTTTGGTAGTTCTACTATTGAGATTTTTCCAGGAAAAACATTAAATATCAACAAACATTTGGAAAAGTCACAACAAAAAGAACTAATCAAAATCTTGCAAAAAAATTCTACTGCATTTGCATGGGAGTATACTGACATGAAAGGTATTGACCCTAAGACTTGCATCCATCATATCTATATTGAGGAAAACAGTATACCAATCAGATAACCTCAAAGAAGGATGAATCCAAATCTTAGGGAGATAGTGAAAGAAGAGCTCCAAAAACTACTCAATGTAAAATTCATTTATCCAATTTCAGATAGCCGATGGGTTTCTCCTTTGGTTATAGTACCTAAAAAGAATGGTAAATGGAGGGTATGCATTGATTACAGGGAATTGAACAAAGCAATTTTGAAGGATCACTTTCCTTTGCCTTTTATTGATCAGGTATTAGATACATTAGCAGGTAAAAAGTACTTTTCATTTTTGGATGGTTTTAGTGGCTATAATCAAATTCAGGTAGCACCTGAAGATCAAGATAAGACTACATTTACTTGTCCATGGAGAACTTTTGCCTACCGAGTGCTTCCTTTTGGGTTATGTAATGCACCAGCAACATTCCAAAGAGCAGTACTAGGAATTTTTTCTGATCTAATCCATGATTGTGTAGAGGTTTATATGGATGATTTTACAATTTATGGTAATTCATTTGAAGAAGCATTAGAAAATTTGGAAAAAGTTCTTATAAGATGTAAAGAAACAAACCTTTCATTAAGCCATGAAAAATGCTTTATGATGTTTACTGAAGGGATTGTTTTAGGACATCATATTTCAGGAGATGGGATTAAGGCTGATAGATCAAAAGTTGAAGTCATCTCCAAGTTGCCTATTCCAAATTGTCAAAGAGATGTTAGAAGTTTTCTAGGATTTACTGGTTACTATAGAAGATTTATAGAAAACTTCACTAAAATAGCATCTCCACTCTTCAAGTTGCTTACAAAAGACCGTGAATTTAAATGGGATCCTGATTGTCAATCCGCTTTTGAAACTTTGAAAACAAGAATATCTGAAGCACCTATCTTGAGAGGACCAAATTGGAAACTTCCTTTCCATATTTCTACAGATGCTTCAGATACAGCTCTTGGAGCTGTGTTGGGTCAAAAAGATTTAATTCCTTATGCCATTTATTACACCAGTAAAAATTTGACTCCTACAGAGTTGAACTATACTATGACTGAAAAAGAGTTTTTAGCTGTTGTTCATGCAATTAATAAGTTTAGACATTACATAACAGGCTATGAAACTTTTATTCATACTGACCATTCTGCAATTAGATATTTGATGAACAACCTGTTACTAATGGCAGAGTGACAAGATGGGTTTTACTTTTGCAAGAATTCAATATTACTGTGTTGGATAGACCAGGAAAACAGAATACAGTAGCTGATTTCTTGTCTAGGATTCAGAATACTAAAGAAGATTCTCCTGTAGAAGATAAGTTTCCCGATGAATACTTGTTTGCAGTAACTATTAAGACCCCTTGGTATGCAGATATTGCTAACTATTTGGTTACAGGGAAACTACCTTCACATTTATTTCCAAGTGAAAAACGAAAAATTATTCAGGAGAGTTCAAAATATTCATGGATTTCTAACGAATTGTTTAAAATAGGGCCAGATCTTGTGATCAGAAGATGTGTTAGGGAGGATGAAATGCCTGATATTCTTAAGGCATGTCATGATGAACCATGTGGTGAACACTTTGCAGACAAAAGGACGGCCTATAAAATCCTCTCTTTAGGATATTATTGGCCTTCCCTCTTCAAAGATGCAAAACAATATGTCAAAAGGTGTGACAACTGCCAAAGAGTAGGGAAACCTACCCTTTCAAATGAAATGCCATTGCAGCCACAGGTACTCATTGAACCCTTTGAAAAATGGGCTTTAGATTTCATTGGACCTATTAATCCACCATCTAAGCAAAATAAGTATATATTGGTTTGTACTGATTATGTTACTAAATGGGTAGAAGCCAAAGCATTAGTGTCTGCTACTGAAAATTCAGTTGTTAATTTTCTTTATGAGGATATTTTTACTCGTTTTGGTGTTCCAAGAGAAATTGTGACAGATCAGGGAAGCTAATTCACATCCAACCTGGTGGAGAAGTTGATGGAAGAATACAAAATCAAGCACAGAAGATCTACTCCTTACCATCCGCAAGAAAATGGTCAAGTGGAGTCTACAAACAAAGTTCTCAAAAGTATCATCACCAAAACTGTTCATCTACATAGAAGAGATTGGGCAGAAAGGCTTCCTGAAGCCTTGTGGGCCTACAGAACTACATGGAGAAATACAACAGGACATTCTCCCTATGAACTTGTTTATGGGAAAGAATTCCTGCTCCCCATTGAGTTCCAAGTCAAGACCTTCAAGATAGTAGTTCAATTGGGGATGAATTTATCAGAAGCCCAAAAGCATAGAATGGAGAAATTAAATGAACTAGATGAGATCAGACAAGAGGCAATTCTAAGAACCGATATAGTTCAATATCAAAGAGATAAATGGCATGAAAAGTACATCAAAGAGAAGAAGTTTCAAGAAGGAGATTGGGCATTGTTATTTGATTCCAATTTTAAAGATTTTCAAGGAAAATTTCAGACTCATTGGCTTGGGCCATATGAGATTGACAAGATCTTTAGCAATGGAGCGGTAAGAATCAAGACCATTGATGAGTTTCAAACTCCTCTTATTGTGAATGGCCACAGATTGAAAGTCTATCATAAGCCACTCTCAAAAGAGGAATTTGTCAAAATGTTTCAAGAAAATTTTGCAATCAGGCTGGTACAGAAGAATTCTTCTTCTCCACCAGCCTAGCTTTTGTTCTTTTCAGTTTAAAAATAAAAATAAAAATAAAAATAAAAAATTGTATAAGCCTGAAAACCAATCACTGATTGGCAGTCTTATACAGAAAATATTGGGTGAAAATTAGGAACACCTGACACCCTATATTTTTCAAAAATAAAAAAAATTAAAATTAAAATTAAAATTAAAATCTCTCTTTCATTTCACAAGTTTTGTGACCACCCATTCCACTTCATTTCACTCCATTTCACTCCATTCCACTTCATTTTATCTATTTCATTCCGTTTCACCAATAAAATTCTTTTTCATGACCATTTCCATCTAGTCATTTGTCATACGTTCATGTTCATTCACCCAAATAATAGCTGTGTCAGTTTCCGCAGCTGACATCTGTTTCCGCAGCTGACACTAGTTTCCGCAGCCAGAAGCAGATTCCGCAACTACCACTCTATTTTTCAAAAGAATGTACAGCCAGATGTTATTTCCATAATCATGAAATAAAATGCAGGTATGAGGACCAATTATGAAGACATGGAGCATTCAAGATATCAATGAGGAGCAACTAATTGAAGACCAAGGAAAAATGGCAATAATTCCAAGGTATGAGTAAAATTTAATTCAAATAGCATTTAAAACACATTTTTATATAGTTATAAACCATAAGCTCCATCCATTATGTGCAATGATTATATTGACAAACTCCGTAATCACTCCATGATCTCTGTACAATCCTCGCATTCATTCTCAAACGGTCCCATAATTAAACCTTCGATCTTCACTCATACTCCGATATTCCACCTGTGACAATGAGACGTAGTTGATTTGACTACGACTTCTTTCAGCCACATAAAATCCATAGCCATTGTTTAAACGTGCTTACATTTATTTTGTAGCCACCAAATTTTAAAACACTGCCGGATGTGTTATACTCCTCCTATTGTTCTATGAATCTCACAGTCGCATTTCTGCTGTGCTCACGTAACCCTTCTATGTTCCGCTTCTCTCCATTTCATTCTGTGTTACGCTACATTCTGTATACCCACTCTCTGATATCTACCTACAGTCATCGTGCTCATTTCTGTTCATTCAGCCGTCCTACTTCCATTGAACCCTCCTCACGCAAGCAAGTTTTTAAAGAGCAGAAAGAAGGATGGGTAAATTGTTGAGAGCAGAACCAGAAGGACCTAAATTCATGGAAGGATATCCGCAAGTCAGGGATATATTGAAGAAGGAAAAGTGGCTGTGGTTTATCCAAAAGTTTAGAGGTTACCATAAAGAGGTGACAAAAGCTTTTGCAAGGTCGTTCAATGGCCTGGAGGTAGAGATTGGAGACCTTAAGTTCACGGTGAATGAGGCATCTATAGCAACTGCCACAGAACTTCTTCAAGAGGGTGAACGATGGTTTAAGAACAAAAGCATTAGTGATGAAGCTTGGAGAGTAATTCTACATAACCCAGGTATGGACATAACTATTTTTAAAATAGGAATTCATGTTCATGCTTTGAAAGAGGAATGGGCTACTTTGCTGCTAGTTGTTCAAAAATTCATCACCTGTGAAGGCCGTTTTGGGTCCATGTATATGTACCATACCAGATTGCTGATGAATTTTCTAGATAATCAAACTCTCAATCTCCCATATTTTCTATTAAATAGTTTAAATAAGATGTCTGTGACTGTTCAGAAACATTTAGGAGATGTAGAACCACATCTATATCACCATGGTCTTATGAAAATTTTGATTGAAAAAGAGTTAAAGGAGAACAAGGATACATGGGAACAATTTTTGATTAGAAATTTCTTTGAAGAACCTAAAGAAATTCCTGAAGGTAGCACATCAAGAAGGAGTAGGAGAAAAAGAAAAAATGATGAAACTCAAAGTACTCCTACTACTACAATTGAAAGAACTAATAGGGAAGAGAGACTGTCAAAAAGGAAGAAGAAAGAAACCAATGGTAAAAAGCCAATAACATCAAAAGAGAGAAAAAGTATTGAGGCTATACATCAAACCCCTTCTTCCGAAGAAGAAGATCATCAAGTGTTATCTGAGAGATTGGTTCATCTTCAAGAACAACTATCTATAACCAAGAAGAAAGAGAAAGGAAAACAAAAGCAAAAAGACAGTGGTCCACAGCGTGTGAAAAGAAGTTCTAGGCTTAAGGGGAAGTTGAGGAAAACGCAAATGAAGGGACCTCATTTTATCGATTTGGGAGAAGAAACATCTGAACAATCCCCAGCTGACCATATTCCATCTCACTCTCAGTCAGTTAGTGAACTTGGTTCATTTCATTCTCAGTCATACATTGAACATAGTCCATCCCATTCTCAGCCAGATGTTGATATGAACCCTTCTCAACCAGATTTTGAAGACAACTCTCCTTCACGGAATTTTGGGGACAACCCAATAAAAATGACACCTGATATAGACCCCAAGCAGCAAGAAGTATATAATTATATAGAATATTTAGAAAAAGAAGCTACAAGTCCCAGTACTTCGTCCATTCAGCCTCACATATCACAAAATGATCTAGTCCAATCACTGAAACAGGAAGTCTTTGAGCTAGAGCTTTTAAATAAACACATTAAAAATGAAAATGAGACATTGAAGGAATAAAGCAAATTGGACAAAATCATTCATGATAATACCATGCTACATCTGGGAATATGGCAGAAGAAGAACAAGAAATTGAAAAAGAAATGCCAGAAGTTAAACAAAGCACTGGTTAATATCAAATTCAGATGTTTAATGAAGAAACCTAGGATGTTAGCAGCACCAAGGAAGAGGAGGAGAGGATTGGATGTACTGGCTGAAGTGTCAAGGCATATGAACTGAAAAATAATTATCAAAATCTTGGTTGCATGAGGACATGCAACACCTTCACAATGGGGGTATGTTGAGTCTCAAACTTGCATCTTTCTTATACATCTTCCTGTATCTTTTTCATTCACCTGAACCTTCCAAGTTGTCAATATAATTGTATATTAATTGTAAAAGAGCATCTAAAATGGGTTTTAACTATATTTTGTGTCTGCTGTTTGATTTATATTTTTGCTCATTTAGCTGCGGAATCTTGCCACTTTCCGCAACTGCTGCAACTTTCCGCAGCCATTTTGTGAAATTCTATGTTGCAGGTGTCTTCAGGTAAAACGAGCCACATGGGAAAGTCAGAAATGATGTGGACATGGATCGTGTCCTATTGGCTCGAGCAAATTCACTTAAGGAGGCTGTGGTCAAAGGTGGCCAAGTGGGAGTCAACCGTAGAGTCCCACGGTGACAGGACTCTGTTTCTCATCACGTGAAGATTTGTATGACAGTTTATAATTTACGGGAGACACATCAACACCTGTACATGGCTCCATAAGCCGAATCCAACATCCACTCTTCATAGATTTACTCCTCACTGCGGCCATGATGCTGGATCCCTGGACGTGATGATTTACGTGTCTCCATTAGCAAAAACTTTAGGGAATTAGTTATATTTCCTTTGTTATAAATAATGCGTTTGCATACGCATATTATATTAGTCTCCATTAGCCTCCAGATAGATCTGTAATGTAATTATGTTGCCAGTGTGCCGTAATATCACCTCTCTATTATGACTGCATTTTAATATATAAGAAGACTCTGTTTCCAAGCGTAATTCATATTTGAAGGCTGTTGCCAAGGCTGGTGTAGAGGGCCCCTGCACACGCTGAGGTTTTGTGCATTATTGTATAGTTCTTGTTTTATTTATTTAAACTCATTGTGCCATAATTCATTCATGTGTTTATACATTACATCTTTCATAGTATTTATGCTTCATCTTTGTTTATAATCTTTCATGCTTTACATCTTACTTTTGTCCATAATATTTCATGTTTTATGTTGTTGTTAACTGATCAGTGTTCCTGTTTCGTATTACAAATAGGCAGCCTGGGCATTTGCATAACCTTTTGACTAATGACATGGAATCAATACTGTTCTGCTGCTAATTTACTTTTTGTTTAATTCCAGCACTACTTTGTTTATTTCAGTCTTACACATTTGTTTCAGTAGTTAGATTTAGATATATTAAATTGCTCATGTCATTTTCAGTTACCTCCGAAAGCCACAGCTAGACTGATGGTGAGGGATTGAAGTATGAATGTGTAGTTTGATATTAGTTTACTTTCTGCAAGTTAGATATATTAAATTGCTCATGTCATTTTCTGGAAGCATCTGAAAGCCACAATGATTGATGGTGAGGGATAGAAGTATGAGTGTGTAGTTTTGTTAGTTTTCACTGCAATTTAGGTTAGCTGATTGCCTAAAGTTGCTTATGGTTACCTGAAGCCTGGAAAATTTAGACGTTACAGGCGGAGAACTGAACATAGCTATGACAGAATACTGGGATTTACCATGCAATTCTTGATTTCTACAGTTCACGGTAGTTTAGACAATGCAGGATATGCCTGTTTTCATGCTCAATAGTTCACTGTTTGATTTATTAGGCTAGCAGCACATTTTCATTTCCTTTCAAGTTTTGTCATTGTATGTTTCAAATTCCTTTTGAAGTTTGAAGTTGGTAAATCATTATAAAGGATATCATTTCCTTGAACAATCATAACCATACTTGTTTTTATTTTAGAATTTCCATCTCACATTAGAAAACCAAAAACGACAAAAAGACAAGAAATAGGTTATCTTGCACATATAGTGCGCCACACTTCATCAGCTTACGAATACCGGATTGATAAATTAATGTAGCAATTTAGGACACACTAAATTGACCAAACAATATTTGAGTGTATTGAAGTGAGTTAGCTCCCTAAAAATTGCCAAAGTTGCTCTCCATGAGGGTCTTTGTACTGGAATACATAAGGAAAATGATACATGCATCTGAGCTCCACTTTGTCTCTGCAAAGAAGAAGACTTAGTTCAGGATCAAAACACAAATTGGGCCTTTCATCTATAACATTAGAGCAGCAAGAGAGGAAACATAAAATATACTGAAGGAGATGGGTTTTAGCCACAGTTTCACTTGGTCTTATGACCTTGTAGGGATCATCTCCAGAAAGAGGGTGGAAATAAATTCCATGCCATATGTTCACACACACAGGCCTTCAATTGAACAATATGCCAATCGAACAAAATGGGTGAAAAATACCCTCCAAGAAGAGGAAGAATGAGTGTTCTCCACTTCAGGTGTCCAGACCCCAACACCACAAGGAAGAAATAATGTAGAATGAAGAGAAGACAAGGATAAAGAGCAAGAAAAAGAGATAGGGAGAAAAAGGCCAAGAGAGGATCAGTCACCTTCGGTGACTGAAACCTCTAATAGAGAATTCAAAATAAGAGATAGGAAGAGGGCCCGAGTGCATATGGATATTGATCAAGGAGGGGAATCATGGCAAAAAACAATGGTTCATATTGCAGACACCCCTGGACCATCTCCAGTTGGTGGTCAAACAATGGTCTCCCCTACATCTACTACCACAACATCTCTGCAGCAGCAGACCTTGCAAGCATCTACTTCTAGACCTGCCATAGAAGGTATAGAAATATTATTTTATTATACATTTAAGGAAATAAATTTAGAAATGAGGTACTGAAGACCAAAACTTAAAACAAATTCTGGAAGCAGACCCCAAGTTCAAAAATTAGGCTACTGTCTGCTTTTGAAACTGAGAAGAAAAGGATGCAGATAGTATTTCTAGAAGCTTTGGTCCCACAACCATAAGGAGCAGGAGATTACAAGAAGGTGTCATTTGAATTTAATGGCAGGGACATCCATCCCATTGATCAGATGGAATTACACAAGAATACTGGAGATATGGTGGCCTCCACCTTGACAAGTACTGCTATGAGCTTGTCAAAGCTTCAGATATCCTTATCCAATGCTCAATCACAACTCAGGATAAAAAAGATATTTTCCATGGCTAAAGACTCAAGGATTAAGTCTTTAGAATAATTAATATTGAATTTGGGTCATGACCCAGCCAATGTTCAAGCTGTGGAGGAGTTTTTGAAGAATAAGAATGTTGATATAGCAACCCTAAGGAAGCAACTCAATATGCCAGTAATAGAAGATCCCCTAGCCAAAGGCATTGAGGAAGAGGAATCACAGAAGGCAGAGCTATTGTAGTTAGTTGTAGAATAGTCTGCTAAATCAAACAGATGCAGAATGAGATGGAGAAACTACTGAAGGAGAAAGAAGAGGCAGCTCGAGGTACACTCATCCTAGTGGAAGCTACCCCCATCTCAAAAATTCCATCAGTTGTTCCCACAGCTGTTAAAACACCTAGTATGACAGACCAGCTATGAAAGGCCATGGAAAGCATGACCCTACAGTCACAAAAGATCCGTAAATTGGAAACAAATATTGGCATCCTAAAAGATCAAAAGGCCAGGACTAAAACTTCCCATGAGATAGCCAAGAAGCAGATCGAAAGATTGGAGAAGGCAAAGAAATAATTTTTAGATAGAAGCATTATGGGCCAAATGAAGTTGATAATTTGGGGTAGTATCATTAAGTTAGTGGAAGAAATGTGGCATCCCATCAACATCATTTTTGAACAAAAGGAGCTGGTAGACAACTACGCAGTGGCCATTGACAAAGAAAATTAGGAATTAGGAAGCATGCCAAACACATCTTTTAAGATTATAGAATTCCTGAACTCCAAAACTAGCTATGAGCTTCAAGTGCTAGATGTACCAGACATAACAACAACCATACTATAAATGAAAATAATCCTCATTAAGATGAATTTAGCAAGGAAATTAGAGGAGAAGTGTCGTGAGTTGGACATGGCCATCGATATATTCCTGAACAAGACTCGACCCCTGATAGAAAATTTTTTTTCCTCATTATTTGTGAATAATAACAAGTTGAACCAAAGGGAAGATTATATGATCAAACTCAGAGAAGCAGCTAAGGACACAACCAAATTCACTAGCATCCAAGGAAGGGTGACTGGGAAAGTTATCTAGGATCTCTTAAGTAATGACATCTTTATTCAACATGAATTGAAGCATGTTTTCCCCACCAGGCCCACTTTCAACAAATATACAGTGGTGGACAAAGTATACCGACAAGTTGTAAGCACGAAGATACCCAGCAGGAAAAGAGTGGAATAGGTTGTATACATTTCAAGATTGAAAAGGTATGATAGACACATCAGCATAACCACTGGGTGAGTAGCATTTCCAGCAACGCATTCTCCTTTATGATCTATGTAGTGGCATCCCAAAGAAAGAGGTACATGTCAGGACCACCCAGTGTTTCCTCCTCAAAACCATCTTAGCCACTGCTAAGTCATCTTTTGGATTCACGAAGAGCCGCCTGAGTTTTTTCATTCTTGAAGAGTTACCAAAATTAATTCTACAAGTGGTGTTATCCAAAATTTTCTTTATTTCGGCCTTGCATTGCCACACTTGTCTAATTTCAGTTTTTTTGTAATAAATGAATTTTTCTAGAGTAGATTAGGGCAAACCAATTTAATTGTTAGTTAAATAATGCTAGAATTCTCATTATCAAGGGTTGGATATTTTAGAACCTATATTGTAAGAACTACTATATTGGAGGACTGTAATTTTGGAGTTGGACATCAATAAATCAAAGACCATTTACAGGATTCTTGAGATATGTTAAAATGGTGATGTGTTATTTCTCTGTTTAAATGTTTCCGTTGTTTTTTTTTTCGGCTATCTATCTGCTCATCTTAATGTAATTCAGAAATTTTAGATTAAGATTTGTTGTCAGAGCTCCTTAATTATGTCTGCAATTACAATCTGAATGTTTTCTGCTGAATTTTCATTAAATAATTCTTAATTTCTATTTAGTCACTACTGAACCTCACTATTTCTTCCATCTCATAATTCATACAACTCTTAAGATCCATTTAGCACAGTTAGCTTGCCCTGTGATTTGCTCTTGATTTTGATGTGCCATTCTAGCCTTTTGACTCCATCGCCCAATGGAATATTCCCTACAGTGCTATCTATCCAACCACACAATAATTCAAATAAAAAACCCCCCATCACTGTAACTATGTAATATTCCAAATTTTTTTTGCTTTATCACTAGGTAGGTGAATAAGTGGGTGGGGAAGCCCATAAATCTCCTTAGCAACAATAAAAACACTTCAAGTGTGAAAGAAGACCTTTTAAGCAGCTAAATAAAGCACCTCCAAGTGTGAACAGGGGTTGGATCATGTTGATTCAGTCAACTTTGACCAAGTCAACAGTGCTGTTTTGGAGGAGTGGAGATTAAATGAGGAATAACACAGTTTTGGAGGGAGATTGATTTCATGAAGGAAATGATCTAATTGAGTGGGGCCAAGGGCAAGGAAGCTCATATTCTATATAAGGAAGAGGATGGCAGCCATATAAGGGCATGTTTTGGATTATTATTTTGTTTATGGTCTATTTAGACTACTTGCATTCTTCAGTTGTTTAGTTGAGATTGTTGTGATGTTTAGCACTGGGTGTTCCCGAGCTGGGATCCCACCTATTTCCTTAAGAGGCCTCTTGGAATTAATTTCCACATTCAGGTTTTTAGTCCAAGCTACAACTTTATTCATCAATGCAGTTTCTACAGGTTATTGTGCTGTGTTGCAGGGTGTTGCAATGGAGGGTTGAGAAACCCACTTTCTAAGCTAGTTTCTCATTGGAGGAAGGATTCCTTCACTTGAGAGATTAGTTTGGGAGGCTGTTGGACATATTTCAGATCGTTGGCACCAAGCCAACTATTTCTCATCATTTCCAGTGTTGTTCCAACTAGGAATTGTGTTATTTTGGAGGGTAGCTTCAGTGAGGGATCTTGTGGCTCCTTTGGAGTGTTTTCCTATGATTGAAGGGTTCAGCATTTCATTGGAGGAGGCATTTGAGAGGATCTACATCTGATATACATTATTTCAGCCTTCTACACTCATGTGCTTCAGTTTTCAATGAATCTTCATCCCTAGGGCTTTAGATCCCTTCTTGTATAGGGTGTATTTCTGAAAACCCTTCCCGGGTTCTTTGTAGGAGTTTGTACAAGCCTAGATCTGTATTTTTCATATCTTTTGAGGCATATAACAGCCCTACATATTTTGTACATTCTTTTTCTATAGCAGTGTGTTTATAACTGCATTGTAGTAGTCTTCCAGCATTTTTTATTGTAGCAGCAGTTCATATTCAGGAGTGATTGCTTATGGGAGGCTTGTATCCCCATTGCATATGATTCATGCCTCACTATTATGTATTGATTTGCTGATATAATATATGATGAAATGTATCCATATTGGTCTCCAATGTTAATAAGTTGATTTACACTATTATTTCCAGTTTTGTGTTCATATATTGTTGCTTCCCCATTTGGGAATATTACAGTGGTATCAGAGCATAATCTTGGCTCAGCCTCTGGATCTTAGCCATTATGCTATAAGTAGAATAAGAATAAGAATATATGTACAGAAAAGACAAAAATAAGACTCCATTATTTAGAGGAAGGAAGGAAGAGAGGTACGCAAAGATTCTTTTTCAAACTATGCACGGCTTTCATGGAGATATCAAGAAATTGAGAAGGGAGATGTGTGAGGAATCTCCAAAGGGGTTTGAATCTGAAGCAAGCCCTAGATTTCTGCATGATGAGTGTGAGAATGCAGCCACACATTATGATTCATAGCGTAGTTATATGCCTAGATCTACTATGAGAGAGAGGAAGGAAGAAGAAATTCCAAAGATGGATACTCTTAGTGATTATCTGCAAGAATATGAATCTCAAACTAAGAGGTTCAAAGATCACATCAACTTCCAAGAGTTTTGCAAGATCAAGGTGGAGAGGAGCAAGCATCATGATATGGGTAGATTTTTTCTATCTACTTTTGATGGTTCACCTAAATTTTCATCTAGAGCTTAGGTGGAGGAGTTAGGCACCTATTTGCAGCAACACCAAGTTTCATAGAATGAAGCCATCAAAGTTGCAGCGCTACATTTTGAAGGTAAGGCCTATGCTTGGTGGACATTTGATTCCTTTTCTTTAAAAAATGCAAATACATCTACTTATGAAAATATCACTAGGAGACTAGTGGAAAGGTTTGATGAAAAACATTCTGAAACACCTTTGATGGAGATAAACAAACCAAAACAAACAAAAATTTTGCATGGGTTGAAAGAAACTATAAAGTCAACTCCACTTCAGAAAAATGTTGAAGAGGCTAACATCTTGCATAATACTTTTCTAGAGGCAAGATA
Organism: Pinus albicaulis; assembly: GCA_034641835.2. Classification (NCBI taxonomy): domain Eukaryota; kingdom Viridiplantae; phylum Streptophyta; class Pinopsida; order Pinales; family Pinaceae; genus Pinus; species Pinus albicaulis. The sequence goes on along the minus strand of CM076578.1, from coordinate 355,043,498 downwards.
TCTATCTCATATTCTTGGAAAGGAGGGCATGAAGATCCCTTTTTCAAAAGAGGATCCTCTTATTGAGAAGGTGACTCCCATTCATATTGAAGAGGAAGAGAAGGCTAGGGGAAAAAATGATGTCATATCTAGAGTATATATAGCACCTCATGCAGAGGAAGATGGAGCACTTTCTCCAACAAGAGGAATTCTTGTATCCTTGCAAGAAGTTCCAAAGGATCTCATATGTGGAGGTCAAAGAACAATCAATGAACAACATGGCTGTGAAACCTTGTAGTTGAAAGGAGAAGGTAGGGAGGATGACCATCATAAAATGATGAGGAGCACATGCCCCTATCTATTTCAAAAGGTTGATGCACAGAAAAGGCAGACTGATTTGCACAGTGAGGTCAGGGACAAAGTTATCCATCCATATGTGTAGTCTACTCTTGATATTGATGTCTCATTGCATGGATTCATTCCACCGAGGAGACCACCAGATCAGGAGACGATGAGAGATGCTTCACATTGGGTTGCACCACTCATTGGTTCCAGAGGGGTAAGGACCTTGGGAGGACTTGATATAGCGCATATATTCTGGGATAGACTCAAGGAGGAGGGAGACATTCTCCCATTTTCAGCATTACCCACTCTCACTACATATTCTGCACTGACAGAAGTTGCTACAGTGATGGAGGATGGCACCACTATGGTGCAAGGGAGTTGCTCCATCGATTTGGAGAAATATAGGGTACTTCCTTTGAGGAAGGAATCCTCCATGTATTGGAGTAGATGAAGGCTACTCATGCTTACATTGGCCAAGATCAGGAGGTTCTATTTGGAGGGTAGCTTCTCATGGGAGGCCAACTTCCAAAGGCCACCACTTCTACTTGAGCATGAGCAACTGGATGATGGGAATGGAAACACTCTAGAGGATTAATTTTGCATGACGGATTTCAAAGGAGAAGACAACAGCATGTGGGGAGCTTTAGGAGGATTGATCCATATTGGAGGTCTCAACTTTTGGTAGAGTAATCCAAGGATCTTGGTTCTTGTATGATTCTTGATGACCCAGAGGGAGATGATAGATACATGGTGGGTGATGAGGTCATCTATTCTTATGGAAGAGTCTTCTTGACTAGATATTTTGAGCTCAAGGAGAAGCCGCTACATGCAACACATGTGGGCTTTCTTTCCATGCACCTTAATGCATATCATTCTTTGGTGGAGGAGTTCACTTGGGAGGGCATTTAGCATGATGTATATCAGCATGAGGAGAGATGCATATCCTAGATGGTGATGGAGAGGTTGTCACAACCACTTCCATACTCATTGAGAGTCAGGGAGAGCTTTCAGTTGAGCCATTTCAGCTCAATGACCACAGTACATAGTAGAGGAGGTACATTTTTGTATTATGACTTGTACTCCTTTACTTTATATGAGCAGCATGTTCTACCAAGGAGGGTCATTCCTTCTTATATATGGTATTGTGATGTACTTGAGGCCATTTGCAGCATTGATTATGGCCACGCTATTGGTGGTTTGTGGGGGAGGCCACATGATTCTTGGTGTGCACCATTGGCACCACATGTTACTTTTATGATCCTATCTTATAGGATGATTGTGGCAAAAAAAAAGTGGCTAAAAGGACACTTGTTTATTTTTTTTTTGAGGCAAGCAGGGGATGCACTATGCTGGTTCCATATGTGGAACTATGATCCACCTCCCTGATGTCATGTGGCAACTTGTTCTCATTTTTTTTTGCTTCTATATATTGATGATGTTTTTATGTTTATGGGAAGCTTTGTTGGGAGAGTGGAACAAAAGTTGAGGGTGCCCATTGGGAGTATGATCCTCCATACTTTATATATTTCATGTTTCAGGAGAGACCATGGGAAAACCATGATTTCCACACAACATCTCTTGTCTTCATGTGGGAGGAGCCATTTGGAGAACTTGATTTCTTGGGAGGGGCACTTCATGGATGTTTTGTTTGGTGGGGTAACTTGGGCCATTTTTGGGGGCCATAATATTTCATCCCAAGATTAGCAGCAGCCCCATACATACCATAAATGGAGAGAGAAACAACTTGGGTTGAAAATTATAATCTCTCCATGCAGCCCCAATACATTGCATGAAACGGGGGTTGAGGATTTCCTTGATGAGCTACCTAGGATGGCTCATTTCATTTAGATGATAGCATGGGTATGGGAGTCTCTCATTTGGAATGAGATCCCCTATGTTTGTCTTCACTCCTACCTTGAGGAGGCCATTGGACAACAAGAAGGTTTCCACTTACACCTTCCACATTTTCATGATCTGAGCCATTTAGTTTTGCATACTTGGGAGGAACCATTGGAGGGCATATTTATTGCAGACCATTTTTAGCAGTGGTGGAGACTATTGATGAGGAGGCCACAAGAGGAGGAGGGGAGGAATTTTGCTTTCCCTTTACATTTTATTGAGGAAAAGAAAAATTTTGGAGGGGAGGAATGTAATATTCCAAAAATTTATCCTTCAGCTAAATGGAATATTATAGTTTTCATTATAACTAGGTAGGTGAATAAGTGGGTGGGGAGGCCCATAAATCTCCTTAGCGGAAATGAAAACACTTCAAGTGTGAAACAATAACTTTTAAGAAGCTAAATAAAGCACCTCTAAGTGTGAACAGGGGTTGGATCATGTTGATTCAATCAAATTTGACCACGTCAACAGCGTTGTTATGGAGGAGTGTAGATTAAATGAGGAATAACGCAGTTTTGGAGGGAGATTGATTTCATGAAGGAAATGACATAATTGAGTGGGGCCAAGGGCAAGGAAGCTCATAATCTATATAAGGAAGATGACGATAGCCATATGAGGGCATTTTTTGGATTATTATTTTTTTTATGGTCTATTTAAACTACTTTCATTCTTTAGTTGTTTAGTTGAGATTGCTGTGTTGTTTAGCACCGAGTGTTCCTGAGCGGGAATCCCACCTCTTTCCTTGAGAGGCATCTTGGAAGAGCATCGCATTCATTTCCACATTTAGGTTTTCAAGCCAAGCTACAAATTTCTTCATCAGTGCAGTTTCTGCAGGTTATTATGCTGTGTTGCAGGGTGTTGGAGTGGAGGGTTGAGAAACCCACTTTCTAAGCTAGTTTCTCATTGGAGGAAGGATTCCTTCACTTGAGAGATCAGTTTGGGAGGCTCTTGGACATATTTCAGATATTTGGCACTAGGCCAACTATTTCTCATCATTTCCAGCACTATTCCAGCTGGGAATTGCATTATTTTGGAGGGAAGATTCAGTGAGGGATCTTGTGGCTCCTTTGGAGTGTTTTCCTGTGATTGAAGGGTTCGGCCTTTCATTGGAGGAGGTCTTTGAGAGGATATACATCTGATATACATTATTTAAGCCTTATACACTCATGTGCTTCAATTTTCATTGAATATTCAGCCCTGGGGCTTTAGATCCCATCTTGTATAGGTTTTATTTCTGAAAACCCTTCCCGGGTTCTTTGTAGGAGTTTGTACAAGCCTAGATCTGTATTTGTCATATATTTTGAGGCATATAAAAACCCTACATATTTTTTACATTATTTTTCTGTAGCAGTGTGTTTATAACTATGATTTTGCAGTCTTTCAGCATTTTGTATTGTAGCAACAATTCATATTCAGGAGTGATTGCTTATGGGAGGCTTGTTTCGCCATTGTATATGATTCATGCCTCACTATTATGTATTAATTTGATGATATAATACATGATGATATGTCTCCATATTGGTCTCCAATGTTAATGAGTTGATTTACACTACTATTTATAGTTTTGTGTTCATATATTGTTGCTTCCCCATTTGGGAATATTACAAACTAGCCTAATATCAATACTTATAACCAGCAAGTTAAATAGATTTAAATCATAAAACAGAGAGAGCCCTCTCTGAGTCTAGGAAGGCTAGGTCCTTGACTCCAAGTGGTTTAATGTTTTCCTCTGTCACTTTTTCTTGCCAATCTTACAAATTAAGGAGGGCTAACAACAGTGATTATATATCTTGTGTCGGTCTTCTCTCCTTGTGTATTAATAGGTCCAACAACGTGAATAGCCCATTTGTCAAATGCTTACAAAATGACATGTGGATTTAATGAATTTTCATCTCTTCTTGATGGCTTTCCTATTATTTGGCAGACATCACATGCTCGACAAAACTCCTTTTCATCCTTATGTACTGTTGGCCACCATAACCTAGCTTGCAAGATTTTTTACGCAGTTTCATTTCCTGCATAATGTCCTCCAGCGACTCCTCCGTGAGATTCTGCCAGGATACTCTGCCTTTCATGTTCCGGGACGTATCTGTGCAGTATTTCATCCTGTCCCATTTTGTACAAGGTTCTTGAAATCAATGATAAATCTGTTGCTTTGACTACCAACTCCTTCTTTTGATGTGTTGTGTACTCTGCAGGCTCCATTCATGTGGCCAAAAATTGAATAATATCTGCAAAGTGATCATCTTTAACCCTGATTGCGAATAAGTGTGCATCAGGAAGGTTATCCTAAATACTTGTGGGTTCTTCTCCTATCTCCAACCTTGATAGATGATCATGCCCAACATTCAATCTCTCTGGTTTGACTACAACCTCGAAGTTGTACTCTTGGAACAACACCAACCATTGACAGATTTTTCCTCCTAAAATAGGCTTATTCACCAAATATTGTTTCTTGGAGTGATCAATGAACATCTCGAATTGCGCTCCCAACAATAGTGCCTAAAATTCTATAATGCATAGACCATAGCTAACCCTTTTCTTTCTGTCGTAGTATAATTCTCTTCTGCCTTGGAAAATTTTCTATTTGCAAAAGCTATGGGGTGATCAATTTGTCTTGCTCCTAGTTGTGTTAGTATTATACCCTACACTATGCAAGATGCATCAACATGTACATGAAATTCCTTATTCCAGTTCGGGAAAACCAGAATGGGCATATTCACCATGTTTTCCTTTATCATGTTAAGGCTCTTCTAGCATTCTTCATCCCATTGAGAAGTGACATCTTTCTTTAATAACTTCTCCATTGGCACAGTTATCTACGCAAACCCCTTTATAAAATTTTGTAGTAGCCAGTGTGTCCAAGTGTCTTGCGCAATTGTCTCATTGTCCTAGGGGGATCCGAGTTTAAAATTACAACTATCTTCATGGGATCCACCATTAATCCATGCTTACAAACCACATGTCCCAACAATATGCAAAATGGTACACAAAAGATACATTTATTCAAATTTAATGATGTTTGATATTTCTTGCTTGTATCCAACATCAACCTCAAGCTTTCAACATTATTTTTCAATAGTCAAAAGATTATCCAATCACCAAAGTAAACTTACAAAAGTTTGTGCAAATATTCTTTAAAAGTTGCAAATACAACTCTAGAAAATATGTGAGGAGAATTCTTCAAGCAAAAAGGCATCACCATGTACAGATAAGAGCCCCACTCTATAGAAAAAGTTTTCTTATGTCTATCTTCTGGCGCAATCATGAACTGATGGTAACCTAAAAAGCCATCTGTGAAGGAATAGGCCTCTGGTCCTCCAACGTTGTCCAATACTTTGTCAGTAAATAGTGTGGTAAAAGCATCATGTAAACATGCATCATTCAATTTTCTTAGGTCTACACATATCATGATCTTGTCTTTTGCCTTCTTTTCCTACACCACCATAGGACTTACCCATTTGGATTCTGCGATAGGCTCGATGATCCCAAATTTTATCATTTTATTTAACTCCTCCTTCACTTTTTCCTTGTATTTCAGATTCAACCTATATGGTATTTTCTTTATTGGCTTCACTTCAGGATTCAGGGGAATCCTCATAACTCCTAGGTCCCCTACTATGCCCTTTAATTCATAAAATTTCATGGGGAAGATCTCTTGATACTCGTGTAGCATCTCTGTAATTTTACTAATTTTTTATGCATCCCAATAATCTCCAATCATTGCAAATTTTGGTTCTTATTCTGATCCAATATTCACCTTATTCATTTTTGCAGCCTTCAATATATTGATTATTTCAGGTTATGGTCCAACAACTTCATGGTTTTCTTCTGTTTCTGTGATATTAATATTGCATGGATCCTCATCATCTTCCTCTACAATCACATTATAGCACTCCAATGCTTGCTCCAACTATGCGGTCCAATCTGGATGCTTCCATTTTAGCGAAGTTGTGTTTTTAAAAACCTTTCTCTGACTTTTTGAAGGGTTTAATCTATGCACATGCGTTCATCTTCAAAACTAAAAGTTAGTATGAATCCTTCAACCAAATCTGTCAAGTTCGCAATTCCATATCGTACTTCTGTCTCCATATACCAATTCATAGGAATCGTTTCTAGTGTGTAGATAAACCCGTACCCACTCTTGTTCTGGAACTCCTTTCTAAGTTGAAGTCCAGCGATGAATATGCGCCTGAGGATTAACCTTACCAACATAATTTACTTCAAATTCTTTACGTACTGGCCCAAATCTGATCCACATCAATCTTTGATACTCTTCCCAACTTCCTATATTCCTTTTATGAGTACCCCACCATCTAGCAGGTGTAGATCTCGGGCTACATCAGAAGCTTGCAACCTCTATTATTTTGGTTATTTTCTTTCATATCATCAAGAAAAAAACTTACATATCCTATCCCATCATAATAAGGAAGACTACATAGCTCTGAATTTATGCAGTGAAGTGATCTTGTGATTCTGGCACATCGTCTTGTAGATACTTCATGTAACCTGTTTTTCCAATTTTCTAGTTCTTCCTCAGAATATGAAGTACAGGAACTGTCATGTTCCCAGCTTGGTTTACCTTCTGCAATGGGATTAATCCAATATTCCTCCTTATATATAATCTGATAAATTTTTTCGACTTCTGCGTCGTAGTACTTATCTCGAACAGGCTCTTTATAGTGCACTCATTATGATGGATCTAAAGGAATAATGACCCTCATATTGTATTTTTAGAATACCATTTGTCTCTTCTTCAAATTGATTATTTCCATAGTATCAAAAGCCCAATCCAATCCAAGAAGCGTCGAATAGAGGTTGTTATCATTTACAATTTCAATCACCTCGAATTCTGCAATAGCGCGCACTCCTTCAATATCAACTACAATGGTAGGTAACCTTCCCATAGGGAGGATCCTCTGTTGGTTGGCCATCTTCAACTGGATCGGCGACCATTGTAAATTTGGTCTTCTCATTAATTACCAAGTTTTCTTAGATAAGACATTGGCATCAGATCCTAAATTTAGGATTACCTAATCCATATCATATTCCCCGATCTCCGCAGTTAGTCTCATTTCCTTCCTCGTTCTCTTCTTATGTCGATGTAAATTATTTACTATGTGTCGATCGCTTTGTGGTACTTCTTTGTATGTGCAGGAGGGTATCAACTCTTGGAGTTCTTCGACGGCACTCTGATTCCTCAAAAACTTCATGAAAGTCTGTAAGAACAACCTTAAGATACTCGGATTTAATTCTTTCGTCTGAGTAGTTACTTTAGCATTGTCCTTATTTGGTATTAACTTTAGCATCGGTTGCGCTTTGGATGTTGAAGCTTCACGATCCATGAAGCTTTGGTTCACCTCCATGAATGTTCCTTTTTCCTTCTGAATACTGAACATGAGAGATTTTTTGTGGTCTTTATTACCCATGTATCCTCCATTTTATTCTTACCTTTTGCTTTATCATATCATGCCACAGCTCCACTCCTCATTACATTGTTGATGCACGGTTCATCCTCCCTTGGTTGAGCGATCATCATTTGTAGATTTTTGTGGGTTGTCAGTTCCTTTTCTCCTGCATATTCTTCATAAGGACTAGACATTCTTCTATCACATGATCGAAATACTTTCAGTACTCACAGGTTGTAGTAGGATTCTGAAAATCTCTTGCATAGTGTCATGCCGTCTGCAGCTATAACAGATAGCCTATCTGCGTCCTTGACCATATCCTCCTCGTCCTCCTCCTCTTCCTTGGAAACCTCCTTGTTCAACATGTTTCCCTTGATCCTCATGTGCATATCCTTCAAATTGCACTCTATAAGCATAAACAGTATGTTCCATCATCAAGTCATAGCTTCAACATTTTTTCTCATCATGTCCTACTGATTTACAAAAATTGCAAAACAATTGCCTTGGGGTCTACACATACTTTTGTAATAGATAACACTATTCTAGACTATGTTGTCCTGTATTTTTGCATATCTCACACCATAGCCTTGATCATGGATTTAATGGATTAGGTGCTCCACTAGCCAATTAATCTCAGAACACAGGGCATTGTTCCTTAGAATGGCCCTATGCTTTTCACTTTATACACCACAATTCAGGTCCAAATTATTTTCCCTTCTTGAGATCTTGCAATTCCAAGGTAAAATTTGATAGTTGACTCTGAATATGTTTTACTCCTACATGAGTATCTCCCACCAACGAAGCTTCTAACTTCTTTTCAATTTCTAGAGCTTCGGCTTGAGTTGCTATTTTCTGTTCTACCAAGGGTAACCTGATATGTTGAAGAAATGTAACTATAAACCATTCCTTATGCTGATCTATGGATATGTTAAAGCTCACTTGTCCCATTAACACCTTGAATATTTGATCCAATTCCTAAACAAACTCATTTGTCATCTATTTCATTTCCTTCATCTCAATAATGCACTATGACTCACACTTCAACTTCTTTAATTTTGACACTAGTGCTTTCTTAATATCATCCAATGAAGCAGCCTGATTAATTAAGGAATAATTCATGTACCATGTCAGCATTGTTTCTCGTAGCATGATGATGAGCTATGCCTTCTTTACATCTTCCTCAGTAACATGTCTTGATTTCCATACTGCATCAGCTACAAACCAAAACTACACGAGATCCTCTGATCTGAGTCATCTAAAAACAGGCCACTTAATGTCATCGTCCATGCTTTTTCTTGGGGGTTAGGGGAAGGGGTAAGGGGTGTAAGGGAAGTAGGGGGAGGAAGACGGGGGGTAAGGGGAGTAGAGGGATGGGGAATCCCAAATATGCCCTGATTATTATTAGCTTCTAACTTCGTTATACCTTTAGGTTGGGGTTGGGAATATCGCGGTGTTGCGAGGTTACTTCTTTCTTCTTCACTCTCAGATTCACCTAACAAGGGACTATAACCAGTCTCAATAAATTTCTTCAGTTCGTGATCTACTCTATATCGCTTTCCAATTTGCGTAGACCCAGTTCTTGGTTCAAACGTATTCCCTTTTCATCTAAACATTAATCTATCTGCATTCATAGCATGCCCTTTTCACATAAAAGAATTTTAATCCACAACTTAAAGGAATTTATATACTTAACTTGCGCTCCCTTAAAGAATATTCTCTCAGCTTCATTGCAATATACAGGCGTGTCTATGGTGAAGTCAAGGATAACTCCTCCCAAGATACTGTTAGTCCAAAAATCAACAGCTCTTGAGATGTTATTAATGGTATCCTTGAGTCGTTGTATCAATTCAGGGCTCCATTCGACAGGCTCGTTGTTTTCAAAACAATTATTTTTCTCATTCAACCTTGAAACCCACTCATATAGTTCATTAGAAAATGACGCGAAGAAAATATCATGTTTTTATATGAAAATATACCTCTACCACTAGGCTTCAGTCGTCAATCATGGATTTCCATTTTCTTGAGCTGTGAATTCTCATTCTTTATAATATAACCAATCTTGTGTTTTCTTCTTTGATGGATGCCACATCCACAAGTCCCTAAAACATATCTTGGTCCCTACAATGGAACCATTTGTTGTCTTGGTTGGGATTGACCCAGGTTCAACTTTTACTTTGCACCAAAAAACCCTCAGACACCGACCCTTTTGGTAACGACCTGCAATCAGATCATAGTCTCACCCGAGGTGGCTATGTTTGGTTAAAGAACCAGGTTTCTGCAGCCTTGAGGGACTGTGCGAGTTTTCTTATACTTCACTTTTCTTTATTTTACTTATTATTCTAGCATACATATCATTATTGCATTGTCTAACCCAACTACTTACTTCGACACATTTAGTTTAACATAAGCATATTACAGAACAATATAACTGTGCTATAATAAAATAATTAGTACTTCACATCACATATAGAAAGCAAACATAATGATACACATAAACACAAAATATTTCCCAAAACGTTTCTTCTTATTTATTAAGATGATCCTTTTCAGTACATTCTACTTATTGACCTGCGCATACAGCTACAAGTGATCTGCGCACTAAGCTGCAGACTCTTCCAAGGTCTCTGCGCACTCAGCTGTAGATCCTTTCCTTAGGGCCCAAAACAAAAAACAAAAGATACAACAAACTATGCTCAATGTCTATGCCAATATGATGATGATCTCTAAAAAGCATTACAGCTCCTCATATAACATTATATTACTACAAAACCATGGTCCACATACCATGGGCTTCGAAAAAATAATCAACTAAAACTCTAATACCTGTTACAAAATTATGGGCTTTGACCCACCCCAAAGCCCCTAGAAATTTGTGTGGTATATATGACTTCACGGTACCGCGCACTATGCTCCTCAAAAGGTGGGGTGTTTGACCAAAATTGGACCAAGTTTGGTTGCTCCCAATAAAGCCTTGGTTGGACAAATACTTTGGAGCCCTTTGTGGGCTAAATTACTAGTCCTAGAAGCCTTGGTTGGAAAAACACTCTAGAGAGGGACGAAAGTTGTGGGTTGAGTTACTAGTCCCGGGAGTAGGGCTGGAAAAATTCTCTAGAGCCCTGTACAACTTTTTTAGAGATAGATATGATGATGGTTATTGATGTCCGATAGTGAGATAGAATCACTGGTTGAGGGTTGAGGCGGTTTGGCTTCTGGAAGTGTTAGTTTGGTTTTTCTTGGCTTATTCCATGTGACCCCACATTCATGCTTGGAATATGGCATAGGGTGATTGGCTGAAGAGAGATTTGGTTAAGCCCAATATATGGTCAAGTGATACATGGAAGTCCCTAACTTGGCTCGCTTTTGCATATGAATCATAAGAATCTTTCTTCTTGAGTTTTAAGAGAAAATGTGCTAGTTATTATGTGATATTAATGGTTATTATATCATTGTTAATATGTTGGTTATATGTTGGTTATAATAATGGTTTTATAAAAGAATTTATTTATGTCTCTCATCATGTTTTGATTAGTAAATGAATGGTTAATGAATATATGATAATGCATCTATTATGAGAGGGAATCAAACCTTCTTAACAATTCTTGTTGGGTATGTGTTATATTATTTCCATGACTCGTCACATGCATGGGGGGATCACAGCGGGGGCAATAGCCCCTCCTTTATATTGTGTTGGGCGTAGTGGGGGGGTCATAGAGGGGGTGGAAGCCACTGCTGTCCAGGGGTTTGCAGGGGGCGAGTAGCCCCCTGCACAGAGTCCGGGGTAGTGCCCCAATAATTTATTTTTCTCATTTTTCGGTGGGTGGACCCGCCTATGGTTTTATGCATGGTTTTGCACATGGTTTTAGGGAATTATGGTTTTTGGACCCTGGTAGTCTCAATTTAGGATCTAGGGGAAAAATCTTTGTGTATATTTGTTTTATGTTTTATGCTCTCGCTATTGTTTATTTTCTGTTTTTAATAATTCATTTGCAGATAATTTCTATACAGGGTTAAAACACCAGATTTGATATCAGAGTTATTTTGGCTTCAAGGGAACACTTTTGTTGTTGAGGGGTTTTTTGCTTGGGCTTGTGGTAGACCCTGTTCAGTGGGAGATCTGTGGGATCAATTCTTGCGGTAAAAGAAGATGGTGAGCAGTGGAAAGATAGAGATCAATAAATTTAATGGTAAAAGTTTTGAGTTGTGGAAGCTCAAGATGGAGGATTTGCTGGTGGATAAATATCAGTGGATCGCGGTAGATCTGGGTACTAAACCAACGACAATGTTAGATGAAAACTAGGTGAAGTTGGATCATAAGGAAAATAGCACAGTACGGTTATGTATCTCAGATTCGATATTTTTGAATGTATCTGGGGAAGCTACGACGAAGAAATTTTGGGTAAATTTAGGGACTTGTACCAATCTAAATCTTTGGTGAATAAATTGTTCCTACAGAAAAAGTTGTATAACCTAAGGAAGAAGGATGGAGACTCAGTGAAAGAGCATCTGAACACCTTCAATATTGTGGTAAGTTATTTGTCATTTGTTGATATTAAAATATCAGATGAAGATAAGTGCATCAGTTTATTGTGTTCTCTACCAAATTCATGGGACATTCTGGTAATTGCAATAGGTAGAAATACAACTACCTTGAATTTTGAATAAATTATCTCATCCTTGTTATCGGAGGAAATGAGACGAAGAAATATGGACGGCCAGAATGGAGATGCCTTACCTGTATGAGGAAGGTCCCAGAACATAAACAAAAATAATTTTTCGAGTGGGAGATCTAAATCTAGAGGGATATCTAAATCTCCAGGAAAGCATGTAAAGGTGTGCTGGAAATGCAGAAAGGAAGGGCACTACAAAAAGTACTATAGATCTAAAGCTCGTGAGAAAGGAAAGGGATTTGATGATTCTCCTTCTGCAGAGGCAAAAACCACCTCAAATGAAGGTGGGGATGTGTATTCAGCTTCTTCTTCAAATACACATGTAGACCATGAGGCATGGTTGATTGACTCAGGTGCATCCTTTCAATTCACTCCCCATAGGGAGTGGTTCTGCGAGTATGAGAAGTATAATGGTGGTGATGCCTTATTAGGAGATGATAAGAAGGCCAAAATCGTCGGACGTGGAAAATTCATGTTGAAGCTGCAAGGTGGAAGGATTATAACACTTCCTGGTGTTATGCATATTCTTGCATTGGCTAGAAATCTGATTTCTATAAGCAAGATGGATGATGCAGGTCTAAAAATAATGTTCAAGAAATATACCTACAAGATGGTTTGGGGAGCACTGGTATTAATGCGAGGATTTCATATTGGAACTCTGTACAAGCTTCAGGGTATCACTGTTACTAATGGGTGCAACAATTCTATGGTTCTTGAAAGTGGAGCAGAAAGCCTAGTGGTCTCTAGAGAAAAGACCATGCTATGGAATCAAATGCTTAGACATGTTGTAGAGAAGGGCCTTCAGATACTACATGGTAATGGTATGGTAGAAGGTATTTCTAATTTCTCTCTAGATTTCGATTTATATGAAAATTGGGTATATGGGAAGCAGAATCGGGTGACTTTTTCTTTTGGTGCTAAGATGGCGAACAAGATATTAGAGCTTGTGCACAGTGATGTGTTTGGACCTATGTCGGTTCCATCAATGGGAAATTCTATGTACTATTTTTAATTCATATATTACTTCTCAAGGAATTCATGGATATATTTCTTGGGAAAAAATCTGAAGTCTTTGACAGAATTAAAGAATTTAAGGCTCTGGTGGAAAACTAGACAGAGAAGAATATAAAGGTGCCGAGGACATATAATGGTGGAGAGTTCTGCAAAAAGGAATTTGAAAAGTTCTTTAAGAAGTGTGGTATATCACGGCAAAAGACTACTCCATATACACCATGTTTAGTGGTACAAAACGTTGATGGAAAAGGCAAGAAGCATGCTCAGTGGTACCAGGTTAGGACAGAAATTCTGGGCAAAGGCAGTGGAGACTGCATGTCACCTAGTTAATAGATCACCTTCACCAATGTTGGAGGATAATACTCCACATGAGGTATGGATAGGTAAGAAACCGTGTCTTTCACATCTAAGGGTATTTGGATGTGATGCATATGTACATGTTCCAAAGGAGAAAGGACGAAGTTCGATAATAAATCAGAAAGGTGCATATTTATTGGGTATAAGGATGGTTTTAAAAGTTACAAGCTTTGGAACCCAGAAACAAGAAAGGTTGTGTACAATCGAGATGTGGTGTTTAGAGAGGTTAAAGATGTTTTTAAACATGAAGTCCTACCAAAGGAACCTGAAAAGATAGATTTTGAGCTAAAGGAGGTTGAATCAGACTCTACAATAGAACAAGATTTAGAAGAGGAAGAGCCACAAACTTCGGCTGTGAGAATATTAGTTCGGGAAAGAAGGAAGCCAGAAAGGTATATTCCATCTGATTTCTGTTAAAAATTTTCTTTAACTGTCACTGATGATGATCCTAGAACTGTCAGGGAGGCAGTGGATTCAGAGGATGGAAAACTCTGGAAGGAGGCCATGGTTGATGAAATGGCATCCTTGCACAAAAATGAGGCATGGGATCTAGTGGAGCTGCCGGCTGGAAGGAAGCCCATCGGGATAAAATGGATGTTTAAGAAGAAGATTAATGTAGAAGGCAAGGTGGAGAAATACAAAGCTCGTTTGGTAGAAAAAGGTTATTCCCAGGTTTCGGGAATTGATTTTGGTGATATTTTTTCTCTTGTTGCCAAGGTTACTTCTATTAGATTACTTTTATATGTTGATGCTGCATTTGATTTTGAGGTAGAATAGATGGATGTGAAGACAAAATTTCTTCAAAAGTATCTAGAAGAGGAGATCTACATGAAGCAACCCGAAGGCTTTACAGTGAAGGGTAAGAAAGAAATTGTATGCAGGTTAAAAAAGTCTTTGTATGGATTAAAATAGTCACCAAGGATATGGTATAATAAATTTGATACCTATACACGGGTACTTGGCTTCACGAGAAGAAAACAGGATCACTACGTGTGTTTTAAGTTAATTGGCGACCATGTTATTTATTTGGTCTTGTATGTGGATGATATGTTGTTGATTGGAAATGACAAATAAATTATCTAGGATTTGAAGACCCAATTGTTCTCCAAATTCGACATGAAGGATCTTGGTGCTGCAAACTATATTTTGGGCATGGAAATTAAGAGAGATCGGGAAAATAGGAAGCTCTGGTTAAACTAGAGGAAGTATGTCGAGACAATATTGTAGAGGTCCAATATGCAAGATAGTAAACCGGTGAAGGTTCCTATCCCTGTAGGTGTAAAGCTATATGTTGAACAGTGTCCCAAGGCACAAGAAGAAGAGGAGGATATGTTTTGTGTTCCATATGCAAGTGCAGTGGGTAGTCTGATGTATGCAATGAATTTTACTAGACCAGACATTGAACATGCAGTGGGAGTATTGAGTAGGTTTATGTCAAAACCAGCGAAGGAGCATTGGACAGCAGTGACACGGGTTTTCAAATATTTGCATGGCACTAGTGATTATGGTTTGTGCTACCAAGGAGTACCAGGATTGGACATAGTTTTGGACATTTGTGGTTTTTTTGATGCAGACTACACTGGAGATCTAGACCAAAGAATATGTGTTTAGCCTATTTGGAGGTGCATTCGGTTGGATGCGTAAAATACAGTCTGTAGTGGCTCTTTCAACTATAGATCCAGAATACATGGGAGCTACTCATGCAAGCAAGGAAGCAATTTGGTTGCAGAGATTGTGTTCAAGTATGGGGTTGGTGCAGCGAGCTATAAGGATAGACTGTGATAGCCAAAGTGAAATTTTCGTTGCTAAGAACCCTGCTAATCATTCAAAGAAAAATAATTTTGATGTTCAATATCACTTTGTGAGAGATATGGTTGAGGATAAAAAAGTGTTGCTGGTAAAGGTGGACACTTTGAAGAATGTTGCAGATGAATTAACAAAGTCTATGGGAACTCAGAAGTTCTCTTGATGTAGAGAAACAATGGGTGTTGCAGGGCTCGACTAATGACTAAGCTCTCCTGTGGCCCCCTGCGGGAAAAAAAATAAGTGGGATAATGTCGGGTATGTGTTATATTATTTCAATGATTAGTCGTACGTGCAAGGGCGGTCACAAGTGGGGCAATAGTCGCGCTTGTACATTGTGTCGGGCATAGTGGGGGAGGTATTCCCCCCTGTCTAGGGATTCACAAGGGGCGGGTAGCCCCCTACGCGGGGTTTGGGGAAGCGCTTCGAGAATTTTTTTTTCCTTATTTTTCGGTGGGCAGACCCGCCTGTGGTTTTTTGCATGGGTTTGCACATGGTTTTGGGGCATGATGGTTTTTGGCCCTTGGTATTTTTTAGATTTGGTCAAGCGAACTACGGTTATGTTCTAATCCAGGGTTAATGGGTTGGGGTTTATGAATGTTTTGGCATGTATATATATGTGTTGTAACAATAAAACGAATATAATGAAAAACCAAGCTAGTAGTCCCGATTTGGGATCCAGGGGAAAAATCTCTATGTATATATGTTTTATATTTTATGCTCTTGCTATTATTATTTTCTATTTTTAAGAATTTGTTTGCAGACAATTTCTGTACAAGGTTAAAATACCACAATTCTCAGATAAGTGCGAGACCCCTATGTTCAAATGTGTATTTATGACCTGTACATTACATGTTAATGTTGTGTTTAAGGGAATTTTTGTCATGGTTAGGCTTGGTTTGGTGAAGTTATTGACTAACGTTTGTGTTAGGATTTTTCCTTGTGTCATTTATTGTTTTGGAAAGTTTCATCAAGTTCTGGGCAGTGACCTGGAGTCTAGCCCTAAAAAGGTGGCACACATTTTGTGGTAGTGGGCACATAACAATGAAATTGAGATTGTAGTCGCTCCCTTGTAGGCTTATGCATGCACTTGGAGGCCTATATTCACATGGATTTAGGCTTGTGCATGCGATTGGGTGTTCATTTTAGTGAAAAATAAAGTTAACTCGGGGTTTGGGCACCTAGAAGGGTGGTTTAGCCCTTGGGGGGTCTTCTAGCTCCCGAGGAAGGTCAATAAAGTTTTGGTTTGTCGATTCCACTTACTTAAATGTACTTAGTAGGTTGATTCATATCATAGCAACTCTTCGTCACATATTTACCTCGGTGGACCAGTGAACTTGGGTAAGTGTGGGAGGAGTTTGTTACAAATAACACCCTCACCCCCCCCCCCCCCTTAATACACTAATAAATGTGGAAGATAGGAATTATCAACCAAAAAAATGAATTTAATAATGCTCCAAACTTTCTTGAGTAAATAAGGATGCTACTTAAATTAATCTCTCAAATTCTAACAACAATCAAAAGCATATCTGCATTTTAGGGGGAGCAAATCCTGACAACAATTAGGAACATAACTACATCTCAATGATTAATAGAAGAGTAAAGGATCCATGAGAAGCATCAAGAATAAGATCTTGAAGCTCATGAAAAACATAAAGAAAAATATCTAAAAGCCTCCAATCATCATTTCAAATCTAGAAATGAGACTAGAGAGCCATGGACCACATTTAATGGAAAGCGGACATTAGAATCTGAGATTGAAGAAATACTGTAGGCTTGTGTCTATATCCTATGTGAAAGAGCCAAACATTTGAAGATATACAAGGTATGACAAAGGAGGACATGCAAATTAATGTTGATAAGTAGGATGGCGAAGGGGGGAATAATTACATTGAATTATGGTTCCATATTGTCATCATTGTTGGGCACTAAGATGACTCTTTAAAAGTAATCTTAAACCTATCTCATTTATTTAATCAACCTGGGATTCGTCTTGCTATTTCCAGACTATCGAAAAAGTATATGTAATCACAAAGTCTTAGGCTATGACAAAGTACTTAATTTATTCTATTTAAACCATTGCCAGTGCAGAAAGAATAACATCACACAACAATTCCTAGAATTATAATTCAGATAAAATAACTATCCTAGCTTGGAATCTATCTGAATCTAATCCTTAGTAAATCCAATGTGTGAGGGAAAAATCACGAATCACACAAATATACTAGAAAATTGATAATTCAGACGTAACTTGAAAATTCATACATCCACACTTACATCTAAGTAATATCATTTAATCAACAACGTAATATCCCAAAATTGGGACAGCTCAGCAATCCTGCTGAAATAATGCACTTCTGAGAATTTTGTGCATATAAATGAGTTTGCAGCTCTTGGATCCCTTATATCAGCTCATCTAAATCTAAATCCAAAATTAGAGCAAGAACAAATCAAACAAGGTGGGTTAAATAGATCTCCCACAAACTAGTCTAGCTGAAAATCACCCAAAGAGAGGAGCTGCAGCTATATGCAAAGGACTGCTTCAAAAATAATGCAGACCACAGAAGGAAATTAGGAGGCTGATATGGAGGTTCAGAAACCAGATGTATAACAGAAAATCAAATGTACATTATAGCCCATACATTGTACAAGAGAAAGAATGAGACTATACAAGAAAAATCCTCAGAAATGAGGTACTACAACCATAAGAAAAGACTGCATAACCATGACAACATTATTTTCAGGGGCTGAAGCAGTAGTTTATTAATATTTAGATCTAGAGCAGATCTGTACATAAAAAGTGAGAGCTAATACAGATCTGTGTACAAGAAATGCTGATCTATACATTCCCCTTGGGGTTTTATGCAAAACATGAAGCACAGAGAGTAGATCTGAGATCTAAGGCTGCATATCTGCAGAATAATTCAGAAATTTCTGAATAATACAATTTTATAGTAGATCAGCTCTGAAACTAACATGGATTGGATGGCCAATCCATGGATCACCTCAGTAAGAGGAAGAATCCTAACACCGGAGATCTCTCCTCCAAAATGTAGACAAAACACCCTGCAGCTACAAATCTACAAATAAGGTTGTCCAGTGAGAGAAACAATGTTGTAGGTTCTAAGAATGCTTTGGCCTGATTCCAAGGTCTAGATCTGAAGCTCAAAGTGCTAATGCACTCTTCCAGGAGGTTAAAAGACACACTCACTGAGAAGAGCCACTAGTATAGGCTAGATTTGAGCAGATCTAGTGTCTTCCACTACTGCAACTCACAAGGACAACCCAACCCTCAACAATATCTGTGCTGTAGGTGTAAGGTGAGCTTGGCCTAAAAGCCTGATGTGGAAAAGATAGCACAAGTCTCCTCCAAGAGCTGCTCAAGGAAGGATGTGGGATTCCTGAACAGGAAGACCCAACAAGGGATGTCTGAGCAGACAATACCTTCGGAAAATGATAATCTTCAACAACCCTCTCTTGTTGCTCTCCTCCTCCTTTTATAAG
Organism: Pinus albicaulis; assembly: GCA_034641835.2. Taxonomy (NCBI): domain Eukaryota; kingdom Viridiplantae; phylum Streptophyta; class Pinopsida; order Pinales; family Pinaceae; genus Pinus; species Pinus albicaulis. Next base: position 355,024,522 of record CM076578.1, on the reverse strand, counting down.
ATTGGAGTCTTGGAAAAACCCTAAACCACTTCATTAGTTTAGCCTCTTTCACATGTAAAACCTCCTTCTAGAACTGCGTTGTCCCTCTGAGAGGTTCAATGCATCTAGACTACATTATGGATATGGTCATGGTTGACTTGGTCAAGTGATCAACCTCTTCCACACTCAAGGTGTCTTCATTTTAACTGGTTAGCTTGATTTCCATTCACATTGAGCTATCTTTATTTAGGATCCACTCTTTGAGAATAAATGTTGTTGACTTGGTCAAACTTGACCTTGCCCACATAGTTTAGACATGGTTCACACATGTGGATGCTTGATCTGGTTATTTCATGATCCCTTTTCACATTATGAGGGATTTTTATTCATATTTGAGCAATTCATGAGCCTCCTTGCCCATTTATTCATCCATCTAGTCTTTAAAGGAAAAATTAATATTCCCATTAGCTGCAACCTAATTTAGGAATATTACAGTCTCCCCCTCCCAAATGTTGCTTGTCCTCAAGAAACTGCAAGGGTGCTACAAAATCTCCCCTTCTTCTCTTGTGTCCCCCTCATCCAATAGTCTCCACCATTGTTCTGAATTTTCTACAATAGTTTTGTCTTCCAATGGTCCCTTCTCAATGTGCAAGTTGGCCTTTGGTGAATAAACCCAATGGCTCTCATCATGAAGAAAAGGAAGGTCTATGTGGAAACCCTATTGTTGATCCATGGCCTCCTCAAGAAAGAAGTGATGACAATCATGGGTAATTTCATGATTCATGAAAGACTCCCATCCCCATGCTATCATCCAAATGAAGTGGATCACCTCCCAGCTTGGCAATCCATAGAAAAACTCCTCCCCAATACATATGAGAGGCATGTTCTCATCAAACATATGGCTCACTCTACAAAGAGGCAAGTGATCTACCATAGTGGCCATACAATATCTCATGCTCCCATGGAAGCATGTAGTGCAAAAAGGGTGGGGAACTCCTTTCCCCAAGGACAAATCCAACAAGTGTGCCTCTCCTCCAACCATGTTCCCAAGAGTAAGAATATTTTCAACATATGGAATCATGATTAGAATCATGCTAGCTGCCATGTATGATAAATGATAAGGAATATGTTCCCTCATGTGCAACTAGCGCAATTTTATCCTTAACTTCCATGGAATATGATATGACAAGTGCCTTCCCCAACACTTTTTTGCTGCCTCATCCCTTCTGAATGCTTTGAGATAATGCATCATAGTTGGTGTAAAATAATCACACCTTGTGGAATACAATAGTTTTCCAAGATCCCCCAAGGAATGACTTGCATCAACATAGTTCATGGCCTTGAATAGACCATGAAACCCATCATAAATAGTGCGCCCTTCTAGAGCAATGTTCTGCAAATGAGTGTTAGAAAAATATAAGCATATAGAAGATACATGATAACATTCAGCAAGACAAGTCCCTCTATATACTTGTTTTACATCAGTAGGGTAACTCATGGATGAGCTCCCTCTCACACTCAATGAGTAAGGAGATGTGAATGATGGCTCTTCCCAAGAGCTATGTTCCTCCTCATCTACCAAGTAATCCATGCACATCTTCATATGAGAGTGCATCTCTTCCTTGAAACCTTTCCATATGAATCCACCCAAGAGAACATGATATTCTCTAATGAAGCCAGTGGGTTTGGAAAGCAGGATCTCATAGGTGGCATCTAGTAGTCTCTCCTTGAGCTTGGAGTCACTAACCAAAAGAATAAGATTATAGAAATAGATAACTCTGTCAACCACCTTGAACCTTTCATCCACTACTTCCCCATCAAGAACCCCACATGTGAAAAGGTCCTTGGAGTATTCCATCATGATTTGGGAATCCCAATAAGGATCCAAGCTCTCCAAGAATGACAGTGTTGTAGAGGTCTGAAATGCTGCCCCTGTCATATCATGGCTCCCCTCTTTGACATCCTTGATATCAAAGTCACATGTTGGAGCATCATAATCTCCATTTTGTTGCCTCTCTTGCAGCTGATCTTGATCAAGACAATATTGAAGCATATGGAAATCAAATTCCCCTCAGAAAGTTCTTGTCTTCCCATACTTCCTCATTTTGGCCCATTCATACAAGAGGGTTAGTATCCCCTTACCATGTTCAGAAATATTCTTTGTGAATGAAGAAATCATGGGCTACCCCAAAGAGATGGATTTTCCATGTGTCCTCACGCTCATGCCATCATAGATTTTTGATTTCTCCTCTCTCAGCACAGATAGCTGAGTGGGAGTTAGCAATGTCCCTTTCAGGAAATTGCTCATCTCTCTTCTAAATTCATGAGAGATTCTCTGCGTTGTGCTAGCTTCTCCCAAGGCTCCCTCCTTAGCCAAGTATGTATATGCTGCCCATAGTTGAGAGAAAACTTTAGAGGTGCCGTTGGTAAAATACCTCCTTGCAAAGAGGTGTCAAGGCATAGAGTAGAATGTGGATGTGGGTAGACAGATTTTCCGCTACCCTTATTGCATAGGTCCTATTGCCTTCTTTGTGCTTCCAAGATTTGAAACAATCAAGGTTTCTTGCTCTTCATCTTGTGATGCCCTTCCTCCTCTCTTCCTCCTTCTATCTTCAAGATCTCATCATTTTACAATGATGGTACATGTTGCTCATGTGTTATGCCAAGAGCTCTATGTGTGAGATCTTGTGGAACTCCTTGCAAGAGTGCAAGAGTTTATTTCTTTGGAGCAAGTGCTCCATCCTCATCTTCAGGAGGTGCTTGAGGTGCCATTGTCATGACTGCATTATCATCTCCTACCTTCCCCTCCTCCTCTTCAATAACTGATATTGCCTCATAATCAACAAGAGACCTTAGATCTTGGTCATGTATAGAAGGAGGAATCTCCATGCTTTCCTCTTGAGAAGAGGGCCCTCCATCCAAAAGAGATATTGCCCTTGGCAAGCCATCAAAAAATCTTACACCTTCCTCCATGGTTTTCATAAATGGAGTTGGATTCATAGACCCTTCCAACTCATGCAAAATATTTGTCTAATGTGGTTTGATAGTGTCAATAGAAGATGTTACACATGGAGCTTCATCAAACCTCTCTTTCAATATTGCAATAAACCTTGCATAAGTAGGTGTATTTTCATTCTTCAAGGAAAAAGACTAAAATAACCACCAAGAATATGCTTTACCTTCAAAATGCAGCGCTGCTACTTCGATAGCTTCAATCTCTAAAACTTGATGTTGTTGCACAAAGTTGTCTAGCTCCTCCACCCAAACCCTAACTGGACATTTAGGTGATCCATCAAAGATGGATAGATAAAATTTACCCATACCATGCTGCTCCTCCTTTGTGCCTTTGCTCTCCTTTATCTTTCAAAACCCTTGGAATTTCAAGTTATCTTTGAACTCCTTGGATTGAGCTTCATACTCCTACAAATACTCTCTAAAAGTCTCCTTCTCGGATACACCTCCTTTCTTCCTCTTCATGAATAAATCATAGACAGAACATTGAAGCTTTGGTGATATGGCTGAGTGCACATATCCATGAGATGAGGATTCAAAATTTTCCTCATGTATAGATCTTGTATATCTTATCAGAAGATCTTTCTACTCTTGAAACTCTCTAGGAGTTTCACTGCTCCTCCTTTCTCCTTCTTGTTCAACCTCCTTAGAGAGGTTCTTACTGGATCTGAAAAGTGATGAGAGTAAACTCATATTATTCATCATTCTAACCTTTCTCTTTTCTTGATAGTACTTTTTCTTGAAGCCCACAGGCTGAGCCAAATATATTTCTTTGATACCACTGTAATATCCCAAAATCGGGATAGCTCAGCAATCCTGCTGAAATAACACACTTCTGAGAATTATGTGCATATAAATGATTTTTCAGCTCTTGGATCCCTTATATCAGCTCATCTAAGATCTAAATCCAAAAGGAGAGAAAAAATAAATCAAACTAGGTGGGTTAAACAGATCTCCCACAAACTAGTCTAGCTAAAAATCACCCAAAGAGAGGGGCTGCAGCTATATGCAAAGGACTGCTTCAGAAATAATGCAGATCCACTGAATCACATTAGGAGGATGATATGGAGGTTCAGAAATCATATTTATAACAGCAAATCAGATGTACATTACAGCCCATACATTGTACAAGAGAAAGAATGAGACTATACAGGAAAAATCCTCAGAAATGAGGTGCTACAACCATAAGAAAAGACTGCATAACCATGACAGTGTTATTTTTAGGAATTGAAGAAGAATTTTATTAATCTTCAGATCTAGAGTGGATATGTACATAAAAATTTAGATCTAATACAGTTATGTGTACAAGAAATGTTGATCTATACATTCACCTTGGGGTTTTGTGAAAAACATGAAGCACAGAGAGTAGATCTGAGATCTAAGGTTGCAGATCTGTAGAATGATTTAGAAATTTCTGAATAATAAAATGTTACAGCTGATAAGATATGAAAATAACATGGATTGGATGGCCAATCCATGGATCGATGAAGGGAAGAATCTAACACTAGAGATGTGTCCTCAAAATGTGAACAAAACTTAACAGGCCTAAATCACAGAAAATAACATTGTCCAGGGAGAGAAACAACACTGTAGGCTCTGAGAATGCTTTGGCCTAATGCCAAGGTCTAGATCTGAAGCTCAAAGTGCCAATGCACTCTTCCATGAGGTTAAAAGACACACTCATTGAGAAGAGCCACTAGTATAGGATAGATCTGAGCATATCTAGTGTCTTCCACTGTTGCAACTCACAAGGAAAACCCAACCCTCAACAGGATCATCACTATAGGTGTAAGGTGAGCTTGGCCTAAAAGATTGATGTGGAAAATATCGCACAAGTTTCCTCCAAGAGCTGCTCAAGGAAGGAGGTGGGATTCCTGAACAAGAAGACCCAACAAGGGATGTCTGGGCAGACAATACCTTCAGAAAATGATAATATTCAACAACCCTCTCTTGTTGCTCTCCTCTTCCTTTTATAATATTAGATTCTTATCAAAACCCTAAACCACTTCATTATTTTAGCCTCTTTCACATGTAAAACCTCCTTTTAGAACTTTGTTGTCCCTCCGAGAGGTTCAATGCATCTAGACTGCACTGTGGATATGATCATGGTTGACTTGGTCAAGTGATCAACCTCTTCCACACTCAAGGTGTCTTCATTTTAACTGGTTAGCTTGATTTCCATTCACATTGAGCTATCTTTATGTAGGATCCACTCTTTGAGAATAAATGTTGTTGACTCGGTCAAACTTGACCTTGTCCACATAGTTTAGACATGGTTCACACATGTGGATGCTTGATCTGGTTATTTCATGATCCCTTTTCACACTATGAGGGATTTTAATTCATATTTGAGCAATTCATGAGCCTCCTTGCCCTTTATTCATCCATCTAGTCTTCAAAGGAAAAATTAATATTCCCATTAGCTGCAAGCTAATTTAGGAATATTACAAACAACTTTCAAAAAACACTGAATAGCATTTAGATACAGGATTCAATCAATTACTCACAACAAATGCAAAAGTATATAAAAGATAACACAGCTAATCCAAATTACAGAAAGGTAATCTAACTATCCATAATACATCATAGACAACAAAGCTTCCTATGACTGGGCCCACGGTCCCCAGAAGTACTGCCTAAACAAGCTCAAACCGAAATATTAAGATGATATATCATTTCACTTCGTTACTCAAATTTTTTTACAGCATAACCCAAATTTTTTTAACTCATATCGTGATCTGTGATATACAGTAAAATGATAGGTTGGAACATTAACAATAATCGAACCTCTTATGTTTCCTATTTTACTGTCTTATATATTACATCTTGAAAACGAATGTAGAGCTATCTTGAGAAGCGAAATATTCTCAGGATTTCTCCTCCAACAATAAAAGCTCCATATAGTATCGTTCAGTTTCTTGTTGCCTTCGTTTTCCAACTGCGTCCTAGACATCGAGCTGTAACTACTATTAATACATCATTGTCTTAATAAGCATCTGCTCAGATATACTTAAATAACAACAGTCATTCCTTTAGGTCGACCTGCATAGTGTTTTACTTGAATTACAACCTTTTTAATGTTAGAAAAACCTATATTAACTATATCATTCTCATCTTGCTTTTATCATTTTTTCTCTCGAATTATTACAAATTGAGAATAAGCTTAGCTAAAAATCTAATAATTAACGAATAAATAAGGAAGGAAATTATACATTTTTTGTGACCCAACATTACCCCACAAATTACCTATTTGGATGTCCTCATGCAAAAAGTTGATTCTCATGTAACAAATTCAGATAGTAGGCTGGGTAATACTTTCACCATAAATCTGGAATCCATTTTTACTTATGAGGACCCTGAAATCCTCCCTCTCAGTACCCTCTGAAAGTTCATATTCAACATTATATCCATCCAATGGATACGAGATGATAGGGAAGAGATTTCGGCATCCAATCCATGTAGGTCCTTTGGACAGGACCATATGATTATACAGTCTTATCAGGTTGGATGCTGCTCGGAAATTCCTACACCCAAAAGGCTCTTAGTCCTTAATCTCCTTAGAAGATACCAAAAATCGCTTCTTTTCTGCATGTAGGGCTTCTTCCTTGATGTCTTCAAAATACTCAAGTCCAGAAATAAGGACATATTTATGTGTGGGCGCCAGTGCTGCAACAACTCCATCTCGCTCCATGAACCTTTTATGATTTATGAAATTCTGCAAAGGGCTACTAGGTTCTCCTCTAACCCAGAGGTCTAACCCATTTTATCTCTTTTGAAATATGTCATAGGCTCTATGCCACTTAATTTGATTCTTTGCAAAAGATATGAAGGCTTTGAATTGTACATCCTAATGAAAGAACTGGGGTTTTCATCCCTTTGCTCTTCCAAGAAAAATTTATGCATATAGAGTTCACATAAAAGATATCTAACATTTTCCTCTTGTTCCTAACAACATTTGATAAAATCAAAGAGAACTAAACTCAACAAGTTGGCTAGCCTGTATGGCTTTTACCTTTAGAAAAAGATACCATTCAAGAAAAAACAGGGCATAATTTTTGCCAGAGACCTGCAAGACAATATACCAGAATATATAAAGCATATTTCTTTGATCTGTTCTACTGCCTTCTAAAGCTTCCCCTACAATTTCTATGCTTTCTTCTTCTCCCTTCTAAACTTGGCATGATTCTTTCCCTTTGTGATGGTCAAAGATTCAAATTTTCGCAAAAATTCCTGATGTTTTGTTCTGGGTACTACAAGTTGTTTGTGTCTTTCCAACTCATGTTTTAGCATTTTAATAGTGAACTCCTTGATCAGATGCAAGTAAGGAGGTACCACCTCAGTTTGTGTGGCCTGGTTAGCAATATCTGATAGATCATTTTGACTCATTTCCTCAGCTGTAATCACAAAGAGATTTATATCTATCTGGGTCACCGTGGATCTAGTGGTAATCTCCTCAACTTGATTCTATACTCGTGTGAGGGGTATTTCTTTAGTCTGAACTCCTACATGAGTATTCAAGACTTCCTCAGTATGGAATTATTTATGAAAAATAGGGTTTTTCTAAGTCTGAACCCCTGTATGAGTATTGGGGACTTCGTCAGTCTAGACTTCTGCATGAGTAAATAAATGCTCACCAGCTGTCTTGGTTTTTATTTTCTTTTGGCCATAATATCTAAGTCGTTTCCTTCGGAATTATGGTCATCAGGGATGGTCCCTTCTCTGGAAAAGTCTGGTTTGTCTATTATTTCGGCCGATTATTCCATATGGTCTTGATCATGCATGTTGGGTGAGGATGACAGGATATCCGTACTATGAGAATTGGGGGAAGAGGCTCAAGTATTAGGAGCTCATTCAGCTGGATTCTCATAAAAATTTTCATTTTCCTTAGAAGAAAAGAGGGTTCCCATGTTTTCCAAAACTTGGGCTATCTCTTATTCTCTAATTCGTGGTGAGTCATGATGTTGTTCCATTAAAGGTTCATTTTCTGGTGCATACCCTTCAGATTCTACCAATTTTTTTTCCCTGGCTAGCCTTTCAAACCTTCTACGCTCGGTTGGCCAGGAGACAAGAACGGAGGCTAGCCTCTTTTCGGCTCTAGACAAATTTTTTGCAACTGGGGTTTCATTAGCATCTTCTTCTCTTAACTGACTGTTTCCTGTGTCAGGTTTGTTTCTTTCGTCTTCAGGTCTTCCTTGTAGAGATGGCAGGTTATTTTTTCCCAAAAAATTGTCCCAATTTGTGTGTGATAATGCCAGTTCCTTACTGACTATTAGTTCAATTAAACAATGGTTTTTAGGTCCCTATATTACTAGTTTAGTCCCTTATTGTTGTTAGTGTAACCCTTTATTGTTATTATTGTACCCCTGTAACCCCCATATTGTTATTATTGTGCCCTTAAATTATTATTGTTAGGTCAACTAGGATTACATTGTGGCCCCACTAAGATTACATTGTGGCCCCATGGACTCCTATATATAGAAAGGAGGTTTTGTAATTTGTATCATCCAAGAATTTTTCGTTCATGTAATGTATTGGAGGTTTCCACCTCAAAGAGGCTTATTTCTAAGGCGTTGATATCTCTTTTCTTCTATTTTTGGATCTGGTTTCACAACATTTGGTATCATAGGTGCTGCCATTCTCCCATAATTCTTAACAAACTTGCGATAATATCCTGTTAACCAGAGAAATCCTCGCAACTTCTTTATGGTTGTGGGGACTTTCCATTATTTAATGGATTTAATTTTGTTAGGGTCTACCTTAACACCCTTGTGAGATACAATATGACCCAAATATTCCACCTCTTGTACTCCAAAGAAACATTTGGATGTTTTTGCATATAATTGTTTCTCCTGCAATAGTTTGAGCACCCAGAGCTACTCAAGCATTGAGGACAACGCTTTTTTGAAGGAGAGGGGCATGTTAGGTCCCTATATTACTAGTATAGTCCCTTATTTTTGTTAGTGTAACCCCCTTATTATTATTATTGTGCCCTTAAATTACTATTGTTAGGTCAGCTAGGATTACATTATGGACCCACTGAGATTACATTGTGGTCCCATGGAGTCCTATATATAGAAAGGAGGTTTTGTAATTTGTATCATCCAAGAATTGTTCATTCATGTAATGTATTGGAGGTTGCCCCCTCGAAGTGGCTTATTTCTAAGGCGTTGATATCTCTTTTCTTCAATTTTTGGAGTTGGTTTCACAACAATGGTGGCTAATTACAGTGGTTGGATCCCTAGCTTTACTTACTCTACCAGCAACCTCATGTAGAAGAAAATTTAAAAAGAATGGCATATTCAACACTATCTTCTATCTTAAAGCTGCTACTAGCTTGATATTTCATGGTATTACCACATCATGACAACCAGCACATGTGATGTATCACTGGATTACATCTACAAGCTCTTGCCATGGTTCTCTGAATGAAGCAAGGTGGAAGCCTTTCCCTTTTCAGACCAATTCATCTCCAGGGTCAATGAATAACTCCATTACACTCTGGAGTTCAACATGATTGTCCATCCAATTTTCCCCTTCCATGGAGAGACCTGTGACCTCTGCCAAGACTGTTTCATTCACTAGTATATATTTTCCTTTGACAGTTCTGCTTTCATCTCTTAAATTTTGTAAAAATTCCAGCGTCATGACATTATCGAATCCTTGCAACCGTGTGAAATATCCAAACCAGCCCACCCTTTCCAGGATTTTTCAAGCTTTTTCAATTACTTGTAGTGTGGTAGGCTCATTATGGATGAATTTACCTCCCATTGATGTTGTATTTTTAAGAGAATCGCTACAACAAGCTATATACAATGCTAGTTTTGAAATTATTTTATGCAATCACTAACACAGAGTTGTTGCAAAATAGAATAAGGAATGAAGAAAAGTAGCATTGTTTAATATGGTTTCATGCGACAGAAATTGTTATTTTCATTAACTGTTCTTAGCCCAATCATTCACGCATTGTGCCTTACCTCCCCCAATAAAAAGGGTCGACCATGACCAGTAACATGATGGGAATTAAATGATTACACGGAAGTAGTCAGAAATGTACAAGGAAGTATTCAAATCAGGTGCATCCAAACAAAGGGATAATTAATTGGATAATAGACGTGGATTTCTAACGTATGATAATAATAATGATAAATCATGTGTGAAAAATATATTTCCTTTTTAAGATAAATAACCGTTGAGGAACAAAAAAATAGATGTATGACGACATTCTTGTTATAGATAATATGTGTATTTCGAAGGTTTGAAAGTTTAAAGATGTGCTCTTGTTATAGTATGTATGCCACTTCTAGCCATTTTCATTTTGAAAGTGTAAATGTTAAGGATTGGTAAATTATTTATATAAAGAAAGATATATAGCAACATAATTGTGATAAGGAAATTAAATATTTTATTCCAATACCATAGACATAGCCACTACTGCCAGCAGGCGTCCATAGCCTCAACAGGTTTGTGTTTTAAACCTGTAGATGAGCCAGTATCCTATAGATGATATATTGACTTTATTATTTTAAACCGATTTTCTCAAAATCTCATTGATTTTGCATGGTGACCAGATAGAAATAATGCTACTCACCGGATTATAACAAAGTGAACAAGTTGGCTCGTGATGAGACCTCTTATCCTTTTTGACACTATTTTCGAAAGGCCATAACCCTGGTTTGGTAGCCATGATGGGAATGCCACTTATGTTACTATCTTATGATCATAGTAGTTCGACTTGTGATGAGACCCCTATCCTTAATGAGAAAATCTAGTTTTGAGTATCATCTTCTTTTGAAAGATTAAATGTTTTTGTTCATCAAGGGTGGCTCGTCAACTCCTTAAGAGTTTACGGATGGCGTCGGGAAAGAAAAGGATACCAAGTAAAATTATGTGCTAACCCTTTATTATTCTTGAAATAAAATCACCATTTAAAGATGTACACAAGAGATTAAAATTTCAATGGTGGTGATAGATCATGAACAATTTAAAATTATTTCAGAAAGATCTGAATGTAATAAAATGTTTGAATTAGTATGTTCCAAAGGATAAAATAACGCTCCTCATCCGGTGATAGATCAGACATATATTTTTTAATATCATGATAAAGTAGATATCAATACTTTCTAAGTTTCCCCTTGTAAACAAAATATATAATTGGCATTAATTTTGTGAAAAATGCCTTAGCAGAAAGGAACCATAAATCGTTCCCAGGGGAACAACAATTTTGTCGAAGGGAACAACAATCGTGCCCAAGGGAAAAACAATTGTGCCGAAGGAAACAAAAATTGTGTCAAAGGGAACAACAATTGTGCCCAAGGCTTCTCTACCCCTTCCTTTTATTATCAAAAGAAAAAAAAAAAGAGAGAGAGGGGAAAGAAAATAAAATTAATACATTCAATTAAATATTTAAAAAGAACATATGTACATTATATACATAGTTTTCTAAATAAAATCAGATTTAAGAAGATGAAGCTGTTGGGTTGCTACCCCAATCAGCTAAGATCTGAAAAACAGGATCATTACTTACCTCGTGATAAAAAGGCTCCTTTATGCGCGGTTGGTGGTAATGGCATAACCAATGTCCATTTACCAGAAAATAGGTACCGAATTTGTCGATGGTGTTCAAAGTTACGGTACCATTCTTGTGGAATTATTTGATTTCGTACGGCCCGAGCCACCGTGTCTCTAATTTCCCTGGGAAATCATGGAACCTTGAATCATATAGAAACACCCAATCAATAATTTGAAATGATTTCTTTTTAATCAGTCAATCATTCCATTTATCTCTTTTTTGTTGTATAATAGTAGTGTGTTCCATAGCAGATAGATGTGCTTCATCTAACTCTTTAAGTTGTTGCAATCTCTAGCTTTGAGCTTCCATAACATCCAGTATGAGTTCCCTTGCAATCTTAAGAGACTTTGTTTCAAATTCTATTGAAAAAATGGGTTCTTTGCCAAAGATCATATGATATGGGGAATGCCTAGTAGTGTTCCGCCATGTTTTCCAATAAGCCCAAAGTGCTTCAGGGAGTTTGGTTGCCCAATTATTATGATTTGCAGATACAGTCTCAGTTAGAATTTCTTCCAGGACATTATTAGTGGTTTCCACTTATCTGTTTTCCTAAGGGTGATATCGGGGAGTAATTCTATGTTTGATATGATAATTCTAAAGGGTGGCTACAATCTTATGGTCTGTAAACTGAAGCCCCCCATATTTCATTATCTCTCTTGGAAATCCATATTGTACAAAAAGTTTGAATGGGAAATTAATTACTGCCTCCTCCGTAGCTCTTGGCAATGCTAACGTTCGACCCATTTGGTCACATAATTCATGCAAACCAATATGTACAGTTTCTGGTTTGATGGTGAGTTAAAGGGACCGACAAAGCCTAATTCCCATATTTCAAATCGTTCTGCCACTACTTGCAGTTGTAATGGAATTTCATTAGCATGGCCAGGATGGCCCATTCATTGATGACTATCAGAGGCCTGAACATATTTTTCACATATTTAAATATCGTGGGCCAATAGCAGCCCATTTTAAGAACTTTATGTCCAGTTCAACGATCTACAAAGTTTCCTCTGTAGGGTCCATCATGGCAATGCCTTAGAATGTCAAAAAAGTCATCTTCTCTTATGCACATTCGAATTTGAAAATCAGAACTAGTATGGAAAAGGTAACCAGCGACCATGGAAAAGAGTGCACTGCGTTGTATAATCAACTTCCTTTCTCACGGTGATAAATACGTTGGTAGCTTTCCTACTTCCAATTAGTTTGCCACATCAACATACCAGGGTGTTTTTATTGTTACTACAAATAGATGTTCATCTGGGAATTGGTCATCCAACAGCTGATGGTCATCTATTTTATGCACTCGAGATAGGAAATATGCCACAAATTTTTCTTTCCATGGTCAATCCTTGATAGTAATATCAAATTCCTATAATAGAAATAACCATTGAGTCACTCGACCATTAGTAATAGGTTTATTAGCTAAGTATCTAATCGAAAAGTGATCAGTATACAGAAAAACTGGATAGCATGTTATAAAATGTTGAAATATATTAATAGCATGGATAATAGCTAAAAATTATTTTTCTGTTACTGTATAATTTAACTCAACGTGAGTGAGGTTTTTGCTGATATAGTAAATAGAATAAGGTTTCTTATCTTCTTCTTGCCTCAAAACAACGCCTATCGTTGTGTCTAATGCATCTGAGGAGATGTGAAAGGGTAGTTTCCAGTTTGGTCCTCTTGATACTGATGTTGTCGATAGTAGCTCTGTGAGGCCTACAAATGCAGCATCACAATTATCATGCCATTAAAATTAAATATTTCCCGTTAAAGTATATAAGGGTGTAGCTATTTCTGAAAAATGTTCTATGAACCTACGACAACACCCTGCATAACCAAGAAAACTTCGTACCTCTACCTGTGTGTGGGACATATGTAGCTTAAGGATTACCTCAATCTTGGTTGGATCCACCTGGATACCTTCAACAGAGATGTAATGCCCTAAAAATACACATTCAGTCATCATCATATGGCATTTTTCATTGCTTAAACACATTCTGGTAGCGATACAACATTCGAGGACTTTTTCTAAATTTTTTAGAGCTTGATCAAAATCATCCCCAAATGGTGTAAAATAATCCATATACAATTCAATTCCTTCATTAATCAGGTCAAGAAAAATGCTCAAGATTTCTCTTTGGAACATTGTGGTAGCATTGCATAATCCAAAGGGTAGAACCCTATATGCGAATGTCCCCCATGGACAAGTAAACGTGGTTTTATCTTGATCCTCTAGGGAAATCTGAGTATGATTGTAACCACTAAAACCATCTAGGAAAGAAAAGAATTTATTTCTGGCTAGAGTATCAAGGACTTGGTCTATGGATGGGAGGGGAAATGGTCTTTTTGGGAAGCCTTATTAAGCTCTCTATAGTCCACATAGATTCTCGACTTCCCATTCTTCTTGGGGACGACTACCAATGGGGAGACCCACTAGCTATCTGAAATTGGGTATATGAAGTTGACATCCAATAATTTCTACAATTCTTGGTTTACAATGTCTCTAAGGTGTGGATTCAACCTCCTCTGGGGCTGCCAAATAGGGCAGGCACCTTTCTCAATATAGATATGATGGGTGCACAAATGTGGGTCAATACCTTTCATGTTTGGATATTCCCAGGAAAAATCCTGCTTGTATTTGTAGAGGACCTCAATTAATCGCAATTGTTGTTGTTTTTCCAAACCAGCATTAATATTAAGAGTTTTTCCTATTTCCATTTCAATTGGCATGTTGTTATGGACATCAGTTGTTGGAATATTATTATCATTTAAATTTTATAATGGGTCTCCTTATGCATTTTTGTCGAACAGAGATTTTATCATTTAGCATGTCGAGTTTCCAATAACAGCTGGTTTATTTATTAAACTATTGATTACATCATCTTCTAATTGATTTTTGGGTCCAAGAGCTTCATATAGGGAAAGAGGTGAATACATATTTTCTTCTTGATATTTAGGAGGGCATAACTTAAGGTTTACATCAGGTGGACTAGGGTTAGCTGGAGGATAAAAAATAATATTTCTAACGATGCTTCCTCTTGCAATTGACATATTTCCATCTCGACATCCTATATATGCATATGTTGTTGCTAACCATGGCCTTCCTAGTATCAGCGAATTTCCATCTAGTCTACTTCTTGGATTGATGACCAGGAAGTCTACAAGATATTCCAAAGAATCTACAGAGACCATGATATCTTCCAGGGTTCCTTCAAGTTTGACCACTGACCTATCAACCAATTCTATCAAGGTTGACGTCCATTTCAAAGTTGTGATACCCAAGATGTTACAAGTCTCATAAGTCAGTAGATTAATGGTTTCTCCCAAATATACCTGTGTGTTTTGGAAAGTGCAGGCATGTTTTTCGATAGTTGCGACTGGGATTCCTGGATTTTCATACTTAACAGGGCCCTGTTTTCCTAGGATGAGGTCAGATAGTGTTCCTACGACGTGAATTGTGGGTGATTCTTTTGGTTTTCTCCTAGGGTTTTTCCCACATAATTCTTTGATCGTTTTTGCATAGATCAAGATATCTCGTATAGCCTACAAGAGTGGAATATTTATACATAAGTTTTTCAACTCCCCTTTGATATCAAACTTAGGGTAAACTATTGGCTTAGTGATTGCGGGTCTTACGGGGGGTCGCTATGATTTTCTCATAATTTTTCCTATCGACTGTGGTTTCTACTGGTTTCGTTTCCGTGATCACTACAGTCGAAGGATTTGTTGTAGTCTGTTTTTATTTGCTACTTTATTGATCGTTATGATTTTCTATTGGAGAGACAAGGCGTATGGAATTCATCTGAAGCTCATTACATCTTAATGAATTCAATTCATTGACTAGATTTTCGATGATTTGCACATATTGAACAGGTCTATTGTTAGGGTTAGGATTCAGCTGAGCTGGAAGTTGAGGGCACATTGGAGGTTGAGGATTAGGAGGTAACTAAAATGGAGATGGCAATGTGGGTTGAGATTGAGGGATCGACCTGATCATGGACTTACCAATCCTGCAGGACGCTGCCATTTTGGAGGCCACATCGAGTTTTGTGCAGGTGTGTTTGACCATTGTGAGGAATAGGAATTAGTGATTGGATTTTGCCATAATCGAGTAGTATATTGAGGATTTGACCATGACGGTTTCATCCATGGTGAAGTCGGATATGACTGGGATTTCCAAGTGGAGTTAAAGGGTAATTGTGCCTGCCATATATTTCTAGGATTTTGTTGTTGCATGTATTTTCCAGAATAAAATAAGGAGGGTTCTTGCATCATACCTGGAGGATGTGATTTCCATTTTCAATGTTGAGACATTAGGTGTACAGGTTTTGTTTCCTCCTCAGATTCCTTGAGCGCAAATAACACAAGTTCGAACCGTATCCATTGGGCATTCCCTCTCCATGTTCTTCTTCCGTCATCATGGGAAGAATATGGCCAATGCTCGTTCTGCCTCAGCTTTTTTCTTCTTGGCCTATAGAACATCTAATTGTGTATTCAGTGTGCTCAAAATATCATTTTTAAAATCTTCTAAATGATTACCAATCTCAGTGCGCGTTACACCTCCTCCAGTGGTTTTACTAATCCTGGTGAGGGGATCCCATACTCTAGATCTGGCTCGTGTGCTACCATGTGAACTCCTGATACACAGTTTAACAATGTTATAATATTATTCCTGATAAATACTGCCTTGAACCATTAAATTTAACGTTTCGATCCATTCATCCTTCATGCCTTTTATCGAATCAGCTTTTAATAACTCTTTTGGTAAGGTAGTGTATGGGGATCTTCATAAGTGGTACTGAAATATCTCAATGTACTCTTCTAAAGTTTCATTTTCTTTTTCATTCATGTTAAATATTTCATATTTTAGATCCCTAGATCGACAGTAATCTTGATATTTTGTAAGAAAGACATTCTTCATTTCATCCCAGGAATCGATAGTGCCCCCTCCTAAGACCATAAACCATCGCAATGTTGCCCCTTTCAATACAGAAGGAAACAAAATCAATATTTGAGGATCGGCGGTGTAATCATACCCTCTACACAAGACATAAAATTCAAATAATAAGGCATATGGCTCCTCTGAAATCGTCCCATGGAAAGTTGGAATATTCTGTAAGGGGATGGCCTTCATCGGGGAATTAGCCACTGGATCGACAATAGGATATTCTAATGTCAAGGTTTGGTTTTTTTGTGCCAAATTTTCCATATGATAGAATATCTGCTAATAATTCTCAGGAATTTCTTAGTCGAGAGGTACTATTCAAGTAGGGAAGTTATGGGTGTTTCTCAACTCCCTAGGTGGTTTCACTACACTACCTAAGTATGGGATTTATGGTGTTTGTCCTTCTATCAAGATCACAAGAGATCCAAATCCTGAGGATCACAGATCTACTCCACTAGCTTCTCCCTCTCCTCCTTTTAAATTATACGAATTTCCCTCTTAAGAAGGACTAGAATTTTTAACAAATGTTCTCTGAAAGCTTTGCTCATATCATTCAGTTTTTCTATGAATATTAGTGTGAGCTGTAGTTGGTGATTCTCTCGCTTGAGGGATTTTTATAGAGCCCTTCCCGCATGTCGTTCGAGGTCCTACCTATGCTTGAGATTTAGCTTTTCGAATAATTTCGTCAATAAAGTTTGTTCTCCCAAGGCTCACCAGTCCCTAGGTTTTTATGGTTTTTGGAGTTGGTTTTCATTCTATGACTACCTGATTCCTTTTCTTAGTCATACACACTTACGCTAACTTTTTACCACACATGAATAGTTGAAATCAGAAAAATAATTATATACACACTTGCATTGATCAAAAAATAAAGAAAATTAAATACATATTTTCATCACTATTTTGAATTGCAAAAGAAAAGTGAATACATGTCCTACTGAAAACAAGGAAATAAAGGCAACTAACTACATGCTTATATAGCCTAATCATATCAACTGAAAGTGGGCACTAGGCATAAGCTATTTACTTAACCCGTTTGTAGGTTCTTACCTTTCGTCTTCAATACCCAACCTTTTACAGACAGCTTTTAATTTGACAGCCTCCCCCGTAGCGACGCCAAAATGTTGGGTGCTAAGATGACTCTTTAAAGGTAACATTAAACCTATATCATTTATTTGATCAACTTGGGATTCATCTTGATATTTCAAGGCTATCAGAAAATTATATGCAATCACAAAGTCTTAGGCTATGACAAAGTACTTATTATCTACTATTTAAATCATTAACGTTATAGAAAGAATAAAAACACACAACAATTTCTAGAATTACAATTTGGATAAAAGAAATATCCTAGCTCATAATATATCTCAATCTAATCGTTAGTAAATCCAATGTGTGAGGGAAAAATCTCGAATCACAAAAATATACTAGCAAATCGATAATTCAGACGTAACTTGCAAATTCATACATCCACACTTACATCTAAGTAATATCATTTAATCAACAACCTTCAGAAAACACTCAATAACATTTAGATACAGGATTCAATATATTACTCACAGCAAATGCAAAAGTAAATAAAAGATAACGCAACTAATGCAAATTACATAAAGGTAATCTAACTATCCATAATACATAGACAACAAAGCCTTCGTTGACTGGGCCCATAGTCCCCAGAATTACTGCCTAAACAAGCTCAATCCGAAGTATTAAGATGAAATCTCATTTAAATTCATTACTTGAAATATTTTACAACATAACCCAAAAAGGTTTAACTCATATTGTGATCTGCGATATAAAGTAAAATGATAGATTGGAACATTAACAATAATAGAACCTCTTCCGTTTCCTATTTTATTGTCTTATATATCACATCTTGAAAACGAATGTATAGCTATCTTGAGAATCTAAATATTCTCAGGATTGTTCCTCCAACAATAAAATCTCCATATAGTATCGTTCGGTTTCATGTTGCCTTCTTTTTCCAACTGCGTCCTGGACATTGAGCTGTAACTGCTATTAATACATCATTGGCTTAATCAGCATTCACTCAGATATCTTTAAGGAATAGTAGTAGTTCCTTTAGGTCGACCTGCATAATGGTTTACATGAATTAAAACCTTTTTGATGTTAGAAAAACCTATATTAACTACATCATTCTCAACTTTCTTTTATCATTCTTTTCTCTCGAATTATTACAAATTGAGAATAATCTTAGCTAAAAATATAATAATTAACGAAGAAATAAGGAAGAAAATTATATCTTTTTCGTGACCCAACAATCATCCCACAATATTCTTCCCTTATTCAACATTTCTTGGCACCATATCAATCAAAGGAACTAGATGCTCCTCTTATTCTAGTACTTTTCAAATAATATCTTTCAAAATTTAATATGAATACATTTGAAACATTTTTACACATAACTCTGAACTTTTAGCTTTCAACATTACTCATGTTTAGAGGAAGCTGGGTAAGATCAATTACCAAGTCAAATGCAGAGCCGGGCAAAACCCTAGTGGTCAGGACAGGATGAGACTAGGTTAGCAGCTGCCATGAGGCTACTGCAGAGTGTAGGTAGCTTCCGACAGGTGGGGTCTTGGGAGGAAGGTGCACGACAGAAAGGTGGAGATACGGGTGGTGGGAATAGAGATTATTGGACAGTGTGCGGACGAGGTTATGGACTTAGGAGGTCATTTTCTAGGTTTACTCCTTTTCCTGGTTAAACAACCCTTTTTATTTTGCACAGGGTTTGGTTTATCATTTTACTGTGTGTTTTCATTGAAGGGGTTTTGGTGGAGGTGGCTTGCAGCTTCTGGTGGGGAGGCAGATATCAAGGAGGTTTATCTCTATCTTTTTAGGTTAGTAGGGATGGTCAACGGGTCGGAGCACGTTGAGGTAGATCCTAAGTCTGAGGATTTACTCACAATGTGGGGAATGGAGATTTCTGAGTTGAATCTGAAAGAGTTTGCTAGGACATAGTTAGGAAAGGTGGGAGAACTTGGAGGTCTAGGAGCAAGCGATAGGATGGTAAGCGTCCCAACATACTCTGTGAGGCCGTTAACGGTTATGGAAGTAAATACCAACTGCATGCAAGCGGTTACACTATCTAAAAACGAGGGTTTTGGGTCAAGTGGTGAAGAACAAATTTTTTTTCGGACAGAGGGGAGATATGTTGAAGAATCTAACCATTTGGCTCTTTCTAGAGGCCTCGAAGACATTGTGGTAAGTTTTGGCTTGCTGAAGAAGGTGGATTCAAAACAGGAACTCAAGAGGGTGGGTTATGATTACAATTCTGTATGGGTTGCTACATCAGGACTACCGGGGGTCTCGGGTTTCTTGGAAGAAGAATAGAGATCTCAGGCAGCTTTTACGGCAGAAAAGGATCTAAGGTGGTTAGCGACTCAAATCGCAGTTGAAGGAAGGAACAGGCCAAAGGGGTTGGGAAAAGAATCAAGGCCTCTCTCAAAATAATTCTAGGGCACAGGGTTGGCATCTCAAGATGGAAACCCTAGCAGAAAAGAGGCAGGGCATCCTGGGTGGATGAACCACAGAAAGGAAGTTGTTCAGAGTAGACAGGATTTTGGGAAGTTGAAGGAAAAGCAAGTCACTTTGGTAGCTAAAGGGTCTAAATCAACTCAGACCCAGGGGATCTTTGAAAACCTATCGGAAAATGAGCCAAACCTCTCTTACCCTTCACGGAGAAAGCCATAGTAGTGAGGAGGAACGATCTGGTACGAAATTTATTTTTGGATATTGGTCTAACCATTGATGAGGTAATGGACACTTCGGAATGCACCTTAGTAAGGAAAGCCAAAGGAAAGAAGGTCACGGCTCCATTCTTGAAGGAATGGGTGGAGAAAACTTGGAAGGCAAGGCGTGATCTGAGATTTGAATTCTGGATTCTGGCTAATGGATGGTTTGTGGTTAGGTTCAAAAGCAAGGAAATGGCTACCTGGGTTGTGGAGCAGAACTGGGGCTTTGGAAGAGCTCCGATCATTTTTAAGAGATGGCACCCTATTTTTTATGCACAAAGGGACAAGCTAGCTGACCTACCCATTTGGGTCAAGCTTCCAGGGCTCCCTTAGCCACTCTAGACTTTAAATGTTTTCAGGGATATAGGAAATGTTCTTGGCCATTTCTTGGAGGCGGATATGTCATTTATTCAAACGTGTGATCAGGGGACTGCAAGGATACTGGTTCGATTAAACCCTCAAGAGGGTTTATCAGAGGCCATTCAGCTCCACTATTGGAACTAGTCATTTATCCAAACCCTGAACTATGAGAAAATTCCATTCAGATGTCATCGATGCCACCAATATGGTCACTTGGCCAAAGAATGTTCTCTAGGGATTAGGCGAAAGAAAAAACCCTTCAAAGGGAAGGCTCAATGCTCCTCAAGAAGGAAATTAGGGGGAGACAATGGGGATTCGGGTTTCAGCTTAAGGAAGGATCCCTCCTATCTTAGGAGACTTCAGATGACCTCAAGGTTGAAGAGGGACGTTTCGATGGAGGAATAAGGGGAAGGAGGTAATATGGGCACGGTAGCCTCCCAAGCCTTGGAGCCCGTGCTTGATGCCAAAGTTTCCGAGGATCCTCTTCGGGAAGGTACTACTCTCTCTGCCCCCTCTTCTTCTTTTTTTCTCAAACTTATAATGCTGTGTGCACAGAGCCTGGTCCTTCCAAGCCTTTTCCTATACTTCTGTCTTCTGGCATCCCTACATGTGTTGAACCAGCCCTTGATGGTGTCACTACATCCATTCCATAATTATCTGCATCTACAAGCCATATCACCCCAATTCCCTCCTCTGAAAACTTGTTTTCCATGGAAACTCGTAGACCTTATAATATGAGGTCGCGGCAGGGGGGGGGGGACTTGAAAACATTTTGGATATTGTGGGAGGGTTGGGAAATCTCTCCATCTCAAGTTCTGGCCTAAAGTTGAGAGGGCATAAATTGAACCTATCTAAAGCTCAGTTAAAATCCAAGTTGCACATCCCTCATGGGAAGAAAATATCTATCACGGGGGCACTTAGAGTTGTGCAAGCTTAGGGTCAGGTTATCGAATGATCGTGTTATCTTTCAACTGCAGGGGTTTAGCTATTAAGCCTAAAAAACTAGCTATCCGGGCTCTGGTTTCAGGTT
The DNA here is from genome assembly GCA_034641835.2 of Pinus albicaulis. NCBI lineage: Eukaryota > Viridiplantae > Streptophyta > Pinopsida > Pinales > Pinaceae > Pinus > Pinus albicaulis. The sequence goes on along the minus strand of CM076578.1, from coordinate 355,002,869 downwards.
ACGGGCTGGATATCATACTCCTTCAGGAAAATGTGGGAGCAGGAGTAGAGGTGGCTGATCTGCTACAGGGCCTGTGCCCGGGGTGGGTCTTTACAGGATTGGATGCGAGTGGAAGATCTGGGGGGCTGGCAGTGGGTTACAAAGCCATCAAAATGAAACTTTTAAACTCTTGGGGCAGGGATCATGTTTTGGCTGCTGAATTTTATTCTTTGTAGCTATGTTCCTCCTTTTTTATTCTGAACATCTATTGCCCTTGCCTGGAGAGGGAAAAATTCCAGAGCAATCTATTGACATGGAACTTCATGAATGACCCCAATCTCATTATAGAGGAAGACTTAAATTTTTCTGTGGGGAAAGCTGAATCTTGGGGGATGAATGCAAGGGATGATCCCCTGTCTGATTTTTTCTCTACCAAAATAATATAGAGGCACTTAGTCAACATCAACCTTGTTAAACTTCGGCCTACCTGGTGGAATAAAAGGATTGGAGAAGCCAGAGTGGCAAAGCGGCTAGACAGATTTTTGCTAAAGGAAGATCTGGTGGAGATATTTCAAGCTTTTAGGCAGTGGGTTGGGGACGGAGGGGACTCTGATGATCTCCCAATTCTCCTTGAAATAAAAGGTAGGCTTGAAAAACCAGGTTCTCCTTTCAAATTTAACCCTGGATGGCTCAAAGAAGACTCCTACAAGGATATTTTTAAAGGCACTTGGAGGTCTTGGGGGGCTTCTGAACCTCTGTCCAAAGCTAGCCATTTCTGGGAAAATATTTAAAGTATGAAGAAATCAACCATCCTTTGGGCCAAGAAAAGAAGAGAAGAGCAGGAGGAGAGACTAAAGTGGATAGGAGCAGAACTGGATAGATTGGAAAGCCTGGAGAATGATAGCTATGAATCAGGTCAGAAGAGGGATAGCATTCTTCCTCAGAAAGGGGAAAGAGGAAATATTCTTTTAGATAAGGAGGAACAATGGATATTAAAAATCTGAGCTATTTGCCTAGATGCAGGGGATGAAAACACAAAATTCTTTCACAATTTTGCGAAAGGAAGAAGAAATGCTAACAATATATGGGGGATGAGGAAGGAGGATGAAGGGGTGGCTAAATCTTTCCCGGAACTGGCTAGTTTGGGCAAGGATCATTTTAGCAAGATTTTTAAGGCCCCTCTGGAGGTATCCATAGCCAAGGTTTTAAGGGTGGCACAACTCTTCCCGGGCTATGTGGATGCACAGGACAATCAGTGTCTGACTAGGTAGGTGTCAAGGGAGGAAGTAGAAGAGACCCTAAAGACTATGCAGAAGGACAAAAGCCCAGGCCTGGAGGATGGACAATGGATTTCTTCCAACACTTATTTGAAGAGTTAAGAAAATATATTACGACAGTGGTGGAGGAATATAGAAGGAAAGGAGTTATTTTCGAACCACTAAACTCTAACTTTATTTCTCTTATTTCGAAGCGAGATGAGCCAGATTCCTTTGATGATTTTAGGTCGATCTTTCTCTGTAATAGTGTGTATAATATTATATTGAAAGTTATTACTGTCAAACTGAAGCCAATCCTCTCAAATAATGTCTCAAAGTACAATTTGGCTTCCTTGAAGGTAGATGGATCCATGAAGCTATTGGAGTGGCCTAGGAGACACTCCATAGTATCAAAAGAGACAGAAGGAAAGGGTTGATCATAAAGATTGATCTCGCAAAAGCATATAATAAAATAAAATGGATGTATCTTAGACTGCTCTTAACTCATCTTGGTTTTGACATTTTCTTTATTAATTGGGTGATGAGTTGTATTACCAATATCAGTTTTGCGGTCCTCATTAACGGGGTTGCCTCTCCTTTTTCAAGAGTTAGAGGGGACTGAGACAGGATGTCCTTTTTCACCTTTTCTCTTTCTCTTAGAAACTGAAGGTTTGAGTCAGATGATCGTTGATGCAAAAAGGAGGGGTGAATTCAAAGGAATATAGGTTTCCATCAATCTTCAGATCACACACCTCCTTTTTGTAGATGATATTCTTGTTTTCAGCAGTGGTAGTAGAAGGGGGACCAGGGCACTCTAACAGATCATTGACCTTTTTTTGAAGGCAACAGGGATGAGTATCAACTTTGGAAAATATGTCATCATTAAAGAAGGGCTATTGGGAGAAGATATCATAAGAATAGAAGAGGAGCTCCCCTTTCAGGTGAAAGGCCTTGAAGATAGTATGAAATATCTAAGATTTATTCTAAAGCCAAATTATTATAAAAAATTGGACTAGCTATGGTTAGTAGCTAAGATAGAAAAGTGAATTTCACATTGGAGCTTTTTTTGGTTGTCGAGAGCTGGAATACTGGTATTGATTAAATCAGTTCTTTTGGCTATCCCAGTTTATTGGGCTCTAGTGGATTGGGTTCCAAGGAATATCCTCTCAAAGGTGCAGAAGCTATGCAGAAAATTTTTGTGGGCAGGATCGAAGGAGGAGAAGGTCATGCCGTGGGTGGCATGAGACAGGATTGCAAGGCCAAAAGAATGGGGAGGGTGGGGAATCAAAGACCTTTCGTCCTTTGTGTCCTCACTAGCGACCAAAATGGGATGGAGGATACTTTATAAAGAATCCTTATTGTCTCAGGTTATGATGAGAAAGTATATTGATCCTTTGGAGATTTCGAACTGGCTTCGAGACGCCCAGAAAAAACTGTCTAAATCTTTAGTGGTGTGGAAGGCGATCCTTGGCTCTATTAATATAATAGACGAGGGGCTAGTCTGGTAGGTGGGGAATTGGGAGAAGGTAAGGGTTGGGATTGATTTGTGGGTAGGGTGCAAGGAGCTATATGCGCTGCCAGTGGACTTGACGAATATTCTTAAGGACAAAGGGATTTAGTTTCTAAATCAAATTGCTAATGAGTCCAAATCGCATTGGGCACAGGGCTAGAAAAATGTGGAAGAGCTGCATCTGGAACCGATATGGCATGAAGCATGGCAAAATTATATAGGCGAGTTGGAATATACACATGTTCGGATTAGGGACAGGGAGGATGATTTAAGATGGGCCCCTAGCCCATCAGGTAAATACACTCCAAAGTTCAATTATACTTTCTTGATGGCCAAAAAGGGATGGGAAGCCCCTGCTTGGTGGGCTAAAAAGCTTTGGGAACTGAAATGTTTGACAAAAAGTCTAATGTTTTTCTGGTATATGCTTAACAATAAAGTTCCTACTTGGGATAATATTCTAAAAAGGAAGAAGATTGGGCCAGTTCGATGTCCTCTCTGCAAACAATATTCGGAAACCATCTGTCACACCTTCATTGACTGTCAATTTTGGAGGGCGGTATGGGGAGAAGCTATGTCCATCTCTGGGAAAGTGAAAATTTTGGAAGGAATATCAGTGGGGGATGCTTGGGAGATGTGGTGGTAGGAGAGCACAATGGAAAACTGGAAGGTTCTGCCTTTGCTTATCTCTTGGGGAATTTGGCTGGAAAGGAATCAGGCTATATTTAAAGATAAAGAAACCCAGATGCAAAACATTGCGGTAGAAAGGATGGCCATACTTTCTCAAATGCCTAAACCAAAATCAGCTCCTCCAAGAAGGGAGATTTTCCAAGAAGTAATCAGAGGATAGATGCCATGGTCCTATTTCGATGGGGTGTCTAGTAATGAGGACCTTTGCGGGGCAAGTCTAGTGATTCATCTCAGTGCAAACAGTCGAAAATAAGCTTCAGTGGGCTTAGGGGTTGGGACAAATAATTTTGCCGAAATTAAAGCTTTGCATCTACTTCTGTGTTGGTTACTTCAGCTGGGCATTCACTCTGCCTAGATCTTTGGGATTCGTTAAATATTGTCAAATGGTTCAATAAGGAATTCATATGCCAAAGTTATCTATTAATTACTATCTTAGAAGAAATTTGGTCTTTAAAAAATTCTTTTACTTACATATCTATCTGTCACATTTACAGGGAGAGGAACAGTGCAACAGACCTCCTTTCTAAGGAGAGCTTATAGCAAGTTCTGGGAAGTTGGAAAATAAGGGAAACAAATTTCGAGGGATTGGTGGAGACAAACCGAGCCCCATTTAAATGATTATGTTTTTAACTTATGGAGAGATCGCAGCTTTTCATTGTTTCCATTGTATCTATTATCACACTATTGTTACTCTTGTATTTTCTTCTTTCCTAAAATTATCTATATGAAAAACTTAACATATATTTTTTGGCTGGTCATGGGATCTGTTTGAGCTTGTTTCCTCATAATAGGGAGCTCTAATTCCAATGACTGGCGTTTATTTGATTTGGTTTTCACTGCGGGGTGTTTTCCTCTTCGGAGGAGCCCCGGTTCATGGTTGGGACAAAGCAAAGACTAAATGCTCCTTGTGAGCAAGCCTACGACAGATATAAATTTATCTATGGATTTTTTGATATTTTGGCTGTGTCAGAAACAACTGTATGGATCTGTTTTTAGTGTTTCCTTTTTTTTTTAATAGGGTGGGAAAAATTAGAATAAATAAATAAAAAGCAAACAGAAAAAAATGAGTCTAGTTGTGAAAACCAGGGTACTAGTGCAACTAGACATGATATTCTCTTGAGAACCTAGTCTTTGGATAGAAATGTTCACAATAATATTCTACATCATGTTGGTTCAATTATGGTTCTTCAAAAATAATTTTTCTTATGCTCATGTTAGAGGGACTCCTTAAAATCCCTCCCTTTAGAGAACCTTGTTCCATCAACTTCAACACACTATCTAGGATCAAGGTTAGAGATTCAATGGAAAATTATTGATAAATATATGGTTTAATGATTTACATAGTAGCTTGTAACCTTTTTCATATTTGAAAGTAAAAAGGGAATGTCATCCTTGTTGCAACACTTTTTCCTTCCACAAGAATTTATTGTAGTAGAGTTTCTGATTTCTTGTAGCAAAGCTTCTGATTTCATGTAGCAGACTCCAAAAACCTCTAGTGGCATATGAAATCACTAACGATGGTATAAGCAACAATTCAATAGTAGAGGCTAAAACAATATTCCATCACTATTAATACAATAATCAATATTAATCAAGAGAATAGAGTTTTAATAACATGATTCAAGTCTAGAGGTGGTGTATTTCAATGTCAACCACTCTTTCCATGATCACCTTTCAAAAGACATCAAGTTGTTTTTCTATTAGCAATGAAATTTTTTTGGGACTTAGTAACTTTGCTAAAGCCCAAGAAAATAAATTTAGACTATCAAATTGAGTCTATGAATTATAATAGCTCTGAGTTACCTCTTGTTCTTACATTACCTTGGAATTAAAATCTTGTCTTCATTTTTAGAAACCCAATGACACATTAGTGAAAAAGAAAATTCCTCAAAGAAAAAAGAAAAAAAATTAGGCCTATGAATAGCTCTGGGAAAATTTAGTAGTATTATCACTTCACCAAATGTATTTTGATAGTAATAAGTGTTATGCACAAGTATAATTAAAATCAAGATATCTGGCCACCACAATCACGTGTCATTTAGAGGGTTCATACATCATTGTGTAATTTTCACCTACAAATATCGTAGCAATAAGATATAGGAAATCTGGTATCACTTCTCATATAGAAATCCATAGCACTGCTTATACAAAAAATCGATAACGTTTCTCACATAGAATTCTAGTAGCATCATTCACAAAAAATTCCAATGGCATCGCCTACAGAATTCTAGTAGAAAAATTGCAACAAAACCACTATAGAATTTCGGCAACGTCACCTACAAAATTCTGGTAGAAAAATATGGTAGCACCTCGACGTTAATTATAGTTCCACCTCTTGGAATGGGATTCTAGCATCTAGGTTTTTCTAAGGATGGTGTTTTTATGCTCCCTTTCTATTCAAACCAAACCTACAAAACCTCACCCAAGGTGTGACACTCCATTCAAATTCTCGGTTAATATGTTCCAAAATTAATCGATTCTCTTGCTCAATCTACTCCAATTTCTCACCCCATGTTACCACTCCTGATTTGGAACTCAAACCAACTTTCTTTCATTTTCATCTAGCCAACGAAATACAAATTTCCTTTTCTTAAATAAGTAAAAGTTCATTTATTTGATGGTTGAGCATCTCACTTATTCAGGGAATAGCTTTATGCTTTCAACATATTTCTTTTTATGATCTAAACCATATGGTGTCATTCGCCGGAGCAACACTTCAACTATATATGAATAATATACCTTCCTTTGCATCATAGGTTTTTTGTTCTTTTGTTTCGTCCTAACTCTAGTAAGTTGGCAAACAAGAAGCTTCATTTTGTAGAGTAAAAAAATCTAGTTTAGTAATAAACATGAGTCATATTTAGAGGTAATAAAATTTGGTAACACTACAATAATTCTTGTAGCAAACTATCATTTCTATAATTCCCAACAGTAGATCAACCTTTATTATATTTATTAGATTCTAGTAGAATTTATCAAAGTTACCATGATATTCCAACCATTACTCCATAATTTCTTAGTAGAAGCATCAATTATGGCAAGAACCTTTTCATTTAGCAAGTAGAAGACAACAAACTCTCCACTTCACCAAGCTTAACATACATCACAAAGGACAAAGGAAAGGGTGAGTTGGGTAAGAAATTTATATCTCTAGGTAGTCAACTAATTTGGGAATTCACACATAACTTTGAATCTCTTATATATCCTTCCACTCCTTCATATCTTTTTCCATACATCTGATATGGATGGTATCATTATATTGTTTTTCATCCATATTGAGGCATTATGAGTGGAAAAAGTGGAGGAATCAGCTCACGGGACTATTTTTTCCAGCGGGACCCAATTTGGAAAAATGGTGTCTGAAACCTTCCGAGAGCGTTTTGAGGCATCAAATGACGGTTTTTGGGGGAAAAATTTTGTTGTTTTAGCACAACACCTTTCCATGTTATTCTGCAATAGAGATATTTCCAACGGCGCAAGAAGTACGTTAATAGAGTCTGTATGAAAAACCTATGCCACTCATAAGTTGACCTTCTTGTTTTCACACCTATAATTTGGGAGGATATCGAGTTAGCCCCTGTTATTCATGGAAAATGGGATAGCCACATGTTTATAATATAAAATACTCTAGAAGAGCCTATATTGTAAATCTAGTTAAGAGTTGATGTAGTCAAACTTAACCACTAGTAGGCTATCGAGTTGTGTTATAACCAAACCACTAAGAGGAAGAGGTGGTCCATTCTTTCGAGAGAATTTTGTTCCATAAGTAAAATAAGGTAGCCAAAGGTATAGAAGGTATAGCACACAGAGAGGATTTGTGCACTGTAGCAGCCCATAAGCCATTGGCCTTACTTATTTATACTTGCAGCCATTTTTCCAGACAGAGAAAGAGAGCGATGTTAGATCGCCTTCCAGTTTGGTTTTCTCCAAAAAGGGTTTCCAATAGCATATTTTGTGTCTTATGTGTTTGTGTGAGCTTATTTTTTCATTCTCTAGTTTTTTGCATAATTTCCATTCGCATGCATGCACTAATTACAATTAAATCTACAAATCATAAAGTTTAATAAATGTGTAATAGTGTAAATTTTTTATATTTCTAATATAATATTATCGTATTTGTTGTGAAAAACTATCCAGTGGAATATCCACAGTATTTTATGGATCACCATCATTATCCATTTATCTTTGGCAGTGATAGAAGCTAAGTATAAAATGGACCCCTTGTCCATATAATTTTTTCATCATAAATATATGTTGGGTTTTGTAGTAAAACATCTCTCTAATCTCCCTATCTTGTATATGAAGTGTATCACCAAGAACATGGGAAACTCATTATTGCAATATGATTTAATTAAGAATATGTAATATCTCAAAATAGGAAAATTCTACAATGTTAGGAATATCTTCTAGTATTCCTAAATTGGAGATCCAACAATACATTAACATAAACTGGAAATAGCAGTGAAAAACATCATACCAAAATGTATGGAAACCATAGAGCCATTTTATTATGTAAATCAGCAGCAAACATGTACAATACAACTCAAATGATCAAGGAAAACAAGCCTCTCATGAATACATGTGAAAAGATGGAATGTTGCTCTATTGTGGAATGCTCATGAATACATGTGAAAAGATGGAATGCTGCTCTATTGCAGAATACTCATGAACATGTACTGCACAGTCATATAAGGTACACTGCTACATAGGTATGTAAAATATCATACATCTGCATATAGATGACTCATACAACATTGGGAGTGAAGATATATGCTCCCAAACATTACCTCAAGATAATCTTGGAAGGATTGGCTTAAATATGCAAAACTGCAAAATGCTGGAGTTGCAGGGTAGCAGTTGCACCTCAAGAACTGGAAATGGATGGAGAAGGTTGAATATGCTACATCAGATGAAAATAAATCCTCTAATGGATTTTCCAAGTGAAAGGTTGATCCTAACACTGAAGATCTCACCCTCCGACAATCACTGCAATCCCTCACTGCAAATACCAACTGAAAATAACACAGTCATTGAGGGATACTACGTTGTAGGTGCAAGAAAAATAGTTGGCCAAGTGCCAAGATCTGCAATATGCTCCAAGGGCTTCCAAACTGATCTCTCAAAGGAAAGAGAGCATCCTCCTTTGAAAAAAAAGTGCTGGAAGTGGTGTTGTGAACCCTCACTACAACACCCGGCAACACAACAATATTCTGCTGCAGAAATAACGTTGTAGCTGAAGGAGGATGCTTTGTAGTATACCTAGGGGGGATAATATAGGATACAAAAGGAGGTATCCAAGGGAATAATATGATGTAATAATATAAGAATGATAAATAATTGGGCCATAGTTAATAAATAAAGTGGTTAACCCACATTATGTAAGGGACCACATGTAGTTAGGGAATAAAGTGATAAACCCATTGTATTGGATGTATGGTATTGAGATACCCATGGTAACTACCCATGGTATTGCATGTATGAAACCTATATAGAGGCTAGAGTCTCTCCATTGAAAGATGTCAAGGATTATTGTATGGGCAAGCATATGGCTTGTGGAGTGATCTCCTTCCTTAAGGAGTGAATGTATGGTGTTGCCCTACCTTAAGGGTTTTGATATTAATGAAGATCTGAAGTTTTATCTTCAATGGTGTTATTTCTTGGGCATATTTTCCATTTTTATACATTTTCTTGTCAGATCCACTACAAGTGGTATCAGAGCACTTTCTTGGGCAGAGTTTGGAGATTTGTTTTTTCATTTTTTTGCAGGAAATTTTTGGGCAGCGAGTTTGCAGAAAAGATCTGGAAAATTTGGCGAAAAATTTTCAAAAATAAATATCAGATCTGGATTCCTTATGGAAAAATACCCAATTTCAAAAAAAAAATCAGTCGAATCGAAGTCCGGATGAGGGTGATATCACTGATTTAAATTCAGTTGTGTTGCAGAAATGATTCTGACGGCAATTTGTGTACGACGGATATCCTGACATTTTTAGTAGATTCTAGTGCACAATCTCAGACAACCAATTATAGATCTGAGCTCCCCTTGAAAAATCATCCAATTAAAAAAAAAAAAAAATCGGTCAAATTGGAGTCCGAATGAGGGAGTTATCACTAATTTAAAATCAGCCATTTTTTCAGAAATTTTGTGACGACGAGACAGTTGCAGCAGAAATATGCATATCAAGAGTGCCTAGATCAGGATTTCAGCCACATTTTTAGATGCAGAATGGCTATTCCATTTTCGAAAACAGGTTATATTAAGGATTCTGAGTTATATTGACCGAGTAATGTCCATTTTAAATTTTTGCCAAAGTAAGTGATTTTCTTCAAAACCCTTACTTTATTTTATGGATTCTCGCAAGATGAAGTTTACAGGAAAAGATGATGGTCCTACTATTGAAGATTTTTTACAATATCACAAGGATCACTATCGAAAATTTTGGATAGGCACCATAGGGCTTGATATGAAAGATGAGGCAAATAAATGGTGGACCTCACTTGACAGCTCAGTGAGGAAACTTCCTGAGAAACAACTTGAAAAAGTCCTTTTGGACAAGTGGTCTCAAGCCGGAAAGAAGGATAGTAAGAGCCATAAAGACTTATTTTATACTAATATTTCCATATTACAGGTTCATGGAAGTATTCAGAAAGAGAACATCATTGTGTCTATTATTCCTAGTTGCAAGCATAATTGTATCAATGTGAATTTGGCAAAAAAATTGCAAGTTCCAGCAAAGCATATTGAAAACACACAGGTTGATAATGAAGATGTTCAAATTTATAAAGATTTGAAGATTTCTATGGATAAGTATGTGTTGCATTCTGATTTTTATGCTTCAGATATGGATGTTGTGGATGTTGTTTTGGGACACCCTTGGATGGAATCCGTTGGTACTGTCAATTTTAATGTGCAAAAGAAATTCATGAAACTCTGGTATAAAAAGAAGAAAATTACATTGCACGATATTTGCATTAAGAACCATGCAGAGACCGGGGAGGCAGAAGCACAAATATCTAATGAGACAGACACATCAGATGATGAGCCTTTGATGGTAGATAGCCAAACACAGACATCAAAGCAAGTACCAACAAAAGAACCTGACACCACTCCATCACCAATAATGGAGGAATTAATGAAAGATGTTCCATCAGTTAAAGCTTCAACATATCACCACCCACATCACCCAGCAAGACAACAACCAGCACGGTGGCAACGAATTAGCAACAAGGACAACAACCCCTGGATGACACATAGAGAGGTGCGACGATCCACCCACAACACATCAACACAAAAGAACCACCAGAACCCACTTCCATCTCAAGCGAGCGAGACATCGACTAGATCGAGTGTTCACCTTTCTCTGGGATGGCTGGATGCACGTGAATGGTACCAGTGGAATACTCTTTTGAGTAGATCTTATTATTTGTGTTCTTCTTATGTTTCGGGGATGAAACATGTTTAAGGGGGGTGTAATGTAGTATACCTAGGGAGGATAATATAGGGTACAAAGGGAGGTATCCAAGGGAATAATATGATGTAATAATATAAGAATGATAAATAATTGGGCCATAGTTAATAAATAAAGTGGTTAACCCGCATTATGTAAGGGACCACATGTAGTTAGGGAATAAAGTGATAAGCCCATTGTATTGGATGTATGGTATTGAGATACCCATGGTAACTACCCATGGTATTGCATGTATGAAACCTATATAGAGGCTAGAGTCTCTCCATTGAAAGATGTCAATGATTATTGTATGGGCAAGCATATGGCTTGTGGAGTGATCTCCTTCCTTAAGGAGTGAATGTATGGTGTTGCCCTACCTCAAGGGTTTGGAAATTAATGAAGATCTGAAGTTGTATCTTCTATGGTGTTATTTCTTGGGCATATTTTCCATTTCTATACATTTTCTTGTCAGATCTATTACAAGAATGTAGTATACCTAGGGGGGATAATATAGGGTACAAAAGGAGGTATCCAAGGGAATAATATGATGTAATAATATAAGAATGATAAATAATTGGGTCATAGTTAATAAATAAAGTGGTTAACCCACATTATGTAAGGGACCACATGTAGTTAGGGAATAAAGTGATAAGCCCATTGTATTGGATGTATGGTATTGAGATACCCATGGTAACTACCCATGGTATTGCATGTATGAAACCTATATAGAGGCTAGAGTCTCTCCATTGAAAGATGTCAAGGATTATTGTATGGGCAAGCATATGGCTTGTGGAGTGATCTCCTTTCTTAAGGAGTGAATGTATGGTGTTGCCCTACCTCAAGGGTTTGGAAATTAATGAAGATCTGAAGTTTTATCTTCTATGGTGTTATTTCTTGGGCATATTTTCCATTTCTATACATTTTCTTGTCAGATCTATTACAAGTGGTATCAGAGCACTTTCTTGGGCAGAGTTTGGATATTTATTTTTTCATTTTTTTGCAGGATTTCAGCCATACGGTTAGATGCAGAATGGCTATTAAATTTTCAAAAACAGGTTATATTAAGGATTCTGAGTTATATTGACCGAGTAATGTCCATTTTAAATTCTTGCCAAAGAAATTTTTGGGCCTCAATCCTGGATGTGAGGAAAATCAGTACAACTCCTTAAAGAGGCCTCTCAAGAAAGGAGAAGGATTCCTAAATAGGAAATCCTTGTGCTAAGTATCACTGCAACTCTGCTAAACAACAGGAGAATGCACAAAGTCTAAACAGACAAAGAAATTAATAGTCCAAATCATGAATAACAATGGTTGCCTTGCCCTCCTTTTAAACAAGTGAAAGCCTCCTCACCATGGGTCCCACTCATTAGGGTTTCCTTCACCAAAGAAACCTCCTCCCATTCATACTGCATTGTCTCTCCAAGTGATCTCCACCTCTTATCTCAGCGTTGTTGACTTGGTCAAACTTGACCTTGTCCATATGCAAAGATCCCTTTTCACACATGAGGGTGTGAAATCCAGCTCCAATGATGATCCATTTTCATACTATGAGGGATTTTATTCATATTTTATTATTCATGGGCCTCCGTAACCATTTATTCAACCTCCTAGGTGTAAAAGACAAAAATCAATATTCCAATTAGCTGCATGTTAATTTTGGAATATTACAGTCCTCCCCTCCCAAATGTTGCTTGTCCTCAAGCAAATTCAAGGATAGAACTGAAAGGTCTCCCCTTCCTCCTACTGTCGCATCCCCATATGATGAACTCCTCCAAGGAATAAGATGTTGTCTCATCAATGAATCTTTAAATTTCCCCTCCCAAGCATGCAAGCTAGCCAAATGGCTATTATCATGAATAAGTAAAGTACTCAAGGAGCCAATAAGGTGTTGTCTAGAGGTCCCCTCAAGGCATGGAGTCTGAAATGTATTGGGAAATATCCTTCCCATGTGGATCCTCCATCCCCAAGCAATCATCCATACAAAATGAGTCACCTCCCAACATGGCAACTCCTAAAAATGCTTCTCCACCTTGAGCTCATGCAATGTAGGTGGGCTAAAAATCTGAACATGGTAGACATAGGAACCTACCCCACGTTTTCCTTCTCTCCACTTATGATATGTGTAGAGCATATGTTGATCTTGGGCTGCAAAAAAATTTCCCTCAAGTGGCAAGATGAAGACTAGATCTCCAAAGAACTCTTCTCCAACGCTGTGAATCAAGATGGCCCAAATCATCCCATATGTGATGGATAGGAAATCATCACCATATAGCATCCCATCAATCACATGGCCCACCTCCACAAAAGGAAACAAGTGTTTGGCTGTGGTGGCCATATCTCCTCTCATGCTCCCATTAGAACATGCAATGAAAAAAGTGTGGGAATCATCTTCTCCTAAGGACACATACAGCTCATGTGTCTCTCTCCCAATCATGCAACATCTTTTCCAATAGTGACAGTGCAGTTTCCCAAACTTTTGCTTCAGAAAATTACATGGAAAGTTGTTTTTTGTTACATGGATAATTATGTATGTCATGATATCTACTGATAAATAGCAAATGGCTAGGTACATCAACTGAACATACATGAAAGAAAACACTTGCCCAAGGCCATATAAAATATGGATGTCTCCATCATACAATTTTTCCCAAGGTTGACCATGGAGCTCAATGAAAAGCTTTCCCTCTTGTGGAGCAATGCACTGAATATGAATGGTAAGAGTATCCAAATATTGTGTTAGATAATCTAAGGATGTAAAAACAATATTCTTACCATGTGTTGAGAGCAAGATCATGCATATGTATATGAGTGATTCCTCCATAGTGGTATGGCATATTCCCATGAAGAGGAATGAACCATATGCTACATGTAGATCACCCTTCTTATACTTGGAAATCCAAGTTAAGAAGATCATATCTCTATAATAGATGTTTCCATCCACTACTCCATAAATCTTATCTCCTCCTTGTCCATCAAGTGCATCAAAAGTGAAGTGATCCTGGGGACACTCCATCAATAAGTCCAAGCTCCAAAGTGACAACATTGTTGGCCTATGCAAATAGGCTCCTGCCAATACATAGCTCCACTCTTTGACATGTTCATTGTCAAAGAAATCTCCCATAATGCTACTACATACAAGAAGTTCCTCCCAAGGTGGAAGTAATTCTAGGTCATATAAGGCTAAGGATTAGCCCCTTTGCACCATGATAGTGCCATCTCCTACTCCTGCAACATCATGCAAAGTGTGAGAGAAAATCTTCCCTTGCTCTCCCAAGAACAACCATAGTAGAAAAAGAATTTGATGCCTCCTCCTACTCTCATCATACAATTCATGTGATGAAAACATAATGAATGATATGAAGATCATATCAACACCATGCATCCATATTCTTTGTTGCTCAATGATGGAAGCATCCTGCCACATCTTTTCCATCCTCCTAACCTTAGAAAGAGTATATGCCAAATGATGGCCAAACTCCTTCAAGAGTAGCCAACGCAGCCAAGCCTCCTACTGCTCGGTGTCATAAATTTTCAAGTAGCTTACCACATTCTTGCTCTCCATCCACATCCACTCAACCATTTGTGGATGTCTCATACCATTCTTAATCTTGGTATCCTCCCCATGAAGATTACCATCCTCCTAAATCATATTTTTGTCTTTTCATTTCATGGGATTTTGAAATGCAATCTCCTCAAAGAACAAGTTGGTCCTAGAAGGATCCAAATAGGTGGTAGGAAAAAACTTCTCATCATGATGTGTAGGGCTCAAGAAGTGTCCAACACAACCATGAGAGATGTTATACATCCTAAGATGTCCTCCATCATCTATCTGTTCCCCCTTGAATCCATGAAGATCCAAGTGTGAGGAGAGAATAATCTCCTCAAACCATTGAATAAATTTGCACTCCATGATGTGTTGAAGTGCACCTCTAATGAAATATCTCAATGAGATCTCCCTCTCATCAATAGTCCTCCAAAACCAATGGGGTCTTGGATCTACTGAAATTAGAAGTCTCTCATTGAGTTGAGAGGTGCTCATTGAGAAAGTGTCATCTGGAAAGGAGAAAGTTTTTCTCATCTCAAGATGTCTACTATCTATCATCCTTCCCTTCAAGTCTTCAAACTCCAACCTCTAATGTGAGATGCAGTCCAAAAATGGCTTATGAAGATGATGGTTTATTTCTTCTTTGAACGTTCTCATGTTGCACAGCACAGTGCAATCTTGCTGCTCTAGGTTAGCAATGTATGTTGATTCTTGGTCATTTAAACCTGAATTTCCACAATTCTCCAAAATATTTGCTGAAATAGAAAGTGGAAATTCATTCATACCTTGATGTAACATGGGTGTTCCTTGTATGGCTGCAATAGTTATTTCCTCCAATGAAACGGCTGCCCCATTTGCAGATGTAGAAGGCTGCTCTTCCAAGGCTGTGATAGCGCTGATACAAATATCCTCCCATAGTGGTGTGGGTTTTTCCTCCTTTGATATTTCTTTACCAAAGGTTCTAATCAACCTTTGAGTGAACTCTGCAAAAGTATTCACGCTTGCATGGCTCAAGTGGATGAACCACCAAACATTGGCTTCACCCTCCAAGTGCATCACTGCAACTTCTACTCCCTCCCTCTCTACCACTAGATGTAGTAGGAAGAATGCCTCAAGCTTCCTTGCCCAAGCTCTTGTTGTAGATGACCCATCAAATGTAGACAATAGGAATCTATTTCCTTTGATTTCCTTTCTGCTACAGGGCCTCCTCTCCTCTTTTAACTGAATGAATTGTGGGAGAGCTAGAGTCTCCTTGAAGGCTCTAGGTTGAGATTTTTACTCAACAAGGTATTTACTTAGAATCTGATGATCCAAGTATCTCTCATGTTTGCTTTCTTCTTCTTCATGAGAATAGGATGTGCATGGACCTTCCTCTTCTATTTTCTCATCCTCCTTGGGGAGGTTCCTATTAAGTCTGAAAAGTGATGAGAGTAATCTCATCCTTTTGATCTTATTCTTTCTCCTTTGGCTGAAACTCACAGGCTGAGCCAAGATGATGCTTCGATACCACTTTAATATCCAAAAATAGGGAAATTATACAATGTTAGGAATATCTTATAGTATTCCTAAATTGGAGATCCAGCGATACATTAACATAAACTGGAAATAACAGTGAAAAATATCATACCAAAATGTATGGAAACCATAGATCAATTTTATTATGTAAATCAACAGCAAACATGTACAATACAACTCAAATGATCAAGGCAAACAAGCCTCTCATGAATACATGTGAAGAGATGGAATGCTGCTCTATTGCAGAATGCTCATGAACATGTACTGCACAGTCATAGAAGTTACACTACTAAATGGGTATGTAAAATATCATACATCTGCATATAGATGGCTCATACAACATTGGGAGTGAAGATCTATGCTCCCAAACACTACCTCAAGACAATCCTGGAAGGATTGGATGAAATATGCAAAACTGCAAAATGTCGGAGTTGCAGGGTAGCAGCTACAACTCAAGAACTGGAAATCGATGGAGAAGGCAGAAGATGTTGCATTAGATGAAAAGACCTCCTCCAATGGATCTTCCAAGTGAAAGGCTGATCCTAACACTGAAGATTTCACCCTCCGACAATCACTGCAAATACCAACTGAAAATAACGCAGTCACTAAGGGATACTGCGCTGTAGGTGCAAGAAAAAGAGTTGGCCAAGTGCCAAGATCTAAAATATGCTCCAAGGGCTTCCAAACTGATCTCTCAAAGGAAAGAGAGCCTCCTCCTTTGAAAAAAAAGTGTTGGAAGTGGTGTTGTGAACCCTCATTGCAACACCCTGCAACACAACATTATTCTGTTGCAAAAATAACGTTGTAGCTGAAGGAGGATGCTTGGCCTCAAGCCTGAATGTGAGGCAAATCAGTACAACTCCATCAAGAGGCCTCTCAAGAAAGGAGAAGGATTCCTAAATAGGAAATCCTTGTGCTAAGAAGCACTACAACTCTGCTAAACAACAGGAGAATGCACAAATTCTAAACAGACAAAGAAACTAATCATCTAAATCATGAATAACAATGGTTGCCTTGCCCTCCTTTTAAACAAGTGAAAGCCCCCTCACCATGGGTCCCACTCATTAGGGTTTCCTTCACCGAAGAAACCTCCTCCTATTCATACTGCGCTATCTCTCCAAGTGAACTCCACCTCTTATCTCAGTGTTGTTGACTTAGTCAAACTTGACCTTGTCCACATGCAAAGATCCCTTTTCACACATGAGGGTGTGAAATCCAACTCCAATGATGATCCCTTTTCATACTATGAGGGATTTTATTCATATTTTATTATTCATGGGCCTCGGTGACCATTTATTCAACCTCCTAGGTGTAAAAGACAAAAATCAATATTCCAATTAGCTGCATGTTAATTTTGGAATATTACAGAATATTTCTTGTTCATATTTTAATTTCCAATTAAATAAGATAAGAAACAATCATGATATGCAACGGATTGAAGACTACTAACACACTCTATAATGTAGGGAACATCGTATATATATCCTTATTACATGAGGATATGTGATGACCTAGGTGTCTAGGAGATGTCAAGTAGTTTTGACATGTTTTATAATGCCATGTGGCTTCTTTTTTCCTAACCTACCCCTTCATTTCTACTTATTCGTTATTCAAATTACCACATTTACCCACTTTATCAAGCCTTAATTTCATGTGACCTTCATGAGACATTTAATTGTTATTCCCTATGTTTTGGTGATTATTTAGAGTATATATTATGATTAGCTAACCACTTGTATGTTTCAGTAGTATTCATGGCAGTTTCCAAAAATCTAGTAGCAACTCAGCGTGTCTTTCCACATCATTTAAAAATCAACGAAGATGAACTAAAATATTATATGACATGGGTTTTTTTGTAAAATATCATAAATTTAGTAATACCTAAGAATATTTCAAAATATATGTATGTACGGGCACATTTTCTAAGTGGATCTTTATGAAAAATCCATAAATTCCTACAGTGGTCGTTTTGGAATCATTCATTCATTCACTTTGTTCCACTTCATAATTAAAAAATTTGGAACATGGATTTTGTTAATATGGGAATTAATATCATTTCCATGCTATTAATTCATTACCAACCCCACCAAATATGTGTATATCTTCGTTCAAATATTTGGACAACACTTGGATAGTATGTTGAAATTTTTAGTTTATGGTTACATAAATGGATTGGATGCTCCAAATCTCTCCAAAATATTCACCAAAAATACATGAATAATTAATATCTCACCAATAGTGTGCAACCCATTTTTTCTTAATAAATTCAAATCATAGATGTGTTGGTTGTGAATCTACATATTGAAGGATTGATCTCATCTTGTTGTAATATTTTTCCTTATATGAAATGTAAATTGTATTTGTAAATGTATGTGGATATATCATATTTGAAAAACACATAAGAACATGATAGAAGAGAAGAAATAGAGTCACATTATTGCAGAGGCTGAGTGTTATGCGGAATTATGAATTACAGATAAAACATTCTTCCCTAAATGTTGTGCAATCCATTTAGAACAATAGGTTAAATAATTTTCAGATACTTTTCCTAACAGTAAATAGACACACAAAATAGATCAAGAAACTTACTTGGAGTCCAAGCGCTTCTAATTCTCCTTTTGTCGCTCTTTTTGTAGCTTCAAATCCAAGCTAGATCACCAAAATATTTCCTGCAAGAATGAACACTAAACAGCAAAGAGATAGCAATATACAGATGCCTATTCAAGTTATTCAGTTAAATCAATGAAACATGAACCATTTGCATCAGATAAGAATTCATAACATGAAAGATAGAATCTTATACAGATACATATGTGGGAAAGTAAACATCAATCTTTATTAATGGATAGAAGTGGAGGTTACAACCAGCGATTGATTTGATGTCACCATCTCTAGCATCATCCCAACCTCATCACAATGAACATCTCTCCAGTAGCATATCACTAAAATCAATTCCTCAATTGAAATTGCACCATCATTTCTCTACTCAAATTCTTCCCTCTCAAGCACTAGGATCTGTGCTCAATTTATAGATGAGCTGAAGGTAGTTTTACAATCAATGACTTTCTAATAATAGGCAAGACATGTTCCCAAGCTTAGAGGTATCAAATGGACACATGGATTCGAAGTTTGACACATATGCACTCTTCTAGAAGGCACTGGCCAAGTGGAGATTCTAAAAAATGAGAATTTCGCTCCCAATTGACCAACGCACCCTTGAGTGTTAGGAAGTGCTTTGCAGAGCACCTTTGAATGGAGGTACCTGCATATGAAATACACTTAGCCCCTTGAGAGACTGCATTGGTGAGCTCATAAGTGTTATAATATATACTTCAAATCTTGGAAACCTTGCAATGGAAGTCAGGGATGATTTGTCTTTGTTCTTTGTCTTAGGGCATATAGCAACTAAAATGATAGGCGATGATAGACCCTATTCATTGGTTCTGGGGATGATATCCAGTTAACCAAGTCATTAGGAATGGTGCCCAAATTGACCTATAATAGATTTCCCCCTAAAGCATGAATTCAGAATAATAATAACAATATTTTTTGAATGAGATGCTTTACACTATGATGGGTTGAAGCTAAAGCAGAGTGGCGACCTGCATCAATCTTACAATACATTACATCATGATATATCCTCTTGATCATGAATTGCTGAGGGAAGACATTCCCATGCTCAACACATAAACTATCTAATAACATGTACATAGTGCAGAAAGTCGTCTACATTGGAATGTCGCCCAATACAGACATGTCTACATATATAGGCCCATGTTCGGATGACGATCTGTATGTAAGGGCACCGTACAGATGATGTGTACAACAATCCTAAAATCATAGCCTGGATGGTTGAAACTAGATCAATGGTCTTCTTATCTCGTTCACTCGATCATTCAAGTACAAGTCTAGCCATGTGAATATATGATTTGTAGTCAAACATGGTAAGACATCATTTGATTACCAACAAATGATGTGAGTTGTTAACAAACGTGAGAGAACCATCATTGATGTTAATGGCCCTCAAGGTACTACAGTACATTTTGAAAGGTGTGAATAAATCATTTGATGTCGAATGCCAAACAAAATATTTCAGTCAAAAGTCCGGAAGCGAGGATCTTGTCGATGCTGTAACAAGCCTCTTGGTACTAGAATATGATGTTTCTAAGTGAACTTCTTGGATGATGATTTGACATCGACAAAAAACCACTTTATTACGAAATAGGAGTTACTGATTTTAGAGACAAAGGATGACTTGATATAGCAATGTTCAGGGATGAATTTCATGAGAATGAAGGCTTATGAGTATTGCAGAAGGATGACTATTCACTGGATGACTTCTCTTGAACATATCAGCGACACTGAGATGAGTTGGCAGCATTGACCCAAAACCGAAGTGAAGGTATGATGAACCATAGGTATGAATGAACTGTCAAGAATATTACCCAACCCAAACAGTCACGGTGATGGAGTGAAGTGTCATGCTCAAGAGCAACCTGCTACCGTAAAAAGTTCTGTTCACTTTCCCAAATTTTCCCCAGTCATTTGTCAACCAGTACCTCTTTATTTTTTAACAAGCTTGAGGAGGATAACATATGCTTGATCTATAATTCAACCTTTCGGGCGGACAATGTATTGCTATTTAATAATTTAACGAGTCTAGCGATGAATGAAACTCGATTCTTGCCATGATCGACAATCCTGTCGTTATTTTATGTTTTAACGAGCCTAACGACAATGACAGCCCGGTCCTTTTTCATATTTAGATACTTTGAAAAAGAGGATGAAAAGAAAGATCCATAAGTACTTTTTCGTAAATTTGTTGCTCAAATCCAAAAAAGTGTAATATAATATCTAAGAGAACCTCTTTATTCATGTTTGACCAAGGTATTCCTTTTCGTAAATAATCTATCTCGGTCTGGAAAATGGTTAAACTTATACTGAGTAGATATCAATTCATTTACTTTTATGAGCTCAAAAAGACAAGTGCTCGGAAATCTTTTCACATTATCAGAGTCTGAAAAGAGCTAAAAGAAGACTCCAAAGGTTCCTTTTCGCTATTATTGAAGCTCGAAAAAGAGATTAAATTTCACTTCAAATCATTTTTGTTTTTAACAAAGCTCGAAAAATAAGGATAAAAAGTATGCTTTGTGGTCAAATCATTCTTGAAATAAATCTGCATGACTAATCTATTCATTAGTTGTAAAACTTGTTCAGAACAACATCAAATGGATTAAAAATACCTGTTTCATGATAAAAATATAATAAAACCATAGTCATAGCAATAAGTATTCATTGCAAACAATGAAATGACTAAATAAAAAGAGTTTTACTATTCATTTTTACCATTCAATAGTTACCATTTGCATTTTGGAGCTCTGAACCAGTTTTTGCCCCCAAAATTAAGCAGTTGATTGTGATCGATTCTATGGACGGTTTTCATCGTCGTTTGATCCAGGTTAGTGCCATAAACCCTCTCTTTCTTTCAGCATTAATTTTATTTCCTTTCACTGCAAATTTTATGGTTTTGAGCCCCTTAGGGTAATTTTTTCTCCAAAAAAAGGAAACGCAGCCTTGAGCATCGAAAAGTGTGTTGTGTAGCAACTAAAATGAAGGCTAGTTGCATATGCAGTGCACTGTCCCTTGTTTAGGACTGCGTTGGGCGCAATATTCATTTTTTATTCTTGCACTATGCCCAAAATTTGTCTAAAGTTTTGCATTTAAGGGAGTCTAATGATTCTTATGGTTATGTTTCAAAATTTCATCGGAATATAATGACGATTACATGGAGAGAAAGAGATCATAAATAATAGAATATCATTGCCCTAAATGATCCGGGTACAGTAAGAGCCCTAAGATATTGTGGCTTGTTAAAGTACTTCCATTTATCAGCGATGTGGCAAAAAATACAACTCTTGCAGTTCTTAGTTCGAGCATGGGATCCGGCTATCGAGGCATTTCACATTAAGAACAAATTGGTTCCTATAACAGTGGAGGATGTATATTTTCTCACAGGTTTGTTGAGGAGAGGCTTGCCCATTTCCCTCTCAGGGTCTGCTCTTAGAGGAGAGACTGTGAAAGATTATGTTTTGTAGTATTGCTATCCAGGGGTAGAGCCAAGCAAATATGGGAAGATAAACATTCAGGATGTTAGATATTTTCTTTTGAGAACCATTCTTTTCATGATCACAAAACTTGTCGGCACCGTTACACTACATGTAGTGAATCGATCATATATGTAGTATGTGCTAGAGTGCATGGAGCCAACAGTCTTCAATTGGTATGAAGTTGTACTTTCTCAGATAAAAGAACAACTGAACAAGGCAAAGGGAGGAAGGAAGAAAAACTTCATTTATGGTTCGATCCTCATTTCATTTGCCTTAGAGTGGATTCCACTAATGCAACCATAGCATGTGACACTGGGTGTGTCTAATCCTAGAGATCCAAGGATGCAGAGATGGATCGAACTAATGGTTAGGCATGCAAGCCAATCGACCATTGTGTTCTTGACTACATTCTTCGCCTGGTTCAGGTGACAGGTTTTCGCCATTGATGAGTATGCATACGTAGGCGTTGATTTCTGAGGGGACCCAGGCTTAGCTTTACCAGAAGGCGTTCAGTGGGGTGTAGTTAGGTCCCTATATTACTAGTATAGTCCCTTATTGTTGTTAGTGTAACCCCCTTATTGTTATTATTGTACCATGTAACCCCATATTGTTATTATTGTGCCCTTAAATTATTATTGTTAGGTCAGCTAGGATTACATTGTGGCCCCATGGACTCCTATATATAGAAATGAGGTTTTGTAATTTGTATCATCCAAGAATTGTTCATTCATGTAATGTATTGGAGGTTTCTCCCTTGAAGTGGCTTATTTATAAGGCATTGATATCTCTTTTCTTCTATTTTTGGAGCTGGTTCCACAACATTTGGTATCAGAGCTTTGGATTCTAGGGTTTCGCTGCTCCAAACAGGTCATCGTGGCATTTCCGCTATAACATTTTTTCTAAGGTTCAGACGCTGAAATTTGTAGAGTATGAAGCCGAAATCGTGAGGAACATCGTCGCAAAATTTCAAAGCTGATTCAAAATTTTCGGACATATGATCTTGGAAGTTAGGGCATTTTACAAGCTCCTGAATTTCACTTAAAAAGGTCATCGCAGAATTTTCACTATAAATTTTTTTTCTACGAAGGTTCAGAAGCGGAAATTTTTAGAGTGTGAAGTCACAATCCTGAGGAACATCTTCGCACAATTTTAGAGCTTATTTCGCAATATTTTCAGAGATATGATCTGTGGAAGTTAGGTCTTGTTCAGGCTCCCGAATTTCATCTCAAAGAGGTGATCGTGGGAAAATATTCATAAATATCTCTATGAGCATTGGATTGGAATTCTGTAAAAATTTACTGGAAGTACACGGACTATAGTTTCCCATCTATAAATTTCAGAGCCAAATGAGCAAACAGTGACACGTGGCAAGTTGTACAAGTTTGCTTTACTGAACTAGTCCATAATTAGGTCATTGTGGGAGATTGGACATAACTTTGCCGTGAAGAATCCAAATCAAGTCATACCTATGGCATTTGAAAGAAGCTTCAGAGGACTACTACAGGGCCAAATTTCAGATATTGAGGATCTGCAAGTATAGAGATAAGTCAATTTCAATGTCGAGCTCCTCAAAAGCAAGTAGAAGGTGTGTATTTTTTTTTTCCGAAATGCATAAGTCTTGTTTGAAGAATCAAGTCGAATTGATTCCAAGGGAATATTGTAGAATAGATATCAGTATTGGATTCGAAAATGGCCCCTAAAAATAATTCAACACCAATTAAGCCTTTAGAAAGCTCTACTATGACTCATGAAGATGAAGAATGGCAACATGACGTATCAAAATTAAGAGCAAGTGCAACAAATTTCGCTCTCGCAAAGAGCAACAAAAAATGACATGGAAGTTTTGAAGAAAGGTGTGGAATCTAAGATGGATGGTTTGAAGAATGGCATGGAAGCTAAGATGGATGGAATGGAAGCTGGCATGGAATCTAAGATGGATGACATGGAAGCCAAGATGGAAAACATGAAGAATGATCTAAACATAGACATGAAAGGTTTGACAAAGTTGATACAAGAAATATTTCCTAATGGTGAACAGATAGTAGAGGAAACTCATGATGAGAACAAAATAAATGTTAATCTTGATTTCATAAACTCTAATGTTGGAGGGAAGAACCACCATATTCCAAAAATGGATATGAGGAAGTTTGATGGAAAGGATCCTGTAACATGGGTACTATAGATGGAGCAATATTTCGATCTCAATAATGTTAAAAACACACAAAAGGTATGCATTGCAACTTTACATTTAGAACAAAATACATTTGTATGGTATCAATGGCTTTTCTCCCGTAAAAAAATTGTCAGTTGGTCAGTTTTTACAGAGGAAATGATAGCACATTATGAGGATACAAAGAGCAACACTTTATTTAGCCAATTGATAAATCTCAAACAAAAGTGTTCAGTGGGGGAGCACATTGAGGACTTCTAAAAATTGAATATAAGGGTAACTAATATTCCAGAGGAACACAGGATTGATCTCTTCATAGGTACTTTAAAGGATAACATCCAACATGAAGTTCACATTTTGGAACCTGATTTATTGGAGAAGGCATTCAGGTTGGCATGAAAAATTGAATGTAAAATTATGGCGACAAGGAAGCCTACCACTCACTTCTATAAAGATGGAAGTGTTTCTACTCTTAGATTTCCACAACCTACAATGTTGACACCACAAAAATTGGAAGAAAAAAGAGTAAAAGGGCTTTTCTACAGTTGTGATAGAAAATACACTAAAGATCATAAGTTTGCTGAGAAGAAATTATTTTACATAGATTGTGAAGAGGACGAATAAAATGAACAAGAATCTTCAAAAGAAGAGGATATACACTAGGAAACAGCCCTAGAAGAGGAAGAAATGACTCCGACCATATCGTGTAATGCATTGGCAGGAATTACCACTCCTCAAACTCTCAAGATAGAAGGACATATCAAGAAGAAAAAGGTAATATTGTTGATTGATTCAGGTAGTACCCATAATTTTATTCATTGTAAGGTAGCCAAGGAATTGAATTGTTTCCTATACCCAGCACCAGAATGTCAAGTGATGGTTGCAAATGGAGGAACTATAAATTGCTCTGGAAAATGCCATAATATCAAGCTAACCATGGGGGAATATGTATTGAATATTCCAATACTTTCCATTCCTATGGGAGGTTTTGATGTGTTATTAGGAGTAAAATGGTTACAATATTTGGGGACAGTAGCCTTTAATTTTCAAAAACTTTTCTTTAAATTTTTTTCAGAAGGAAAGGAAGTCGAATTATGGGGTATTGCAGGGAAGCTGGGAAAGATAATAAGCTCTAATTTCATGACAAAGCTTCTAAAGAAATAACAATGAGGCGTAATTGCACAATTATGCTCACTAGAAGTTCCAACATCAAAATAATCTATTTCTGCAGATCTCCAAAAAGTCTTGGACAATCATTCCAAGGTGTTTGAAACTCCCAAAGGACTCCCACCTATTCATGATCAGGATCATGCTATTCATTTGATTCCAGGAAGTGTTCCTCCAAACATCAGGCCTTATAGATATCCTTATGTCCAAAAGAGCGAAATTGAACGTATGATTGCAGAAATGTTAAAGGCGGGTATAATTCAACCTAGTCAAAGTTCGTTCTCCACTCCTGTAGTATTGTTACACAAGAAGGATGGATCATGGTGCATGTGTTCGGATTACAGGGAGCTCAATAATATCACCATTAAAGATAAATTTCCCATTCCTATGATTGATGAATTATTGGATGAATTACATGGAACAATTTATTTTACCAAGTTGGATCTTCATTCAGGATATCATCAAATTAGAATGAAGTCTGAGGATATTACAAAAATAGCATTTCGAACTCATGAGGGTCATTATGAATTTTTGGTCATGCCTTTTGGCCTTACCAATGCACCTTCTACATTTCAAGGGTTGATGAATTCCATTTTCAAACCCTTCCTTACAAAATTTGTGCTCGTATTTTTTGATGATATACTAATCTATAGCAGGTCTTGGAAGGATCATGTTGAACATGTTGACAGAGTGCTCAAACTATTGCAGGAGAAACAATTATATGCAAAAACATCCAAATGTTTCTTTGGAGTACAAGAGGTGGAATATCTGGGTCATATTGTATCTCACGAGGGTGTTAAGGTAGACCTAACAAAATTAAAGCCATTAAGGAATGGAAAGTCCCCACAACCATAAAGAAGTTGCGAGGATTTCTCGGGTTAACAGGGTATTATCGCAAGTTTTTTATGAATTATGGGAGAATAGCAGCACCTCTAACAACATTATTGAAGAAAGATGCATTTTCATGGACTCCTGAAGCAACTAAGGCCTTTGAACATCTTAAGGAGGCAATGTGCCATGCACCGGTCTTAGCTACGCCAGACTTCACAAAAACCTTTATTGTGGAATGTGATGCCTCAGGAAATGGAATTGGTGCAGTTTTGATGCAAGAAGGAAGACCCATTGCTTTTGAAAGTCGTCCAATCAAAGGAAAGTATTTACAGAAACCTATTTATGAGAAGGAAATGTTAGCAATACCGCATGCACTAAAGAAATGGTGAACTTACCTAATGGGAAGACACTTCAAGGTAAAAACTGATCATGATAGTCTTAAACACTTTTTGGAACAAAGACTATCTTCAGAAGAGCAGCAAAAATGGGTCACAAAGATGTTAGGTTATGACTTTGAAATAATATACAAAAAAGGGAAGCTAAATGTTGTTGCAGATGCACTCTCAAGAAAGAATGAAGAGGTGGAAGCATTGCTTTGTGCCATTTCTATTATCCAATCAAATTGGATAACTGAAGAAAGAGATGAATGGAAGAAGGATGAAGTGTGGACACTCATTCAAAATTTGCAACAAAATCCTAGTACATTTGATACATTTAGTTGGAAAAATGATTCCTTATGGTACAAAGATCGCTTATATCTTTGTAAGAATTCCCAACTTAAACAAAATATTCTTTTGGAATTGCACACTTCTCCTTTAGGAGGACAATCGGGATTTTTAAAAAATTACCACAAGGTATTTTTACGATTACAACCATACAAACAAATGTCTCTCAAGCAAGCTAAGAAGGATAATAAATTATCTCCAAAGTACTATGGTCCTTACAAGGTGTTGCAAAATATTGGTACTATGGCATACAAATTGGAGCTTCTTGCTTCTTCATGAGTGCATCCAGTTTTCCATGTTTCATGCTTAAAGAAGGTTATAGGTGAGAATATTCCAATTCAAACAATATTGCCAGAACTTGATGAGGAAGGAAAAATCATATTGGAACCTGAAGCGGTCACAGAAACAAGAACTCGATAGCTACGAAATCGATCAATTTCAGAGTATCTCATCAAGTGGAAGAACTTACCCACTAAATATTCTACATGGGAGGATGAGAATTTTATACAGAAGCACCCAGAGCTACTCAAGCGTTGAGAACAACACTTTTTTGAAGGAGAGGGGCATGTTAGGTCCCTATATTACTAGTATAGTCCCTTATTTTTTTTAGTGTAACCCCCTTATTATTATTATTGTACCCTATAACCCCCATATTTTTATTATTGTGCCCTTAAATTATTATTGTTAGGACAGCTAGGATTACATTGTGGCCCCATGGCCTCCCATATATAGAAAGGAGGTTTTGTAATTTGTATCATCCAAGAGTTGTTCATTCATGTAATGTATTGGAGGTTGCCCCCTCGAAGTGGCTTATTTCCAAGGCATTGATATCTCTTTTCTTCTATTTTTGGAGTTGGTTTCACAACAGGTGCAAAAAGTAAGAATTTTTTGACCATGTTTTTTATTATTCTAAGTTTTATACAATTTTTTTTTATTTTTATGTTTTACCAAGACTAAAATAAAGTTTTGATGTAATGCAGATGTTGGTCGGGTTCAACCAATGGAGGAACCAGAGCA
The DNA here is from genome assembly GCA_034641835.2 of Pinus albicaulis. Classification (NCBI taxonomy): domain Eukaryota; kingdom Viridiplantae; phylum Streptophyta; class Pinopsida; order Pinales; family Pinaceae; genus Pinus; species Pinus albicaulis. The sequence continues at coordinate 354,974,913 of CM076578.1, read as the reverse complement.
TGGAGAAAATGAGCGAGCAGAGAGGGATGTCAGGAGAGCAGTCCTTTAGGATCTAGACATGGTTGAGACTCTAACTAAGCTTCGGCAACACATAGAGGGGTTAACCTTCGAGATTTCGGATTGCCTAATCGAAGAGTTACCCATGCGATTGCAGCGCCACACTATAGGTGTTCCTAACCGCTGCATGTTGTTACTATGTAGGATAGCTAGATTTGTAGCATGTTACCATGAGGACTACTAGTTTAATTTTGACAAGTTGCATACATTTTGAGGTCAGATGACCAATGTGTCTTGTGTTGGGGTTCCCATGTTTTGGCCAGATTAGTAAGACCAAAAGATGAGACAACATCAGAACCACTTTTGGGCCCTAGGATCTAGCCCTCCTGGACCCGGAGAGGGATCTCTCCATTAAAGCAAAGAATGATGTATCTTTGAGAGCTCAAATTGAGATATTAGGCTAGTTATGAAGCACAATGGGGGGTTTTAAATGATTTGGTTGGTTGGTTGCTGGGTTGGTCATGAGATCATAGACTGAGAAAGTAATGGGAGAAAAGGAACAAAACAACAAGAGGTTTCAGCAAAGTGGATAGATCAAGAAAGTGCCATCCATTGGGCTATGGAGTCATGAAAGGAGAATTACTTGCAACCACTAGCCAAGGCTTTCAGAGGGAAATTCATCTATACCAAAGGATCTTTTAGATAGATGATGTGATGGAACATTAAGGACTGAAGGTGAAAGAAGGAAAGCAATCCAATTTCTATCTATAGATCAGGTCAGAGGTCATTTAACTCTAGACCTACTTGGACATACTCAAAGGCAGCTCTCAAAGAGGGAAAAAGGGGGTGCTTATAGATTGGACCAGAGGTCATTTAACTCCAGGTCTGCTTTAGCAAATCCAAGGGAAGACAGAGATAAATTTGACAAAGAAAACATCCAAGCAGCAAACCCCCAAGTTCATACATCAGCCAGCAGGCAATAACATCCACTGCACTGGTTAAACCACATGAATTCACTCTCAGATAACACATAAATCAGAAAACATTAAAGGTAGGGAGAGCAGGAACATAGGGCACCTAACAAGGGTGAATCCTATGCTACTCTTCTATTGCCTACCAGAAGAAGATGAAACAGTATGTTAATGTAATAAACAGAGTTAGGAAAAACATCACCAATAGTAATAGACCAGGATCCTGTGAAATGCGCTTTGATTAATTGATGCAAAACCAGTCATGTACAATAAGCCCAATGACTAATACAATCCCAACTTTCTCCTCCCAGCCTATTACATACAACTAGTCTGTAACTCCCTCCCAAGACTGTTCTAACAGTCAAACTGAATCCCTCTAACAGCAACATCTGAACAACTGAACAACAACCTTTTACAATTTGATCTCGGGAATTCTTATAGGAGAAAAGCATAGCAGGAGTAGATGAAAACTTAAATGCATCATTAGACTCTGAAACGGTAGGAGGGCTGAGGCTCCATTCGGTTTTAGTTCTGAGCATTTATCTTTGGTACTCGTTGCAGTGTTCTGGTGAGTTGCACAAAAAGGCAGAATAATGATGCTAGGGCTTGCCATACCGTGTAACAAATGCTTCTGATGGTGTAGGACTGCTGATAGGGCGGAAACTTCAGGAACATGATGTCTAATAAAGACTGCATGGGCACTTTGTCCTCTGATGAAGAAAAACATTCTGCTGCTATAGAAGACCCTGGTGGTATGGTTTCCCATGCATTAAACTTCTGATTGATCTTCAGGGTTTTCAATCTGGTACCTTGCCTCTGAAAAACTGGATTAATCCTTTAAAGTCTCCCGTTTAATGCTTTAACTCTTTGATTTCCCCGCTGATTGCTTTTTGCCGCTCCCACAAACACTTCTGACTGTGAACTCTGTGTTTTTTAATGGTTCCAAAGAATATTGAAAAAGTTTTAACCCTGTCCTTTGCTTCTAGTCACATCAAACACTTCCCTAGGCCTTTTCTTCATTAAATGTATCTCTGTACATGACCTATTCTGCAATTTATGCTACTGTGACAGAGATAACGAGCCATGGCAGTTTTCCCCACTTGAAACCCTGCAAAATAGCAAACTTGTCAAGAAATCCATGGACGGGAACGATGGAGGCAGTGTGGATGGAGGAAATGGCCGTGTAGATGATGAAATGGAGGAGAAAAATGCAGAGGAGCAATGGAAATCTGCTCTGGTGGAGGTGGCGGTCTGCAGAGTGGAAAACGAACGGAAAAACGTTAAAAAACACGAAATGAATCAATTATACATAATGGAATGGGCGAAGGTACGGAGGGTGCACGTGGAGATAACGTGGCGGGACCGGGGTCAGTGGAAAAGTCAGCGGCGGGTGAACAAATCTAGACCGTCGATCGTGGCGGAGATCAACGACGGGGGACGACGGACGGTGGACCAGGACATGGACTATCGCGCATGCAACTTCATTATCTATTGTGCATCTTTGTCGAGCGATAGCCGTCGGATGGGCTCCTCCAGATCGGACGGTCTTCGGCAATTTCACTGGGCATCCGTGTCCAGAAAATAACGCGCGATGGATGGATTTAACGAGCAGAAAAAGTGGTTTTGGAATCATACAGGAGGACAGGGGGCAGGCGCTGAGTGGAATCGCTAACCGTCGGGGAAAAACCGCCAGCCGCCCAAAGGCGGTACGAAATAAACCAGGCCGTTTTGGAATAATGCGCGGCGGGTTCCGCAGGGAGGATGGGCTCCACACCATCGATCTGACGGGCAAATGAATGGTGGAGATGTGGCGATAGGTGATGAACAGGGAAAACGACGGAGGTTGCGGGGGCGGGGATCGCCGTCCAATCTGCGCAGATCGACGGCTGTAATCGCGCCCGATGAATCACTGGGGAAAATGCCTTTGGGGTTAGCGCTTTGGTCACGGCACATGGTTATATGGAGGGAAAAGGCGCGGGGCTAGTGGAGAAGGGGGCTTAGGCCTATTATATGGTCGGAAGTGGGTTTTTAAGCCATTTTTAATGTATTTTGAGGCCCAAAGGGTAATGATAGGGAAATGGAGGGGGAATTTGGGAAACAAGGGTAAGGGTAAGAATCAAAGGGGATTTTGGAGGGGTTTAGAGGGTTGATAGGGGGAAAAAGAGGGGAACAACAACACTTTGACAGAAAGAGGAAAAGGGGAAAAAGGGACATTTGCAGGGGTACCGGGGGGTGAATGCAGGCCTTGGGGAAAGGAACCAGCAAGGGGAACTTGTATAAGGTAAAACAAAGAGAGACCTCAAGGATGATGTGTCTTCAAGGGAGATGCATTCCTTGAAGGTCTCCGAAATTACATAGCCCCCAGCTTGCTTGTCAAGAATTTCATAGGGGGGCTAACAGTGGCTCCACATGGGGATGGCTTCTTCTTGAGGAGGCAAGATACCAGAAATGATCTTTGGAGTAGGCCAGTTGCCTGCTACTTGGCACATCCCTTTCTTTGATCAGCTGCCACAATATGAATATGTTACATCAACAGAAACATTTTTCCCAACCAGTCTACCTACCCTCACTACAATCCTAACATTTTTTCTTCTATAGGGTGCATTTGAGCTAGCAGACCCTTTACATCATTTTATTTTTACAACAGAAAATAAACCTATTCTATATCTACCCTTATTACTCCATGAGACCAGATTAGACTGATGGTCTCACATGTTTCTCTACCTTACTGCTAGGATTAGGCCCATCTGTGGTTTCTTCTCTGTTAAGATTAGAGCCAGGCGCTACTTCCATGCTGCCCGGCCCAGGCTTTATTACATTTTTCTCTCCTCTCTTTCAAATATTTACAAGTCTAGCTTACAAACATTGTCTTCCAATGTAACCAGTCCATCAAATGATCCCATGGCTGGTCCTTCTTGCTCAACTCCTTGAGCATGCTGGATAGGCAGGGCAGCTCCCATTCTTTTTGTTCGATAAGAGCAGCCTTGAAAAATTTTCCTTCTGTCTGCAACATGCTACTCAAAAAGACCCTTGATCCTTCTTCAAATGTATTCAGGAAATGTGCATAAGGATCATGAAAAGATACATGGCTATGAATATTTGATAGGCTGGCTTCGACCAGGATCTCTTCTTCTTCCACTGGATCAAGGACAAGACTCTCTTGGGAAAGAGAATCTCCTTCATCTTCTTCATTTTCTGAACTGGAGGACTCATCATATATGGAAGTGTTGTCCTCTTGGAGCTCTGATATGTTCTCCTCTGATGTGTTAAGCTCAGTGAAGAGATCAATGCATTCTTGAGCAGGGGCATATTCCTTTGCTTCCTCTTTTTCCAGAGAAGGATCTTTGCTTTCAACCTACTCAAAAATCTCTTCTTTGCTTTCCTCCTCATTTTCTAAAAAGAAAAGCTACTGGTTTCCAATCTCACTGATGATCTATGGTAGAGCAGAATGAAGATTCAAAGAATCTTCATCTGCTATTATACCATCATAGCTCTCCCCATCATTATCATAGATAGGCTGACTGGTTTCATTACTTCTTTGAAATTGTTGGCTCTGGTCTTCTTCCCATGAATCTAAGGATGATGGTCCTGCAAGTTCGGCTTCCCTTTGAAAACACTCATCATCAAACAAATCATAAAAAGGAAAAACATAAGAGTAAGTAATGTCCTCCACCAGACCTATCGGATTCTCAGCAGGCCTTTCTTCATTCTGATCCACAGAGGAGTCTTCGGAATCTGAATTATCAAACTCATAAGATGAGTGAGCAAGAGTATGTGTTCTATAGAAGATTTCTAGGGTGGGCTGCTGGTTTAATATCTGATCAATCTCTTCTTCTGTCAAAGGAGGGGTTTTCCTCTCATCTGGACAAAAGAGCAGCAGTCCTCTTTTTCATGTGTTAGCTGACTGGGAGGCGGGATGTTCTCTTGAGCCTCTTCTTCCACATCAGATTTTTCCTCTTCTATGTGGTTTCTTGTTTCCTCAAGGCAACATTCCCTATTAGCTTTTGCCATTAGGTCCTGATATTCTCTTGTCAGCATAACAAAATCATGAAGTTCTTGATCACCTTCCTCTTCATCTTCTACAGATTCCTGAGCATCATACGTGTCTTTCTCATCGTCTTAGTCTTGAGTTTTTTCTTGCTCTGGGAGATGCACGGGATATTATAAATAATCCTCATTTGCATTCAGATTAGCCATGTACATCTCCAGCATTTTACCAAACGTTTCTGTTAGTTCACATAATTGATCATACAAAGTATCATACTTTGTATCCCTATCCATGTTTGGATTCATGCTTTTGCAAAGAAGGCTATTGCTTCTTCTCAACCAGTTCAGTTTCCTTCACCAGTGGAGTCATTTGGTCTTTGGATTATAGGGAGTGTGGAGTTTCCAGGTGGATGATTTACAACTTACTGTCCACCACAGTGGTTAGGCACTATCACCTTTCAAGGATAACCTCAGAACACAACAAACTCTACCAGAGATTGACTGGGAGGGCATTTACCAGACATGTCACCTCCGAAGAGGGTGAGATCCGGAGGCTACCTGGCCCTGTCTAGGCTCTGTCTAAGAGTACAAGAGAACACAACAAATGACACTGAGGCTTCCCGAGAAGAGGTGTGACTAACTGCCAACCTAACCAGAGATTGTGGGTTTTGAATGCCTAGGGATGTTCAAAATGTAATGCACTCAAATTCCCTAGCGGAGTCGCCATTATGTTGGGGTTCCCATGTTTTGGCCAGATTGGCAAGACCAAAAGATGAGACAACATCAGAACCACTTTTGGGCCCTAGGATCTAGCCCTCCTAGACCCAGAGAGGGATCTCTCCATTAAAGCAAAGAATGATGTATATTTGAGAGCTCAAATTGAGATATTAGGCTAGTTATGAAGCACAATGGGGGGTTTTAAATGATTTGGTTGGTTGGTTGCTGGGTTGGTCATGAGATCATAGACTGAGAAAGTAATGGGAGAAAAGGAACAGAACAGCAAGAGGTTTTAGCAAAGGGGATAGATCAAGAAAGTGCCATCCATTAGGCTATGGAGTCATGAAAGGAGAATTACTTGCAACCACTAGCCAAGGCTTTTAGAGGGAAAGTCATCTATACCAAAGGATCTTTTAGATAGATGATGGGATGGAACATTAAGGACTGAAGGTGAAAGAAGGAAAGCAATCCAATTTCTGTCTATAGATCAGGTCAGAGGTCATTTAACTCTAGACCTGCTTGGACATACTCAAAGGCAGCGCTCAAAGAGGGACAAAGGGGGTGCTTATAGATCGGACCAGAGGTCATTTAACTCCAGGTCTGCTTTAGCAACTCCAAGGGAAGATAGAAATAAATTTGACAAAGAAAACATCGAAGCAGCAAACCCCCAAGTTCATACATCAACCAGCAGGCAATAACATCCGTTGCGCTGGTTAAATCACATGAATTCACTCTCAGATAACACATAAAGCAGAAAACATTAAAGGTAGGGAGAGCAGGAACATAGGGCACCTAACAAGGGTGAATCCTATTCTACGCTTATGTTTCCTACCAGAAGAAGATGAAACAGTATGTTAATGTAATAAACAGAGTTAGGAAAAACATCACCAATAGTAATAGACCAGGATCCTGTGAAATGTGCTTTGATTAATTGATGCAAAACCAGTCATATTCAATAAGCCCAATGACTAATAAAATCCCAACTTTCTTCTCCCAGCCTATTACATACAACTACTCTGTAACTCCCTCCCAAGACTGTTCTAACAGTCAAACTGAATCCCTTTAACAGCAACAGCCCAACAACTGAACAACAACCTTTTACAATTTGATCTCGGGAATTCTTATAGGAGAAAAGCATAGCAGGAGTAGATGAAAACTTAAATGCATCATTAGAATCTGAAACGATAGGAGGGTTGAGGCTCCATTCGGTTTTAATTCTAAGCATTTATCTTTGGTACTCATTCTAGTGTTCTGGTGAGTTGCACAAAAAGGTAGAATAATGATGCTAGGGCTTGCCATACCATGTAAAAAATGCTTCTGATGGTGTAGGACTGTTGATAGGGCGGAAAATTCAGGAACACGATGTATAATAAAGACTGCATGGGCACTTTTTCCTCTGATGAAGAAAAACATTCTGCTGCTATAGAAGACCCTGGTGGTATGGTTTCTCGTGCATTAAACTTCTGATTGATATTCAAGGTTTTCAATCTGGTACCTTGCCTCTAAAAAACTGGATTAATCCTTTAAAGTCTCCCGTTTAATGCTTTAACTCTTTGATTTCCCCGCTGATTTCTTTTTTCTGCTCCCACAAACACTTTTGACTGTGAAATTTGTGTTTTTTAATGGTTCTGAAGAATATTGACAAAGTTTTAACCCTGTCCTTTGCTTCTAGTCATGTCAAACACTTCCGTAGGCCTTTTCTTCATTAAATGTATCTCTGTACATGACCTGTTCTGCAATTTCTGCTACTGTGACAGAGATAACGAGCCATGGCTGTTTTCCCCACTTGAAACCCTGCAAAACAGCAAACTTGTCAAGAAATCCATGGACGGGAACGATGGAGGCAGTGTGGATGGAGGAAATGGCCGTGCAGATGATGAAATGGAGGAGAAAAATGCAGAGGAGCAATGGAAATCTGCTCTGGTGGAGGTGGCGGTCTGCAGAGTGGAAAATGAACGGAAAAACGTTAAAAAACACGAAATGAATCAATTATACGTAATGCAATGGGCGAAGGTACGAAGGGTGCACGTGGAGATGACGTGGCGGGATCGGGGTCAGTGGAAAAGTCAGCGGTGAGTGAACAAATCTAGACCGTCGATCGTGGCAGAGATCAACGGCGGGGGACGACGGACGGCGAACTAGGACATGGACTATCGCGCATGCAACTTCATTATCTATTGTGCATCTTCGTCGAGTGATAGCCGTCGGATGGGCTACTCCAGATCGAACGGTCTTCGGCAATTTTTCTGGGCATCTGTGTCCGGATAATAACGCGCGATGGATGGAGTTAACATGTGGGAAAGTGCTTTTGGAATCGTATAGGAGGACAGGGGGCAGCCGTTGAGTGGAATCGCTGGCCGTCGTGGAAAAACCGCCAGCCGCCCAAAGGCGGTGCGAAATAAACCAGGTCGTTTTGGAATAGTGCACGGCGGGGTCCACTGGGCAGATGGGCTCCGCACCGTCGATCTGATGGGCAAATGAACGGTGGAGATGTAGTGACAGGTGATGAATGGGGAAAACGACAGAGGCTGCGGGGGCAGCGATCGCCGTCCAATCTACGCAGATCGACGGCTGTAATCGTGCCCGATGAATCACTGGGGAAAACGCTTTTGGGGTTAGCGCTTTGGTCACAGCGCGTGGTTATATGGAGGGAAAAGGTGCGGGGCTAGCGGAGAAGGGGGCTTAGGCCTATTATATGGTCAGAAGTGGGTTTTTAAGCCATTTTTAATGTATTTTGAGGCCCAAAGGGTAACGATACGGAAATGGAGGGGGAATTTGGGAAACAAGGGTAAGGGTAAGAATCAAAGGGGATTTTGGAGGGGTTTAGAGGGTTGATAGGGGGAAAAAGAGGGGAACAACAACACTTTGACAGAAAGAGGAAAAGGGGAAAAAGGGACATTTGCAGGGGTACCGGGGGGTGAATGCAAGCCTTGGGGAAAGGAACCAGCAAGGGGAATTTGTATAAGGCAAAACAAAGAGAGACCTCAAGGATAATGTGTCTTCAAGGGAGATGCATTCCTTGAAGGTCTCCAAAATTACATAGCCCCCAGCTTGCTTGTCAAGAATTTCATAGGCGGGCTAACATATTGGGCACAAATTTTTGTAAGAACATATAACTATCTATCTCTTTGATTTCAGTGTTTTCCTATGTTTATTGTGCAATCCTATTCAATTATGTAAATGTTTTCTTTACATGTCTTGCAAATTTCTGTCTAAAACTTAATTAGCTAGAGAATCAATCAATGTGTTCAAATTTATGGAAATGTGTTGATATTGAATAAAATCAAAGTTTCTTTCCAAAAATCGAACTCTTAAGAACAAACTATGGAATGTTGGATTTCTAACAGTATAAACACTAGTAAGTTGTAATACCATAAGTTGTGAGCCTAACCTTATAATGATGCGGTTAATACCAAATGAAATGACATTAGAGAGAAGTTCGATCAACATGCTATACTCAATGATATTGTTTGTCGATCTACCAATACAAATCCCTCAAAAACTCACTAACTCGTCGTTCGAAGCGAAAATGGCCAACACTGCGGAGGATAGATTATGTGTACTAAGACTAGCACCATCAGGATATCCAACAAATGGTTCCAAATATTCAGACATCTGCGATGAAATGTAAAGTGGATTAATAACGTCAAGAAAACTCTAAAAAAAAACTAAGACAGTAAACGCAAATCAACATTATATATATACAATATAATAAAAAAAATCACTATGCTCATGATTAAGCATAATAACGTTTCAGATACAACCCATTTCTCAGCTGCACCAACAAAATCCCATCATAATCTACTAACTCATAGACACCCTTAGCAAGAACTCTTTTGACAATATAGTGGCCATGCCATAATGGCTCAAATTTCCATGTACCTATTACATCAACTTCTTGATCATAAAGAAGGACCAAGTCGCCCTCTAAGAAAATGTGAGGCTAGACATTTTTGTCGTATTGTGCCTTTATACGTCTCTTATGTGCTTCGTTTGGCCAAATGGGCTTCACGGCGCGTTTCATCAAGATGGATGAGGTTAAAAAGACATGCTTCTTCTTCTAAGGTGTCAGGTAACAAGTCGATTTCAATTTTTAACGATGGTATTTCACATTGGATAGGTAAGATAGCTTGCAAACCATACACCAATTGAAAAGGAGTAAATCTAGTTGAATTTCTCACCAAGGTTCGATATGCCCACAAAGCCGAGTATATGATCAAATGCCAGTTTCTTTTACGAACTCCTATCATTCGTTGAAGCATACATTTAAGAATCTTGTTGATAGCATCAACTTGTCCATTTGATTGTGGATAATAAGGAGTAGAATTATCATGTGACAATCCTAACTTGGTAGTCAATTCAGTCATCATGTGGTTTCGAAAATGATTCCCATGATCTGTAACTATAGCCTGTGGGACCCCAAACTGTGCAATAACATGATTAAAGAAAAAAAATGCAGTTGTCTATCCTGTGTTGTTGAATGTAGGCATCACTTCGGCCCATTTGGTAAAGTAGTCTACTGTGACAATAAAATAACCATGCCCCCTAGATGAACAAGGGTTACAAGTCATGAATTCAATACCCCATTTCGAAAATGGTCCCACAATGACAACAAGATGCATTAGCACTGGCGGTTTTCGGATTTTACGAATCTCAGCCAAAACTAAAGACTTCTTTGACTTGGATTTGATTAATTCCAAATCAAATTCCTACAAAATGACAATCCATTTTGAATATTTTAATATTTGAATATTTTCAATCCGAAACGACAATGGTATTTCGGAACAGGATATAGTGGTGAAATCTTTGGATAGCTTGAACATCTGCCAAGGCAATATTTTCTACGTACGAATACTTAACTTCCCTATCATTGATATTAAGACTCAAATAATAGATCGGGCGTTCTATCCCATTTTCTACTTGGACCAATACCATAGCAATGGTCGTGTCATCCGTAGCGATATATAGGAAATAATCATTCTCATAATTAGGAAGATACATTAATGACACTCAGACAAGAGTATCCTTGACAGCATCAAAAGAAGTTTGTGCAACTTAATCCCAATGGAAGGGAACCCCTTTTTTCAAGAGATGAGTAAATCCTTTAGCCATTTCAGCCTAGTTGGGTATGAACCTCCTTAGGAAGTTAGCCTTTCCTTGAAGTGTCTGTATCTGAAGTAAATTTGATGGTGCAGGAAAATCAAGAATGGCATTAACCTTCAATGGGTCGATTCAAATTCCTTCTTTTGAGACGACGAATCCAAGAAAACGACTGGAACCAACAAAAATCACACATTTATGTGGATTGAGGTGTATTTTGTAGTGTCGGCAACGTAAGAAGATGGATCTCAAATGCATCGAGTGATCAGTCGGATTTCGTGAATGCGCAAGTAAATCATCTAGATAGGGTTGAATAATGTGCTTGATGTCATTGAAAGCATAATCCATTGCTCTCTAAAATGTTGCCCCAGCGTTCTTTAAACCAAACGGTAGTTTCCTATAAGCGAAGGTGCCCCAGCGACAGATGAATGCTCTCTTATGTTGATCCTCTAGGCAGATATTAATTTGATTGTAGCCGGAAAATCCATCCATGAACGAAAAGATTTCACACCCAGCACAATCATTAATAATCTAGTCGATAAAGGGAGTAGGATAGTTGTCTTTTGGACAAGCCAGATTGACATCCCGATAATCGATGCACACTCTAATGGTCCCTTGTTTTTTCATGACAAGAACGATGTTGGAAGCCCACTCATTTAGTGGAACAGGGTAAATGAAACTAGCACGCAAAATTTTCTCAACTTCTGCTTTAATGGCAACGACCTTCTTTGGATGAACAGGATGAAGGCATTGACGCACCGGTTTGACATCAAGATACATATTAATAGTGTGTTCAATGATACTAGTATCTATGCCTGGCATTTCCTCGTAAGACCAAGAAAATACATCATGGAATTCACGAAATATAGAGCAATATATTTCAAGTTATGATGGAGAACAAGATACACCGACATGAATATTTTCTACTACGCCAGGTTTGGTCAAAATATTGATAGAAATGGTTTCTTCAATATTTGACAAATTTCACTCGGAATCAATTGCATTAATAGGTAAAGAATTCGAAAATAATTTTTTTATTAATGGGTGATATAGTTCACTAAGATAATTTTCTTCATAATCAGGAAGATGGGAATGATGATGATAATCTTCCATTGGTTCTCCTTCTAACATCATGGTTTCCAAAATATTCTCATCTGTCAAGAAAGTTGAGGAAAAAGGATCAGATGGAGTACCAACATCTAATGAACGATCAACCCAAACAACCGGCAACACTGATTTCAAATTCCCCACCCAAGACAAATAGATTGATTGCTATGCCATCTCAATAGGGTTGGGCAGCAGAAACTCATCCAACGTAACAATTTCAAAATCACCCATACTCTTCCTTATGCCAGATAGAGTGGAAGATATCATGTAGAAGGTATCTATACTTGCAAATTTTGCCGACGTTGCAGGCGACGGTAATGCAAAGGTTCCCATAAGAGTGAAATCCTTTAAGAGTCCTATACCAATGTTCTGAAGTGCTACTTGGGGTGCATGAACGAATGAAACATTTTCAGTTACCTGTGAAGCGGAGGCAAACAAGGATAGTTGATTGATGACTGTGATTGTACCTTTATATGGAAAGGCGATCATTCTAAAATATGTAGAAACAATTGCAGTCATATCATATACCCACGGCCTTCCAAGTAGAATATTATAGTCAAGGGATCTGTCAACGACCTAGACATCAACACTCACTATTTTTCCCCCTAGTTCAACATGCAGGTTATTGATAATACCACACCTTTTATATGTACATCCATCGAAAGCCTTCAACGTCGTTAATTATTGAGATAAGCGTGGCGAGCCAAGTGACTTCCAAAAATTTAGAGACATAATGCATGTAGATTCTCCCTCATCAATAATAGTGCAATGAACAAGGTGACTAAGAACATTTACTTGTATGGAGAATGCCAATTTTCATGGTAGTTGTGGCACATAGCCCATATGATTAAAGATGACAAGATTAGAATCAATCGGATCAATTCCACCAATAGCTGACAATAAAGCCTATTTCTGGGAGGGAAAATTTTGTAATACCTTAAGAGCAGACATAGCTGAAGGGGATTGAGCCAATTCTTCAACTATATTATAATTTTGAGCATCTCTTGCTCAAGGATTATATGTCGATTTATGAATGACTCCCTTAGGTGGCTTAATTGTCAATTCAGGAATAGCAGTAGGCAGTACCAATTCCATAGACGGATTCGTAATCGAGGTAGTAGCTTGATCAGTTTCCAGACTACTATAATCTTTATTACACATTGACACCAAAATATCTGTTGAAGGTTTTGTGACAAATAACATAAGCACTTGGTAACTAGAAGTTGGATCCGTTGCAACCAAATTTGTGTCTGGATTCGGAAACAGATCTGTTAACACAGCTGACACATGAGAAGTCTTAATGATTTTTGAGACTTCAGCGCGATGAGGAAAATCCCGAAAAAAAATGTTCCTCATTAGCTATTATGCATGGATAACAAGGTTTCCTAGGTCCGGACGATTGATCAGATGATCTTTCCTGCGGGTTATAATTTTTCTTTTTCTTAGATTTCCCTTTTTTCTTACTTCCAGGTTTCTTGTCACTTTTTCCTTTGTCAAATGACACGGCATTGATTTTGGAAGAAGGTACAGGATCAGATGTAGTAGTATGATGTGCGCTTGTAGTACCAATCAAACCGTCTCCAGCATGAGAGTCCTTTAATTGTGGAGGAACAATAAAATTAGATCGCGGCGCATTAGGAATTTTTTCATAGAGCATGCCAGATTGGGTATAGATCAAGTCTAAATATTGGGCATGAGAAATGACTTGCTCTTTAGTGATGACACCGCCCTTAGCCACATCCTCAGTTATAGATGGTAACAAGGACTTAATGAACCACTCAGCAAGGAGCTAATCAGGAACAAATGTCTTAACCATTCTACGACGACGACACCACTCATGAATATGATCAGAAATGTGAGTAGCATTAGTCTATTTGAAATTGGTTAAGAGTTCCATTCTAGTTTCATATCGTATGGGTAACTATAAGTGAGTTAAAAATACAGTAGCTAGGGAAGTGAAATTATCAAAAGAAGCTCTAGGTAATTCAATGTACCACTTTGCAGCCGGACCAGTGAGCGTACACTGGAAAAGACGTAGTTGAACAGAGTCATCATTCAAGGATTTTGATGAACACCACAAATAATAAGTCATAACATGATTCGACAAGTCTTCCACAGGGTTTTCATTGAACTTAGGAATATCCAAGGGTAATTTGTGAGGTATCACTGGCCACCAAGGAGCATAGTTGATTGGATCATTGGTTAGCCGATTTAAATCTGGTAACTCTAAAGTTGCAACAAAAGGAAACGGTCGATTAAGGTCAGGTTGAGCATAGTCAAGGTATGATGGAATTGCTTGAGCAACAGGCCTTTGAACACCATCATAAGGAATCTTCTGCTAGTAACCCAGATAGGGGTTGTTTTGATAAGAAAACGCTTAAGGATTCTGTTGACCAAAACCTGGTATGATACTTGTTGAAATGAAGGTTGAGGCATTTGTGCCTTAGGCTGCCAAGGGGTTTGTCCACCAATGTTATAACCTAAATTATGATAACTTGGATTTTATTGAGGATAAGTATAACCTGTTTGTGGCTGTGACATCCCATAAAATGGTAAACCAGCTTGTGAATATATGATTCCAGGTACAGGTTGTTGTTGTAAATTGGCCGAAGGATTTGGATTCTATGGGCCCAATACTTGATGGTATTGAGTTGAAGGAACCACCTGAAATGGTTGTTGTACAACATTTTGATTCTGTAACAAGGGTAGAGATGTATTAACAAGTGGAAGTGATGTGGGTGTAACAGGTTGAACTGGTTGATACGAGTGTACAACCGTTTGTGATTAGATAGGCAGAGTGGGTTTCCATTGAAAAAAATTCATTTCGACATTAGGTTGACCAAAAAATGACGAAGTACTGTCAAAGAGGGTGACCAAAGGTTGCCCCCCTGCATGAGGAGGATAATAAGATGGAAAATATTTCTCCCCAAATGCAGGGAGTCCAGTTGATATGGTACTAGATGGAATAGACCTAGAAGGACCAAATTGATATTGCCCTGATGATGTGTATAAAGAATCAAGTCGTTCAGTACTCATTATGGGTTTACTAGTTAAAATACCAGACGATGACATTGGTGAAGTCCATGGGTTTGAAGATGCACCAGAAAAAATTCCAGATAAATATTTATAACTTGATGGGACCATAGGGCCACCATGAAAATATGATTCTGGTGAAGTTGTAAACATCGACAGGGTAGTGAGGGTAGGTACTGAAGTAATTGGAATAGATGGCCCAACCAAATATGTTGGTTCAGGAATGGTTACTTGACCAAATGTATACCCTTTTGAATCGACGGGAATTTGAATAGGAAGAGGATCAACAAAAGCAGAGGGTGGTGATTGAGGAAAATACTCGTACAGGTAAAGATCCTCCCCAAAATGGGTTGGAGTTAAAGGTGTCTCGTCTTGTGGGATTTCTTCAATCGAAATCAAAGAAGGTGGAAGTATTTCCCCGTCAGGCCCAAAGTATATTTCAGGAGGTTGACTGTGTGATATGGGAGACTCAATGGCTACAGAAAATTGTGGGATGACCAATGGAGGAACAAATTCTAGTTGTTCATCTTCAGGATTCAGATTTTCTGGCAAAGAAGAGACAGGATCTGGATCAACTTCTGAATGAACAAAGTCGGGTTCAAGAGGTATGGTCTCACTGATTGGATGGATCGTGACCACAAGTAGCTGTGAGGACTTCGTCTCGACAACAGTAGATGAACCAGGATGTGTAGAAACAACTTGTGCCAACTCTGGTATATGGGAAGATGGTGCTTCACCAGAGGTACTGATATTATCGGTTTCGGTAGAGTGATGTCGCCTTCGCCGACCAGGAGTAACTTCTGGTGGTAAAGGTGGTTTCAATGCTAATCTATGTGAACGACAAGGAAAATGATTTCATTCTTCCACGATGAGTGATATATTTTAACCAAAATTAAATAAACAAAATAAAAGGGTAATATGAGGCAAAAGGTTTACCAAGAAACCGTGGACTGTAGAATACCTCCTGGTGAAACAAGAATTATAGATAGCAATCTCCCCGAATTTTGTGTTATGTGTATCACAATTTACAAGGCGGCCGACTCGGTTCACTATGGATGGATAGAAACCTAAATTTATCCTCCCAAATATACACGAAGGTACGTGGAGGCCCAAGTATATATTAGCGATATCTAATGTGAAACTGCACAGTGAGAGCACCCCTTTATACTTTTCATACTGAACAATGCCCGATATACCCGAAAGTACATGGACGAGCTACGATATACTTACATATGTGGAGTGAGGTATCACACTCGGAATGTATCGCAGACAATTAACGACAACTGCTACGTTTTACGACGTTGGAACACATCTCTAGCCTAGACCTTCTAAATGTTATCATTATGGTTCCAATGCTTTGTTAGGTAAATCGATATAAATTTTAATTTTATCTTGTTTATCAACTTGCCTTTCAAGGTTCACCGCGATGATGTTTTGGAAATTCCTAAAATGCAAACTAAAATGATAAGAAATCTCACTTTTAGTTTTTCAATGAAAATCCTAGCTACTAGAGGGAAAGAGCAATCAATTTGAGAGCAAACAATCAAAGAGTAAAAACTAAAATGCAGCTTTCCTAATTGTTCCTATGAAAAACACACAATCCACTACATGAAAATGCAATTTTTTCTTTTCAATCCCTTTAATGTGAATGTAGAAAAGGAAACTAAGTGCATCAAATTAGTAAAATCAAATGCCTTTTACTTTGAGAAATGAGGAATTTGAACAACAATTTCTCTTTTTAGAAAAAATGAAGATTTTAACTACAATTTCTCCTATAGGAAACGAAGAATTTAACGACAATTTCCTTTTCAAAAGAAAATGAATCTAATGCAACAATGAAAATACTTTGAAATTAATTCATCAATGATAAAGAAAAACAATTTAAATAAACATTGAACAAACTTTTCTTTCAAAGGAGGAAGAGGTAGGTAAAGTCACTCGTCAATATGAAGCATCAGGCACTTTGAAAACACTACAAACAACAAACTAAAAGCAAATGAAATGAAAAATTCAATGGAATTTGGTTGACTCTAGGGGCCAACGCAGTCTCTAAATGGAGACAGTGTGTTGCAACGCACCCCTGAGTGGGAGACAATGCTATGAAAAGCATTGTGTCCTGTTCAATAGTGCGTTGGGTGCAGCAGAGAACAAAAATTTAGGCTTTTAACACACTTATAATGCAAATTTGAATTCAATTATCCTAATCTTTCAGAATAAATTCTACTGGGTTGATAACAGAGGCAAAATACACCAAGGATGAAGGGTAAATTCGCTAGTGGAGTCGCCAATTTGTTATGCAGAATTATGAATTACAGATAAAACATTCTTCCCTAAATTTGGTTTAATGCATTTAGAAAAATAGGTTAAATACTTTGCAGATACCTTTCCTAATAGTAAATAGACACACAAAACAGATCAAGAAACTTACTTGGAGTTCAAGTGCTTCCAATTCTCCTTTTGTCGCTCTTGCTGTAGCTTCAAATCCAAGCTAGATCGCCAAAATATTTCCTGTAAGAATGAACACTGTTAGTATGATTCTTTCATCATAAAGGATCACTTTAGCTACACATAACAAATAGCCCTAACATCGATTATGGCTGCAAAATACCTTTAATATTGTTGCACAAATTCAGATCTAAGCACAAAAGATATTAAGCAGATAAAAAATAACATAGCTCCATAGATCTAATGAACAAGACAAGAAGAATGTATATAAAAGAATTTTGTATTATATTAAAGAATGGGGCACCTAAGAGGAAAACAAGAAAGGTGTTTTCCGGTTCTCCTCAGTGGAATGGGTTCTTGGAAGTCCTCAGTGTTTCAAATCTAGCATTTCTCTCTCTTATGGATGTGGAAAGGCGAACATAGAACTCAATGGGAGTTCACAAAGTAAAATGGAAAATGGTGACCAAGAGAAGATCCAGAGTGATCTAATGCAATGAAGGTCACTAATGAATGGGTAAAACCCCCCTATTTATAACAAAATATTGGGGCCGTCTAGAACTCGGTGCATGAATAAAATATTATTAATCGAATTCTAGAAGCACCCTTTAGGAATATTTTATTATATTTGTTAGAGGGAAAAGGGTTCTTGACTTGGGTCAATTCCTTTATTTATAAGTAATAAATAAATAAATGGTTTATTTATCATTTTAGGGAAGTGATGGGAATATAATTAAATAAATAATGGTTTATTTAATTATTTATGGATGATTTAGTCAAATTTAACTAAGAATATTACTTAAATAATGATTTAAATAACTTATTCTTAGGGAATAATTAAATAAATAAGGATTTATTTAATTAAGTTCCTTATTTTGGGTTAAATATGACCAGGAAATATAAACAAATGAGTTATTTTATATGGTGAAAGCAATTTTACATAGGGTAAAATTGGTCTTACATGGTGTACTTGGGTTCATCTAATAATAATAGGTTAGATGACCAAAAAATGGTGTAACAGATTGCCCCCCAACGTACGAGTGTTAGGAGCAAATCGTATGACCAAAGTACGTTGTAATAACTCAATCACTAGATATGGAGAGGGAAGTGAGAGAGAGAAAAGTAAGGTTGTCTGATGTGCTAAAGGACTAGACCCTGAGGAGATGAGACTTACAGGTGCAACAAGTCTCTAGTTTATGAAGTGGTACCTATGCTAAAGGTGGTGGGGGAGGCATACCTATGCCTGCCGAGACAAAGTACAAAGAATAAGGCACCCAGAAAACCACGGAACACAATGAGTACAAAGAGTAAGGCGCCCAGAAAACCACGAAACGCAATAATGAAGCATGTGCTGGCCGAAACATGAGCCAGATAAATCAGAGGATGAATCCCACATACATGTGATGTCTAGAATAATCGTCAGGACATATACAGTAATATGGTAGTACATGAGATACAAATATACCCAAATGCCCCCTACACACGGGGAAGGGCTTTCAAAATCCGACAGAGACATGTGAATCGAAAATGGCGCTGCAAGTGGTTGAAGCTGATATCATAAAATGAGAGGAGCTGCATCAAGGGCGAGAATGAAGTCATCCAGGCATGTGTGGGGCTACCTGCAGGGCCACCCCCTCATGAGGGTTGAGACATCTCACACATGCCCGAGAATCACCAATAGCTACTGCGGCATCACTAGGCCACCGAGTATATGTATCGCAAACATGCTGAAAAGGGGCTAGATCCAAGGCACCCAGACGAAGACTAATGATGATGTTGAAATGATGAAAGGTCCAAAGGAGACCCGAAAAACATGAGTATGAAATGGCATCTCATGATGGAAATCGGCAGAGATAAGAACAAATATGGAGGCTAAGTGGTGCCCCTAGGAAAAATCTTGTAAATGAGGAAATCCGATTTGAAAAAGGAGGAAAGGAAGACTTCGTGGACAACATGTGTCCTGGTGAAGTAGTGATTGATGAAAACAAACATATGTTGGCTATCTACAAGAAAGTAAAACATGCATTTCGAGTGGGAAATGCTAAGGGTAATACCTCTTGAGATAGAGTGCATTGCGAGGATTAGGAAGGGGGTGGCCTTCAAAGTCATCTAAAAGATATGCCCCCTTCCCAAGATTTTTACTGATGATGTAAGGACCTAGCCATAATGAGTCAAACTTCCCATGACCGAGGGTATCGTGGGCCTGGTCATAGACTAGAACAAGGTCACCTTCATGAAAGGTGCAAGGATGCACTTTTCATTCATACTAAGCTTTGGTGCGCTTTTTGGCCGCTTCAAGAGTTTGTAATGCAACACGACGATCTTCAAAAGCGCGCTCAAGCATGATAAGTCGTTGTTCTAGAGGTTGGGTATCAAGGAGAAGTTCGACGGCCAAATGAAGGGAAGGGATTTCACATTCGATTGGTAAGACTGCCTCCTTGCCAAAGACAAGGTGGAAAGGAGTGAAACTGGTGGCAGTTTTAACAGAAGTACGATAAGCCCACAAAGCAGGGAAGAGCATGAGATGCCAATTGGTTTTTTGTTTGTTCACCGTTCGTTGAAGCATGGTTTTAAGAATTTTGTTGACCACTTCAACTTGGCCATTACCTTGGGGGTAATAGGAATATGAATATTGGTGTGCAAAACCCAATAAGGAGGAGAGCTCATGCCAAATCTGATCTTCGAAATGTCAGCCATGGTCCGAGACTAACTATTTTGGAACTCCGAATCGAGCAATGACATGGTTAAAGAAAAAGAGGGTTGCGGTGGCTGCCGTATTGTTGAACGTACGCATAGCTTCGGCCCATTTAATGAAGTATTCAACCCCCACGACGATATATTTGTGGTTACCATTAGATGGAGGTCGACATTCCATAAAGTTGATGGACCATTTACAAAAGGGACTAGCTATGACAACAGGATGGAGAGGAGAGGGAGGAGCTCATGCCTTGGGGGTGAAATGTTGGCAATTGGAATAGTGTTTGACTGCTTCAATGCAATCACTGAAGAGAGAAGGCCAAAAATACCTAGCACGCATGATTTTTTGGGCGGTGGCGAGGCCGAAGAGGTGGCCACCACAAGTGCCACTATGACAGGCATTTAGGACTTGCTCGGCTTCAGCGTGGGTGAGGCAATGACGAAGGACAGTATCTATGCCGCGACGATAAAGGTCATCACCGATTAGAAGGTAGCGAGAGGCTTGGTGTCAGATATGTCATCAAGCATCACGATCAAGGTGAAGGGTGAATGTTTGGGTTCGCAAGTAAGTAAGGATGTCACCATACCAAGGATCGTCAGTGGTGATGGCAAACAAATGTTCATCGGGAAGAGCGTCATTAATTGGAGTATCTTGCGTCCGGGTAGGTAAATCAGAAATGAGTTCAGCTAGGACTAAACCTTTCTTAATTTTTGGGGTGACAAATTCAAGGTCGAATTCTTGGAGAATAATGACCCAACGGGCGTACTTCCTATTGAGTATGCGGCGACTCAATAGGAAATCTGTGGGGTTGGAATCAGTCACAACCTTGGTGGAACGCATGAGGATGTAATGATGAAATTTTTGGACCGAGAACACAACAGCTAGTCCTTATTTTTCTTCATGCGAGTAGGACACAGGTGGATCGGCAAGGTTCTTACTGACATAATAGATCACATGTTTGACACCGTTATCATCCTCCTGGATAAGGACACCAGCAACCGAATATGTGGAAGCGGAGATGTATAGGATGAAATCTCGTTCAAAGTTAGGGGGACGGATCAAGGGAGCGGATGTGAGAGCATGCTTGAGGGAATCAAAAGAATCTTGAGTGTATGTATCCCAGACAAAAGGGGTGTGAGATCGAAGAAGTCTAAGGAAGCCGTGTGCGGTAGTGGCATAGTCAGGAACGAATCGGCGAAGAAAATTAGCTTTGCCTTGGAGACTTTGTAGCTGGCGTAAGGTACGAGGCAGAGGAAGTTCAAGAACGGCTTGAACCTTCAAAGGGTTGAGAGTTATCCCATCTTTAGACACGATGAAGCCGAGGAGACGACCAGCGGGAACACAGAAGACACATTTCAAAGGGTTAAGGCGAATGTTATACGTGCGGCATCGGAGAAAAATGGTACGCAGGTCATGAAGGTGTTGCACCTGATGTTTAGAACGTGCGGTAAGGTCGTCTAAATAGGCAAGGATAATATGGGCTAATTCATGGAAGCAATAAGACATGGCTCATTGAAAGGTGGCGTCGGCGTTCTTAAGGCCAAATGGCATGACTCGGTATGCGAAAGTGCCCCACGGACTAATGAACGCGGTTTTAAGTTGATCAGCACAACGGATAACAATTTGGTTGTATCCGGAGAAGCCATCCATAAAGGAGAGAATCTCGTGCCCCACACACTCATCGATGATTTGGTCAATAAATGGTGTGGTGAAGTTATCTTTGGGACAGGATTTTTTCAGATCGCGAAAGTCGGTGCAAACATGAATGGTGCCTTGTTTTTTGAGGACAGGAACTAGTTTAGACACCCAAGTGGTATATTCAATGGGGTAAATGAAACCAGCCTGCCGGAGCTTGTCGATTTCAAATTTGATGGCTTCACGTCTAGAAGGATGGATGGGTCTCAACTTTTGACAAACTGGAATGGCATCAAGCTATGTGTTGATGTGATGTTCGACAATGGCCGGATCGAGTCCGGGCATTTCTGAGTATGACCAGTCGAAAACATCACAGAATTCTTTAAAGAGTTTCGTGTAGGCTTCAATTTTTTCCGGAGTGCATTGGGTGCCCATGGTGATATGTTCTTCAATACCTGGCTTGATAGAAATGTTGAATTTGATGGTGGGAGAGATATTAGCCATATTGCCTTCTTCGAAAGCATCAGGTGCAGGGATGGGGTTTTTGAACCAATCGACTTTATCAGGGATGAAGTCTTTGGATTTGAGGGCATATTGGTCATGGGATTGATGTGGGAAGAAATATGCATGATGGTGCATATCGTCCCATGGAAAATCAGGGTTGGTCATGGCTTCCATGATGTCTTCATCGGACTGGAATATGGGAAGAGAGGATGGAAGAGGTTGACCTGAGGAGGTAGAGGAATGATCAGGCGAAGCATTGGGGGAAGGTACTAAGGGGTCGGTATCCGAGAATCACGATGATGAGGAAAGGTAGGAAATGGTAGCTGAAGTCTTGGTCATTTCGGTATCAAGAGGAGGAATGGTAATCGTGGTAGACAAGTGGTCCTGTGTGAGGGAAGAAGGATTACGGGTGAGGGCGACTTCGAATTGGCGGTATGTGGCTAAAGAGGCACGATACTTGTTGAGGTGAGGTCAAAGGTGGGTATAGTGGCCATGGAAATTGCACAAAGAACAAGGGTGATTGGTGCGCAAATTCTTAAGTTTAGGGGTAGAATCCGATATGGTGACATGGACTTCTAGGATGTCTGATGCTGGAAACGTTTCATTAACCATTGTCTCGAGAGGTGGTAATTCAGGGCAGGTATGAGTGGCGTGACCAACAACATCACACAGAGCACATTGGATGGGATGCTTGGGGGGCCGAGGAGGGGCGAGGTTGGGTGGGGTAGGTTTGTCCCTTGATGCCCCCCTGCAAGTTTTGCCATTTTTACTCGACGCGGTTGTAACAGGAGGCGCTGCTTGTTGAGGTGACTGAGGTACCAGTGCAGCAAGAGAAGTCATAGGGATTGGTTGAACCGGGGTCAAAGTAATATATGGTTTAGGTTGACAGAGCGGAGTGGCGGCTGGAGGTTCAAGGTACCAGACGGGTATACCCAAGGTCAAGTTGGGGAGGGATAGGGTGGCCAAGGTAGGGACCGAATAAGCTCCAGGAGGGGAAGCGAGGAAAGGGATCTGACCAGCATGGAAATGGCCAGGAGGAATGGTGCCAAGGGGGTGGATTTCAGGTGGAATCGACCTATGAGGAGTGGCGGTAGAAGAAGATTCAGAAGGAAGAAGGGTGGCTAACGGGGGCGGAGGGCTAGGAGTTGGTTGAGGTTGAGGTTGCTGACTAGCCAAAGTGGGCTCTGTAAGGTTAGCCCAAGATGATTGCATCATGCAAACGCTCGCCAAGTGAGGATCAGAGATGGGAGGGGAGTCGAAAAAGGTGCCAAGCAAGGAGGAGTCTTTGTAGACGCCAAGGGAAACACTGGTCAAAGAATCAACAGTTTTCTTGTTGGTGACAGTAGAGATGGTGGACTCAGGGGAGGTCTAAGATTTTGGTTCATGGTAAGTCAACTGGTCAATGGTGACAATCTTGCCATTATGAGGGAAAAAAATCTTGCGGTAGACTGCGGATGGGACGGCTGACATGGCATAGGTGTAACTACGCCCCAAAAGGATGTTGTAGTCAAGAGGGGTGTCAATAACTTCAACGTCGACACAAACCATCTTGCCAGCAAGGGTGATAGGATAGTTACGGAATAGGCCAATGGGCTCGGAGGCATGGCCATCCCATGCACGAAGGGTGATGGTGGAAGGGGCCAGGTCAGGGGATCCAAGTTGTTTCCAAACCGAAGCGGACATGATGCAGGTAGATGCCCCCTCATCAATAATACACCGAGAAACATTGGCGTTTCGGATTTTGACTGGGATTTGGAAAGCAATGGAAGGAGGAAGAGGGGGATGGTCTAATTGACGGGCGTCGAAAACAATCAATTGGTCATCAGCAGGATCTACAGTTCCCACGGCAGAGATTAGAGCCCTCTTTTGAGAAGGACACGACTGGAGGAGTTCCAGTGTTGAAATGGCAGCAGGAGATTGCGCCAGATCATCTACTATGCTGTATGAGTGGGGAGCCCGACCAGAGGCAGAATTTTGGCGTAATGGTCCCTTAGGAGGCTTGGGGTGAACCTCGGCTTTGGGCAGAGGGGGTTGCAAGGGACCATTGGGTGTTGATAGAGGCTCTGTAGGACCTGGCGATGGAGACTCAGAGACAGTCGAAACAGGAGGTGTGGAATACTGACAGGACCGAGTTCGTAGGTTGAGGTCTACAGTGAGAGGTGGGTCAGAAGCCATCATGAGAATCTGGTAATCAAAGGAACCAGAAGGGGAAGGTTGAGTGGTTACCGGGGCATGAGAGGGTTGAGTGGCCACGAATCCTTGTTGCAGGAAAGGATAGGTAAACACAACATATTAAGAAGTAACGGGGGTGGGAGGGGTAGTAGGGGAGGAGTGCTATCCCCGTACAGTGGCTTGAGAATCCCAAAGTTGCCGCATTAGTGGTAATAAGGGACAATCGTGAGTGTAGTGACCATAAACACCACAACACGAACAAGGCTTATTGGTGCGAAGTGTCCTGTCCGGCTTGGGCTGAGAGCCCTGTGGCTGGTTGGCAGTGGTAGAGTCGATATTGGAAGGATTGGGTCCACAATTACCAGAAGCGGATTGATTGCCTCTTCTCCTTCTTTGAGAAGGAGGAAAATTAGGTGCCCCCTGCTGTGCAAATACTTGCACTGGAGGGGGTAGTAAGTGCGGTTGTGGGGGTGGGGAAGGCAAGGGAGTGGGAGGTCCAAATGCTGGAGGAGCTGGGACACCAGGTTGCGTATATGGATAAGGAGTAGGGTGGGCAGCAGGAAGGTAAGCAGGGGAGTGGGCAAAAGGAGGAGGCATGCCGTAGCCTGAATATATGCTTCTGGGAGGGGAAAAAATGCTGGAGGGGCTGGCCCCTAGAGGAAAACCATTGCCCGAAGGAGGTTGGGCAGAGGTATGTGACAGCGCTCCAACGATACCATCGGCAGAATGAGATGCCCCCGAGGCATTAGGGCCACCAGGTTTGGGAAGGTCAGGAAGGACGGTATAAACATAACCAGATTGGGCGTAGATAAGATCATACTTCAAGGCAATTTGCAGGGCGGCTTCTTCGGTTTGGGGAAAATGGGATGCGACATCTTTGCCAATGGGAGGTAAAAGAGAGCGAAGGAACCAGTCCATGTAAACATGATCTTCAAAGGGGGGAGCTCGACATAATCTTCTTCTGTGCCGCCATTCCTGGACATGAGCGGAAAGGCGGGTGGAGGAGGATTGACGGAAGGAGGTTAAAAGCTCAGTACCAGTGTCGTATCGGAGAGGGAGCTAGAAATAAGATAAAAAGGCTTGGGCAATGGTCGCAAAAGTGGTATGGGAGGAGGTGGCCTGTTCAACATACCATTTAGAAGCTTCTCCTGTAAGTGTGTGTTGGAACAATCGAAGACGAATAGAGTCGTCAGTAATGGAATTGGAGGAACACCACATATGGAAGGATCGGATATGGTTGGAGGAATCCTCACTAGCAAGGCCTTCAAACTTGGGAATGTCAGAGGGGAGCTTGGTTGGCATAGCAGGCCAACTAACATCGTGGCAGATAGGATCATTAATCAGCTGATTGAAGTCGGGGAGACTAAGGCCGGCCATATAAGGGAGTAATGGGGCAGTCGAGGTAGGTCCCAAGGTGGTTTCACTGGAAACAGACCCAGCAGTAGTACTGGAGTTACTGCTAGTGGTAAGCCCTGAAGTAGACATGGTGAAAGTGACAGGGGGAGAACCAGGAGAGGGAGAACCTGAACAATCAGAGGAAGAGTCGGAGTGCGGACTCGGGGAAAGACTTACTTGATGACGACGGGAAGGAGGAAGTCGACCAAGAGGAAACTGAGGATGAAGGCCAAGAAGTCTCCGGGAGAGGCGCCTTGGGGGCGCAATGATGACGGGAAGAAGAAAACAGACAAGGGCAGGGAGGGACAAAATCAAGTGAGGTCAAGGGCAGAAAGGTGCAGTGACAATTGATTTTAAAGTCTTTGCCAGGCGGTGTTAACCAGGCGCTTCTTCACTTAGGGTCAGTGTGTGGCGTGCATTAATTTTAATTGTTTAAACCCAGACGTTTTGAGAGTAAAAGAAAGAGTGTGCTGCGTAACGGAAAAGAAATTTGCAGTAAATAAGATTAAAAGAACAGAAAATTAACAACTAAAAATGCAGCAATGTAACCCAAAAAGGCCGGTCTCTCAAAACTAGTCTATAAGAGGGAAAAAACTAGGCAAAGCATGCTAAAAAGAGACCAATAGATCGAAGGTCCGGAGGGACTGGGATCTAAAGGGTAAATCTGCTGAAAAGTGGTGCAGAGAGCAGCAAATAAGCAGAGGCAAGGTTGCTGCTAAAAAGGAGGAGATCAGCTAACAATATAAGAGACGAGGCAGTGGCCTTATAAATGAACCCAAACAAAACGATATGAGGTGGTTTTGAGAGGGAGAAGAGCTGATCTAAAGGGATATGAAAAGGAGGTATCGGATCGGAGAAAAAGAGGGCTGAAACTCTGGAAATTCAGACTTCTGAAATAGTAAAGACTCGTCCACAAAAAGTGGAGGGTACTAGAGCCCTAAGGGGCAAGATTCCCGCTTATTTGAGTGAAGCAGATTAGAAACAGGTCCAAACGGGCAGAGACAGAGGCTGGAAAACCCTGACAAAAGCTTCAGACAAACCCAGAAAAAGTGCTGAAAAATTTGCAGAAAAATTGCAAGTCGCAGGTTCTGACCTGTTTTCAGTCCAGGTCGCAGGTTTGGGGCAAAAAAGTGCGTCCTAAGGCTCAGGTCGCACTTTTTGGGCCGATAAGTGCGACCTATGGATCCGGCTCTCTCGGTGGCAGAGTTTAGAAAAAATTGTCCTCTCAGCTGCGGCTGATGTCGGTCACCTGCGCAACAAGGCCAGAAACACACGGAAGTTAAAAATTTGACTGTTTGAGGGTTTTAGGGGTGAAAATCACCATGAAAATGGGAAAAAAAAGAAATGGAAGAGAAACCCTAGGGTCTGAAACAGCTGGATATGCAGGAATAGATAAAACGACAACGGTCGCAAAAGAAAACCCGTGTGGAGTCGCCAATTGTTAGTATGATTCTTTCGTCGTAAAATATCACTTTAGCTACGCATAACAAATAGCCCTAACATCTATTATGGCTGCAAAATACCTTTAATATTGCTGCACAAATTCAAATCTAAGCACAAAAGATATTAAGAAGATAAAAAATAACATAGCTCCATAGATCCAATGAACAAGACAAGAAGAATGTATATAAAAGAATTTTGTATTATATTAAAGAATGGGGCACCTGAGAGGAAAACAAGAAAGGTGTTTTCCAGTTCTCCTCAGTGGGATGGGTTCTTGGAAGTCCTCAGTGTTTCAGATCTGGAATTTCTCTCTCTTATGGGTGTAGAACAACAAACATAGAACACAATGGGAGTTCATAGAACAAAATGGAAAATGGTGACCAAGAATAGATCCAGAGTGATCTAATGCAATGAAGGTGACTAATGAATGGGGAAAACCCCCCTATTTATAACAAAATATTGGGGCAGTCTAGAACTCGGTGCATGAATAAAATATTATTAATCGAATTCTAGAAGCACCCTATAGGAATATTTTATTATATTTGTTGGAGGGAAAAGGGTTGTTGACTTGGGTCAATTCCTTTATTTATAAATAATAAATAAATAAATGGTTTATTTATCATTTTAGGGAAGTGATGGGAATATAATTAAATAAATAATGGTTTATTTAATTATTTATGGATGATTTAGTAAAATTTAACTAAGAATATCATTTAAAAAATGATTTAAATAACTTATTCTTAGGGAATAATTAAATAAATAAGGATTTATTTAATTAAGTTCCTTATTTTGGGTTAAATATGACCAAGAAATATAAACAAATGAGTTATTTTATATGGTGAAAGCAATTTTACTTAGGGTAAAATTGGTCTTACATGGTGTACTTGGGTTCATCTAATAATAATAGGTTAGATGACCAAAAAATGGTGTAACAAACACTAAACAACAAAGAGATAGCAATATACAAATCCTTTTTCAAGTTATTCAATTAAATCAATGAAACATGAACGATATACATCAAATAAGAATTCATAATATGAAAGACAGAAGCTTATATATATACATATGTGGGAAAGTAAACATAAATATTTATTAATGGATAGAAGGGGAGGTTACAACCAGCGATTGATTTGATGTCACCATCTCCAGCATCATCCCAGCCTCATCACAATGAACATCTCTCCAGCAGCATATCACTCAAATCAATTCCTCAATTGAAATTCCACCGGCATTTCTCTACTCAAATTCTCCCCTCTTAAGCATTAGGATCTGTGCTCAATTTATAGATGAGCTGAAGGTATTTTTAAAATCAATGAATTTCTAATAATAGGAAATACATGTTCCCAAGCTCAGAGGTATCAAATAGACACATGGATTCGAAGTTTGACACATATGCACTCTTCCTAGAAGGCACTGGCCAAGTGGAGATTCCGGAACGATGAGAATTTTGCTACCAATTGACCAACGCACCCTTGAGTGTCGGGAAGTGCTTTGCAGAGCACCTTTGAATGTAGGTACCTACATATGAAATGCACTTATCCCCTTGAGAGACTGCATTGGTGAGCTCATAAGTGTTATAATATATACTTCAAAACTTGGAAACCTTGCAATGGAAGTCAGGGATGCTTTGTTTTTGTTCTTTGTCTTAGGGCATATAGCAACTGAAATGATAGGGGATGATAGACCCTATTCATTAGTTCTGGGGATGATGTCCAATTAACCAGGTCATTGGGAATGGTGCCCAAATTGACCTATAACACTGAGGAGAAGTGATGTAAAGCTATGCCTTGTAATGTTTGAATGTTGGATAAAGATGGTATTTGCTATTGATTATTGAACAAAGGTTTTTAGCCTTCCTTGGGGGTGTGTACCAAGGGAGTTAAGGTCCCCCTCTCTCTAGTATACACTACCCAATAGTTTATTTTATTAGGTATATTTTACTTCTACATTTTCTAGTTTAAGTTGTGCATGAACTAGTCATTCTCATTCCCTTTATCAATTCACTACCTTCTTTTTTCATTCAATTATGATATTTTATTCATTGCAAGTGTGTTTTTGAATGAGTGTGGTGTGCTACCAAAAATATTAAAATTTATTAACTCGAAGATTCTAATAAAGTGAAAGCTATATGACTTGGACCAATAATCATAAGATCTCCTAGCTTTGATTTATGGTTGCATATTTCTTTGATTTAAATTCTTAGTATAGCTACATGAGTTGTTTGAATTGTTGAGTGAACTAAATGACATTAACCTCAATGTTCAATATTGACTCTTGGAAATGACCTATTAAGCTAATCCACTTTTGAATTTGATAGTATTCTAGGTTCCTTATTCTTGCACATACAGTGCCTATATCTGACAAGCTTACAAACCCCCAAGTTGATAATTTAATGTCCTCAATTTAAGCAATTAAAGTGCCTAACAATATTATACAATGCATGAGAAACAAAATTCCACAAGTTATATAAGAATGATTTCAATTATAATATTTTATGTCTTGCCTTGTGTACTTTTTGATATCATATATAAATTTTGTTATGTTATTCTCAAAGTTACTTGGGAGAGCTAGAGGTAGAAAAAACTATAACTAGGAAGGAAACATTATCATTTAATTTTAATTAGAAATAAATATATATAACTAACAAATTATATGTATGAGCATAAAATGATAAATATTATAAAATGTCAAATATTAATAATATAATGCCAACAATGAGAGTTTTCCACATCAAATTCGCCTTTCTTTGTTAGTATTTCATTTATGTTTGAAGTAAATCTAGTGGAAAAATTAATTTTCTATATAACCTCTTTTAAAACATCACTCTCTTGCCATGTTTATAACCATGGAAGAGTGGTTGATTGTCCATCACTATAAGAATGAGTTAAATGTTTCATAACATTGGCTTCCTAAATGTCATTAATAACTTTAACAATTCTAGTTTTCTTACTCCTTCTATCTAAATTTTTCCATAAGCATTCTATCGAATTATTCCCAATATACAATGTGTCAAAAAAATGAGGTACTTGTACATGCTCATAGTAGGGAAACCCATTGAATTAGATAAAATATATTTTCATACCACATGGAAGCACACTTTGTTGAAATTAGAAAATAAAAATATTTTATTTTTACTATAGTAAATACAAATAAATAAAAATCTATAACAAGTTACAAAAATAGATGTAACTGAAAATTATTGCTTATCACAATTCATCTCATGGACTTTTTCCATAGTCAAGGCATAATTATTTTTGATTTTTTTCTAGCCTTTTCCTACCCATTAAATATTTTTTTTCCAATTAGTTTGTTACTATGATCCCTCGGAAGGAAATTGTAGTAGTTGTTATATAGCTTCTATGCCAAAAAAATTGAACATCTATGTTATAGGACCAAATATTAGACATGCATTTTTACCATTTGTTTAGAGATTTGCAAGATATATAATATTTTTAATAGAATCCCACATATTAGGGAAAAAATGTAAATTAATGAGAATATATAGAGTTAAATTGCACTTGACATACCACAATAATGTGTTTACTCATAGTAATCATGAATTGTCCTTGTGAATATTGCATGGAATTTAAATTATTCTTTGGCCTATTAATTTGGAAATGTTATAAATAATGATGTTAACCCATAACTTTAAAAAAAAATCATTTGAGAGCACACGTCCCAACAACCACTAAAAGCACTATAACATTAACGGTCATACGAAGGAGAGGTTTTGGAAATTACATTCAGAGCTTAACCCGAAGAAAAAAAGAAGGATAATAAGAAGAATAATCTTATGGTCATTGATTCAAGCAACCAAGTTCAAAGAAACTTAGACATAGATGAGAATATCATAGGTACATCAATATATGAGGAGGTGTATCTGAGTAACCTTCAAAAATAGGAAAATAACGAAAAGACCAAGCTCTTCCATACAAGGATACAGGTTAAAAAGACCAAAATTGATATTTTATTTGACAATGAATTTCATTGTATTAGAGCTAGTCAACAAATTGTGATTGGAAGTTTGTGATCATCCAATCCCATATCTATTGGGATGGGTAAATAAGGATATAGAGATCAAGGTTACAAAAAATGAAAAACTATATTTTCTATTAGTTTTTATTTTATTGATGAAGTAGAACTAGATGTAGTTCCCCTTGATGTATGTAGAGTGGAATTTGGAAGTCCCTACATGAAATATTCATGCAGAGAGCATACCAGTACCCGCTCATCAAAGATGAAAAATCATTAACCATCAATGGACATAAAGGCAATTAAAAAATTGTGTTGGTAAGTGTTAGTCATTGTAGGATCGGATGTGTTCTAGCCATGAAATTTGGTGGAGACGCTAGAATACATGAGATCTCCAAAACCCATAATTGGTTTCTAGAAATTCCACCTATAGATGGCTTAATTATATTCTTAGTTGTCTTTTAAATATTTCCTAAGTCTAAACTTAGGAAATATGGCTACTTAATCAGGATTAATTAATTCAAGGTGAGGATTCTCTAGAAACTCACACAGATCGACTCCAACATTATCTTAGCCATTGATTAAGTTTTAATATTTATCGTTGGTGCTCCAACAATGGATTAAGTTATCACTCTGTAATTTGTAATATTGGCAAGAACGAATGATAGTGGACAACATCAAACCACTTTGGAGTCCAAGACCTAGCCTTCCTAGACTCGGAGAGGGCTCTCTCTATTTTTATGATTTAGCTTGATGATTCTAAGTGTTGATATTAGGCTAGTTATAGAAATTATGAGGGTTGTTTGTTTTGCTTGATTGTGTGGTTGGATAGATAGAGCTGTGAAACTAATCCATTGGGATATGGAGTCATAAAAGGCTGAATTATGCATCAACTTTTCAAGGGCATTCACAGGGAAAGCTAACTATGCAGACTGGATCTTACTGGCACTGTGAATATGAGATGGGAGAAAGTAGTGGGTTCAAAAACAGCTAAAGAGAAGTTAAGAATTATTTAACTAAACTTCAAAGGAAAACATTAAGATAATAAACACATATAGGATTAAGGTGCTCTCTTAGAAAATCTTAATCTAAATTTTATGTTTTGCAATCAGAGAAATTGATGCACAACCTGTAAAGATAGAGGAAAAAACATTAACACAAAGGAAAGAACATCACCATTAACATAGCTCAAGAATCCTATGAACGGTCTCTTATTATTGATGCCCAGCTCAAAACAGTTACAGTTTTCCAATACTTCCTACAATGCCAGCTTTAGTCGGGTCCAATTTTCCAACCTGGTATTTAACTAAAAACTAATTCGGTTGCCCTACCTTAGTCGGAAACCTTTCATTGATTACAATTTAGCAGAAAATGGACAAGTGTGGCCATGCAAGGCCCGAAAAAAAATCATTGACAACAACACCACCTTTGGAATTAATTTTGGGCAACTCTTCGTAGATCCAAATAGTTTGATGCCTCTTCGTAAGATCGAACACTAAGATTGGAGGTGGTTGTGATGGTCATGAAGAGGCAACCAATGGTGGCTCTGACATCTGGCTCTATTTTCAGAAAACCGGTGTTGGGTAATCAGATCTGGTGTAGTTCTGACCACTTTTCATTGATTAGTGACTATGTTGATGTTCTTTGTTGCCCCTTCGGTTTCTGTTGTTATATCTCTACACAAACACCTGACTCAACCTTTTCTGTATGTTTCCTTACTACCATGACGTTCAGCCTCGCCCTCCCTTTTTCCCCTTGTCGGGTCCTACCCAAGTCTTTCTACCATGTTTTAGCCTATTTCTTCATAAATTGCCCGACTCGACCTCTTGCATTCCTTCTCGGGGCTTATTCCACCAAAATTCCTTTTATGCCTTGTTTTGGCCTATTTCTTCGTAAAACAGCGCACAAACCGCATCAGCCTAGACTTGAAAATATTTAGGCCTTTGCTCTAAAATACATCGCATCTGCGCCAACATCGCACTTCACACAGTGAAGACTTAACATTTCCTTAGCACTTAAACTTTAAAACTTGCGATGAGCGATTTGCGATCGGGCCCCATCGCATCGCATATCGCACTTCGGTGACTATAAAAATTACCTCCCGCGGTTGTCCTTTAAAGTTTGTGATTTTCGATTGCGATCGGGTCCCACCTAACATCGCACATCACACTTCATGGTTTTAAAATTTTACCTTTGCAACTTATCTTTTAATATTTTCGATTTGCGATTGCGATCGGGTCCCACCTGGCATCGCACTTCGCATTCCATAGATTTTACGTGTAATATCATTTTCATCCTTCGATGCAATTTAACACAGAAAAGGCTCTGCATGTAGATTTGAAACCCTTTGGAATTTGCCTTTGAAACTTGATTGCATCCGGGCCTCTTTATCGCATTTCGCAACTTTTAAACTTATCCTCTACAATCTACGATGTGCGGTATGCGAGCCAGGTCCACGTCATCATACCACGTCACCATGCCATGTCACGGCCACGTCACTACCATGTCACCATAAACTAACTGTGGTATGTGGGGTCTGGGCAATGTCATCTACCATGTCAGCTTGTCGTGTCACTGCCACTTCACCGCCACGTCACTGCCCGCACTTAGCATTTCCCATTTTTTGTGACTTATTGCATTGCAACTTAAACAGTTTAACTTGTGATTTCTTAACTTATAAATGTTAAACTCTTCAATATGAGGTTTGTGATTTAATATTCATCGTTGATCTGATCAAATCCAACGGTCCTCCCTGATCCTTTTTTGTGGTTTTCTGACTTTGTTTCTTTAGTCGTGCACGTTTGTTTCTTTCAAGTTGTTCACGACTTGACCCAAATGTGCACGACTTGACCCAACACGTTCACGACTCTGCCTTTTTTTTCTGCCTTAACTACTTCTCTGATGCCTTTGCTTCCTTTGATTCTAATGTTTCTCCTCTCTACTCCTTTGCCTTTGCTAATGGTTTAATGATGCTCCTTTTTTAACTATAAAATTTGGATTTTAATAGTTAAAGAAGGGGTTTGAAAGAAATAAGGTGTAGAACTTTAGAATATGGAGAAAATGAGGGAAAAAGAGGGTGAATGAAATGGAATGAGGGCAAGAATGAAGTTTGATCACCATCACACCTTATCAGCAACATTTTCCCCTTCTACTGAGCTAAAAGGCACATAGATTCTTTTGAAGCTCTCAACAGTCAGGATTTCCCCTTTTTTCCTTAAAATAAATGAGAGACATGGAATATTATTTTCAGTATGAAAGACATGAGAAAATAATCAAGCACCTAGTGATACTGTGAAATACAAGATTTTAACAGTGGCTCTAGCTAGGGATGGAAGCTCCTTCAGGAGGTGTCAAGAACACCATATACTAGTAGCTTGATCCATTGGGTTGATCCCAAATCTGAAACGTAATCTGCTACTAAGCCTTTGTGGCTAAAAATATTTAAGCTAAAATCAACACTTTCTGCAATCTGTAGTCTGGGACACACTTGAACTGAAAACTAGAAAGCAAACTAAAACTAAAACTGGAAAGATGCTCAAAGTACTGAGCTTATTTTCACACCTACCTACCCTAATCTA
This sequence comes from Pinus albicaulis, assembly GCA_034641835.2. Taxonomy (NCBI): domain Eukaryota; kingdom Viridiplantae; phylum Streptophyta; class Pinopsida; order Pinales; family Pinaceae; genus Pinus; species Pinus albicaulis. The sequence continues at coordinate 354,940,162 of CM076578.1, read as the reverse complement.
ACTTGGAGATTATATATACACTAATTGAACTCCTTTCTTCAATGCAACCAATCAAGTAAATGACTACATGATTGATTCTTGTCCAATTTTTTGAGTGGGATGAGAAAACAAAAGGGCTACTCCCATCTTACTTGCCTTTGAACAACAATGCTCAAAATTTTTCTTAAACTCTTCAACAAACCATTCCTAGCATATCATACTCCTTCTTTAGATTATTCTAAGAAACCAACAAAAGGATCTTGGAACAATACTTGGCCCTAAGGATTTAAATAACAAACTTCATCTAGCGTTGCTCCTTGTTCCACTTTGTCATGCTCAGGATCCTTCTAAAAGAGAATATATACACATTCTTCATCGTCATATGACATGGCATCCTCATTATATACCACTATGTTTTCCTCAAGAAAACCTAATATGTCTTGACTAAGTTGGCTGAATTATGTTTGAAGGCCATCATTTTGATGAATAGGAGCACTATTTGGAAATAGGCCTTCTTGAGAAGGTAGAACAACGTCAATATCAATATGTTCTTATGTTTCTTCATGAGG